>CM068993.1:30322736-31522736 GCA_035357415.1 Ophraella communa
CGTTTATTCTCTTCTGTCAATATATTAAGTAAAGTATGAATTTAAAAGGCTTAAACGGGTTTAAAATCAAATTGTTAATTTTACTTGTTTTCCATTTCCAGTAGTTTTTAATAATCTAAAAAATGTTGACAAGTTTGAAGTAAAAATGGATTCAAATTTAGCAGAGCATCTAACAAATTTCTAAAATATGTTTTCTAAACTGCGGTGCAAGCTGCAATATTTGACGGGTGCAAGCAATGTCAAAATGTCAGATGTAGGTTATATAGTAGCAATGTCAAAATGTCATATATAGTTATCATAAAATTCACAAACATTGAATAACCCTTTAGCACGGATTTTTTTCTTTTTGAGGGTTCAACGCTTTAGAAAAAATATGTTCTGTTAAGTAAATAATTTACAAGGTGTTAAAGTAAAAAATTATTAAATTTTAATAATTGTATCAAAATTTGATTGACCCAAGGTGCACGCAAACGTTGAACAATATATGTTAAATATTTTTTGCCAGCAGGGGCCCGATCCTGGAAAATTTCACTAGTGACAATGACAAAAATGTCGCTAGTCGTCAAATGTCAAATAAAAAAGTCGACCGCAGACACAAAATGGACTGGAAAAGTGTGACGTCAAAATTTGTGTTCTATGCTGTTGAACTGGGAAATGTCAACGAAATGATTCCAAACGGCAACATTATAAATCTCCAGCAATAACTTTTGTTTGAGGTATTTTGTTATCATTATACTTTGAAATATAACGGAAGTATCATAATTAAATACATATAAGCAAAATTTTTCCAAATTCGATTTTTAAGGTACCATTTTTGTAAGTATTCTTAAAATTTATGACAATGCACAACTTTGAAGGTTATGTTAAAACATTTTTACGGAAATTGTTCGTCTATCTACTTTAGTGATATGTAAATCATATGAATGAACACTTACCAATGAAAAAACAGTAATTAACTCCCAAAAATCAAGAAAATACAATATAATAGTTAATAACACTTATAAAACATACCATAATAAAAGTTGTTTGGAATCAGTTGGTTTGACGCTTACGTCACTACTTTCCCAGTCCATTGCTATTCTTGAAAAGGTGAGAATATTTAGTAACTTTTTCTATTTATGGTTGGTACTCCCGTTGAACGGGCTCAACAATGGCACTAATAAATTTCTAACCGAATTTTTGTGAAGCCGAAATAGATTTATAAATGAAACATCACTCAAACTGAATGGGTCCACAGGGGCCCGATCCTGGAAAATGTCACTAGTGACAATGACAAAAAATGTCGCTAGTCGTCAAATGTCAAATAAAAAAGTCGACCGCAGACACAAAATTGCTATTCTTGAAAATGTGAGAATATTTAGTAACTTTTTATATTTATGGTTGGTACTCCCGTTGAAACCGAATTTTTGTCAAGCCGAAATAGTTTTATAAATGAAACATCACTCAAACTGAATGGGTCCACTGGGGTCCTCCTCCTTCTTACAACCTCTTCTTCGTCCTCATTTTCTTCTAAATCATTTAACATGTTCAGAAAGATGTTTAAGTCCATTTTTAATAACAATAAAGCTTGTAAAAACTTTCACCACCACGTAATTAATCGTATTTTTTTGAAGGTTAAAAAATAAGGTTATCCTTCATGAAAACACCTTTGACAGTAACCTAATGCGCCGAATCGGAAAAAAGTCTCTCGCGACTTTAAAAGTCTCCACTACTTTACGAGAGACATTTAATGTCACTTCAACGTTGCCAGTTTGCAAGCGACATTTTTTGTCATTGTCACTAGTGACATTTTCCAGGATCGGGCCCCTGGAGTTTTTTAGAGGTAATGTAAATAATAAAAGTAATTAACTGAAAAAAACCATTCGAATTAAATAACATCAATACAAATATGACGAAACAAACAGAATTCAACAATAATTAAATTCCAAAGATAAAAAACCTTCAACCATAGTTTATGTTTATATTTCCATATGTCTTCTACAGTATAAAGAATTTACCTTTACTCTGACGTCACTAACAGCGATCTGGATTGTGAACCGTTTCTGGGACCCTGTCGAATGGGAACGATTATCGTTTGTGTCATGTATGTACTAACTCTACTTGTCATCCATCAGTCGGGACGTCAATTATGTCGTATCATACTTTCATGTTTTTTTTTATGTTTGACGGTTCTGTCAATTATCATAAACGAGAGTCCCTTCATGGTAGCCAACCTAGAAAAACCACTGCCTTTTTTTTGGGAATTATTCTATTTTGAATATATAGTTTTTGCTACATTCAGTATACAGTAAAAGTTTTTCGTGTCACAAAGGTCTCATTTATTAGATATTGGAAAAAATCGATTTTTGTAGGATATTTTCGTATTAAGAATAATGAAAAACTCTTCGTTTTACCAAAACTTCCAATATTTATTTAAAAAATTGCTTTATTAACTTCGCTAGACTTAGCGAAACGGCTGTCATTAAAGTTAATAAAGCAATTTTTTAAATAAATATTGGAAGTTTTGGTAAAACGAAGAGTTTTTCATTATTCTTAATAAGATGGACTTCCAAAAAGTAAGGGTTAGTACAATCAATTTAATATTTTCGTATGTTATGTTTTCAGTAATGAATTGTGACAATTGACAATTTTCATTCATGCCATCATTGTCAACTTTCATTAAATTGCTATTTTGATTTTTACTTAGAACATAAACTATTTTATGTTCTTAGGATTTTTATTTGTTCTGTGTTCTGCTTTTGTTTGAATTTTATTACATGATCTGGATAAATTGATACCGAAAGGAGTCAGAAATCCAATAAACTAAGTAGACAAGATGATTTTGGTTAAAAAATGACAATAATTCAATAATTTGAACCTACTTGCTGATTTCTGCAAATAAACTGAATCTACAAAATCACCTTTACCACGAATAAAAACACATACACACAAACACCCCCGCAATCGATGCAGATTCCTCTGTGGAATGCAGAATGTGCGGCAAGAAAGGCCACATTGCTAAGGTTTGCAGGTCCCGGAACAAGCAACATTTGACGCTTAGGGTCACCGAGGATGATAAGGCCACCGACAATGTTGACGTCGTACACGAGTTTAGCAGGGTTGAGGTCATCGGAGCTATCCATTCTACAGGAAAACAGATAATCAACGTCTGTCGAAATGGAACTGGATACTGGCGCGCCCTGCTCATTGATAAGTCAAAAGAGGCTACGTACAATTAAACCAGAATTATCATAAACGAATTGCCGTGACATTATTTTATGTGAGTGAACGTTAATAAAAAGGCAGAAATTAATAACCATTGTTTCATTGAAACACAAAAGTTTGACAGGTAACCGAAATTCCCGACGAGAACCTATCTGTAATCCTTGGAGGCGAAAGGTGTTACTAGGGTTGGGGCTGGACGAATATTTTGACAGCTCTGTGATTTCGATACGGGCGGCTTCTAGGGTGACAGCCTTACTCAAAATCTTGTCAAAACTATATTCTGCCGTCTGTAGAATTAGCTCTGTGATCCATTTGTCGCGCAATCCCCTGATAAACTATGCTCTCAGGAAAATCTCATTGACGGAACCCTGAATTCACAACTGATATGTCCCTTTGGAGTGCGGCAAAGAACTCGGCGATTGTCTGGCCTTCTTTTTGGACAACATTCAAAAAATAGTGCTGAGACACAATTGAACTTCGTTTTGGCCATGGCTAGGAATCTTATATGTAAATAAAAGTTCATTGTTATTAGTTTAGGTTCCAACCGCAAAAAACGCTGGTGTACTTTCATATGTCGCATCTGTCAAAGAATTTTCGTGTTTTGTGAATTTCATTGCCATTTTGTGTTTATAGTAAGTCAAGTTCGGTTACTTTTTACAGTAATTTATAGGGTATAAGAAGTATTTGTTAAAATTCGTGATTAATTAGAGATAAAATGTGTTTTCAATGTTGTGTTCCTGGATGCAATAACTCCGATAAAACAGGATATCAAATGCATCGAATTCCTAAAGATGAACAAGTAAGTTGAATTAAAATATATAAAATAATAAAAGCCTTAAAATAATAACTTTTTAATATTTCACGGTTATTCAATTTTTAATTTAAATTAATTTAATTTAATTTAAATTATTTTAATTTAATTAATTTGATTAATTAATCATTTTAAGAGAGAAACATCTTATAAATATTAATTGAACATTTAATTTCAGCTGTGCAATCTATGGTTGTCATTAATTGGATGGTTAGATTTAAAAGAAAAACCATTGTCTAGAATTCATGAATTACATAGAGTTTGTCATGCACATGTAAATAATTTATTGAATATAATAAATATTTCATAAAGATGTATATTTGTGTATTATTGAAGAAACCTGGAGATTTTTCCCATCAAAATCTTAATCAAAACCTATTAATATTTAAATACATTTAAGTTTCCCGCTTTATCTTATAGTTCTGGGTTCCAGACGCGAGGTGCCGCGAATATCGTTTTGGTGTCGAGGTTCTAATGGCAGTTTCCGATCTATCTCAGTATATACATATCTTAGAACAAAAAGAAACAGTATATGCAAAATGACCTTGAGTCCAGAAAGGAGCTTGCATATGGCGGCCAAATGTCAATTTTAATTTCCGTTTCCAATGCCGTACCGTAAAAAAATTAAATTTATATTAGAGTCTTTATTTTTATTAAATTCCAACCAATCAAGTATGTGAATACATTTAGTGTTGTAAATCATTTTGTGTTTATAAAAACCGAATGATACGCCTATGCGCTAATTTTTGACATTTATATGCAAATATTGCTTTGACAGCATACTGTAAACATAAACAATGAGTCATACAAGGAGCTTCAAGATGGCCGACTTCCGTCGCAAATTTTTCTTAAAGTTAATATATGACAGACTCCTTCCTGTTTCTTTTTGTTCTAAGATACATATCTCCTATCTATGGTTTTGGCAAAACTTGCGCTGTGATCGACTTGTCAGACCCTTGATAAGCAGTAGTGCGTACATGGTGCAATAATTGGAAAAACGCTCGATGTAGCAAGATATTTTTTCCTTCTTCGGGTCAAAGCTTTCGAAAGAACTTCCGACACTAAGTTTTTCTTCCTTTAATACCGTAATCAAGGAATTCGGTTGCTAGGGGTATCAAGACACAGCACTGTATATACCTCATCCTTTTCTACTGCTAGTAGAAATACATTAAACAATTATGCACACTTGTCTATCAAGCAATAACACACATTCTTTTCGGTTCCGGTGAACAATAGGTACCCACTAAAAACTAGGTTCTGTTTTTGATATTTTCTTCTATGCGAATCTGTCTTTACACTGACCGATTTCATTTCGAGGATAGTTTCCCTTCGGGTTAGGTTAGGTTTAAAAAAATGGCTATGTATTTTAGAAAAAAGAGTAGCTACATAAGTTCGAAAAAGGTTAAAAACTTAGCCGTCTACATATCATTCACTATTTGTAAATATCTTACATAACGAACCAATGTTCAGCCATAGGTTAGGCAATCAAATATACAGAAATTGTCATTTCATTTAATTAACAGTAAAGTACGTGATACTTTTCAATAGTAATACCACTAGTTATCGAGTTTTCGCAAATGTTTCCCTCGTGTATAAAATTTCTCATAAGAGCAATGCAATTATAGAAAAATTACAGCGGTAATTGCCCTGCGAAAATTGAACGTCGCCATAACAACACATTTGAAATAAATGTCAATATATTAATTTTATTAAAAAACGTCAGTTATTGTATTAAATTCATTAACTTTCTTACTAAAAATTATAAAATACAAGTAGGAATGAATATAGACAGCGACATTTTGACGTAAAAATTAAATGAAAAATATACTCTTGCTGTACTACAAATTTGACCTTGCAAATTAAAATTTATCCCAACTATAATAATTACAGAACCACGTATACTATTAATAATAACTCTGGTAACTACTACAACGCTATAAAGTCATCCACATAACGTAATAATCCATTAAATTTTGACTGGTACCTAACTCTAGAAATTTTATTATTAAAAAAGTTTTTTTAACTTGAAACCATACTTCAAGTTCTCATTTACCCAGAAGCCGTGTGTACCAATCTCCGTAATCAATTGTTAAATTTAACAAATGGTTAAATTTAATCAAACTGTGAAATAACTTTTCGTATGAACTAATTATTAGAATGAGTATACCAAAACATGTTTCTATGGTGTTTCTGGTCACCTAATGAGCTCTATTTTATTGCTCCTCTGCTTTAGACCAAGGAGAAAGTTGTTGGCACCACATCTGTTGGTCTCCAACTCCAAGCAAATGGCAATCATAAAATATTGAACTGTCCTAAACAGATTCTGGCCACCGCACAACGAAATTTCTCAATTGGAGATAAGCATCACACTCAGTCTATACGGGGTTGGGATAAAGTATGGATCCAAGTAAATATCTTTTAAACGAAAAGAACGATATTCATGAAAATTTGCAGGTAAGTGCAATGGAACAAAACGCATCTGATGTACATCTTTTTGATAATAATATACTTCCGGTTTAACCGGAAATGCCATCAACTTCTTTAATTTAAATGGGACACCCTATATCTTTTTTACAGATTTTGAAAGAGCTTGTTATTTTGAATTCATACATACTGAGTTTAGTGTAAAAAATTTTGTAAAAACGAGGAATATAGCACTTTAACCAACCTCCTTTGAGTTTTTTGCATTAGAGCAAAAAACTATTTAGATAAACTAATTGATGTTGTTTGTATGCATAGTAATAAATAAACAAGTACTGTTTAGTACGTCTTTTGTTCTTCAAGTGTCAAATTCTAATTGACGGAAATAAATTGGACAATTTAGAATGGTTCAATTAAGTGAAAAAGAGCGTATTGAAATTTTAATGATGATCGGTTATGGTGATCGTGTTAGAACTCATCAAGAAGTGTGTCATATTTTTAATAATTTGCATCCTGAGAGAAATTCTATATTACGCTCAGCAGTAACTAAAACATTACAACGTTTTAATACTACTGAGATGGTAAAAAATTTGCTAAAACCTGGAAGACCGCGGACTGCAACGAACGAAACTGTTAAACAAAATATTGCAATCGATTTAGAAGAATCACCTCAAACTTCCACCACAAATTTGGCACTAAACCATGGTATCAGTCGACGTTCTGTAGGAAAGATATTAAAAAGTGAAAAGTATCATCCGTATAAGGTACAGTTGGTTCAAGAATTGTCATACGATGATTTTGACCGACGGACGGCTGGAATTTTGCGAACGGCTAATGGACATCTGTAATGTCGACGAAAATTTTGCTTCTAGCATAGTTTTTTCCGATGAGGCAACTTTTTGTTTAAATGAAACAGTTAATCGCCATAACTCAAGGTATTGGTCAAATGAGAATCCTCATTGGATTCATGAAGCACATACCCAGCATCCACAGAAGTTAAATGTTTGGATGGGAATTTTCGAAAATAAGCTTATAGGCCCATTTTTTATCGACGGAAACTTGAATGGTGACAAGTATTTGGATCTACTAAATAACAAAATTATTCCTGCACTTCAACAGAATGGGCAATTGCCACAAAAAATTTGGTTTCAACAAAATGGAGCACCTCCCCACTATGATAGACGGGTTAGGGATTTTCTGGATGCGAATTTTCCAAATCGATGGATTGGACGTAGAGGATTCATAGAGTGGCCTGCTCGTTCTTCGGATCTTAGCCCGTTAGATTTTTTTCTTTGGGGTTATCTAAAATCACGTGTTTACGTTAGACGACCAACAAACTTACAGGAATTGAGACAAATAATTATTGATGAATGTGAACTAATACGTGGAGAAGTCTTGGAAAGAGTGACTCAAGAATTTGTTAATAGGATGGCATATTGTCAGCAAGTAAACGGCGAGCATTTTGAACATTTGAAGTAATTTTGTTTCTCATTATTCTAAAATAATGAAATGTACATCTATTGTACTACTAACAGTGAGTTATTCCTCGTTTTTACAAATTTGTTTACATTAAACTCAGTATGTATGAATTCAAAATAACAAGCTCTTTCAAAATCTGTAAAAATATATAGGGTGTCCCATTTAAATTAAAGAAGTTGATGGCATTTCCGGTTAAACCGGAATTATATTATTATCAAAAAAATGAAATTTTCTTTGGTGCATACGAATTTTGATGATTAATCAGTTTAACAAATTGTTAAATTGATATATGATTAGAGGCTTGACACAGAATTAACTTAACTTGCTACCTAGGAAACCATACTTGATTTACTATTTAATCAATAATTAAAAGTTAACAAGGAATGGTGCATACGGCTACTAGTATATCGGCATTCCATTATTAAAATCGCATGACATTTTCCATTATTGGTCCGTACAATTTCAAACGTTAAAAATCTGAATCTAAACTAAAACTAAAGTTTCAAAAAGACGACTGGAGATAACTACATAAATATTTCCGAAACCAATATGAAGGAACTCCTTTTGTGCAGTATAATAATAAAACTGGCAAAAAAAGTTATCAAAATGGGAGTTGTGCTTGGGAAGTAATTAAAATGCTTCCATTACTTCTCTAGTCGATGTCACAGGCGACTAATTATAAAGTTAAAGCTTGTAACGTAGTTTGTCAAATATTTAGTTAATTAATATAAAACTACCACAACCGAGATCAGAAACATGATACAACTAAAATACATTAGTTTCAAGTATGATAAGAGGAATAACAGGATGAACATTCAACAGCAAGATCAAGCCAAATAATAATTAATTTTAAAATATATCTGTAAAAAAGTTTTGGATAAATATTAGAGATTTTTAGCTACATAAAATTTTGACATACGTTACACGCTAAACGTTAAACTGAGCAAGTGCAGTCTTTCTAAAATAGTGGATGATATTTTCAAATATTCTCAGCTCAATTAAACTTTCTATTTGTTCATGATTTCACATTTTTATATACAAAACATAAGCACCATAAGCATAACTGGATAACCTCACTTTTAGTTGACATTTTAATATTTTTAGTACAGAAAATAGAATATGCTCTAATTTTTAGTACTGTGTATGTTTTGCTGTTGTTAAAGAAGTCATGTAGCTTCCTCCTTCTCTTTTCTGTTTTGGATTTCCAGCATTTTGTTGTATCTCGATGTAGAACCATCTATAGTCGGATTCAACAATTTTCAGCTGCTCTCTTGGTTTCGACATTTTTTCAACTGTCGAACCACCACATTTGGGTAGCACACTTGGGGTAATTTCCTCAGCGTGAACCTGTCTAGCACCCCTTTGTAACATGTTCATTGACATGTTCCGAGCGTAAAATTAATTTAATCACACGTATAATTAAATCCTGCACTTAATCATAAATGATAAACATTTTTCACTATCTCACGACTTCAAACCATTAAAAAATACCTTTCGGACGACCAATAGACACAACCGTTTTTGAACGTTGAGTACCCGTTAAAAACTAACCAATCAGAACGCTCGGATTCCTCCCCTAACGGAAATGAACCGTTAAGACCATCGTAGCGCGGAGAGAACTCTTCCCTTTTGCCTTCAACCTTCAAAGAACGAGCATCATTTTGCGTATTAACGAATTTTTACCTTAGCCGTTGTTACCTCAAAAGTACCTCCAAATTACCGTTGAAAACATCGCAAATTATTAGCAAGTTACCGATAAAGCACCGATCCAGCTGACTACACCTGAAGTTCGAACTCTCCGGAGAAGTCCCCCAGGTCTGCCTTCCTGTAGAAGTCGTCAACATCTGTAACCAACCGAAGCCATACACATACCGCTGTGGGAGAAATCCGAAACCCTAAGCTAAGTACCTAACCTTTGTGGCAAAATAAATTTGAATTTCTTACTTGAGTGTTTGTTTTAAACCCACAGATTTGCTGTGTGTGGTTGCCCATCAGTATCAGTATTTTAGTTTTTTATTGTTGTGTTAAAGTAGTCAAAATATTTTTAATATTCATTTTCTCTTTCTAGTTAAACTTTAAATTAAATAAGGTGTTCTGCTTTACACCTAGTTATTAAATTTTGTCGAATTTAAAGCAGTGGCGCCCTCACCCATCAATCATATCCTATATACGGAGTGTCGCTAAGCTGGAGCGTACCCACTCCTGAGTTAAAAGGTCTCATAAGCCGGGACAGCTCTCGAGGGAGTAATTAGTGTTACACCTTTTTTATAAATCAACTTGTAAAAATGGGGAAATAGGATCTAGGTTAGTTTTATAACAATAAAAGTCAAATTGCTCAACTCTAATCCATCGGACATGATCTCGTAAATTAATTTTATAAATGAGTTTAGCTGGAAGCTCTTCAAAGTTATAAAAGTAATGTCCTATATGTAACATCCTAATGACGTAGTGTCCAACACATCTATAGCAGTTGAAGGCCATTCAAAAACTTAAATTAACGTGTTTTAAGATTTTTTTTAAAGTCGTCTGTTTCTGAAATAATGAATTTATTCCATACATTTGCATCATACTGTATATGTGACATGACGCCTTGATCATTAAACAAATTCCTCCAAATTAATGCAAATCTCAAATTTTCCATAGTAGCGGTGTCAAATCTATGTCAGGGAAGCACAAAAATGGCAAAATGTTATTTTTTAAATTGCGACATGACCTTTATCCACTTATTACGTCTTCACTTGAGGTACCTACCTAGTATTGCTCTAAATTCTATCTAAACATAGGTAGCAACATTGTAAAATTTAGTAATCTCTAAATATAAAATATTTATAATTTTGCATTAATAAATCAATCCTTTAAGATTTTATTGTTTACAAAAACCTTAAACAAGATAAATCTATTGACTTATTCACTTTCTGTTCTTGCTTTGGATTGTGTAGCCTAGCAAAATGGTATTTTTGTACATAATTTATGGTAAAATTTAATATTTTACCTATACGATGTCCTATTTTAATTAAAATTTCAACTAAGTACTGATTTTTTTAACAATAACTAATTATTGACACAGTTTATGTCAGAGCACAGTTCGCAGCCGCGACACATTACAATCGCAGAGAGCTTTCCTTGAAAACGTCGACAGTGTTGACATATCTTAAAGTAAAATGGATTAACTTGGAATTTACTATTAATAAATTTAAAATAGGTATGTTTTGTTTAAACACAATTATTTTTAATTTCTTTTATATAATTTTTTTGATTCTATTTTATCTGCATTCATATGTATTAGCTTCGTATTTATTATTTACTTGAAATTTTTTATAGTTATTTGTAAAACGATTGATAAAATGACTCACTTTTTATAATTCTTATTTATTTATGTCTTTAAATAAAATTATTCAACAATTAGTACTACTGGTGTCCATTAATTTATGTTGGTACTTACTAAAATAACATATATGTCAGATATATCAAGTTTAAAATTTAAATTTGATTTGAATATTAAATTGGAATAATAAATAATTTAAAAAAAATATAATATAAGGTTTAAATATAACCAATTTAAAGGAAAATTGAAGAATCTTAGTTAATTTTAAAATTGTCTAATAAAATGCACACAATTACCAACTGTGTGACACAAAAAATAACTAGACGAGTGTGGACAGAGATTTCATTTCCACACTCCGTTCAGTGTTACACTATTGTAAACTCGAAGTATAAAAAAACTTGTTTATTGATTAAATTCTACAATTTTTATTATAGTTATGCCATCCATTTGTTGACAATCGTATTTTTTGACCATTTTGCTCTATTTTTTATTGAATATTTGAATATTACTATACTTCTTACCAAACCCTTCTTTCAGTTCGTCATAGTTTGTGACGTCATACACTATTTTGGGAATGTTGAGTATTATTGCATGTAATTCTATACAAATCTGACAGTTGCCAGGATCGTATTCAGCTAATTATGAAACTAACTTTTATTGCACCTTGGACGAGATTCTTAAAAATTTAAAAGTTATCAAATAATTGCCAAAAATTGATACTTTTACACTATATAAACTATTTTTGATTGTTTGAATATAATGAATATAAAATTAATTTTTTCACTTTATAGCGTGTTTAACACATAAAATAACGTAAAATACTGACCTGAACGACAATTGTGACACTTCAGTGTTTGACACTGTAAAGGGGCATTTGCATTACAGTATTACAGTATTCTGCGACAAAATATTTTAATTTGCATGATTGATTGGGAGTATTCAAAATACGCGAATATACGTTAATTACTCATAAGCTCTGCATTGTTTTGATATTGTTTGAGAAATGATCACGGAACTACCGTTTTTTCTGTCGGCTACAACTTAACGTGTTAGAAAGAAATGACGAACTGAAAGAAGGGTTTGTACCTGAAAATAAAGTTTCCCAGGAAAACACAGTTCTGACACTTCGAAAATTAGTAATATACGCGTTCGGAAAAATAAGAAAAGAAGTGTGACATTTGTGTGATATTACACATAAAACGTAATAATATAAGTAAGAATAATGAATTTATTTTTGTGAATAAATCATTTTGGTAAAAAAAATTGTTGCACTTCCTATACTTGGCATCATTAAATAGTAAATGCAAAAGTTGAATTTAAGTAAGATTTTTCCTAGCCCCTACGCCCCCTCTTATAATTTACGTAAAATTTAGTACAGGTATAAAGAATAATTCAATAAAAAAAACGTGGACTATTAATGTTAATTGAACACTTTATTATCGAGTAATAATAATAATACTATAAAGTAATAAATACATTAATAATATATTACAAAACAACTGGGGAAAGTGAAACATTACACTTCCAACGCGTTGTGTACACATTTTTTCCTACGGCCCCAATATTTTTTACAATTATCAATTTTTTTAAATTTAATTTATAAAATTTATTTTAATTGTTAATCAGGTAAAAAATTAGAAGTTGTATGGAAATATAATTATTTAAAATCAAATAACCACCTTCCCCGTGAATTAACATCAATATTCTTAATAAACTTAGAATAACATTTTGATTTTTTTCTTAGGCTCTATAAAAAATTAAAAATAAAATTGTTATTGGAACAGTTGGTGAAATTAATGGAAAGAGTTATGGTTTAGTAATGTGTTTTGAACATTTTCATTTACGTTTACTTCCTGTAATTCTCCATTTTTTGTTGTTTCTGCTATACCCATATTATACCCAAATTCCATAAGTTATGAAATAAATAGGACTATTTTACCTTGAAACCAAAAGCATACCTATGTGTATATTTGGTTGCAAAGATAATGCAACTAATAAATTTTTTTCATTTTTTTCAAGTCTTAATTTGACATTTATTCTACCAAAAGAAAATATTTCTTGATAAAATTGAATAAACTAAAGTGATTTATTCACAAAAATTAATAGTTTTTTATTCATTGATCCTGCGTTTTTAAAAAATATCACACTAGTGTGCAAAATTTGACGCAAGACCCCCACTCCCTCAGTAAGAAAATAAGGTCAAGGAGATACGGAATTTGACGAAAAGACGTATGGAAGACATTAAGAGCACAAGGAAAAAATAAAATTAAGTCCAAGAGCTAGGAAAACGTGGAGGCAAATATGCAAAATTCAACCCAAACAGCCTTAAAACGAATAAGTAAGTAAAATTATGTGAACACAGATTTATTATTATGTAAAATGGAACATTATGGTTTTGTTCCGAAATTTTAGGGCTTCTTCGTTCATATTTAACGTAGATGCAACAATTTACCACTCTCATTAATGTTTCAAATGGTGTACCGCAAGGTACACCATTGTTCCTGGTCCTTTGTTTTTTTTTATTATATATCTAGATAACTTACCGGCTATGTTTAAGAGATCAAAATGTTTGCTATAAGTTAAATGAGCCAGCCAGTTACCTAGGTGTATGGCTCGACAGTTATTTAAATTGGATACCATATTCATTGGTTGTATTCAAAACTAACCTCGCAGCTCTTTGCACGTCTCCAATTAAATTTCAATGTAAGCAGTGAAATACTTTTTACTATTTACTTTGCCACAATTCACTCTCACCTCACTGCCGGGCTACGTATGTCTCAGAACAATAAAATAGATATTAGGTTGAATAACAAAACAATTACTTTGTTTAAAGATAAAAAATCATTCAAAACCTGACATCAAAATTTTTTAATGCATAAAGTTTTTAATAGTACCTATAAGCGATTTTTTTAACCACTGGTAAATATAGTATATTGTGTCACAAGGGCGGAAAGTGGGTATTACCAGCCCGTGGCTGTATTTGCTCCCCGACTGTAACGAGGGCCAGCTCATGGGTTTTTTTTGGGTTGAGATGGGAAACTCATGTTCGATGGGTTCTTAATCAGAACCCAACAGTGTTGAACTCATCCACAAGAGGACGCCTACCACCAAACTCACCTCAAAGCTCGCCGTTACCCCCTCCTCGGAATCACTTCCCTAACATACTTCAAGATGGGCGGCGGTCCCTCACACACTCCCGCTATACAATCACATCACCTAAAACCCTCCACCTGTAATTCTTCCTCCCTATCGCTGCCTATCCCGACCTCCTTTTTTACCATACTCCCATCTAAGGGGCCCCAAAGGGCCCTCATTTGTTTTCCTTCTCTTCACTTCCTTCGTCACTGGGAACCTTTTCCCCCATTTTACATCCTAGCTCCCCTGCCTTGTGCCCTCTAACCCTACAAACTTTACAACAGAACGCCTGTCCACAGTCCTTGGCCATGTGCTCCTCGCTCCTGCATAGCCAGCATTTGGCCTTGTCCTCGACTCCCTTCGCTTTACATACTACAACCAAAGCATCTACCCTCCATAAATTTAACCCTATTCCACCCCAATTTCACTTTTCACTTTTTCCAAGCAAATCTTCCGCCTTTTCCCATTCTGCAGTCACCACAGCTATCTTCATCCCTTATCACCTTAATCACCTTAGTTCCTTTTCCTTCTAACACTTTTAATTCCTTCTTTATCTCTTCATCTTGCATCCACGGATCTAACCCTATTACCTTAATTACCTTCCTGCCTCCACCTTTCAGTTAAGGGGTGGTAATGCAATTATGCACGTGTGACACACAACCTTTTTCCACCTACCTTTGTGAATTAAATAAAATAAAAGAAAAAAAATGCTATGGTTGAGAATCAAATCCGAGCCCTCTGCGTGCCACGACCAACCTGATGTACGATTTATACTTTTACGTAGTTGCTTGTCTTTAACATGAATGAGGTATTCAGAATCGGACGCTTTTCTTAAAAATCGAAAGTCCTCTTCTTGTGCTAGTGTTTTAGATGTTTGGCTTTATAATTTGTAGAATTTTGTTCCAGATAATCTCTCATTTTGTAGAATTGATCGAAATTTATATTACTTCTGATTTGAAAATGTCAAATCCAAGGCACACTTTTTCACTGCTAGAATAAAAAAATCGCAACGTTATGAATTTTGTGCCATTGGGTTGATAATTATTTTCCGCCCTATTTTTGGTTTTCATATGATTTTTTTCCGGTAAGGTAGGCGTAAAATATTTTTTTTCTTCAAGCGTATAATAAAAACTGTATTATGTTCTTCAATACAAACAGTAGAAATAGCCTATTCTTTTACTAGTACAATAATGAACTCTCATTATTATACTAGTAACAAAATAATAAGAAACGGTAGCAACGTCTTATGGGTGTTATAATCAAGAAGGCAGGAACTGTCAATTTCCTTATTTAATTTTGATGTTTTGTTAGTTTTGAAAAGTGTCAGACTCTGAAAGTGTTCCTACCTAATTCAAACTGCAAAAATGTCTCAAGACTTACAATGTACGCCTCCGGAATTAGTTGAAACAGCTAATTCCAGTATTGAAACTCTAATTCCAACGAAGTCGCGTAAACTGTATGATTTTGCATACGAAAAATTTCTAAAATGGTGCAATGAATATAATGTACAGCAATACACGGAAAACGTTATGCTTGCATACTTCACGAATTTGTCCAGAAAGTTTAAAAGTTCTACTCTATGGGCACAGTATTCAATGAGTAGTAGTAGTCAATTAAACATTAAACATAATATTAAAATAGAAAAATATAGCAAATTAATTGCATTTATAAAGCGCCAAGGGGAAAATTATACACCGAAAAAATCAAAAGTATTAACAAAAGATCAATTTAATAAATTTCTCAAGGATGCACCGAATAATGTTTATTTAGCAACAAAGGTAGGTACTTTCTTATTTCTTTTTAATCATTATTACGTTTATTAAACCGTTGACAGTGATATCTACTCGCAGATCAATATTTAACTTGACAGCAAATATTACCTCATTTCCTACTTATAACATTTAATGACAGTAGCTCAGTGGCAGAGCTTTTGTCTTCGGTGCTACCAGCTTTTTTTTATTTATTTCAACGTTTGTTTTAGGTTATATTAATATTTGGAGTCACAGGAGCCCTTAGATGCGATGAACTTGTTAATTTAAAGTCTAGCGAAATCCAAGATTTAGGAAATTTAATTTTGGTTAAAATCATAAACACAAAAAACAAAAAGCAACGGTCTTTTACTATAATTGGCGATTTTTATTTGAATTTGGTAAGACAGTATACGGCTCTTCATCCGGATGATATTGGCCTGCAGCGATTTTTTATTAAATACCAGAATGGTAAATGTCACCGAGTGGTAATGGGTATCCACAAAATATCAAACGTACCAAAAGACGTTGCTACGTTTTTGAAATTAACAAATCCTCATGAATATACAGGACATTGCCTTCGGAGGACTTCCGCAACTATTTTAGTTGACAATGGAGGTGATATTACAGCTTTAAAGCGGTATGGTGGATGGAAATCCACCAGTGTTGCTGAAGGGTAGTTAGATGATTCCATTTCCAGTAAAACACAAACTGCACAAAAAATACTTAATTGGCAAGAACAACCAAGTAATAGTTCTGGAATCGCTGACATAATAATCGACAATCAACTTACTAATAATATGATGTATACCAATGACAAAATTGTAAATGTCGAAGCTGAAAGTGGTGGCTGTGGCTTAAATTTAAACAACTGCAGTATACAAAACTGCACATTTAATATTACTGTTAATAAATGGGTAACACTTTATGTAATTTTTCGTTTGTATTAATTAAATAGTTGAAATATAAACAAAGCCTTCTATATTTTTTATATATATTATTATTACGCTTGAAGAAAAAATAGTATGTGTTACTAGGAGTAGAAGGCCAACATTATTGTTGAGCCCAGGTTATTGCACTGCCGAGGCGCTAGCCGAGGCTGTGCAAACTGGGCGAAACATATAATGTTAGCCTTCTACTCCTAGTAACATAATATACTATTATACCTATTTGATTATTAATTAAACCCACAATTATTTGTATCTTGTTTATCGATTTATAATATTTTAAATAATTTATTTATACAGTGCTAAAATTTAAGTCTACCCTTAACAAATTGTAATATGTAAAGTGGAAATAAATCATGTAAAAAAATGTATTCTCCTTAGATAATTAGTTATATTTTCCTATATTTATAATAACTGTTTCTATTTTACACGCGATTATTATTTGAGTTAATATTTATGAAGACTTCTACTTGGATAATTTGGCAACACCGACCGCCGTCGGCTAACGCTTTCGACGCGAACAACCTACGATCGTAGCTTTATCAAAATAATTCGCGGCGGCCTTAGTTGCAGCTTGCACAGTGCATTGCACGTCAACAAATAATTGACGATCAACAAATAAAAGTTTTTGTCATCAACTCGTCGCTACGGTAACTCTATCTCTGCGGTGTAGGTATAACAAGTGAGAAGATCAAGTACTACACAAAGAGCTCTTGAACATCTTTGTTTTGTATCGTTAATCGCGTTAATATCAAGTTAACAGTACATTAGATTCGTGTTGAGGAAGGAAGTGTTTAGTGAACTGGAAAATATTGGATTTTAAGTAATGGTAAGTGTGATTATTTTATTTAATAATCCCAATTTGAAATCGCTGCCAATAACGGTTAATTAATTATATTATTATGTTTATAGAAAAATTGGTAGATATTTTTGCACTTATAAAAACACATTATTAAAAAAATGAAATAAACTCTTGTAAAAAATTATATAGCTGAACAATTAAATGTTTTAAAATATTAAAAACACGCGTTGCTTAAATATTATCAATAAACAATTCTCCTACTAATTTTCTTTTTTTAAATGAAAAGCACGTTAAGAATTATTAGAAAAATTTGCTGAATTACTTTTTTTACATGTACCTTACATTTTATAACATATGTTATTTGTCAATAGAACGAAATAACAATTATTGTTTGGTTGTTTTTTGCACGCTCTATTAAAAATCGATTATCTGTGACGTGCGATCGCCTCTTGTTACCAAATTCAGATGAGGATAAAAAAAATTTAGGTTGTTTTCATTGTGTGATGTTTTCCTTTCCTGTAACTAGGCAAATTTTAGTACGAATTGCCCCAGGTGCAAATAGACAATAAGGGTTGCGTGTGTATTTTTTAAAATAACTCTTGGTATAGGATTTCCTTTGTTTATATTTATTAGGGCATTGGCAATATGGTGGTGAAAGGGTTGAGTCATGCAAATGCCCACTGACGTTTAGGGTCGAATTTTCTGTCCGTATTTGAACATTTAATTTTAATCTTACTTTAGGTAGATTAACATATATATGTTAAGCTGTTTATTCTTTACAGTCTTAATGATGACAGGATTGTAAATACGAGAACCGTAACAAATGTTTAATGAATTAATTAATCACCTTAGGTAAATGTCAGATCAATATTTTGATAAAATATTGAATATCAAAATGCATCGCACAATTATAAGAAAACTTCTGGAAAATTAGATGCAGATAAAATTACTTCCCAAAAATGTCCTTTTATTATCACAATCTTTAGAATTTTTAATATACTTAAATTATTAAGTTTATTTGTCATAATATTTACCTAAGCCTATGTACGATACCCAAATTCAGCTAAATTTTATAGTTGGTACTTCCTATTGTATTACTCTATACTTTTTTGAAACAGATTATGGAGTGTCCAATTGATGAATTTAAAATAAAAGATAACTTAGAAACTGCCAAGAATTATTACAATGATGTCTTTGTTATTCCTGGTTTCTCATAAGTAACTATTCCAATGTCTATTACTATTTAGATGCTATATTACCTATAATCAGTCAAATCATTCTTCAACTTAAGTTAACATTGATAAAATTTATTGTATCAACCCTTATTCTGTGCAAGTCCATCTTACTAAGAACATTAAAAAATAAAACTCCTAAACTTCCACTTTTCTTAGTGATATTGATCAATTTCATTTCTCTTATTAATTAAAATTCTTCTTTCAATACATTTAACTAATGTAATTTTATAATTAAATTTAATGTTAATTAAGTATTTATAATGTATCCTCCATATTACTTTCCTTTTTGTATAGTTTGAAATAGCAAGAATTATATTCCTATATTATATTTCACTTTTGTATTTATTTTTAAATTTACTATTTTTAGTGAATAAATGTACTTACAGTTGATCGTTATGATTCATGTCTGTCTAGATGAATTTAGAAACATATCAGAAGACAGATACATACTTTGATTAATATAAATATAAATAATTCGGTAATATTCGAGTTTTATTACAGTTATTAAATTGGTAATTTTAAAAATGTTTAGGTTTACTCGATTTTTAAAAACAGTAGACAGTAGAACTATAAAGTAGATTTTAACCATGATACCCAAAATTGGTAACTAAGGAATTATAGGAAAAATTTAATGTGTAATTTAGCAAGGGAATTTATTCTTCTTAATTTTGATTGTGGTAACTAAGCCCATTTACCGAAATATATTTTAGGAATACTGCATATAATTAAAATTCTTTTTGAGATCTGGTAATTGGGTTTGATGTAAATAAAGATTTTAAAATATTAAATTTGTTATGCTTACTTCTGGTTGTAAGTATCAGTATCAATTTTAGATGTGACACTGGAAGGAAAAGCATACCCTGCTACTTCTTATATACCACCCCTCAATGTTGTCAGTCCTAGTACTTATATTATGTTTGTGGTCCTAGTACTTTCGTACTAATTCTGGTACCTTTTCACTCTGTCTAGTACGCCGATCGCAACATTCGTACGTTTTCTACGTTTTGATTTTAAATATCGAACTAAAAAATATGGGAATATTCTTTTTTCATATAATATGTTACTGTTCAAGTTCAGTAAAAAGGTTGTATTAATTTTGTGTCGTTGTTTATTTACCCCTTCACTTGGAATTTGAGATGATAAACAGCTCTTAAATGTCAAGGGAGATTCCCATTGCACATGCGCTCAGTATTATATAAATGTATCCTTTTAAGGATTACAAAAATAATATGTACCATGTAACGGTTTTAACGTGTGCTAGTATTGACGTAAATTTGTTGTTTTTGTGAACCTTGAAAGCAATAACCTCACAATTACGTACATGCCAGTAGAAGAATTCTCCCTTGGTATTTAGGACTTTGGAATTTTAAACTAGTACTTTTCATTACTTTTTTCGATGATTTTCTGGTACATTTTGAGTTTCAGCGTTGGTTAACACTGCCACCCCTATTTTTTACTTCTTCTACGTGATTACAAACCATGCCAGACTAACCTAAAAATATAGAACATATTTTAAAATATATGGTTCTATTGAAAGTTTATTTTTGCCGATGTAATATTACATCGTAAATTACAATATCTAAATTGAGAACAAATTTCTGTTTACAAATTTTGTTTAATATTAATATTATGTAAAAATATACTATTATTATATTTTTATATTTTATATTATTAATATTAATACATTTTATGTTTTAATGTTGACCATAGTACTAGAAATGAATGTTAGTTTCATTCTGAGGCACTTTGTAAGCGTTAAGTTTTGGCTACTTTATAATTCTACCCACCTGTACTAGTTAAATAATATGTTTAATACATTTATTGACTTGTATTCAAACAAGCTATACAAGCCTTACATGTGTAACATAGCTTCTGCGAAACCCAACCCTTTATTGAAGTTGTTTGGAATGCATCCCAATTAGTAACATATTGCTTTAGAAATTATTTTTCTTTTTTAAAAAATATTTAAAATACACTATAGAACATTTTTGATGGTAATGTCCGCATTTCTTTTAGTTAATTTTGTTTTGATTTTATCAGATTGCGTTTTTATTATTTTAATAATAGCACCATATTTTATGCTTAAAGAATTTAACCAACAACGGTCATTCACCTGAAACAAAAACCTAGCATGATGTTTTCTAATAGCAAAACTGTGATAGGCAATTTTATAAACATGTAGATATTTTGTAACAAAAAATGAATTTAAGAGGAGTTTCATTTTAGGTAAGTTTTTAATATTGACGTTCAAAATATATACGATAACCATAACAGTACTTTGTTTTTAACATATTCTGTCAGGTTCAAACTTTTTGATTCCCTCAGTTGTAATTATTTCGTACGGTCATGTTTTCTCGTTGTAAAAAATGGAAGTAGTAAAATACTTTTGACTTGAAAAATACCACGTAAATTTATATTTACATTTATTATTTTATTAGATTTAAAAGACATAATCTTTTCCAGTTATACATTGGATTCAACCACATTTGAGATGGATGACCTATCTAATTTTAAATTATAATATTGACTGGACTATGACGGCATCCTTTTATTAAAGTCAAAGAAAAAACCGATAACTTTAAGTTTGCACTATATTTTTTACAGGAACTATAGTAATATGGATTTTATAATACAAAATAATATTAATGTTTTTTAGATTACTGATTTTTCATACACTTTAACAGTAAATAAAAAGTAAAGTATTCAGTTATTAACTACTAGTACTCCTTTTCTTGAAATAATCTTGTGCTCTTATCAA
This sequence comes from Ophraella communa, assembly GCA_035357415.1. Taxonomy (NCBI): domain Eukaryota; kingdom Metazoa; phylum Arthropoda; class Insecta; order Coleoptera; family Chrysomelidae; genus Ophraella; species Ophraella communa. Next base: position 30,344,602 of record CM068993.1, read on the forward strand.
CAAACATCGGTTGTAAGGACATGATATGAGTCAGAAAACCTGCAGCACATTTGTTTTTAAAATTTTAGTTTTCCTTGTAAAGAAAAACAAATTTTAATTGTATGTAACACACCACAAAAAAATATTTATATAGTTTTGAATAAATAATATAGACACTGATTGAATATTATGTACATAACAATTCCAGAAAAAATTACTCGTTCTATGGACTCGTAATTTTTCCAGAGGCAGTTTACTTCGACAAAAAAAGCTCTCGTGTAATTATAAGTGAAAAAAACAGAGCCACATAATATGTAAAAAACCAATTTCTAAAATAATCAGGATGTAAATGATTATGGAAATAATGTAATAAGAACTGGAGGTTTAATTTTGGTTTATGTATGTCATTACTAAAAATTTAAATTAATCTTTTAAATCGGTTGTTGTTGGGTAAGCAAGAACAATTACAAAAATTTACTGGAGCCAAATATTTGTGTTACTTTGTACTTATTCAACCATTTGAATTTAAAAATATACGAGGATAGTTCATAAATTATTTGGATTTTATTTGGATGGATGGTTTGATGAAGTGTGTAAGAAAGAGCTTGTCAACAAACATGGAAAGTATTAAAATTTTGCGTTGTCTTGGTTTAATTCAAATTTCTTAACATCCTGTTATGTCTTATCATTTCAATACTGGATGTAGTCTTAACAGCAATATTTACAATTAAAAATATTGTTCCGATTTAATTACATTATTACATTGTCTATTAAACAGTAGGGTACTATTAATGTAAAACATATGTACGCAGCGATGATTCACCCTGTAATATGTCTAATAAAACATGTCTTATCGACGACAATATTGTCACGAATGTTGACATTGTTTGAGTTGGTTGCTCAAGTAGTCAGATGCCATATCCGTTTTAAAATAACACATTATGTGTAATAAGGTAATTGTTTATGTTATGTGGTAGTTTAATTTTATTAAATAAACAAATAATATGACGTGGAGATTTTACATTGTAAGTAAGATATCAATAAACAATAACAGATAATTTTACGTCTTTTTAAGTTTAACATTTTTATAATTATCTTTTATTTTTTCCTTGTAAATATGATGGGTAATTGCTTTTTATAAAGATCCTAATACCAAAAGATATAATATAAATATCTAAAAAAATATAAAATAAAAGAAGATTATTAAAATTTCATTAGATGCTACATGGAAGTAATATTGTCTTATTTCTTCCATACTTGGTCTAGCCTTATAACTACCTAATCAACATCAGGTACCTAGCTACAAACGAACAAAATGTAACTTAAATATGTCAATCTGACGATGCTAATTCTAGCGAAACAGCTGTAATTTTTAGTTAAACATGGAAGTTGCGAAGAGTTGTTTATTATTCTTATTTATTTGGATGTTTTAAGATGGTACTGAGAAATTATATCAGCCCATGATATAACGGAATCTAATTAATTAAGCCATTATCAAGATGAATTTGATTTCAGCAATTATTCTTCTTTATCAATAGAAATGTGATAAAATTTTTGTTAAACAAATTAAAAACATCTGTTGTACATCTTATCAACTTATTTTTAATAACAGATAATTTATTTATATGAACCTCATACTACGGATTCCAAAACTAACAAACAGGACATTAATACATTGTTGATATTATAGCGAAGCATACCATGATTATAAATATCAACTAAATTGTATCAATTCATATATAAATATGTGGTGTTATTCTCATAAAACTGGTTATTTCGTGCACTTTATTGTACTAACCCTTACTTTGTGGAAGTTGATTATGTATAGGACACAAATTGTATAACGTTTTCTACAATCCACACAGAAAAAATGTCATTCATTGCTTAAATAGATATTATTAGTTATCATTAATTTATTAGAAGATAGACACAGAAGCATTGACAAACTAGGTTTTTAAGAAATTAATAAATTGTTGTACATTTTACATCCTTACCGCCGGTTTCACAATATGCCCAATTTACCTTAACCTATAAGCACGATTGTGTTCGTCTATTGGTCAGCTGATCGAAAAGTTAATTAGTATTTTCTACTCGGTCGGTTAGGTTAGGTTAGGTTAGGTTAGGTTAGGTTAGGTTAGGTTAGGTTAGGTTAGGTTAGAATTTATGGTCAGTAAAACTTACAATAAAATGAATTTATTTGTGGTAGTACTTCTTTAACAGAAGTAATAATAATCGAAATCTATGGAAGAAATTGATATTATGATACTCTTCAAAATAGTATCCGACCCTTATTATTTTAGGTCTTTTTGGTTTCTCATCAATACTATAGGCATTTTTTTCATAATCTTTCATTTTAAAGTATTCTAATACAATACAAAAAAATAAACCAACAAATGCTACAATTCTTAGGTTAGATTATTATCATTACTAGATTTTCTGGTGGTAAAATATTATGATAATTAACCATAGTTTGACTTAATAATGTGAAACACTTGTTTTGAGGTAACCAAGGGTTATTTGTTAACCTCGGGTTAACTTGACATTGTGAAACCGGCAGTTAAAAAAGTATTTATAGATAAATACAATATATTGAAAATAAAATTAAGACTCACATTAGGTTAGATTAGGACAATACTAATTTCTTTTTGAAAAAATCTATAGTCACAGCTGCTTTGTTCAGATGTAAAATTCTGCACGTTATCGTTACAAATAAAAAAGGCAGAAAAATCCTAACTGACATATTTAATACTTGTTGCTGAAAGTGTGATTAATAGAATAAGAATTAGATTAGATTTTATGAATTGCTAAATAAATAAATTTACAGTTTCTAAAGTTTAATTGTTTGTTGTTCTATAGTAGGTGTTATAATCCTCTTTATTTAAGAGGATTTATCGTATGTGAAGAATTTTAAATATATAAGACTGGTTGTTAAGCTTTTATTTTAAATGACCATAGTAAATCTTTTATATGTCGTATAAAAAGAACTGGGCCAAGAACTGTTCCAAAGGAAAAACCTTTTACTACTTAGATAGTTCATTACTTCCTACGCAGTAATTATTTATTAGTACTTAGACATACAGGGTGGGTGAAAATGATTGCAAAATATTAAAGGATGTGTTTCCTTTCTTAATAAACATGAAGGTTTGTATGCTTCCCCAAGAAGTGTCATCCACTTAAAATAAAATAAAATAAGTTTTTATTAAATTTTTTTTTTATTTTTTTTGTGGAATATGAGTGATATCTACACTTATCTACAGGTGTTTTTTTAATCGCATTCTAATTTTTTAAAGGGTTAAAACTTATAATTCTAGTTAGAATTGGAAATTCTAATTTTATAAATGATTTTTTTCAATCTTCAAGTGTCTGTTTTCTCTACAAAGTACTTTTTCAGGTCCATGCAATTTTATAATATCTTTTTATAAATTATTCGTTTATTTCCAGCAAACTCTTCTGAGGTCAAATGTTTCTTATGTTAATTTTTTGCTGATATATAAAAAGTAGGTAAGTGTGCAACACTTTCGTTGATAACGATGTTTGTATTAGCTCTGCAATATTAAATACTTGATAATTACTTTACATGAAAGTTAAAAGCGAAAAAAATATTTTCATACAAGAAAGTACCTTATAAGTGCGTGTTTACGATAAGACTTGTTGCTACTTACCTAAATTTCGTTAGAAATTGTACAGTTGGTATAAATTAAAAACAAATTGTACGTGATATGAACTGTCTATTTTACAAGAGATTCTTTTAAAGACATACATACCCTTTAAATACACAATTGATGTTTTCTCACTTAATTGACTCTGTACCTTTAGCAATTTCTTAAAACTTTGTATTAAAAGTTAAAATCTGAAGCACTATAGTATTATGACCATTAAATAATTTTGTTTTTATTATAAACAATCAAACTGAAGTAGGTAATTGATAAAAGGTTGATCATATAAAGAAATATTTGTCTTAAATCCCTATTTTTTGATTGTATGTATGGGCCTTTTTTCCAGCTGGCGTCGAATATGACAAAATAGACTAAGTACTCGTTTGTTACCCGGCATTCAAATATAATTTACTACTAAGAGCATACAGTTGTGGCCGCGCACGCCAAAAAAAATGAAAAGTCGAATTCCGATATACTGCATCGTCATCGTCTATTACCTTGTGACAACATCGTACCTACAAAATAAGAGCGAATACCCAATTCTCATGCTTAGTCTGGTTTACAACACATAAAAATTTGCAGTTTTCACTTTATTTTGCACAAATATAACAAATAAACACAATATATCCCTTTTGAACTGTTAGTTCATAAATATTTTGAATATTCACCAAAAATTACGACCAAGGTGTCATTTGATCCGGAATATTTTGTAGATTATTCAAAGAAAGGTTCCAAAAGGAGCAGAACAAAATAGCAAGTTAACTGCAAGTGAAACCAAAATCAGCTACACTATGATGATTAATTGTTAAATAAATCTGACTATAAAGTTTTAAATTCGCAATCTTAATTAAAATGACCCCTTTCATGACTTTAAATACTGACAATGAGAAGTTCTCGTGCTAGACAGACTCTTTTTTATTATTGTATACTTGTTTTCAATGCCAACCAAATAAGAGAATAGTTTAATAAAATATTAAAAACGAATTTTGAACGAGTTTGACGATAGCGTCTGTACAAGACCCTTTTTCATTAGCTTCTCTCCTATTCCTGAATACATATAACTAGACACAAGACCCTATTTGTAGGTTAATCTACTACTATTAACGGATATGGGATAACGGATGGTAACGGTATAAAATGAATTTCAGTGTTTAACGCAAATTACATTCCAATAAATACATAAAAGGTTTAAAACGTGTAATTGAATCATTGTTTTGAAATGTATTGTTACAAATGTGAGAGAACTTGATTGTAGTAACCTTTCTTTGTCCATCTTACTAAGAACATTAGAAATAGAATTTTTTAAACAAAACTTCCACTAGTTATTGAAAAAATTGATTTTTTCAACTTAATGACAGCTGTTTCGCTAAAAACTAACATCGTCAGATTGACTTATTGAAGTTACATTTTGTTTTTTGGTAGCTACCTGATGTTGATTAAGTAGTGTTAAGACTAGGCCAAGTATGGAAGTAACGAGACATAGCAATATTAAAGCCTAGCTATTATCAGTCCTAAGGAATTATCCTGGATGTATTTCTCTCTAAGATCAGTATAACTGTGCAAAGATGTAGAAAAACCAGGAAAAAACTATATCATGCTGATCTTTACAATAACTTAATATATCTTATTTATGAATAAAAAATGAAGACATAATCAAAGTAAACAGTTCAATAGTGGAGAACATCCAAGATTTATTTGTTCATTAACAACTTTAGAACATCGTCGGGCTTCAAATCAGGTAGATCCCCCTCTTCTATTTCATGTGCTCCTAGGTATCTGGCCCTAGAATTCTACAAGGCAGGGCATTCTGAGAGTATGTTTCTTGAGGTTTTATCCTCTTCCTCACATAATCTGCTATTTGCTTCATCTGCTAACCCTAGTTTCTTCATGTGGCTTTTTAACCGGCAATGCCCGGTTGGTATTCCCGTTAAAATTCGGAGCCTTTTTTTACTGAGGTTGAGGCAGCTAAGATTGTTTTAGTAAATGTGAGAGTTGCAAATGCAACTAAAGTAGGAAAACTATGTACATACAAATAAAATAATATTAGAAGTGAAAAATCCACTGTAATAAGTCTCAACAAAACCGACTACTATTCAATGTTTTTATCATTTTAATTATGTCTACTAAATATTTTGACATCTTTATTTATAAATGACCCATCTTTGGAATGCAAGCTTGTAATAAGTGTTTAGATTGAGAATGAAAGTTATTTCAAAATGACCTTCGCATAAATAACATAAACATATCAAATTTACAAATGTTTTTCTGTTACTTTAAATTATATTTTTTATAAATTTAATTGATAACTGAGCTTGATTATAATATCGGTGAAAAGTTGTAATTTATATGGAATTAGACTTAAATTTGTAGTTACTTTTTTAACTTAATCTAAAAGAACGAAATTACACACTACATGAAAAAAATCTAGAATAGTCGTTATTTTGCTACCCTCTTATTGTGACTTTGTTGAAGCAAAATATCCCTGTTAATTGTTATCTATTACCCACAAACTCTTTGTTTTCTATCAGTTAATCTGTCTATTACCCCTTTTTTATATCCATAATACAAAAATATGTAGTACAGTTATATAAGTATAAAAAGTAAGTGTTAGAGTCGTTTTTGTTCTTTTTTTCATCCATTATACTTTAATCTTCCACGGTTCCTAGAGTAGTATAATCCATCAGTTATTTAAATGTTTTTTCTCCTTTAATCCTTATCATTTAATCTTATTTACAATTAATAAATCATATTATGTCATCCACAACTCTAATATCACTCTAATTCAAAAAGGTTCAAAGAAAACACAGAGTCGACAATATATTGCAATAGAAAAAGAGCCAACACAATAAAATTTATTATATCAACCCTTACTATGTGGATGTATTTTCCTCAGTATAACTGTGCAATGATATAGATTAAAACTTGAAACTTCGTTAAAAAGTTTAATTTTTAATGTGCTCAGTACAATAAAATAAAGTAATAGTTACAGTTTTTAAATTTAGAAATCTTAATTCAAGATTAATAATTATTATTTTCTTCTTTGAGTTTTTTCATGTTACATATAATGCTTCATTGTTAATTATATTTCACTTTTAGTTCAATTTGTTTGGGAGCAGTTTTTCTGAAACTTTTATGTTGATTTTTGTTATTCACTTGATTTTACCCTCTGTTAGGTACTGTTTTTATGAATGATGGTTGCGAAACTTCTTGCACCACCCCTATTGAAATTTTGGGATCGACTTGGTGTTTTCCTTGAACCTTTCAGCTTTTACTCAAATTATTGGTCGTGCATGTCATTTATTTTTAAAGTTTTCGTTTCTAATTGGGATTATCATACTTTGCTCAGTTATATTCTTCAAACTTGTATACAAAACAATTCGAAATAATTTTAAATAAAATCCAAAATGGTAGAAAGACAAAATTCCTACAGCTCAAGTTTTTTGGCAATAAAAAACAGTTGTTGATGTATAATGGTTTTCTTGGAATACGAATGAATGTGTATAATTCAAAAGGAATTTATTCGATAACAAATAAATATAGTCATGTTCGATTAACTGATTGGTTTTATTCAGTGCGTGTCATGTAACAATGACTATCTGATACCAATTTTCAGATAAAGTTCCAATGAAATATTCATAGACATATTTTAGTCTAAAAAAACACTGTATACTTTTATTTTTTAATTGATTTCACAAAATTTTCGTATTAATTTAAAACCCTATATTATTTATAAAATTGCTTCTATAAATAGGTACATTTTTTATGTTTCTCTAGATATGGATACAAGAGGGTCCACTTGTTAGCCTTACATGACAATTAGAATGATAGCACTGGATACCAAATACTAAAATAAATTGTAATCCTCAGCTTGGATAAATCTAGACTGTCAGTCCTGTTATAAATTACCTGTTAGACCAGTCAGTGAACCTATCAGAGGAAGTTTCGTTCTTGAGATCTCTTTTTGGAAAGCTCTCTTAAGAATACTTTGTCTTAGCTCCTCCAGAAGTTATTTTTTTTCTGGCTAGAAGGTTAGGTTAGGTTAGGTTAGGTTAGGTTAGGTTAGGTTAGGTTAGGTTAGGTTAGGTTAGGTTAGGTTAGGTTAGGTTAGGTTAGGTTATGTTATGTTAGGTCCTTGCAGATAGAATAATTAGGAGTGGAAATAAATCTTTTGAGTTTGACCAGGGGGTTCCACAGGGCTTGGTGTTAGAACCAGTTTTGTGGAATATACTGTATAATGGCATCCTGGAGTTAGATTTCCCTGGGGGTGTGTGTGAATATAGCGTACGCCGACGATCTTGCCCTTGTGGTCCGTGCAGAATCCAAAGAGGATCCTGTACATAAAACAAATTTATCCCTGGATATAATGTCACTGGGTGTAAATGCATGGTATAAAGGCGGCTCCAGAAAAAACAGAAAGCGTTATAATTCGGGGAAGAAGGAACAGAGAAGGGATACATTTTAACATGCAGGGCCAAGATATATATCCTAGGAAAAGTATTAAGTACTTGGGTGTATGAGTAGACAGCAATATGTCATTTAGCGTACATATTAGGAGTTGCAGCGCTAGGGAGAATCCTCCCAAATATTGATGGGCCCAGTACATACTCGGAACCAATCTGGGAAAACGCGTGCAGACCACTAAATACAGGAATATGCTGTTGGCCGCGCAGAGAAGAGTCTCCTCAGGGTCAGCATCGGATACAGAACTGTGTCAGGGGTAGTATTAGCAGTTATCTGTGGCATCCCTCCAATTGACCTATTAATAGAGGAGCGCTCAAGGCTGTGGAAAATAGTGGGGTCACGGAGGCCGATAAGATCAGAGAAAGAGGAATGACATATAGGCGCTGGCAGATGGGATGCAATGCAAGGTGTTGGACAATGGACCAAGGCACTGATCCCCAGCCTTGAGAAGTGGTTGGAGAGTGACATCAAGACCACAAATTATTGGTTTACACAATTCCTATCTGGACACGGTAGCTTCCGCGCATATACCAGAAGGATTGGTAAAGAGGAGTAGGATATCTGCAGATATTGTGGAGGATCCGACACACAATGTTTGTGTGCAAGAGATGGGAAGCGGACAGGGCGAGTTTTGGTGTGCAGGTGAATGAGCTCAAACCAGAACAACTCATCGCTGAGATGCTAGAGGCGACAGTAAATGGAAAAAGGCTTCAACATTATAACAAAAATAATAAAAAATAAATAAGAGGAGGAAAGATAATTCCAAGGGAGGAAGAGGTAAAAGATGATGGCTGCCAATTTCTGAAACTTCCGAAAGGACCGTTCCGGAGGCTGGTGAGCTTGAGGGGGGTTTTAGTGGGAGTAGCGGCCCACACTACCCTATCCATTGTGTCAGGTTTCGGTTTCCCCCTTCCCAAAAAAAAAGGTTATGTTAGGTCAGGTTAGGTTAGGTCAGGTTAGGTTAGGTTAGGTTAGGTTAGGTTAGGTTAGGTTAGGTTAGGTTAGGTTAGGTTAGGTTAGGTTAGGTTAGGTTAGGTTAGGTTAGGTTAGGTTAGGCTTTTGATTTCCTTTAATGCCAGTATAACCAGGCACCCGAAGTAAGTTTACTTGTTGTTTTTCTCAACATATTAGATTCTGAAGGCATTTTCACAACAGTTTGGAGTCAATGTAATGTAATTGCAAGGCGTGGGCTTCTTTGGTAATTTTGGTACCAACAGAGTAGCAATTGGAATCGACTAAATTCAGTCGTGGCAAATTTATAAATGAAAACATTTGAAGAAAGAGATATTCAACAAACCGAAAAACAATGGAAGACATATGATACTTTAGTAGTGTGTAACTATAGTAGAAGGATCTACAAAAGTTCTTAAACAGCCTAAATCCAAAGATTCAGTTTACCAAAAAAATATGTAGAAGAAAACAAGCACATATTTCTCTTGGGAGTAGTAGTCACTCAAACTATATGGGCTACAAAGTATTCAGAAAGAAGAACCATACTACTGGTTTCTTAAGCCAAACAAATTGTTTACTTTTTATTGATTATTTTAAAATCTTGATAACGTAATGAACAGTTTTATTTTATGTAAAATAGGTATTGAACTTGAACGTTGAATTTTGTTTCATTAATGTTAAACAGGCGAAAGCTATTATTGTACCTAATGGATCAGTCCAAGCATGAAGGTGAAACTTACGCACCTATAAAGATGATGCCAATATATTGTAGAAAAATTGATATGACCTCCGCTAGGTGTAATTCATTTGTGTAAAATTGTTGTAGGTAGCAAACGCACCATTAAACTCAAGTTCCTAATTTTTAACACACCTACATCATCATTTACAATTAAATTTTTTTTCTGAATATTTCTTTAAGTAATTTATGAAACTCCTAAATATAATCAATTTTATATGGGTTTCTTCAAAATAATAGAAGGGATTTTGGCTTTTTTGTCTTTTGGATCATTTTTGTAAAAGTTTAGCTGGTTTCCTTCAACGTTGAAGTCACCAAGAAACATGGTTTGACCAGAGCTCTGATTTTAAGTGAAAATTTCGAAAATTTCTTTTTGAAACTGTTGTCGTACGATTCTTTCATTTTCTTTTAAAGCGATTATATTTATATGTTCCAATTTAAAAGTCCAATTCCAATTTAATATTCAAATAAAATTTAAATTTCAAACTTGATATATATGACATATGTCTTTATAGTAAGTAACCACCTAATTTAATGAACACAAAAAGTACTAATTGTTGAATCATTTTATTTAAAAAACATAAATAAATAAATAAATACGAACCATAAAAAATATTATTCAAAACTTTTGTCAAAATGACCATTTACAAATAACTATTTTGTTAGTTACTTTATTGACGAAATTTTCTAACGTATGAAAATTGCATCTAGTGGAGCAGCAAACTGCTTTCGACCTTGATCCGAGCCGAGATTAAAACTATTTTGGTTTTAAATTCATTTGACCTACTAAAATCTGTTATGAACTAATCGTTATTCAATAATGGAACCTGTTGTAATCGGACTGTATGAACTGTCAACTGACCTTCATTGTACTACAAAATTAAGATTTCTTGCAGCTTTTCAAAAATAATGTAGATTACTATATTTAACTGATCCGTGAACATTTTGTAATAAAATCGTATTAAGGTATTTGACCTCTTAATAATTATAGTTATTAACAAGAATTGATACTTCGGCGCGTTAAGGGGGGTTTACACGGGTCGATTTTCACCGTGCGGCGAGTCGCTTCACTAATTGCCTCACCAAGCCGCATCGCTAGCCCATTTACATTGGTTACTAAAATCGCATGCGGCTCTGTCATTTCCATCGAAAATGTTGAGCAGAATAGCCGTTTGTGCCGGAATTGAAATAATTAATTATATAATTATTCAACAATTGCTTAAAGAAACGCTGTAGTAAAATACACGTGCGTGCGCGAAACACCTTCATGCGGCGGGCGATCGCCTGCAACTGATCGTTTACACGGTCGATTTTAGTCACCAGTCGCATGCGGCCGGTTGCCGCGCGGCCAAAGTCGGATGCTACCCAACTTTGGGGCTTGCGGCTTTAGTCACTTGCAACTTAGCCGAATTGCCATTTAGATGGTCGATTTACGCCGCGCGGCAAAAATCGTGCGGCTTTAGTCACCCGTGAAAACCCCCCATTACACATATATTCGACGGACTTGCTGCTGATATTTTTTGATGTCGCTGACACAATGTTAGTTACATAATGGTGTAAGAATAATTTTGTTTCTTAGCCATGCTAGTTGCACATGACAGTCGATAAAAAATGGTAGGATCATTTTTTCAAGTAGTTAAGCTAAAAAATAACAGAAAAGTAATACAGTTGATGTGTTTCGATGTTTTTTTTGGTTAAATAAACTTTCAAAACAATCACATGCTCCGAGATTTTAGGGACACAGTGAGTGTGTTTTAACAGCTGACAAATTGGTTCGAAGAGGCATTTGCTTCTAAGTCCTGTCAGTCGCACCGGGTCAGTAACATAGTGTGTAACGTACCATTTGATAACACAGGTTGGTTTTTAAAAGACATGCAACCAGCACAAAAAAATGTCAGTAGCATCATGTTATGTCCGTCGCATATATTTGTAACGCGCCTTACACATAAACTAAGTTGTGTAACATCTATGCCCCAGGAGGTTCTACATTTTAGTCATTAAATAGTTTTTAAATGATATTAAATAATATTGATTTATTTTTCATTTTTGATTAGTTTAATTTATTTTTGATAATAATAGCCAACGATTTAAATTTCAAGGATGATATATTGAAATAATTCTAAAACTTTTATTTAAAATTTTTTAATAGAATGAAAAACACATTTTTAAATAGCCTGTATTCTTTATTATATTTTAAATAAAAACAGTATGGAGTTTTTGGGATTCAATTTTTTAAACTCCCACTTATGCTCTAGTTTTTCAGAGAAGCCCTCGCATTCTCATTGAATTTATCATTAAGTTGGTTATTACATTGTTAGATGCTCTCCCGTTGTCAATTGTCATTTGCAATCTTTGTCCTCCCTAGACTAAGAGACTAGTTGTAATAATGAACTTTTTTTTTCCTCGCTAACAGGCATTATTGTTGCAATGCCCTAACACAGACTCAAATAGCTAGTGACAAATTTTTTCCTTCCTTAGCTTGCTCAAATTTTGAATGGAATAGAAAAATTTTTTTTTTATATTTTGCACCTATAAAAATCTTCATTATAAAACGCATTTGCGTATCGTAATATAACTTTTACGCACGCAAATTTTTGTTTTAAATGGTTGGCGAGATGAGTGAAGTATCTAAGGACAAGACTGTTGACAATGACATTTGTGGCTAATAGCAATTTATTAATTTTATATTGTTATTAAAGAAAGTGTTTGTGAATATGAATATCATCTTTTACTTATATAATATATTATTATTGCTGTCAAATGTTATAAATTACACAGTGCTACCGACATAGGTACTTTTTAAAATCAAAATTTTCGTAATTGACATACAAATAATAAATTAATTTAAAAAATGGTAAAATGGCAAGATATAAAAAATATTATAAACAACGTATTTTTTATGGCATAACAGAAAGCCATATGAAATGTGTTGTTTAATATACTATTTTAATTTCCATTCTTTGAGGTTATTAAACATGATTTTTAACTATACCCTTAGAACATAAAATAGTAAGGAAGTATTGCTCGTTCAAGGACAGGTGACCGGGATGGTTATCCAAGATGGCTACCGGAAGTTACTTTTTAACAGTGGCGTCCTATATTTTTATTTGTAGAAAAATAATGTCCTTATTGAAACATACCTATTATTATTCAGTATGGACACTAATAATTATATATTAAAATAACTATTTTAATAAGGAAAGTAGAGGAAAAAAATGGTATTACATTGCCTAAAATGGGGGTACTAGATTTAAGGAAATAAAACCAGTTATATACTACACAATTATTATTAAAATTTTTCATTCTACCACTATTATTGGCCCTTAAATTGAATTTTGTGTAAACTTGTCTAATTTTTTCTACATTATTTATTTTACTTTTAAATATATATAATAAATTCTTGTTTTTAAATATACTACACAGATGCTTTTTATAAGTTGTTTCCTACGAGGACTTTCAGAAGTAGATGGTAGAGTTTCAGGAACAGGAACTGGTGAAATAGTTTCACTGCTAGTAGTTATTATCTCTTCAGCATAAGGGTCGTTAGTACTTACCTGCATAGAAAAGGTAGGTATATATTAGTGAAATATATGTTTAAGTAAAATATCTGTAAATAAATTTGAGAAAAATATAGATTTGGTCAATGTTATTAAAGCAATTTGTGGATGTAATAATTACTTACATATTTCATTCTTGCGATTTTAATTGTAGGTATAGCATTTGGTACTAGTAAAAAAATACTTAAGAAATTCTATCAAATGATTTTTCTGTAAAATGTTGTGAGCCTAAAAAGCTATTCTTGCCTGGACTCCAGTTATCTTTATCCACAATATCTAACCATTTCCGTCTAATCTTTTCATCCCGTGGGAAACTGTGAATGTAATAATGTGTTAATTAATACACAAATACATTTATTGTACAACGTTGCTTTAGAATACTCCATAGACATAAAAATAATTGACATTATACAGTTATGAGATTAACCAAAAAATTGTAAATTAATGATAATTAAAATAAAATATTCTCTTTCCATTATTGATACGCCTATGTCAATTTAAGTAGATAGGTTAGGGATCAATACAAAGTATTAATTTAATTTAAAGATAAAAATATAGTTTACGTATATATAATGTATATTTATTATAATAATAGCTACTTACCAATAAATAATTAATCCAAATTTTTAACAGAAAACTAAATTTTTATAACATGTAAACAAAGTATGAGTCATAAATGGTTATCCAATATGGCCGACTTCCGTCGCCAGATTTTTACATTGTAGATATAACACAAACTCCTTCCTTACTATTTTATGTTCTAAGACTATACCTAACTTGAAACGGAATTGAATACAAAAAGCATTAGTGACATGACTTCTGTCATGTCACTAATGTCAGCTTATGCAAGCTGAATGTATATAGATTTATTATTGAGAAAATGAATTACATTTTTCGAATGAAAATGGAAGCTGAGTTGAATAAAGTAAAAATCAGGAATCTACCGAAAGTTAGTGCTGACATGAATGAAAATACAGAGTTTTCAAGTGTAGATATAAAAGGAACTTTGTATTTTATTTAATTTGTTTTGGCAAATTAAACCACAACCCTTTTTTATGTTTTTATTTCTTTCAACGTTTCTGTAGCGTTCCGGCTACCGTTATCAAGAAATTTAATTTTTAATTTAAAAACTAAAGTTTACTGTTAGTTTTCATTGCAAAGTAAATAAATAAGAAGTAGATCCATAATATAGACTTACCACAATAATTCGCGATTTCGACTACCGTTGAGGGCGCTAAGAAATGTAAACAAATATGGAGGATTGTGAGTAATCTTTTTGTTTGAGGTGTCGAACTTAGTGGTTGAGTTGTGTGTTTTAATTGTTTGGTGGTAATTTTACAAATACAAATAAAAGAATCAAACATCAACCTCCACATAACAATCCAAAATAAAATTAAAAATAATTTGTGATTACTCACAAAGTAGGTTTATTATTTATCCTCCAGAGGGCGTCTAGACTTTCGAAAAGGCGAATTCATTCAGGGATAAATTAGTCGTTATAAGAACTGTTTTTGAAATAAATTTAAATGCAAAGGGCAAAAAAATGGATACAAATAAAAATGTAAACAAGGTCTTCTATCTGTCAATGTACAAGTTCGCGAATAAATAACAAAAGTTCCGTTGTGTAGGTTACACCTATCGCCTACATTCATCATATGGCTATCCCTATTATATTATGTTGTACTGGAACAAACGGTTTAGAGTCTGTGAGTAGAAAAGAGACGTACTACAAAAAGTAGTGTGTGAATAATTTCATACATGGGAAAAGATCCACCGAACAAACTATGTAAAATAGTAAAATGATCATAGGCGCAACTAGAGTTGTTTTTTGGGGGGGGCTTAAGCCCCAAGGCTATATATAGAATAGAAATAGAACCCAAACAGCCCGCCATTTTTTCAGGTGGCAAATTTTTTTTAGGTGCCACGCCCAAACTACCCCATAATCGCTAAAAAATTAACCACATAGCTTTTCGTATAAAAAACATTGTCACCCATTGCGTCTAACCAGCCACCATACTAATCTCAGATCTCAGCGTAGAGTTTTGAAAAAAATACCAAGGTATTTGTTTTAAATGATATATTGGTAGATATATGATTAGGACAACATTTTAACAAAAATAAGACTATCAGTGCAAAATTGAACAACTTTTATTCAGTTTGACACGAATACATGTATTTTTTTAATCTAAAGTTAATTTTAACTTTCTTTGTTTTTTCGAAAAGTCGTCTACAACTAAATCTAAATCTAAACAAATATCTCTTTCAATATACAAAATAGCTAGATTGGAAAATCGCTCTTGCCCCATAGATGAGGTTCTCAACCAATCTAATATTCGTCGCATAACTGAAAAACTTCGTTCGCATGTAGCAGATGATACTGGCAATATTAGCGCTACTTGAAACAATTTGTAAAAATTTAAATAGGTTTCTTTATTTAATATTGATTTTAAGTTTTCAAAATTTACATCTTTTCCTGAATTGCTTAAGACATTTTTAAGTACTCTCACTTCTGCCTTTAATGACTCTTTATCAATGTTAAGTACATTAGAGTATTGATTAATAAAAATTAAGGAAGAATCAAAATTTAATTGCATAAAGTGATCAATGGATTTGCCCATCTCTAAACTTTCGTCAGAAAATCTTTTTTTTTTAAAACCAATAGTTGCATCTAAAATGCGATAAAAGCATTTGCAAGTCAGTGCGCTTCTGGATTAGAGTCTGTTTCTATGGTCCCAATGGTGGAATCAGTAACAAAGTCTTTTAGTTTTGATGAAAATTGTTTTTTTCTTTTAGAACCTTGTGGCTCTAAAGATATATCGTACTGGCTTGCAAATGCTTCAATTTGATAATGCAAATCTTTATAATAAGATTCAGTTCTTATTTCTTCTAATGAAGTTATAACACCCCTTATTATATTAGAAGCTTTTCCTAAGGTTGTTTCTTTGGCTTGTAGCTGCTTTGATAACATATTTAATGTATTAAGAACTTCGTCCAAAATAAAAATATGAACAATAAATGTTGGTTGTTTAATACTATTTAGTATACCAAAAGCCGTTACTGATCTTGAATCTTTTTTAGCTGAAATTTCATTTTCAAGGGTACATATTATTGCTTCATAACACTTTTTTATTGCATTGCAACTTTTATAACGACATACCCATCTAGTATCGGATAAATGATTCATTTCTCTCTTTGGAAGGTCGAGGTCTTTTAGGATTTTCTCATAATCCGCATGATGAACCGGATTTGAAAAATGTTCGTATACTGCCTCTAAAGTATTAAAAAAAATTGATATAGATTGAACGCTTTTACATGCATCTACAAGAGCTAGATTTAGTTTGTGTGCTAAGCAATGGGTGTAAATAGCAACAGGGTATTTTTCTCTTATTTTTGTTTGAAGACCCCCAATATTGCCCGACATGACTGCAGCGCCATCGTACGACTGTCCTATTAATATTAAATTGGAAATTTGTAAGTTTTCTAGCTCTCCTGTTAACAGTTCATACAAATCCGATGCAGTTCTTTTATCGGAGCAATTTAAAAATTTTAAAAACCTTTCCTTAATCTCTAATCCTACTGCATATCTAACACATAAC
This sequence comes from Ophraella communa, assembly GCA_035357415.1. Classification (NCBI taxonomy): domain Eukaryota; kingdom Metazoa; phylum Arthropoda; class Insecta; order Coleoptera; family Chrysomelidae; genus Ophraella; species Ophraella communa. The sequence continues at coordinate 30,361,538 of CM068993.1, forward strand.
GATAAATGTTCCGTTTTGTGACTACGAGCTTCATCACACATAATTGCATACACACCACAAGATTTTATTTCGTCAATTATATGTGATAATGTTCTGTCAGTTAAAATTTGTACCAATTCATTTTGAATTTTCCAGCTTGAATGATTTATAGGCGCTTTATACATAATTTTAAAATTTGGATTATATTTTGCAATTAATTCGCAAACTTCTTTAAAGTTACCCTTATTAACAGAACTGACACTCTCATCATGACCCCTAAATGCAAGACCTTGTCTTGCTAAAAATAAAGTTATATCTATCAAAGTTTTCATGTAATTTCTGTTGGTATTAATTTGTTCACGATACGCTACAGATAAATTTGTTAAAATGTTTTCTCCCGTTTCTTTATTTTTTTATAGTTTGACCATTTTTCCATATTTTCTTTGTGATATATAGCGCTAGAATGCTTAGTTAACTTTTCTTTAATTTTTTTCCAATTTTGAAAACCCAAATCAACAAAAACATCGTTGTTTCCGTGTGCGATTCCAAAACATCTGCATGGGAAGCAAAATGCTGAATTTTTTTTAACACTGTACTCTAGCCATGTAAATTCGTTAAAATAAATGGAGTTAAAACCGCGACTCTGATTTCCAAACACAGTCTTTGGATAACTGGCTAGTTTTGGAACAGCAGGTCCTGTTTCCAATGTACCCAAATCATCCAGTTTCGAAACCAATGTAGGTGATGATGATGTTCCTGGTTCTGGTACATCTGCAGGTAAGCTGGAATCTTCTTGTATTTGCGTTTTTGTGATAGAGTTGCTGCTGTCGCCGCTAGAAGTGATCACTGGTTTTTTAGCCTTCTCAAAAAAATTTCTTATATCCATTTTGAGGCTTCTTACTGCTTTGGCGTTCTTATAGGAATAAGAATATTATAAAATTAACAATATTATATTATATTCAATCACAAAATAGACGAACAGACAGAACTAAATTGAAGCAAAGGTTTAGTCGCTAAATACAAAAATTGAATTAGCGAAAAAGTACTCAATAAGCGCCGTATGCACTACAACAAGCTATATTCACCAAGGTGTTTAGTATAACGACGGTATAATGTTTAAACGATAATAAGTTGAATATCTCCCAAATTTTACGTAATTTTTCATTTAGGAAAATTATTCAAGATACTGTGCACACCGCTACTAAAATTGCTATTACCATAGTATTTAAATATGCTTGCTATGATTACTATATTATATTATACATATATCTAGTGACAACATATAACAGCTATACAAAAAAAGCAATTACCGATGACGCCAAGAAGAATAAAGATTCAAAATTGTTTTTTCGTTTCTGTATCTGTCCATTCGTCTTATCTTAATACAAATTTTAATTTACCTGCTTCGGTGACCCCAAGACTCCCAAAAACACCTTTACACCTAGATCACAAATTAAACAAATTATCGTAATTATCTATAAACTGATTATAAACTTAAACGTTAAGTAGAACTTATACACTTCTACTCACGAAGTTTCACTCTAGAATTTAAAAACTGCTGCTATTACTCACTTCGCTTACACATTACACACAAACACAAATTATTAAAACTGCCAAAATTCGACACCGATATTCATGTTAGTGATGTAAAAAAAGTAACTACCCAATACAAAGTAACGGGTATTAGTTTAATACCTAAAGTACCCATTCTGCTCGAAATACCCGTTACTTTTGTACCCATACTTTGATTTATGTTTGTTGAATGTTTATATAAAAATAAAAAAATATGAAAGAAAATAAAATTTATATTAAAATATAGGTACCTGCTTTTCTAAATACCTACCTATTTTATCAATCTGAAAAATCTACTACCACCGAGTACGAGAAACGAGAACATAGTAAATGTATTTGATAATAAAAGTACTTTAGCAATTTCGTGGTATCAGATATTGGCGGCTGATACTGCTTGATTTCTAAAGTTTAATTTTATATTTTTAAATTAGTTTCAAGATAATATTTAGCAGTACAATCTGGTCAAAAAATTTAAAATTTCAAGGGGGTGCTAATGATGAGCTAGGGGGGGGGCTTAGCCCCCTAGCCCCCCCCTAGTTGCGCCTATGAAAATGATATGAGTGCATTTTTAGATAGATAATTTAAATTAATTTCTAGACGCTGTAAATATAATTCCCTATTTTCGAAAAGACCAACAAAATATAAGTATTTACAACATTGGTGGCTTTGTTATAACTAACTGATGCTGATAGATTATTCGTTTTTTATAGTTCGTTGATTTTTCTATTCAAAAACTGTCTAACAGTCAAAAATTATAAAATGATGAAAGTAACGAACAATCATAGCCAGTGACGGACAGGATTAACCGCACAAAAACTATGAATTCGTTTATGCAGGAATATTTATATTTTAATTTGAAACCGCAATTTTTGACAACAAATAATAATATTTTAATTTTTTAATGAAGAGCAAAACTTATAAATATATTATGATAAATTATTAAAAAAATATTAATACCCATCCTGACGATTTGTATAACTGTTTTGTAAATGTAACTGTAAACTTCACTACCTAACATGTTTTAACACAAATTTGAGTTAATACATACTAAAAATAGCATTAAAAAAAGGTTCGTGTGTTATTGACGGCTTGTCAGCTATAATTTCTTTAAATATTCTTGTAGTGGTAATAACCATGTTAACATTAATAATTCCTTTGAAGAGGGTGTTTTACACTGTAATTGTTCCACTTTATAAAAGACTAATTTCTTTTTTATCAAATTTGTCGAAAATTATTGAAATCTAATGAATGAAAAGTCGTAAAATGACTTATTAAAGATAATATTCTTACTAAACTACAGATTGGGTTCCTTATGAGCATCTGTTCTAGCGATACAAAGTATGTTTTTTGTTCTAGAGTCTAGAGCAGTGATTCCCAAAGTGGTCCAAGGGGTTCAGAACAATAAACAACTAAAAGGTTGCACTAACTTTCACTATTTATTCTATAAATTGCAATTACAGCTATTTCGCTATAACTAGCATCGTCAGATCTGACGATGCTATGATATAGAATAAATAGTGAAAGTTAGTGCAACCTTTTAGTTGTTTATTGTTCTGAATAACATGAATTTTCACACAGTAAGGGTTAGTACCATAAATTTCATTGTTCCAAGGGGACTTGACGGGGGTCTACGTTGGCGTGAAAAAAAATGGCAGTTCATAAGTTGTAAATGGGGATTCACGAAAATTTATCTGGTTTCGATAGTAAAGAACAAAAATATTGGCTTAGCTTCACCTAGCAATGTAGGCATATATAATTACACTACTCAAAAAAAGGAGCAAAAAAATTCCAAATTTTTTGGTGATTTTTGACAGGCTGTATTTCGGTGAAAAATGGTTGTATTGAGACTTTAAAAGAGCATTTTGAAGCATTAAGATTCTAATTTAGATTTTTTGGCTAAAATTTTATAGGAGCTGCGGTTCTCCTAACTGGCCAAAAAATAATTTCGCAAATTTTTTGCTTTTTTTAGTCCACAAAAAACATGTTTTCATTTAAGCCGTCATATGCATCAGAGAGCCTGTTTATTTAGTTTTAATTTCGTTTTTTTTTAAACCTTTTGATTTTGCAAAAGTGCAAAATATAAAAATACGTTTATTTGTTCGCAAGAAATATCTAAAATATACTAAAACTAATTTTAATTAGTATTATTTGATAATCAAGTTTTATAATTAATCAGTACGATTTATGATTTTTAGCAATAAATACCTACCTAACAAACATCTTAATATTAATTTTTATTTTGTTTTTGCAGGTTCTGTGAAAAGTGATTGACGAAGTGGTTCCTTGAACGTGATGGTTATTGCTTATCAAGGAGATATTTAATTTCTTATCTTATATAGACGATTTTTCCAAGAGTGACTACATACTTTATGATGATGTTCCTTCAAATAAGAAGAACCATGTGAATAAACAGGTAAAAATATTTCCAAACATATTGGGTGAGTCAAATTTGCAGAATGCACTGTACTGTAATAAAACCTGATTTGTCAGAATCGTTATCAATAAATATAATTCAAAATTAATGGTGATATCGGTGGCAACATTTTTATTTATTTATTCAAAGCTTTCTATAGCAGCTGAAGGTTTGAGTGCTAAAAATTAAAGGAGTTGTGGAAAATTGAAGGTAGATAGCCAAAAATAAGTGTAAACACTGTTTGAAGGGTTACAAGTCTAGATTGTGACGGGTAATCATTTATCTTTAGCTCGAGATAGATGAAATTGGTTATAAAGAAACTTTTTAATGGGCGACTTTATTTTTTCGTAAGTTTTGATTTATTACATTTTGTCAATATCTAAAACTCAAACTACTCTAAAATAAGTGGTATTTAAAAACAAATGAAAACTTCTGATCATTTAAAAATGTAATATCATTCGTGCTTTTCATATATATTGTGGACCTATATTTTCTACATAGTCTGTACTCGATTGGAATTTTGCCAATGTCAATATACTCAAAAGTTTGCATATCAGCATTCCATTAGTAATAGTGATGTTGAAGATCTGCTATAACAATGACCGGTATATTGCTCCATGTCTTACTTATACACTGCCGACTTTTTGGAATATTTCCAATGAGATTAAATCTCGCAAGCGCTAAAATATTTTTTTATATTCGGGATAAACAGTTGTGCACACATTGTTAAGCCATTAGGAAGAAAATATTTATTCAATTTGGATAAAGACCAAAAAAATTCAATGTAATGCAATATAGCATTCATGTTAACAAATAATATTATCAATTTTAACCCCATTTCAGGAACTGAGGTTTATCTTATTAAGAACACCAAACAAAGAACTTTTTTATAAAACTTCCACTATGTTTTCCAAAAACTTTTTGATTAGTCTTAATACTTTGAGCAGGTAACAAAATAAATAGTTTCATCTCCTCTGATATTAGGTCTAAGGTACAAAAATACATGGCCTACTTGATTAGGACTAAAGGAACTAAATATCAATTCATTTGTCAGAATGTGAGGTTAACTGATGCAAATATAATAATATATGAAAAAATATTGTGTTTTATATATGACAGATTTTTAAGAACATATTGAAATGTATATTCGATTTTTATTAGTTTCAAAAATTAATATTTAAAAAAATAAAATGCCACTCGTGCAAAAAAATGGTATATGAGCCATGGTAAAAAAATGTATTAATGTGTCGTATCCATTAAGGACATCGAAAATAATAACTTACTTTTCTACTTTATTGGCGCATAATTACCATTTTTATCTGATTTATCTGATTAATTATATACAGTGTGTAAAAGCCAAATGGAATAAATTCATTATTTCGGTTACTGTACATATTTATAAAAAATCCCGAAACACGTCAAATTTAAATTATAACTTGACATTCTTTAACGTGAAAATGCAACCCCTACCTTCAACCCCCTTAGAATGACAGGTACAACCCCCAATTTTTTAAATGGGAAGTATAGGCTTGTGATATATCATTTGAAAGGTCTCTTCATTCTCTATTCAAAAATGTTTGATGCAAAAATTAACATAAAAAAATTAATATCATGTTGTTACCGAAATTCGCTAAAATATACTCGAAACTTATTACAATATACTTAAAACTTATTTCCCGTTTAGGTCTTGATAATTAGAAAGTGAACAAAAACCATAGCAATGTGGTTTTTAGATGGTAACCATTAAAAAACTTTAAAGAATTTCCGTGGCAACGCTATTTTAACAAGCAGTAGTAAATTGTTTTATTTAAGTTGTCATTGTTGTAATTTAAGTATAAAGTTTGTTCAATTCAATTCTGAAAAATGGTTAGATTAACGGAAATGCATAAAATAACAGTTTTACAAATGATTGGTTACGGAGATAACATCCGAACACAACAGGAAGTAACTCGCCTATTTCATGAGAAATTTCCAAATTTACCGCCTAACTATATCCCAAGGAACAATAAGTAAAATAGAAAAGCAGTTTCGCGAGTTTGGTCATGTAAGGCAGATAAAAAAAGCAGCTGCCAATGCACTGAGTGATGAACTCAAATTAGATGTGTTGCTTGAATTTCAGGAAAACCCACATACATCGAGTAGACAGGCATCCACTACATTCAATGCTAGCCATACATCGATGGCAAACATATTAAAAGAAAATAAATTGCATCCGTATAAGATGATACCTACTCAGGAGCTCATGGAAGACGATTTTGATAGGAGAACTTTTTTTTGTGAGCAAATGATGGACATGTTGGATAACAATATTATCCAATTAGACGTTATGTTTTCTGATGAGTGTATTTTTTTTACTTAACGGTCATGCTAATCGGCAAAATTGCCGCTACTGGTCCACGTAAAATCCTCACTGGATGAGAGAAGAACACACTCAATACCCTCAAAAGGTTAATGTTTGGGCAGGGATTATAGGGAACAATATCATTGGTCCCTTTTTTATTGAGGGCAACTTGAATGGCAACAGGTATTTGGCACTACTTCAAAATGATGTCATTCCAACGTTGGCAAATTTATATCCCTATCCAGGTAACCCTCAAGTTCCAGCGAATACGATATGGTTTCAGCAGGATGGAACACCACCACATTACCAACTTAATGTCCGACAGTACCTCGATACAATATTTCCCAATCGGTGGATAGGGAGGCGAGGATCGATTGAATGGCCAGCGCGATCACCTGATCTTACATTAGTAGATTTCTTTTTATGGGGATATGTGAAGAGCCATGTGTACAAAACTAAACCTTCTGATTTAAATGACTTAAAAGAACGAATAACGCTTGCGATTAGGTCGATCACGCCTGATATGTTAAATAATGTTAGAAGACAGTTTTATTTGAGATTAGGATGTTGCCAAGACGTTCGCGGAGAACATTTTGAACATCTACTTCATTAACATTCATAGTTCTTTTTCGTGTTCTACATTTTATTACGTTTTGCATTACATTTTAGTTTTTGATTGTATTGTAGCGAATTTCGGTAACAACATGATATTAATTTTTTTATGTTAATTTTTGCATTAAATTTAAAAACAATAACATTTTTAAATAGAGAATGAAGAGACCTTTCAAATGATATATCACAAGCCTATATTTCCCATTTAAAAAATTGGGGGTTGTACCTGTCATTCTAATTTAAATTTTACGTGTTTCGGGATTTTTTATAAATATGTACAGTAACCGAAATAATGAATTTATTCCATTTGGCTTTTACACACTGTATAAAATCTACTCTTAGAGTTCTGAATTGGTATGTATTTATTACTGACACATCACATTTAGTAACACTTTATCAAAAAAACATCAATGTTTGTTAAAGAAATCTAATTCAATTCCAATTATTACTAGGATCTATTTGTTTGATTTTGAAAGTAATCAATTTAGATTGAATTTGACTGTTTATTCCATCGCCTTTATAACCTTCTACTGGTCGTATATATAACCTAGATAGCTTTTTAGCCCACATAATTGGAGATAAACAAACATTTCTAAATTAACGATTTGTAGAAATTTGTTTATTCCTTGCATCAAACCATAAAAATGTTATATTAAGACAGTGCTAATCTATAAAACGTACATGTAGAGGTCCTTGAGTTATATACTATTGTCATCTGATTAATATATTCAATTCACATTTCAAAAATACTTTCGAATTGATTGAATGTTTAATACACTTTTTTGTGTTTCCTGATAAATTTAATATGCAAATTGTGTGACATGAGAATATAAACACACATATTTGTAGGTTTTGAAACAATTCTTTACAATAATTAAGTTTGTAAATGGTTAACACTCACAGAAAAGTCGGAATAATTTTTAAAAAATAATTAATTAGGTAGAATTAATTTCTGTATCGATTAAATGGCACGTGGAATGTAGTTCAATTTCTAATGGTAAATATTACTGTCCGTTTAAAAAAGTTGCAATATTTAAAACAATCCTGAGATTTGGAAAAAGTAGAAATGCTACACTGTTTTAATCTTGTCCTACAAATATTTGACCATGAACTTAAATCTTCTTTATTATAAATCACACAAATTAACAAACATTGACCTTGAACTCTATTCTTCTAATTAATAACAAATTAAATTGTACTGGATGCCTACTATGGTTAGTTATTGTCACCAAAGGTTGCCTTGTTGTGGAAAGGAAATAACGTTGTCTTTATAATTTCACACTGTCACTTTTTTCTTTCTCGTTGGAACTCAAGCAATGAGGTTTCCATTACGTATTTTATACGGATTCTGAAAAAGAATTACAATTACCAATTAAGATCAGATTAAGTAATCATCTCAAGTCGAAGTAGACTATATACACCCATTGTGGAAAAAAAATGACTTAACTCTTAAGGCAGCTGCCATATACGGCCAATTACCATATTAATTTACATCTGTGATTAGCCAAGTACAGACTTCCATCAGTATAGTTGCCATCCATTGTCTTGTTCCTTTGGGGAAGTTCCAGGATTGTTACCTTGGTCCAGAGATTACTACACCTGGTAAATAAACAAAACTGTGTTTGGCCAAAAGCCAATGCAATAGCTGTTCGACCTAAAAACATTTTGTCTATTATTATAATTGATATTTTCTACTTAGAAGTAGTAATCAAACTTATACTTACCTAAATAAATGGAAAGATTTTAATTGTTAACCACATAGTAACTACGTGGGTCCTAGATCAACCATTGTAACAGGTCAGCTGAAAAGTCCCCGGTCTGACCTATAGATGACGACACTAGAATTAAATCCATTTCATTTTTAGATAGTATCAACCTTCAAAAGATTCGTGTAAAAATTTGACAGCTGTCGGACTATTAGTTTGTGAGATATTGCATTTTTAGTGAAGCAACTTTTGTTATTTTCAAAAAGATGGAAAAAAAAGAATTTCGTGTTCTTATTAAATATTGTTATTTGAAATAAAAAAATACAGTTGAAGCAAAAGCTTGGCTTGATAATGAGTTTCCGGACTCTGCGCCAGAAAAATCAACAATCATTGACTGGTACGGAAAATTCAAGCGTGGTGAAATGAGCACCGAAGCCGGTGAACGCAGTGGACGCCCAAAAGAGGTGGTTACCGACGAAAATATCAAAAAAATCCACAAAATGATTTTGAGTGACGGTGAATATAATCGAGATAGCTGACACTCTAAAGATATCTAAGGAACGTGTTGGACATATCGTTCACGAATATTTGGGGTTGCGGAAGCTCTGTGCGAAATGGGTGCCGCGCGTGCTCACAATCGACCAAAAACAGCAACGAATTGATGATTCTGAGCAGTGTTTGCAGCTGTTAAGTCGTAATAAACCCGATTTTTTGTGTCGATATGTGACTATGGATGAAACTTGGCTCCATTACTACACGCCTGAGTCCAATCGACAGTCAGCTGAGTGGACTGCGGCCGGTGAACCGCCACCAAAGCGTGGAAAGACTCAACAGTCAGCTGGCAAAGTTATGGCCTCAGTTTTTTGGGATACACACGGTATATTGTTCATTGACTATTTGGAAAAGGGAAAAACAATCAACAGCGACTATTACTGTGCATTATTGGAGCGATTGAAGACCGAAATCGTGAAAAAACGGCCCCATATGAAGAAGAAGAAGAAAAAAGTGTTGTTTCATCAAGACAATGCACCGTGTCACAAATCATCGAAAACGATGGCAAAATTGCATGAATTGGGCTTCGAATTGCTTCCTCACCCACCGTATTCTCCAGATCTAGCCCCCAGCGACTTTTTCCTTTTCTCTGACCTGAAGAGAATGCTCGCGGGAAAAAAATTTGGCTCTGATACTGAGGTAATCGCCGAAACTGAAGCCTATTTTGAGGACAAACCGAAGGAGTACTGCAAAAATGGTATCGAAAAGTTGGAAGGTCGCTATAATCGCTGTATCGCCCTTGAAGGGAACAATGTTGAATATAAAAAATGAATTTTGTCAAAATATTGTGTTTTACTATGGTAAACCGGGGACTTTTCAGCCGACCTGCGTTAGTTATTTAAATATTTCTTTTATCATTCCACCTTGTCATAATAATAATAATGGTGGTACGAACATCAGCCAGAACAAATAATGAACAATGAGGGTGATCAAATTACAATTATATGGGATCAACCTATTATTACTGATAGACAGGTTACAGCCAACAACCCAGACATAGTAGTTCGGTAGAATCTGTTTTGATCATAGACGTTGCTGTACCAACAGATCGAAGAGTGGTTGAGAAAGAGGCTAAAAAAAATCTTAAAATCTCCAGATAGAGGTGCAAAGAATGTGGAATAAAGAGGCAAAAATAATACCAATTGTTGTAGGGTCTCTTGGAAGTGTTAGTAAAAAATTTTAAAAAATATTTGGCTGATGTACCAGGCAACCATAGACCATCGGTAATTCAAGAACATGCCATTCAAGGATCAGCCCACATTTTAAAAAAAGTTTTGTCGTAGTACTAGTCATTGTCCTTAGGAAAAGTTATTTCTCGGACAATGTTCAATAATCCCAAAAAAAATTGGAGAGTAAACAAAATAATAATAATAATAATATAGTAGCTCACTACAAATCAAATTTTTCTTGTTTTTTTTTCTGTCTTTCAACAATTACTGTACCAGACAGCAACTCTGAGTTAGTCGAGTAATTTATAGAAATAAAAATGCGAATGTGGTTACACACATCCTTACAATTATTATCATTAATTCGCAAAGTAACATATTTATTCTAAGAGAACCTACAGTAACATGTTATCGAATAACTTGACTGTGAACACCTCTATAAACTAAGTAAAAAAATGTAACTTTAAATACTCAACTTAACGGTTACATTATATTATAATGAAAGATAACTGTTATGTTAATTAGTTATAGAAAAAGCTTTCTAATGTATCTTTATCTCGGAGGTATGCCCTTTAGTTCCACGATCGTAGTGCCGTCATCACATTTAATGCGTTTCTGATGTTAATTATATTCATTAATATCGACATACGTTTATTTTCTTAATAATATTAGATTAAGTACCTAGATTTTGGATTAGTTTTAATACTTAACGCACAATGTGCTCAGATCATTTAAGCGCTTCGTTAAAGAACAGATCACAAGTTGAAATTACATAGGTACCATTTTTTTATTACAAAAGTTTGATTTCCTTTAGTTGTATAAAAGCCTAAAATATTTCATATTTGAACCTCTTTTTGGTTAAAAAAAATTAAGCAAAAATGGAAAAAAATGTATGTTTGTTTAATTTTATTGTGGAATAACGGGAATTTTCGTTTTCTGAAATAAATATTTACTTATTTATATACAATAACATTGACGTCTTCAATGTAGTCTTCATTTGAGATTATTTATTTGTGCCTTAGAACATAAAATAGTAAGGAAGTATTGCTCGTTCAAGGACAGTTGACCGGGATGGTTATCCAAGATGGCTACCGGAAGTTACTTTTTAACAGTGGCGTCCTATATTTTTATTTGTAGAAAAATAATGTCCTTATTATTGAAACATACCTATTATTATTCAGTATGGACACTAATCATTATATATTAAAATAACCATTTTAATAAGGAAAGTAGAGGAAAAAAATAGTATAACATTGCCTAAAATGGGGGTACTAGATTTAAGGAAATAAAACCAGTTATATACTACACAATTTTTATTAAAATTTTTCATTCTACCACTATTGGCCCTTAAATTGAATTTTGTGTAAACATGTCTAATATTTTCTACATTATTTATTTTACTTTTACATATATAATAAATTCTTGTTTTTAACAACTTCACAGATGCTTTTTATAAGTTGTTTCCTACGAGGACTTTCAGAAGTAGATGGTAGAGTTTCAGGAACAGGAACTGGTGAAATAGTTTTACTGCTAGTAGTTATTATCTCTTCAACATAAGGGTCGTTAGTGCTTACCTGCATAGAAAAGGTATATATTTAAATATATGTTTAAGTAAAATATCTGTAAATAGATTTGAGAAAAAATATAGATTTGGTCAATGTTATTAAAGCAATTTGTGAATGTAATAATTACTTACATATTTCATTTTTGCGATTTTAATTGTAGGTATAGCATTTGGTACTAGTATAACAATTACTGAAGAAGTTCTATCAAATGATTGTTCTGTAAAATGTTGTTAGCATAAAAAGCTTTCTTGCCTGGACTCTTTATCCACAATATTTAACCATTTCCGTCTAATATTTTCATCCCGTAGGAAACTGTGAATGTAATAATGTGTTAATTAATACACAAATACATTTATTGTACAACGTTGCTTTAGAACACTCCATAGACATAAAAATAATTGACATATTACAGTTATGAGATTAACCAAAACATTGTAAATTAATGATAATTAAAATAAAATATCCTCTTTCCATTATTGATACGCCTATGTCACTTTAAGTAGATAGGGATCAATACAAAGTATTAATTTAATTTACACATCAAAATATAGTTTACGTATATATAATGTATATTTATTATAATAATAGCTACTTACCAATAAATAATTAATCCAAATTTTTAACAGAAAACTAAATTTTTATAACTTGTAAACAAAGTATGAGTCATAAATGGTTATCCAATATGGCCGACTTCCGTCACCAGATTTTAACGTTGTAGATATAACATAAACTCCTACCTTAATATTTTATGTTCTAAGATTTGTGCCGGTCAGGGGTTCACGATACTGGTCTCGAGTGTCTCGGAATCTGAGACTGAGACCGAGTTAATCGAACCAACCAGGAGTTCAAGGTTTGCTTCGCAATATGTCACTAATAGTTTTAATCTATTTCAAAGGAAACCAAACTATTCATTTAAATTGCAATGCAAAATTGGTTGTCTCTTTAAATACATTTTTATTTTGTACTGAGACCAATATAGCAAGATCGTCTGCAAAAGCTAGTGTTTCTACGCTATTTTCCTGCTCTATTTGCAGTATTCCGTCATATAATATATTTCACAGGGTTGGTTCCAGGAGTGAACTCTGAGGAACGCTTCTAGTTACTTTTGTAATATTTATAACGTCTAGATGTATCCATGAATTCAGAAACACCCTGTATTCTCATATTGTATCATATTCCTTGGGCCCTCTCTTTAGGTACAATCATGTCAACAAGAAAAGTTGCAGGATAATTTGGAAAGCAGCAACAACGCCTTTTTTATCTTAATTGAAATCAGAAGATCAATATTCAAGCGATCCTATAAATAAATTATGTAATAGTTTTAGATACCCGATGATGATGAACGCCTGTTTTGGCACTCCTTATGCTCTAATATATAGAAGGTTAACACGCAATGCACTTAAAACTATTAATTAAAAATATAATTGGCTTCGTATTTAATAGGTGTTGTTAATATAACGTGAGTTCATACCCTTAGTAGGTGCTTAAGAAGATATAAAGTAAATGCTAAAAAAGTGAGCTAGTAATTACTTTTGGTATAAATAAAGTTTTGGTTTAAAGTTAAAGCACCTGCATGCTTCGACTGTTTGAGTATGTACTCAGAGTAACTAAGACAGTATAAACTAACCTATACATTACATAAATATTTACTGTTTTGTTACTGTTAAATAGTAGTGTAATTATGATGGATAAACCCAAAAAAACTGGAGATTTATAGATGCTCTGAAAGTTCTTAGGCCCAACCACAGAAATATTAAAAACAATATCTTTATTTACATACATATGAAACTTTCTCATGAATATAATTCTATTTTTCAAGAACTGCAGAAATTCTGATCCACTACATATTCTGAATAATTTCAAAATCTCTTTTTTCTACAATCGTCAATTTTTTCAAATAAACTTGGAAGTTACGTTGAAACGAAGAGTTTTTTATTATTCTTAATAAGGTGAACTTCCAAAAAGTAAGGGTTAGTACAATAAATTTTAAAACTAGAGATATTTTTCCAAAATATGAAAATTAGACGAAACCTTTATGTTTCTGCAATTTAATATTTTGACTACGTATTTAAAATTTACCCACGTACGAAAATTTAAAATTATTTCTTCGTTCGTGAAGAACGATCTTATTGCAACAAACTGATTTTTTTTCATGGAAACAGTTGTCTTTTGATACATTTTTTCTTAAGATTGTTTTAATTCAATAATGGTGTATAGAGATCTGGAAATGTCTTTCTCGATCTCGTCTCTAAATTCCAGAGCCTTATGAAATTCTAAACAAGTCGAAGCAGCTAAAATGTGGTTAAATAAAGAACAACAAAATGTCGGCTGCTTAAAAGCTACACATTTCCAGGACTGCTATATATACGGAATGAAAGCTTGCACTCTGTCTGAGGCATCTATGAAGAAATTTGAGGCTTTTGGGATGTGGTGCTACATACGGATATTGAGAATATCATGGGTTAATCGTCTCACGAATACTGAAATTCTCCATCGAATGGGAAAAGAACGTGAACTTCTTCTGATGATAAAAAAACGAAAACAAGTATTTTGGCCATATTATGAGAAACAAGGAGAGATATGGGCTGCATCAGCTGATTATTAAGGGGAAAAGTGTTTGGTAGACGAGGAACGGGAAGAAGTCGTATTTCTTGGCTCCATAACTTGAGAACTTGGTTCAATATGATTTCCACGGACCTGTTTCGTGCAGCCGTCAAAATTGCAATGATGTAGAGGGAAAACGAATGGACGAATACATGCTAAAGAAGAAGATGGTTGGTCTAAGTTAATACAGTGAACTAAAAATTAAAAAAAAAATAATAAAAATTTAAAAAAATGGGTTGTAATCATGTTTAAACAAACAGTACAGATAGAACTAATAGAGTTATTAGTAGGATCGATGAAACTAAATAGGTTCGAGAAGTTAACTATGTTCACAACACAAAATTATGTAAAACCTATATGCTAATGGCTATGTGAATTAGAATGATCTATAGATGGCGCTGACGCTCCATAAAGACAATTGTTATTAAAATTTTTGAATATAAAGTGAAAAACATTGTTTAGAACATATGACATGGGACAAAAAAACCACTCAAACAAAACATTTAATTTCTCATATACAAATTTTGGATGATTAAATTATTTGCAGCTGCAAGAAGTTAACGTAAAATTACTGCTAGTAACGAATTCAGTACATTTTTATAAATATTACCTATACAAAGTGGAGCACCGAAAACGAAACAGATGCATTTACTGGCAGATGATTCCTTTACAAAAAAAACGCTCGAACCCGTCGATTTTGTTATCGAGGGGGACACAAAATTGGCATAAAATCACATTAACATTTGCAGCCCCGTAAGCGGAGGTGGCACCATCCCTAAAATCTTAAATGGAAAGGGGGGTCGAATGATCCATCATTTAAAAGGTCTTTCAACTCCCTTTCTCTGTATCTGTTGAGTAGGAAGGGTGAGTATACACCCACAGCACACACAAGGAGTCGCCCTCCTAGGACACTGTCCATCCTGCCTAATCCAGGAAGGAAGACAGGTCACCAGGGGACATCTCCTTAATGTCGGCAGGTGTAGGCCAAGACTCACCGAACACACACTCTCTTATCGACGATAGCTCCGGACATTCACATAAGACATGCCTGACAGTTTCATCTTCTTATTCACACCTCCTGCATAGAGGTATGTCCACTAGCCCCATAATATGGAGGTGTTTCCTTAGTTGACAGTGTCCAGTCAGAAATCCTACTGTTAAACGTAGGTTCTTCCTGGTCATCGCCAAATATTTATTCGTATCCAGCTTCTCAGGGTCGCCCAGGGTAATCCTGGCAAAACTGCATCCTTTGGTTTCATCCCATCTCTTAAGGGATTGAGTACGGATGTAACGTTTGGCTAGATCCGCAATTGTCAAAGTCGTCAAACCATGGGTGTCGCCTGGTCCCAAAATTTTCAGTCCAGCCGCCATCCTGGCCAGAGAGTCAGCAATACGGTTACCTTTGCTCCTGTCGTGCCCTTTCACCCACCTTAGTACGATATTATTATCTACCGAGGCGTTAACTAAATCTTGGTGACATTCTAGTGCTAGCCCTGAGATAAAACGTTGTCTATTCAAGGTTAGTAGGGCTTGTCTACTAACTATCAGTGCAGATTATTATGTTTTTGCCAGAAATTTCTTTTCTGGTTAGCTCTTTTGCTGCAATTGAGATACCAGCCAGTTCTGTTTGAACCACGCTGGTATTTTTTCCCATTCCCCATTTAATCCTTAGGCTAAGTGATCTGCAGTAGACTCCACATCCTGATCCTTCCT
The DNA here is from genome assembly GCA_035357415.1 of Ophraella communa. NCBI lineage: Eukaryota > Metazoa > Arthropoda > Insecta > Coleoptera > Chrysomelidae > Ophraella > Ophraella communa. The sequence goes on from CM068993.1 coordinate 30,377,761, forward strand.
TGGTTTTTAGCCGTCTGTGTATATGCGTCGAGGGTAATACCGAGGTATTTCACCTCTTCAGCGAAGTTTAGTTTGCTTTTGAAGATTTCGGGGGGTCAGGTCCCCCTCGTCAGGATGCCGATACTCCTATGGTGGTCGCTTGAGAGTACCTTCTGTAGCCTTAAGACTTGCGGAAAGTCTTCGATTTCCTCGCAATAGGCTCTCCAGGCTTCTCTTTGCTTTTGTTTGCAGAATTTTTTGTACTCTCTGAGGTTGGCTTTATATATTTCCCAGTCCTCTTCGAGTTTTGTTCGTTTTGCTTTAAAAATTGTTCTCGCTGTCTTTCTAAGGTGTTCCAGTTCAGGACACCACCATTTATTGGTTGTCCCTTCTGTCTGTACCATCCTCATCGGACAGGATTCCTTATAGGCAATGTCTATTTTGTTTTGGATATATAACGTGTACCTTTCCAATTCTTCACTATTGCCAGGAGTCAGGGCCTCTGTATCCCGCAGAGCTCCTTTTAAGAGTCGATTGTATAGAGCTACATCCGTCATCTTCGGATCGCGGGATTTCACAGTGCTCCTGAGATCCTGGTTTATTGTATAAGTCAACCAGCGATGGTCTGACATAGAAATATATTCAACTCCATTTACAATGCGCCACTTTGTATATCACAATTAAGTGATACATTTTATTCTTCCATTGTTATGTAATTAAATAACTGTAGTGAGCTGCGGCTTTGAACTATTTTCATCGCAAGGGTATAAAGGTGTGAGTTTGTTTTGTTTTGTTTGTCACCCCGTTTCATTTCCCATTTAATTAAAAGAATTATTAGATCTATGTTTTTGTTGTGATTAATTAGAACCCAAAACTTTAGGTGTGTTAACATTACGACTTGAAAAAATTGCTGTCTGTTAAGTTTAGTCAGTAATTTGATGTTAACAACTTGGAGGAAGTTATTTAAACTATTTTATAATTCTAGCTAAGCACACAAATTATACAAAAGAGGGTCAAAATATGCACTACTATAGTAGTAGTTATGCACCAAGGTAGAAAAGAGTTATTATTGTCAAGGTAGGTACATTATTGGATCCGAGGACAATAATACATTGTTCTACCGTGGCTCATATGGAATTTTTTACTACTGGCATCTTATTTTTTTAAATATTAATTTTTAAAACTATTAAGAAATTTTGACGGGTCACTCCCGTTTCTCATGACATAACAATGAAAATGACAAAGGCAACGAATAACATTTACAATAATTTTTGCACATGTGGGAAATGCTTTCAAGAGCCATATTAAGGAGACCAAACCCACTCATAACCCATCAAGAGCTGATTGTGGGTGCACTGGAAGACTGGAACAATATTCCTCAAGAAGAGATCGATAATCTTATTCGCTCAATGCCAAGGCGAGTCAATCAATGTGTAGAGAACGGAGGTGGTTCCAGGGAAAGTTAATATTGTTAGTTTTTCCATAAGTTCATTTTTTTTTAAATTATGGTTTTTGGTAAATTGATTTTTGCCGACAAATTTTGTATTATATTTTTTTATCACCCAAAATTTTTGCACAGAAAAAACATTTATAAATAGGCTGGTAAAAGAATAAAATATTTTATGATATTCATGAATAAAAAAAAATATTTTCTTTTTAGAAGAAATTTTAAGGGTCCATTTTAGGGGGACACTGTGACTTTGTCGAGTTTTGTACTATTCAAGGAAGTGTAAAAAGTTATTTCATTCAAAAAATATTCAGAAGAGATCATTTGATTTATTAATTTCTATATATATGGTCTAATGCAGAAATTTTAAATTAAATTCTACAATATTCTAAAATTATTTAATGATGTAATTTTGAACTGTTTTCAACATTGCATTAAATTAATTTTTGTGGGTACCACATATAATTTATAAAAGATTGATCACTTTTAATGTTAGTGAAGTAAAATGATGAAATATACTGCTTTTTGTGTTGCCCTGTTGAAACTTCAGTTTTTTCCTTTTGTTGCTCCCTATTGTTTCTTCCCAAATAGTGAAAGACAAAAATTATAATTTGATTAAGAACTCTACACACATATTTAAATTGCACATTTAAATTATGCAACTATCATACTTGTGCCACTTATTTATCATAAAGGATGTGAATATAATAGCAACAAAACTAATTGATCATGTAGATAATATCAGCTTAAACGGAAATCGTTTGAAAAACGGTTTAAAAGAGACACAATTTTATTAAGTATTCTATGCACACTCTTTGGGTAATTTTTATTAATTAATACATGGAAAGAATAAAGTGACTGCTACGTTTTCATTTTCTTTTTAGCTTCAGCTTTTCTGTACATCAGTGGTTTGCAGAACACGGTACTTAGTATATATAATTAAGGTATTCCTTATGAGAAAATGTTAAGAACAGGCTTAAATTTGACTTGTTTTCGAAAAAACAGTTCTGTTTACTGTGCCTAGCAATAGTAAAGATTTAAATAAGTTCATTTGAACAAAATTAGGTACCGATTTTTTTTCATTTCCAAAAAATTTTCACAACAATCAGAGGATGCAAAAAACTCAAAATTAGACCTGCCGTTTATACAGATATATATGTTGAACATTCATCACAAATTGGCTTGGTACACGTGTACGACAAGTGAAAAGTTTTTCTTTACCGTCTTGAAGGACAAGCGTACCTAGTTTTTCTTTTTTGACGACTTATTCCAAAAAAAAAAAGTTTCATCTTGACTTAAATTAAAAACAAAAGTGGATAACACGCGGCTACTCCGGCTACTTTCTTAAAATGCACTAATTTGAAGCTACAGAGACGCCCAGGGCTATACAACTAAGGTATGGCTTAATACTAGAGAGATGTTCAAATAGGCATCGGTCTTGGTGACACAGTAGTTAAGGGTTATAGAAGGGAAATGCATTCTTCTTTAGAAGAGAATATACAAAACTATCAAAATGATTGAGATTACTCTGAAAGTAAAACACATTTTCTAAGGAACCATATAAATAAGAAACCAAAAAAATAATTTACCTGGATGAAACTTGGATAGACGAAGACCCAAATAAGTTTTAGGATAAAACTGTTATAAGTCGATGACAGACTTTTTTAAATTATTTATCCATTGATATAAATCCAACATCAGAGGAGAGGCTCAGTGTGATTTTATAGAACACATTGGCAGTTCATTAAAGGGTGATTTATTAAATTTTGAATCCACTCGTATCGGTGACTACCACAAAGACAAGAATTCTAATGTTTTTTGAAGAATGGTTGGGACAAATGATCTATATAATATGATAATTTAAAAATAAACTTCAATCTGTATCATAGTTTGTCTCTAAATTTGTCTGTTCTTGAATATATTAATTTATTCCATAATTTAAAACCTCTCCGTATAAATTAAAGCCGTTACATTATTTCACAGCAATTAAAATCATTCTAATAAATGGATATTAGTCTCTATATTGCTTTGCGTTAAATTTAACGAAATATACTGTTGGTTTTATGTTCTACCGTCTGTTTAAAAGCATGTGTCTTTTTGAATATTTAATTATCCGTGTGAACATTTTTTTACAAGTAGGTCACCAAATTTGCTTCATAATTACCTACTTAACGTTTCTTAATTTTGTATATCATCAAAATAATTCTATTATACAAAAAAGATTCAATTCACAAATGATATACATTAAAAGTAATTGCTCTGAAAACTTTATACCACTTTTCTAAACCGTATTAAAAATAATGAACCTTCTCAAGTATCAGTTACTGAAAAACGTGTACTACTAGACTGTATAAGGTAGAACCCAGCTACTCAATGAGAGGAATACAGCAGTAGAACTCGAACTGAAATGTTGTTATACCGGAAATACCACAATTATTATACAATGAGGTGGTTTTTAAAGAGATACACTCTTTTATAGGGTATTCTTTTTGTTGTTACACCTATCTTCAGGATATTCACCTCATAAAATAAATGTGAGAAGTGAGAAACTACAGTTATATAGAGCTATTTTGAATGACCAAATTTTAACCAACTAGTTGAACTTGTTTGTTGTTTATTGATTTATTATTGCATCCATTAAAGTTATAATTATTTGTTATTGAATAAAGCAAATATTATTATTGGAGGTCTAAAATAGTTGACATTGGTAGGTATGAGAAAGTTGGCAGACTATTTAATTATTCTGAACACTATACAAAGTAATTATTTACAGAAATAACAACTAAACATAAAAACTTTCTGGTAGTGCAAATTCCTGAGAATGACTGAGTATAATATCGATTTTAAACTAGGTTTTGTATCCAAATTTATGAACAGTTCAGAAGTAACTGAAAAATTGTAGGTAACCCCATATATAAGCTTAATTATTATGCTGTAACAACCTACCAAACCCAAGGAAAAGGTGAAAGGTTAGTTAGGTTTAGATTTTAGAAAGATATTTTTAAAGAAGTAACTCTATCTTAAAGATGGTAAAAAAATCTAAAACACTTTTCGACATAACCTCAAAATAACCGTCAGAATGACAAAAAAACGATTTTTCAGTACCTACATATTTCATTATTTTTTTGCGTAAAAATAATTTAATTTGCATGAAAATTTGTAAAAGTATATCTTTTTTCATCTTGAATAATGGATGGAGTTTAGAAGACGACTATTTTCTGATTTATGTACATTTTTCAAAAAAATACAGCCCTCTCTTCCACGAGCAATTGTCTTGATGTTTTTTTGTATTTCGAAGGTATAGTGGTAATATACCCATCTCGTTAATGGCTCAAATTGAATACTCATGCGCGAACCAACTCCCACTCTGGTAGTTCCCCCTAAATGTTCGTGTCCCTTATAAAATTGTGTTGGCAAGCCTATCAATCCGTATATTATTATGCATAAAACCATAAGAGGTTAGTTCATTGTTTATTTTATTTAAAGTGGATGTGTATTTTGTTTTTTTGGACCATGGCAGTATTTTTATTGTTATACGAAATAAAAATTGGAATTTTCTCTTTTTGGTTTATGGCCTGAGCTGCCGGGGCTATCCGGCAAATAGAAGCTAGCTTTTGACAGCTAAAAGGTTTTTTTTTCATTTAAATTGTGGTATTCGTGGGTAGCAATATGTTGTGTTCTATGGCAGTGGAAGGGAAAAATTCAAAAATATTTGCGCATGAGTATTCAATAAAGAGATAGGTGTATTGTAATCTTTGAAATGTCTGCTTTAAAATGGTCTGTGTAAGTTGGTAATTTATTTATCGTTAAACTGCTCAAAATTGCAAAAAAACGAAATGATTTTCTCAATATTTTTTCATAATTTTCGATTTTCTTCATCATTGTTGTTGACAGTGGTATATATTTATAAAATATAAGTTGCTTTCATGTAAAATAATTACAGTTAAAAAAATTTAATAACAATAAGTAGCACAAACCCCATTGAAAAGCTTAAATAAATAGCAATTAATTTTTAAGAACATTAAAAAATAAAACTTTCAAACCCGTTTTCAACCCCTAAATTGCATTCCCATTTCACCATTTTGAACTTTTTTGTGTTTAAAAACCTTTTCTACCTGGTCCTTATTGTCTGCTATTTTTTTATTTAAAAAAGTATAGGCGTCCGCCTAAAACAAATAATTCGACCTAGGTTAGTTATACTGATAAAAAGTTATTTGTGATGATATACCAAGCCACAGAGTATATAATACAAACCAGAGTATCGACTCGCTGTCGGCACCTTTGATGTTTATAAGACAAGAGCGGCCATTTTTTGGGAGTATAAACCACAAAACAGAAAATTCGTTAGTCTGTTTTGTGGTAACCAATATTCTGTTTTGTGGTATAAGCTCAGGGTAGTACTAAAAAAATTATTATTATAAATAAGACCCGTACTTGAAATTTTTCTTTATTATTGAGATAATTGTTATTTTCAGAAAGTTTAGAAAAATGGAATTTGTTTTTAACAAGATTAATAATATTAACCAAACGTTGATTTATTTGTTTTTAAAAAAGTAAAATTGGTTTTTTAGGTTAAATAATTACATATAAATAGAATTTCTACGCAAAATATATAAATGACCGAATATGTATGTCTTACATGCAATTTTCCTTGTTAGTAAGGAAGGATATAAAAAAACACATCAACAGCTTTAACACTTATTTATTTCTCCAAATTAACAATTTATCTTTATTTTCATTACTTTTAAAATTTCTGTGGATACATTTAATGGTAGTGTAAGTCTTAACCTAAAATTTAATATAATCTTAAGCTGATGGGGTTGACAGAAACGGATCTGTGCAGATTCTGTCACCTAGAAGAGGAAACACCAGAGCACATCTTATGTCAGTGCGACGGACTGGTAAATATGCGGTTCCTGACTTTAGGAGAAGAATATCCATTGGCAAGGGACTACATGAAGGTTACAGTCTCAAATCTTATAGACTTCGTTAAGAGAGTCGGACTGGGGGATGTAATCTAGTTTTTCGAGGACCACAATAGATCTGAAAAGGTCGCAGTGGAATAGGCTTCTGGCCACCTCTTAAACATCTATCTATCTATCTATCTATCTACCTTAACCAAAACTAATGGCTACGGCTATGGATACTCCCAAAGTGTCATGGCGATACCTGCAAATGGATGCTTACCCCCTCCATATAGAGTCGATACTCTGGTTTGTATTATATACTCTGTGACCAAGCAAAATGTATTAAAAGAGTTTTATTTTGATGTTAATACCTGGATAAACCATATGTAAGTGCGGCATCAGGGCACCATATTGCCAACAAATAAACTATTTTCTCCCAAGTTATGTTCGTTTGAAGTCAATATTTTATTAGTCCAGGAGTTGTATTTGATATAAAATTAATTACGTAACCTTTCTTAAAGCATTTATTTATTATTTGTAATAACTTTCGGCCTACAAATTTAAATATTTAGCAAATTTACAGATACTGATTGACAGTAGCAAACGAACGAAGGAAGTCAAACGAACAGAGCGATTTGTTCACTTGGATGACGTGCACTTATATTTATACTGGACAAGCCATATTTCTACATTTACGTTAAAAACCGTTGGAGAGTGTATTTCCAACTTTCATTATTTTGTAAGAGTTTTTGTATATTTCTTTGATACCTCTACTTATCGACCCCGCCACCGCAATCAGAGCTGTCAAAAAAAAATATCTAGTTACTTTGAAGTATCTAACTTACTATATCTTAGTTCCTTTATTTTTCGGACAAAAGTAACTAGTATATTAGATACTTTCTTAAAAAAGTATCTTAGATACCAAAAAGTACCTAATAGGTGATAAATCTAAACATAAGTGGGTGGACAGTTAGGAGGCGACTTCACGTTGGTGGAACGCTGCTGGGCCGCCGCTTTCTTGGACAATAGCGGATTGGAGGCTGTTATCACTGCCAGAGAAGGGAATCATAGCTACTAAATTTCTTAAAATTCTTTTGTATTGACAAAAAGCATATCAAATTAAAATTGTTCATGCTATTACTTTCAATAAACTTTGAACTTTAAAAAAACCTGTTTTTATTCAAGCAATTTTTTAGTCAACTAAGTTTAAAACGAGAAAAATCCTAATTTTATGCTAGGCAATGTATAAAAGTATCTTATTTAATATGTAAAAAAGTAACTTAGGATACGTATTTAATTTTTCTTTTTATCAAGAGTAACTAGATACCCAAAGTAACTTTTTCAAAAAGTAACTTATCTTGTATCTAGATACTTTTCCAAAGTATCTTTGACCACATTTGTATCACATTCATCTTTACTACCCCTTTTATGTATTGGGGTAGTTCCATTCTTTGGGAACCTCACCAGTATTGCATTTTTGGAATAACTTTACTAGTTGTTCGTATGGTGCTTTTGGGTTCCAAACTAACTAATTAGTTTATCTCGTATATGGCCCTGTCTGGGGACATTTTTGTTTTTTAAGTCCTTGTCTGAGTATTTTATGAATATTCTGATAGATGAGGCCAAAACAGATATTTTATTCTCGTACTGTTCGGTTTCCTTAAATTTTTCTCGATCTTTTTGTAATATTTCATTAGTATTTTTTTTTCTTAATGAATTGACAAATATTTTCCAGCCTTTTGTGCTTCTCTACGAACTACAAATAATCACATTCAAAGAAGCAATGGTGGAGCAGGGAGTTATCAGAGTTTTAAATTATTCTTATTGCAAAATATTATTTAAAACGAATATTCTTTCCTAAATAAATGTATTGTATCAACCCTTCCTGGAAGTCCATCAAATTAAGAACCCAAAATAAACAACAGTTTTACAAAAACCCCACTATTCAATTAAAAAAATTAACTTTACGATCAATGACAGCTATTTCGAAATTACTCCCGAACTTTGCTTTGTTTAATTTGTGTTCTCTTCTGTACATCACATTTGTTAACACCCATTTATAGGAATGGTGTTATTAAAAATTTAAGAGGAAATAAGTGCTCCATGCAAAACAGAAGTTTTTAAAGTGCATACTTTAAGTTATACGTTCATCAATGTGCCCACAATGCCTACATAATAGTTAACTATTTGAAAGGCTAATTCATACCAACTATAATATTAATATTTAACAATTGATCGTAGGTTTGTATAATGCCTACAATTTCCTTTGTCATCAAGGCCGTTCATTGTCTTCTCTGGCATAAAAAGTGAATATTTTTAATAACTCATAATGAAATGCACATCACTGAAATTAATATTTCCAATGATGCAAAAATTATTTAAAATTTCTTTTATTATCTTATTTAAAAAAAATAATTTGTTGCTTAAAGTATATTGTCAAATTGGCAGATCTAAGTTATATTTCGATTTATAATGTCGCCACCATTTACTGATATCTTTAACTTAACACAATATTTTATATAACTAATTCTTGCAAAGTTGAGAACTTTTTTATTTAAAGAAAGGTTCTAGATTAATTCCTATAAGTTTTGTTTATTTTGATAATTTACAAGTATATGTTTAAACATTAAACACTTTACTCTATATAATATATTATAATATCAAAATAATTACTTTTTAAGGGTGTTTACTGCCAACGATATAATTACTGAATGTGTATAATAAAAAAACATCCATGAATCTCGTAATTATAAAAGGTAATTATTAAAAGTGTTTTTATGTAGCTACCGGTTAATTTCGTATTTGCATATTAAATATACACAGTCCATAGTTTAATTTAGTTAAATATTTTCTTTGAAAAAAGGAGTGTAATAACAATAATTGTTTTAATCATTTTAGTTTTTAGTATCATAAATAGTTATTTGTATGCTAAGGCCGCGAAATACCTCTTTAACGTACCGAAAGAACAGTTATCGCCGAGGCCGCTTGCGGCCGAGGCAAGATAATCTTGAGGTCGTTAAAAAGTTTCGCGGCCATGGCATACACACTATTTTTCGTGCAATCGTTAAAATTATTAAAATAGATAGTTGTAAATAAATATATTATTGCTCTAAAATCAACAGCATTTCAATTCATTTAACAATATCACCGTGTGCTATGGAAATGATATGTTTCAATATATATTTTGACAGTTCTTGTCAAAACGCAAAATGTCTGATACTGATAGCGATATTTCAGTACCTTCCACTCCTCCGGAACTCAAAAGCGTTGTAAATTCGGCGCTTTCCGTTTTAATACCCGAAAAATCTAAACGGCAGTACGAAAAATGTTACGGCGAGTTTAAAGATTGGTGTGACAAACAGAATGTTAAGACGATGTCTGAAAACATTTTATTGGCTTATTTGATGCAGAAATCAAATGTTGTAAAAAGTTCAACTTTATGGAGCATTTATTCCATGCTGAAGTGTATGCTGAACATACGAGACAATATCGACATCAAGCAGTTTTCAAAATTAGTACCATTTCTGAAAAGAAAAGCAGTAGGTTATCGAGCAAAAAAGTCTAAAGTATTAACGCGTGAGCAAATTGATACATTCCTGAAAGAAGCTAATGATGAAAAAATAATCCTTGTCTTTGTAGTATTTTAGAAATGTCAAATTTGGAAGTGACGTTTGGTTTCGCGGCCGTTGCTATGGGTAACGGCCGCGAAATTAAATTTCGCGGACTGTGCTGAGAACGCGAAATACTGACTTCGCGTGCGATTGCACGAAAAAATAATTGTTTAAATAAAATCTTAAATAGTTTAGACAATGATGAAAGGAAAAGTGGTGTACTTCAATAACCAATAACCTTAAATTATTTCAGGGAATTTTTTTGAGGGCACGAATAGGGATAATTTTCTTAAGTAAAATTTCCAGAAATAATTTAAGCTTGCGTGGTATGCGGTAAGAAAATTTCACACCATAATTTGGAAGAGAATTATTATCCCATTCTGACATTTGTCACAAAGCTTACTAGTTTAAACGTTTGTACCATAGAGAAATATAATATATTTTTATTTGTCTATGATCTGTATGTTAATGTTTCTCTATGGTTTCAGTTGCCATGGTAACTAGTCAAAATTACGGCTGTGAAATGTTCGGCGTAATTCTTATACAGGGTGGTCCTTAAGTAATTGTACAAAAAGAAACAGTAGATTCTACACTCTAAAATATTACGATTTAACCCAACTTACTTTAATAAAATGTTGATATTAAGAAAGATACAGGGTGGTAAAGTTGAAATTTAAAATTTAATTTTTCGCCATAACTTTCATGTTTATGGAGATTTATTTACAAAAATTTATAAGTAGAGTTAATGAGTATGAGGAACTATAATTTGATGTATAATTTTGATGTATCTCATAGAGGACGCCACATATGCCACATATTTGACATAAATTTCCGCTAAATTTTTTTGCTCTTCGACTTAACAATATTTTTCTGATAAAATATGAAAGATACGATATTTCAACAAAAAAAGGTGTACTTGTTAATAACTTCAAAACTGAACAGTTTTCGAGATAATCGCATTTTACAAATCAAGTGCATAACTCCGTGTTATTTTCAACTAAAGTTGATAGTTTCCAAAACATTAAAGAAAAAATACTATAGGCTATTATTTTTTTACATATATCATTAAGATAATTTAAGATATTTTTGTTGAAATATCGTATCTTTCATATTTTATCAGAAAAATATTGTTAAGTCGAAGAGCAAAAAAGTTAAGCGCAAATTTATGTCAAATATGTGGCATATGTGGCGTCCTCTATGAGATACATCAAAATTATGCATCAAATTATAATTCCTCATACTCAAAACCTCTACTTATAAATTTTTGTAAATAAATCTCCATAACCATGAAAATTATGGCGAAAAATTAAATTTTAAATTTCAACTTTACCACCCTGTATCTTTCTTAATATCAACATTTTATTAAAGTAAGTTGGGTTAAATCGTAATATTTTAGAGTTTAGAATCTACTGTTTCTTTTTGTACAATTACTTAAGGACCACCCTGTATTTAGGTACAATATCTATGGATTGTACCAAAAGTTTTCATCAACGGTAGAAGGTATAAACTAATACCGCTCATAGTAACCCTAACAATACATGTATTTGAACAATAACCTAGATTGTTTTTTTTTATTATTTATTATCGTTTTAATAATTTTAGATTTTTTGTTCTAGCTACTAGAGGATGGCTAGCGGAGCCAGACCTGGCTCCCTGGTACCTCCCAGAGTAAATGGAACTGCTTTTCCAGGTTTAGTACTTCCCCCAGCGGATGATGGTCCACGAGTCGAATCTTGCACACATGTCGATACGCACTATGATATTAAGGTTGCCATCGTTTTTTCCTTGTATATTATTTTTGGAATTTTGTATACTTTTGTAGGTAAGTTTTTCAATTAATAAAACTTCAATATTTTCTTCTTTTTTGGAGCTTTAAACGAAATTGTTTTCAAAAAGCAAAAAAATTGTTTATTCACGTATTTCATTATTATTCCATGTCTAGATACATAATTAATAAGTCCACTATAATAAACTTCTAGTATATTGATATATTGTAGTGATACAACTCTATAAGAAAATCTTTATACTATATCTGACTAAGACATTTATCTACTTGTATGAACACATGCTCCTTTTTATGATTCCGAATAAAACATTTTAAAATAGAAAAATAATAGTTGAACAACTTTTCTGGCTACTTATATACCTACCGTTTCTTATGCAATTCTCAAAAGTGAAGTAACTGCAAATAATGCTTTAAAAATTTAAATTCAGTTGTAAATATTTAATACTACATACAATTGTTACCTGAAATAGTTCTTGGTCGAAGGTACAAGCACACTGTTAAGGCTTGTTCATAGTGGAAGCGTCGCGTCCGGACATTCATAGTGAGTGGGAGCGTCGAGAGTCGTCCAATTAATAGAGAAAGTTACAAATTTGGGGAATTTCATCATTTATATCCAGCTACTGGAGACAATAATTTATGTGTCCCCCTTGCGGAGATTTCCAAAGATACCTACTAATTTAATTAAATTGACTTGTATGCCATTTCGCACATGCAGTTTGTGAATTGGATTTTTTATTTTATCCATGTATGGTAGCAAACGCTTAAAAAATTCAGATCTTCGTTTTCAAAAAGTTAAGATAAGAAATTATTCCTTCTGGGTGTAATACTTTATATTATCGTTGCAGAAAAATGGTAAGGAGCATTTTTGTAGATTTCGATGTTTCGATGTTCTAAACAAAAAATAACTACTTCACATATTTTGGAAGTTTAAATGCCAATTTTCAGTTTATTTCTACGTCGGAATCGTGATAAACTTTTTCTCGCTCAAAAGCATTAACTAAGTCCTAAGAATTGCGCTACAAATGAAAAGTAGGTATCTAGGTTTGGATATTTCCTAGGTCTTCAGTCACTTGACTAATATTGATGTATGAAAGGTTTTTTATATTATTTCGAGAAGCTTCTTTTATACAGAATTAATATTCTTGTATTTTATAATACGTTAAAAAAGTTTATGATGTACAGACAATAAAATTAACTACAATAGTAAAAGTTAAATTTAAAGTGAGTTTAATAAGGTAATTTATTTTTTAGGATACCGATGTTTCAAAACCGTTATGTTTTTAACTGGATTTATTTTTGCGTCCAGTATAGTTTATCTGATATGCCAACAAGGAGAACTGATGCCAACGTACGGAAATGAAGGTACGACTATTAATTATATTTATACTCTACTACAAGACATAATTTGAATAATAAATTATAGTACAGTGAATACGGTGCATATATAACTAATATACCAAAGCTTGCAATAAAAAAAGTTATTTAATAGGATGATACTTTATGCAATCGATCCTTGAATTAATATTCAGTTCTTAAAATTAGAACTTGACTAAAATCTAAAATATAAAACTGGGATTAGGATTCGGTATTGCTTTGACTTGTTCGCATTAATTAAATAACAAAGAAAAATAAACAATCAATTGTTTAAATTTAACTTCCATATTTTATTAAAAAATTAGCTTTTAAATTACAATGACACCTGTTTCGCTGCAACAAACATCGTCAGATTGACATATTTAAAAAAGGTCAAACGTTAAAGTGCATTTCAAGCTACTTCGTCTTGACTTCTGTTCAACATAATTTTGCAATAATATGGGGTCAATAATCCGAAATAAATACTAGGAATGCGCCTAGGACGCAAGTAGATTTTGTGTTAATTCCATATAAAACGGTTTTTATCGAGTAATGAAAAAAACTTAGAGTAAGAGTAAAAATTAATTTGATTCTTCCTACCACAACCAACCACTAGATAAAGGGTTGCTTTGCAATATAGCACTAAAATTTTAATAATTTTTTCTTAATATATGTAAAAGGCAACTAAACGTTGGTAAAGGCCGTTTGCTTATAAATATTTAAATATTGGTCGCCATTCCTTCTGCTCACCCATTACTGAAGACGCCACCTATTACCTACCTACTGCCTAACAGGTCGGCTGAGAAGTCCCCGGTCTACCATAGTAAAACACAATATTTTGACAAAATTCATTTTTTTTATTCAACATAGTTGCCTTCAAGGGCGATACAGCGATTATAGCGACCTTCCAACTTTTCGATACCATTTTTGTAGTACTCCTTCGGTTTGTCCTCAAAATAGGCTTCAGTTTCGGCGATTACCTCAGTATCAGAGCCAAATTTTTTTCCCGCGAGCATTCTCTTCAGGTCAGAGAAAAGGAAAACGTCGCTGGGGGCTAGATCTGAAGAATACGGTGGGTGAGGAAGCAATTCGAAGCCCAATTCATGCAATTTTGCCATCGTTTTCGATGATTTGTGACACGGTGCATTGTCTTGATGAAACAACACTTTTTTCTTCTTCATATGGGGCCGTTTTTTCGCGATTTCGGTCTTCAATCGCTCCAATAATGCACAGTAATAGTCGCTGTTGATTGTTTTTCCCTTTTCCAAATAGTCGATGAACAATATACCGTGTGTATCCCAAAAAACTGAGGCCATAACTTTGCCAGCTGACTGTTGAGTCTTTCCACGCTTTGGTGGCGGTTCACCGGCCGCAGTCCACTAAGCTGACTGTCGATTGGACTCAGGCGTGTAGTGATGGAGCCAAGTTTCATCCATAGTCACATATCGACGCAAAACATCGGGTTTATTACGACTTAACAGCTGCAAACACTGCTCAGAATCATCAATTCATTGCTGTTTTTGGTCGATTGTGAGCACGCGCGGCACCCATTTCGCACAGAGCTTCCGCATACCCAAATATTCGTGAACGATATGTCCAACACGTTCCTTAGATATCTTTAGAGTGTCAGCTATCTCGATCATATTCACTTTACGGTCACTCAAAATCATTTTGTGGATTTTTTGATATTTTCGTCGGTAACCACCTCTTTTGGGCGTCCACTGCGTTCACCGTCTTCGGTGCTCATTTCACCACGCTTGAATTTTGCGTACCTGTCAATGATTGTTGATTTTCCTGGCGCAGAGTCCGGAAACTCATTATCAAGCCAAGCTTTTGCTTCAACTGTATTTTTTCCTTTCAAATAACAATATTTAATAAGCACACGAAATTCTTTTCTTTCCATCTTTTTGAAAATAACAAAAGTTGCTTCACTAAAAATGCAATATCTCACAAACTAATAGTCCGACAGCTGTCAAATTTTTACACGAATCTTTTGAAGGTTGATACTATCTAAAAATGAAATGGATTTAATTCTAGTGTCGTCATCTATAGGTCAGACCGGGGACTTTTCAGCCGACCTGTTATTTATAGTTTTCCATTCAATATTATGTTTAATTTTTAAAATTAAGTAATTCATGTTAAATTTTGATTTTATTGCCTGCGTTTAAAATACTTTCAATTGATTTCATTTATCGAGTTTATCGTTACACATACTTTGTTACACTTAACTTTTAAGTAATTTGTTTATAATGTTCAACCATAGCTGACCCGTAGTCAAGGGGTCACAAATGAGGTCGCTAAAAAGCATTTATTTTGATATATTGCACTTAAAATTGTCAGTTTCACATACAAAACTTTTATCATTTTAAAACAATTGAAAATAAATTCAACAAATGTGTAAACAAGTATTACTCAGATAATTATTGATAATTCTATTTACTCCTCTATATAATGATATTATATTTATTTGGTTCACTTTCGCTAGTATATTTATTATTAACCAATAATTGGAAAAAATTATATATAGAATTAATATTGCCTTGCCTTTAATTAGACTAATATAAAGAAGGAAAATTTGTCCTTTAAAAACCGTAGGTTAAGTGTGTAATTTTTTATTAAAATCTGTAACTTAGCGGTTTCGGTTTAAGGGTTCTTTTGATGTACATTTAATTATTTTGTTTTACTAGTATAATTTTATCTGCCGAATAATATTTTAATGTAATTTTAATTCACATTCACATGTTGTTTTGTTATGTTAAAAAGTGTTTAATTTTACAAATTTTATTTTTATATTTTTTCAATTTGTTGGAATATCTCTTCTGAAAGGTTTTATCTATTTTACGTAAGTTTTACTATGGTTTTTAGTTCTAAAATTTATGTTTAACCTCTATGTGTAGGACGCAACTCTGATGATGTTCTTGCACCTTGTAAGCCGAAAGTGCTCAGTTAAATAATGTAATAAATTAAAGTACACATTTTCTTCCTTTTATAACTTTATTTATCCAAACTTTCTTAGTTTTTATTAGATAAATATGTATAGTGTGAGAGTCAGAATGAATAAGTATAAAAAGCTTTATATTGTCTAAGATTAATCCTCTCATTTCTTATCAACAGCTCATTCAGACAAGGCGTATTTCCCAAAAAGTTGAAACAATCTCTTATTAAACCTCTGATCAAAAGTGAGGATCCTCAGATAACCTAACCTAACCTAACCTAACCTAACCTAACCACAGGCCCATCAGTTTGCTACCATCCTTCTCAAAATTTTTCGAGTTAGCAATGTGCTCCAGACTAATTTACTTTTTGAGTAACAAATTTCTTTACAGACGCCCAGCATGCATATTTGAAGAGTAGGTCGACTCAAACCGCCATTTTCCAGTTCACCAAAAGTATTTTGGGTTTAATCGAAAATAACAACCTAGCACTAGCCATTTTCCTAGATTTATCAAAGGCATATGACTCGTTGAATCAAGAGTATCTATTGGAAAAACTTGTAACCTATGGAATTCGAGGAAAAGCTCACAACTGGTTTCGATCGTATCAAGAGCCCAAAGGGTAATAATTTCAAAGGATGGGGTTTCGAAAATTTCAGATTTAGTGATTAACACAACAGAATTTGCACAGGGTGGTGTTATTGGGCCGATTTTATTCATAATTTATTTAAATGATTTATGCACGCACCATTGCAAAGAACGTTGAGGAAACAGTAGTGAATTACGCAGATGACACAAACTTAATAATTGGTGCAGAAGATAGCGAGGACCTCATAAATCAGGGAAATGTTTTTTTCTCAAGAGCGAAGAACTGGTTGGATAAAAATAAATTACTGTTGAATGAAAATGAAAATAAAACAAATTTAATGATATTTAGTACTGACAGGTATAGAAAAGAGAATTTTATTGCGTTTAAATACTATCTTAAGGAATTTTTAATTATAAATTGTGACAATTATTGATAGTTCTCTTCAGAATGTCTGTTTTTACAAAATATGGCGATCAGATCTAAAAGTTCAAATTTCTCCTAAACCCTTAATTTTATCGAGTTCAAACCAGAGTACATTTTCATTAGTAAATGGATTGGAAAATTTATTTTTAAAATTTAAATATTATTCAGATGGTCCTTATTAAAATTACGGATTATTAACCAATGGGCACAAGCCGTCTCTGCTTATCTGTACGTAATGTAGATTCATTTATACCGTCAAACACAGGACATGGATGTATGCAATCCGTCACTGGAATTTTATAGTATTCCAATGTATAGTTTAGAAATTATGACAAAACAAAGGTTTTTATTTCGAAACTTTAGAGGTCTATAACTCGGAAACGAAGGCTCGTATGACAAAAATTTATTTGAACTTCTAACATTATTTTGACCTCTTCTATTTGCTCCCGAATTTTTGGCATTAAGTTCCTGGGCACACATGTTGTATATATAAATGTTTATATGAAATAAAGAATATTTTTATTATTAAGGTTTTTGTTTGATTCAATGACATTTTTTCAGGTGTCTCGGTATTAGCCGGCGTTCTGTTTGGTCTAATAACGATGTTGGTGCAGTATGTAGGCTTGTTCATGAGTGGTCTACATACAGGCGTTCTTCTGGGCCTTGTTGGTCTATTTACGGCTGATCATTTCGTGGAAACATCACCCAAAGGATCTGTATGGTTGTGTGTTGGTGTCTTGCTGTGTTCAGCGCTGACGGTTGCTATTTTTAATTTATATTTTAGAAAAAGTAAGTTCCTCCACATTGGAACTTGTTTTCCTTAAATTTTTTAACTTCATTTTTAAATTTATCAATAGGTCTCACAATACTTGGCTCAAGTCTATATGGTGGAGCAACATTATCTATAGCTATTGATTACTTCGTAGAAAAGTTGTCGATGGTATCTTGGCTGTGGCAAAGAGTGTCTTTAAGACCTGTTCAACCTCCTCCATGTTGGTTTTCTTGGATAGTGCTGGGAGCTTGGCCCTCGTTCGTATTGGCTGGATTGATCATTCAGTTTGGAATTACCGGAAGAGGCATTCATCACGAGGATGGTAGGTATCGAAATTAATGTAGAGTATATTGTTGGTTTAATCTGTTTATTTGTTTCAGAAAAAGCGGGCAGAAAGAAATCTAGAACAGCACCTCCGAGGGTTGTAACAAGAGCTGAACGGGCTGAAATGAAACAGAAAAAGTACAGATATCTCTATCAAGTTCGCACTGCTCATGGTGATGTGATAAGTCAGGTTAGTTTAATTAAGTTCTATGCAAAGTAAAGTAGAAAGGTAATTTCTTACAATGGGCTAGCGACCGATGTTATAATAGGCTATATGCGGCAAAATTTCGACTGTTTGAATATTATTTCGGCTTTATTGGTGATTTAGAGTTCGTATATGATCAATAAAAAATAGTATATTACATAACAAGTGTGGAAAGTGTAACATTTTGCACGAGTCAAAGTTTAGCACGAGCCGCGTAGCGGCGAGTGCAGAAACTAAACGAGTGCAAGAAATACACTTTCCAACGAGTTATGTACACTATTTTTCCTACGACCACGTAAAAATCCTTCAACAAAAGTATTTTTTAAAGTAAAATCACAGAATACACCTTATTTTGTGGTAAAATCCAATCAGCCTTGGAACTTCACTATCTGGAGAACAAATTTTATTTCAAATGCATAACCCAGTAATCTTTTTAACACTTTATAATGTCAATTGAGTTTTCTTGTATACGTAGTATGTATTTGAACACAAATCACAACAAAGTTCAAATATTTTCAAAGTAATGTAATAATAATAGACACAAACATAACTTCAAAAATCCACATTCGACACATGCACGGAACATAACACAATATAAAAAAGAAGAATAAACTGTTCTTCTTTCTAAAAGTGTTTTTATAAAAAAAAATAATACTGAATAAAAATATGTTTATTTTTTAAAAATTTATAAACCTATAAGAAACTTTATTCTTACTTTATACAGAAAAATTTGTATTGGCAATTACAATACAATATTTGACACAAGGAAGATTTAAAAAAAATAAATGGTCCTTGCTTTGACATTCATGTGTTTTTACTATTGATAAATTTGACGTAAATGTCACAGATCATAGAACTATATTTTTTTACTTTTCAATACGTGTATTGATATTAGCTACTTTCTTAAGTACAAATAAGTGTGCAAACTAGCACTTTCATATGTGGTCGTAGGAAAAATATATTAAATCGCGTAATATTCATATATATTATTTAAATATAAATAAAAAAATAGTCGCCTATTGTATTTATATTGATAAAAATACCTGAATTTGCATTAATACTTTCTATTCTCTGTAAATTTTTAACTTGATGTTCTGTTTGCTTTTTTGATTCAATATACTTCTTCATAAAGGAGTAAATTCATTCGTTAGCTGATTTTTTTGCCTATTTCAATTTTGTGTCATATAATAGCTGATTTGAAGGGTTGTGTAATTATAATTCCTGCGCAGACTCGTGTCAGATGTCCCCGACATGTTCGGATATAGTATCGACACTACTGCTCCCTTTTATTGGAAGAGTTTGTGGGTTCTTTCATTTAACTCTAACTCTTGCCATCACCCAGCTCTATTTTCGAATAACAGGTCGGCTGAAAAGTCCCCGGTCTGACCTATAGATGACGACACTAGAATTAAATCCATTTCATTTTTAGATAGTATCAACCTTCAAAAGATTCGTGTAAAAATTTGACTATTAGTTTGTGAGATATTACATTTTTAGTGAAGCAACTTTTGTTATTTTCAAAAAGATGGAAAAAAAAGAATTTCGTGTTCTTATTAAATATTGTTATTTGAAAGGAAAAAATACAGTTGAAGCAAAAGCTTGGCTTGATAATGAGTTTCCGGACTCTGCGCCAGGAAAATCAACAATCATTGACTGGTACACAAAATTCAAGCGTGGTGAAATGAGCACCGAAGACGGTGAACGCAGTGGACGCCCAAAAGAGGTGGTTACCGACGAAAATATCAAAAAAATCCACAAAATGATTTTGAGTGACCGTAAAGTGAATATGATCGAGATAGCTGACACTCTAAAGATATCTAAGGAACGTGTTGGACATATCGTTCACGAATATTTGGGTATGCGGAAGCTCTGTGCGAAATGGGTGCCGCGCGTGCTCACAATCGAACAAAAACAGCAACGAATTGATGATTCTGAGCAGTGTTTGCAGCTGTTAAGTCGTAATAAACCCGATGTTTTGCGTCGATATGTGACTATGGATGAAACTTGGCTCCATCACTACACGCCTGAGTCCAATCGACAGTCAGCTGAGTGGACTGGACAGTCAGCTGAGTGGACTGCGGCAGGTGAACCGCCACCAAAGCGTGGAAAGACTCAACAGTCAGCTGGCAAAGTTATGGCTTAATTTTTTTTGGGATACACACGGTATATTGTTCATCGACTATTTGGAAAAGGGAAAAACAATCAACAGCGACTATTACTGTGCATTATTGGAGCGATTGAAGACCGAAATCGCGAAAAAACGGCCCCATATGAAGAAGAAAAAAGTGTTGTTTCATCAAGACAATGCACCGTGTCACAAATCATCGAAAACGATGGCAAAATTGCATGAATTGGGCTTCGAATTGCTTCCTCACCCACCGTATTCTCCAGATCTAGCCCCCAGCGACTTTTTCCTTTTCTCTGACCTGAAGAGAATGCTCGCGGGAAAAAAATTTGGCTCTGATACTGAGGTAATCGCCGAAACTTTGAGGACAAACCGAAGTACTACAAGGAAGGTCGCTATAATCGCTGTATCGCCCTTGAAGGCACCTATGTTGAATAAAAAAAATGAATTTTGTCAAAATATTGTGTTTTACTATGGTACATCGGGGACTTTTCAGCCGACCTGTTAGGAACCATCACTTTCGGAAGATAAAGCTTTTGATATTTAAACACCCTGACTATTTAGTACCTACTGTCAAATCGGCAATTATAATATCTTCTGTTCTCTATAGCAAGGTCTACCGGGTGTCCTAGACTAATTTATCCTGGCTATATCTATTAAACGAATAAAGATTCTCGAATGGAACAAAAACTGATCCTTTCCATTTCCAATACAGTTTAATATGGCATAGAAAAAATTAACCTCTAAATATTCATCCCTTAGTTACAAACCCTAACTTTAAATTTCTTAATGGCACCGAGTACAATTTTTTATAATTTTGGATTTGGTATTCCATTGTCTATTCAACAAATTTTTCAAAAATAAAATTTATTCGTAGGTAATCAAGAAAGTATAATTTTGTTTTTTATTTTTATTAAATTAATCAAGAAAACCTTAAAGCTTAAAGGAACAATAAAAATAAATGTAATAAAAATAACAATTAACTAACTAATAGTATTTTCATTAGATGATTGTAGTTTGTAGTCCACCTACTGCAACACATATATCAAAATTATTATGTGAAAAATCGTTTAGTAGTTATTAACAATCCATTTTTTGGTTACATATTGGATTATATACCTATTGTCTTTTTTAGAATTTTGTGCAACAACTCCAGAAGAAGGAAACAAATGATAGCCAAGGAGAATGCAGTACCCTCCAATCGGATGCAACACATCTTACTATATTACCGGATACTCAACTGGCAGTGTTAACGGAAAGCGAAGATGATAGTCAGACAGAAATAACTGCTCGACGATGAATATTTTCGCTTGAAAACTACATTTTCTTTCAACAGAAGTAACTTAGATTTTCAAATCGTTTCAAACTATTTCAAGCTTTAAGACAATAAGTGACATTTTCGTTCGATGTAATAGATGTTCAAAAAGAATGACAACTGACAACATACTGAATATTCCCACAAAACAAACTGGCGCCGAGAATAAAAGTGCGTAGAACCCTCGTTAGAGAACCAAAATATTATGTAAATAAAAACAAAAGTTGTTTGATTTCTACATTTATAAAACGATTAATCTTCCTAGAGGTTATCGCAAAAATATAAATTGTAGAAAATAACTGAAAAGTATAGATTTCACAGGGTTCACGTTCAGACGTTCTAATCGTGTTTAATTCTAGAAGAAATTGTTTAAATGTTGCATTTATACAGATACAAGCATTAAAGAAACTTGGTAACATTTATT
Organism: Ophraella communa; assembly: GCA_035357415.1. Taxonomy (NCBI): domain Eukaryota; kingdom Metazoa; phylum Arthropoda; class Insecta; order Coleoptera; family Chrysomelidae; genus Ophraella; species Ophraella communa. Next base: position 30,399,954 of record CM068993.1, read on the forward strand.
AAACGCGGTCATGAATAGCAACGTACAAAATACATTTTCTGCTGATATTTATTATGCTTCATATAAAATATAAATGCATTTTAATTTATATAAAAACTAAATGTTTTGTGGGTTATCAGTTTTATTATTAAAGAAATTTTCAAAAATGTTTTCACAGTCAACATGAATTAAACTATATGAAAAAAAATACAAAGTCAACCCAAAATATTTAATGTTAATTTATATTAAAAATGCAATTAATTTCTATCTTATGGATCAATAATTGATGCATTAAAGTCTGCTGCATTATCAGGTTAACTTGATCTTACAATTATTTTAATCAACTTAATCTACTTTCGATTTTATAAAATAAAATATTTATTTGCAATGAAATGCAATTATTTGTCCTAGTTTTTGTTATAGTTATATTAAAAATTTATTTTTGACTTAATATTAAAGTCAAGGAATATAATATACAAAAATCTACACTGTTAAAGAAACAATTTCGTGATTAATTTTATTTTTTGTACATTTTGTCCAAATAATAACAGTAGTTCTATTGTACTGGTTACAGCCAAGAAACTGGAATTGGAAAGTATTAAAAATAAAGAAGACTTTATAAAAGTAAAAAGTAGAAAGAAAAACTTGACCACACGCAATTTGTTCGATATATAAAGTAATCCATATTTATTTATTTGGGTTGAAAGGAAATTGATTATATATTTATAATAATATATATTTTCTTGCAAGTAAAACAAAATTTTATTCATATTATTACAACCGTTTCGGACATTCAGTATCATTGCGAAAAATCAAAAGGGAAATATTTTTGAATAATCTTAGATGAGTAGTACGTTAAATGGCAAATTAAATGCTGCTCGAATGATTAGTCCAAATAATTAGGTCCAGTATAAAAACAGAAATACGTCCTAAATTATAATTTAAAATACCAAGTATTTACACATATTTAATATGTCATTTAAGACTACCTTCGTATATCCACAGAATATGGCAAAAATGTAGAATATGTTATTGACAAATATCCTTGTAAACATGTACATTCCATAACAAGCATTTTTGCTGTTTTCTTTGTCACAATCTGTTAAATTTAGGGTACTGCCAAAAGTTAAAATCGTAACAAATACCTACCTGATAGTAAATCAAAAACTTTATAAAATGATATATGTAGAGTATTTACTATTTAATACATTTTGATTATCGAGAATTTATACTTAATTTATAATACACACATAAACAATTTTTAGTTTTTGTAGAAAGTATGGCAAACATTAAGAAGTTTTTTCAATCAGTTTTTAATTTAAATTTATTGTACTAACCCTTACTTTTCGGAAGTCCATCTTATTAAGTTTTTTATTATTCTTAATTTTTAATTTATTTTATTATACAAGCTTAAGTCAATTTTATATCCTTCATGTTTCATCAAACTAGAAAGATTATATGTAATAAGATTTGCGACAGTTTAAAAAGTTTACTTGTAAAATAGAAAGTGTACAGGGTGAACAGTTAAGCTTATCGAGCGGTCATATTTCATAACATATTGGTCGTATATATTTGAGAAAAAAAAATCATGATAAAAGTCGCCCAGAGAAATTGCTGTAAATTATTTTCAAGTTTGTCAAACGTCCGCTAGAGGGCGTAACAACCTACACCAAGTAGAAAAATGTGATTTGTATAAAATTTTGTATAATGAAAGTATATCGATGATATTATTTTCATATTTACTGACCATTTCCTCATATTTTTTGTCTAAAACGTTTTGTTCTATCTATCAAAATAAAGCGGTGGGGGAGGTTCAATTGTTTTTTTAAACAAACCAAGATTTCTCAAATATATACGACCAATATTTTATGAGATATGGCTGCTCGCTACCCTTAACTGATCACCCTGTAGGTACTGTTACTGTAACAGGTATTGATTGCTAACATATATTATTAAATTTCTGTTGTCCAATTTTTAATATCATTACTATCAAATCATAATTTGATGTCAGTTTATTCAGGAATACTGAAAACCTTTTATTTTTAAAGACAGATGTTTATGTAAATTCAATTTTTGAACGATTCCAGAACCCTCAACTTAGTTATAAATTCTCGAATATATAAAATGGTTAAAAGATCAAAGATCTCTAAAAGTTCGAATATTAAAATCTTTTATCTCTGAACCAAAGGTTAGAAATGAATTATAAATTCATTATTATTTTGTTGAAATATTTTTTTATTATATAGCACAAAAATTAAAATTTGCTCATAACTAAATAATTTGTTTTATTTACAGTTTTGAATATAACAACTTTATAACACTCTTATAAATACATAATAAAATATATCACATATGTTTAATATATTTATGTATGAATTATTACGATATTTACATAAAATTAATAAAAACAAAATGAGAATATTGTTATTTTATCTTAATTTAACATTTATTCATCCAATGCGATTGTTTTAGGTCAATATATAAGTATCCCTAGTCCCTAAAAACTGGTCAACTTAAGCTTTAAAATAATAATCTGTAAAAAAACGTAAATATTAAAATATTAATATAATTTAGTTACGATCAAACCAGTATATCACAAAAAACGCATTTCTTAAATTGTTCACTCATCTAGACACAGGTAAGGGCAACAAAAATAATTTCATTTGACAGAAGTAAAAACAAAAAACGTTTATTGAAATAGTAGTTTACCGAACTAGTGCGGAAAGTGATACTTTTCCGCACAAGCCGAACGACGCGTTAACGGAGTACGGCCAGTTACACTAAAATGAGTGCGGGAAACTGAACTTTTCCTTACGTTAGTAGGAAAAAGATATAAAAAATGTTTCTTATTTCAAAATTCCAGAAAACTATAAATTATTCATCCAAAATTAAAGCTTAACAAATAATTTACACAAAAAATACATAATACATGATTATATCATAAATTATAAGTTTTATTAGTTTTCTGTTGTACTATCGGCTTCAGAATAGCATATACATTTTCAAACTCAAATCGCTTGCATTGAATTAATTTTAAGGATGGCCTATTTATTGTGTATAACCAATCACGGTTTAAATAATAATAAATTTGAAATCAGTTAAACAGTTGTCCACGCCCACATCTTTAAGGGATGATATTGAGGGAAGATTGCAGCATAAGGTATTTTATTGACAAATTGCCTGTGTATTATACAGTACGGTTTTATTTGTTTTTTATTGCAACCCTCGATAATAAATGTTTGTTTGGGATTAAAATCCCTTTTCAAAACATTTCCTTCTTTTAAGATAAGATGTTCTTATTGCAGGACATTTCATTTTTATAATTTATAGTTTTTTGCTTAATAACTCTTTCTAATTGGAACAAATTAAAAGAAATCGAAAACAAATTAAAATAAACGATAAAGAGAGCATAAAATTAAATAAATTTTTTATAGTAACCCTTACTTTGAGAAAATCGTACACATTTAGAATACTACAAAAATAATCAACATTTATATATTAAAACCAAATAAAAGTATATTATATTTTTTGCCTTTTTTAAGGTTAAATTTTAGATACTTGATTTAAAATAACAAAAATCGTATACTAGTTGACTAGTTGTGTACATAATACACAGGTACAGATTGTTTAATAAATGAGAATTAAATTAGCATAAATCTTCTGTTAAAACTATGATTTTTAAAATTTCAGCTTACAACATATTTAAATTGGTGTTAAGTTAAGGAGTAAATTTGTTCAGAAAATTATTAATACATTTTTCTGAACTATTTGATGTTTTAAAAATGTGTGACATTTAAAGACGTAATTTCGGTAAATAAAAATCTTTCCCTAATGTCGAGTTCAGTAGGGGTGTCATGATTATTATTTCATTGTCTTCTTTTTTCCATTTCATTTTTTGTATTTCACCATTTATTTTAGTACAAATATTCAGAAAATCGTGCCTGAAACAAAAAAAAAGAATAATTATTATAACTTTAATTCGGTGCACCTGAACTGCGTCCAAAATAATCCAGCCCTATAAGCCGACACCCGAATTGCGTTCAAAAAATATTTTGATTTAGGGCCGGTTTTTTAATCGCTTGTTAAAAGCTTCTGTTAGTTGACCAAAAGTTAACCGTGACCAACAGCTAAAGTTTCTGTTAAAGGTTATGGCGTTTTTCAATGCACTATCTAACTTTTAGCTACGAAACTGCCAGCTATCATTAAATTTGCTGGGTTGGTAAAATTGATTTTTTGGTTTGGTTTGTTAATTTCTTAGAACGGTAAATAAAGATATTGTTTTGTGTTCAATTTAGTTGAGTTAACCTAAGTTTTTATGGTTTTAAATAGAAAAAGAAGATCTTTGTTTTTATTAGTTTTATTTATTTTGTTGAGTATTATTTTAAAAATTTTATATTTTCATCATCATCATCACTCATACAAAAATCAAATATCTCCATTTTTCCGTTAAACAACTTGCTAACTACTAGTTACAAATCCAAACAGAGACTTTAAAGTGTTTGCTAATATAACAGAAACGTTAGCTTGTAGTCAACCTTAACAGTTAGTTGAAGAAACACTTTGACTCCTTGTTAAGGGTTAACTGATAGCTAAATTTGCTTAGCTGGAGATTGAAAAACCGGCCCTTAGTATGTACAAATTAAAACATGCGAACTGCGGGATGGGATATATAAGTAAAAACGACTAGGTTAGGTTAGGTTAGGTGAGATTGGGTTAGGCTGGGTTAGGGTAGGTTATGTTAGGTTAGGTTTGGTTTGGTTAGGTTAGGTTTTTGAAAAGACAAGGTCTTCACTAATAGTATAGACTTTTGGCTGCCCATTTTTTATTGGTACAATACCACACCCATTCACCAGTTTTTTTAATTTTACGAAATTTGAATTTTTCGTGAATTATTAGGGTTGCTGGGTTGCTCCTTTCACTTAACATCTGGGTGAACTGCATTTTTAATTGAACAAATAATTGAAATTTGAACCGTTTACTACAAAGATAGACATTATAATAAAATTTTTAATTTTTAAATATTATGAATATAACATTCAGGTAATTACGGATTATATCATAAACATCTTAACATTCAGTTGGAACGCAGTTCAGGCAGGGGATTATATCCCTTTTTAATTGCTTTTGTAATTTGTACCTGACTCATTTTTGGACGCAGTTCAAATTTTGCTGTTAATGTATGATATTATACAAGTGGCATGACCATGTCCTACAATTATCACGCAAATAATCGTAAAGGAAACGAAATACTTATTTTTCAAAATCTTTTTTGTTGTAAATTGCTTCTTCTTGCAACCCATTTGTGTTCGTTTGAATTTTTAAAATACTTTTAAAAATTTACTATATCACTTAGTACTTGTAATAAGAAAAATACATGGTTTCTATTGTTCAAAAACATTGACTTCTTTCTACATATAGAATATGTTTGTGTTCACAAAATTGTTTTAGTTATTGGTTTACTAAACATTTATAGACACCAAAATGAGTATAGAAATTTATGATTAAAAAGTATTTTGAGATAAAAGATAAAACCTATAGTATCAGACAGATATATTTACATTTAATTTATCACAATTAAAATAATTTTTTAATGAACTGCAAAAACTACGAGTAGAAATGTTTTATTTTTTAAACATGTAAAGGTATACCAAAGTGATTTCACCTTTTTTTTAAATTTCCCAGTATTTTTGTGCAATAAGTGACTTGGGCATGTGCGCATGGGTTTTGGACAAGGACAACTTAACCTGTAAATGTAAATATTCTTAGGTGATGTGTTAAACACATAAAAATATTTCAAATTGTTTTTTATAGTAAGTTTTTTTAAACAACTATTACATGTAGTACATATATAAACAATTACTACCTATAAAGCTAAAAAAATGATTAACTTGAGGTTTTGATAATAAATAATAATTTGATCATTTTAACTACAATGATTAGTGTCACAACAAAATGTTTTAAGGGGAATTCCTTCCAATTTATGACGAACTCTGTAATCTTTAAATATTTTGACAAATATTTCACTTCCGTGTTTGTTATCTTAAATACAACCACCTTTACATTATTGCATTTTGAGGTTATTCGTAAAATTCTAGACAAAATTTGTTGTAATTTCCAAAGTTCAAAATAACATATTCATCTTTTTAAAAAAATTGACTAATAAATAGATTATAATTATCTAATATACAGTGCGTCCATAAAGTAACGCATAAATTCATTATTGGCTAAATTAACAATAAAATTAGAAATTCCCAAAACAGGTCGATTTTTGATTTCAATTTACTATTAAATTGATTGTACTAACCCTTACTTTTTGGAAGTCTACTTATTAAGAATAATAAAAAAAACTCTTCGTTTTAACAAAACTTCCACTATTTATTTAAAATTGCTTTTTTAAACTCAATGACAGCCGTTTCGCTATACAACTAGCATCGTCAGATTGACATATTGAAGTTACATTTTGTTTGTTTGTAGCTAGGTACCTGATGTTTATTAGGTAGTTATAAGGCTAGACCAAGTATGGAAGTAATAAGACATAACATCTAGGCTTTAATATTGTTATTATATACAATATTATACATTTTTGGAACCAGCTCAGCAAAGGCAATTTGGAAATTGAAAAAAATGGGGGTTCCATTTGAAAAAAATGGTGATGACGTCATTACACGAAAGTGGTTCACCCTTTATATTAGATTATGATTTGAAACAATAGTAAATTGAAATGAAAAATCCACCTGTTTCGGGAATTTCTAATTTTATTGTTCATTCAGCCAATAATGAATTTAAGCGTTACTTTATGGACGCACTGTATATTCAATTTGCAAACACCTTTGCATACAAAGAATGTTTAACCCTAGTGCTATCACTTGGGTACCCATTGAAGTGTATTTTGTTGAACAACGGTTTTTTTTTAAAACGAAAAATGGAACATTAAAAAATCACGTCTCAGCCGTCCAGGTATAATAATTATGATATTATATAATAAAATATTATTTATTTATTGGTGGAGGTTTACAATGATTCAAACCAAAGGCACAAATTAGAGTAGAGCAGAGCGCATTTTATACCTAGTGTAGGTAATTTTTATATAATATAATTGATTTTTTTGAGTGAGAACACAAGCGTCAAGAGTTTACATCTAAATCCAATAAATACACAAAATGCTACACTATTTCAAACCACAAGTTAATAATTTTTAATGAAACTTCCCTGTTTAATATTTTTAATGAAAAAAAAGATTAGTTGTCGTTCTCAATATCTAGTATAACATTTTTGGAGATAAACAAAGTTTAATATTAAAAAAATAGGTATTTATAATATTAAAAATACCATAAGAATGCCATAGAGGTTTTAATAGATAGTACTCCGATTGGAGTACTATGGAAAGGGGGCGATGGCTGGTGTATACAAAAGGCTAGTGAAATGCCAGGATGCAGGGCAGAGCGCTGTCAGAGCAAGAGCCAGAAGGCACCAGATGCAATGCAACTTACTTAGAACTACCACAAGCCATTAATATATAAGGGCGAATCTGAACCGGAATTTGTGTAAACTATCCACAATTTTCCAAGCAGAAGTTTTTGCAATAAAGGTGTTCCTGGAGTAGCTGCGGGAACAAAACTATAAAAATAATTTCAGATAGCGAGGCGTCGTTTAGGAATCAAATAGGATCGACTCCAAGTTAGTTTGGAAAGGTCTTCAGGATCAAATACGTCTAGAGGAAAATAACAAAGTAATACTGACATTGAAAAGAACGAAAAATCGGACCTTCTTGTCAGGAAAAGTGCTGAAGAAATCTTTATACATCCAGTACCATTCCTAAGCATTGCCAGATAAGCAATATAGAACAGGGTAGGTGAAATGACACGTTCTTATTGTTTAAGACACTCAAAGGCATTCCTAACAGATCTTTTTAAAAAGAGATCTCAAGAACTACTAAATAGGAGCAAACAGGACCTACAAATTGTAATAGGACTCTTGCTGGACACAGTCACCTTAATGAGCATATTAAAACAATTGGACTAACAGAAATTGCCGCCAGGCTGAGGATGAGACTCATGGAGATGTCGCCAACGACCCCATCAAATGCGTACGGCTGAAAGAACGACTATAACCTAGGTGTGGGCCACAATAGATCTTTCAGGTAGCAGTGACGTTGATCGACCACTCACACAAATCCTAACCTAGCCTATATTGAGATATAAACATTAAAACGCAATAATATACAGGATGTACCATTAAAAATAACAAAGTTCCGGCAAAAGTCGAAGTCGCTTGTCCGTCTAAATATTTTGTTTGAGTGCTTTATGAATTGTATGTGTGACACTATAGAATCATTGAAAATCAAATTCCTAGGAATTAAACAAACAAAAAATTTGTTGAGGTCCACCCATTATCTTATTTGTTTTGTAAATGATGCTTCAAATCATTTCACTTAAAATTAGATACGATTCACAATAGAATTTAAAGAAAATGCTGACATTAAAAAGTAATGAAATTTTGAGTTGATGTATCAAAGTTAAATTTTTGGGAGGGTGGTTTGATATTGAATAAAATAATATATTTTTAAATATACTTTTGTTTAAGGAACACCAATTATAATAAAAATTAGTTATGAAAGATTATTAGAAATTAAAATGGAATTAATGAATCAAATTTTTCCAAATGTACAAATTGCTTTAGAAAGAATATCTAAAACTGAACATTTTACTGATCCAGTCATCGTTTATCATGATAAATTATGCAAAGGACAAGGCTTCATGGGAGATATTTTTTTTATAAATATAGAAGATAAAAAGAGTAGTAAAAAACTTGAATTGGTTGTGAAACAATCATCACTGTCAGAATATGTACGAAAAACATTTCCATTACATGTTCTTTATCATAACGAGAGTAAATTTTATGAAAAAATTTGGATGAAATTTATCGATTTCCAAAAAAAATATTTAAAAACATTAATATTTGACAACCTGCCAAAATGCTATGCAACAGGGCTACAACCAGGAAATGAATTTATAATTCTAGAAAATTTAAATACACTGCACTTTATGAACATAGAAAAAAATCAGTTTTTTAATGAAGAACAAGTTGAATTAATATTCCAAAAATATGGACAATTTCATGGAATTTCTTTTGCATATAAATCTAAACTTCCCAATGAGTTTGTCGAATTGAGTGGACTATTAATACCTTATTGGAGTACACTTTCATCTATTGACTTGTTCAAAGATGTCATGAAAAAAGGAATAACAGACTGTTTAAGTTATTTAGATCCATTAGCTGATGCAAATATTATTAAGATATTAGATAATTATGTAAAAAACACAATGGCTATTTTTCAAAAGTCTTTTTCATACAAGGGGACCAATGGTGTCATATTACAAGGAGACTGTTGGAGTAACAATATATTTCTTAAATATAATGTAAGTATTGTATAACATATTGTATTGGATGGTTAATTATTCATTGTAAAATGAAATGAAAATATACAATCAAAATAATCTTGGACTTTTGAGCTGCAGAATTTTATTAGGCTCTTCTTATTAATTTTCCTACTTAAATTTTTATTTTAGATTTATAAAATTGAAGACATATTTACATGAGGTAACTAAGAACACTTGTGAAAGTTACTGCTTTTTAAATATGACTTATTTTAGAGAAAATATGCAATAATTATACTTATATTATTATTATTCTTATATTTGCATTTTTTTTATATTGTTTTTAGAGTTTTGGAAAATTAGAAGACATGAAGTTGATTGATTTTCAAATATCAAATGTTGGATCTGTTGTAAACGATTTATCATACTGTTTGTATGCTGGTGGCAGCAAGGAGATTTTCGATAATTTGCATCACTACCTCAATATTTACCACAAAAGTTTAACTGATACGTGTCTTAGATTTGGTTGTACGAATTTTATCTCATTTGAAGAGTTAAAGGAAGAATGGAAAGATTATGGAAAATTTGGATTCATCCTTGGACTATCTTTAGTTACAGATAAATTATCAGAAAGTATTAGTCAAGATGATATGAAAAACATGTTCAAAGACCATACCCGTCAAGCCGACACACAAAAAATCAAGAGAAAATTATTGGAATTAGCCAGCCATATGTACGATAATGAATTTTTATAAATAAAAGGACTATTCATTACTTTTTATTTGTGGATAAAAATAATTATTGGATATTAACTTTTGTAAATAGTATTTTAGTATTTAAAAGAATGTTGAAATATTCAATAATTTAGTTTTATTGTAATAATTATACTCACTCATTTCCGTAACGCTTAACTTTTTTACAAAACGTTTGTATAAACCAAGATCCTTCCTTTCTGTTTCTAATAGCAGCATATCCTGGAAAAGTTGCCCAAAATATTAATGAATCCCTAATATTTACTGTCGGTCCATCAGTTGTCAATTCATGTACATCATCCGTAAATCTACTTTCTGTCGCTATAAATAGAATTTATAAACTTTATAAAAATATATACATTATATACATACCGAGTGTCCCAGACTAATTTATCCAGGCTATATCTCTTAAACGAATAAAATTCTCTCCAATACACTTTAATATGTCATCGAAAAAATTATCACCTAAATATTCATCCCTTAGTTACAACCCCTAACCTGTACATTTTTTTATAATTTTGGATTTGGTCTTCCAAAAATAAAATGGGTTCGTAGGTAATCTAGAAAATATCAGTTTATTTTTGTTAAATTGTAGTCCATCTGCTGCAACACACATTTTGAATCTTGCCAGAAGATTTCTTGTACATGTGGCTTGAATCCAGTAAAGGTAAACAGCGCATTTAATCCATTTTGCAGAGGTTAATTCGGCAGACTGAAACTAAGTATTATAATCTTCACAGGTGAATTGCGGAGAATCAATGCAGGTACAAAGAGGGTGTTTAAATTTTGTATTTCCCAAAATGTATGCAAATTATAAATATTTGTAATTTTTCGAAGACAAAGGCATAGAAGGTTTCTTTATGCCAATTGAATTATAGGGTGGTTAGTATACTTTTTGATTTTGACAATAATAAGTCAAACATAAAATATGGAAAATTTCGAATGTAATAAGTGAACGTGGAAATATTCTAATACTTTACAGTGGATACACTTTAAAAAAAAATGTTTTAAAAAACTCTGGTGAAACTTTTTGGAGTTGTACAAATAAAAATTGCAACGCTAAATTATATACAATTTGGTTAGGTTAGGTTAGGTTAGGTTAGGTTAGGTTAGTATAATATAAAAGTGGCGAAATATCACTAATAAATTTTGTAAAATGCGTTTCATACATTGGAAAAACTCATGTGCCAAGATGAATTAAAAAAATATTTTTGTTATATTTTATATATTTTGAAAAAATTGTAGAATGTAAATATTGTGTATAAATAAAATTAGTTCATTTTTATTACATATGTTTTCTTTTAATTCTTCTACATTTTGCGGTTTTGATTGATAAACTATATCTCTTATCGCTCCCCAAAAGACATAGTCAAGTCATGTGAGTGTGCCGTCCACATAGTTTCTGGAGAGTTGTTTGCTATCCAGTGGTTATCAAAACAGTTTTGTAGACAAGCAAGTAGCCAAATTACTCCTGCAATAATCCGAGCCACATGTACAAGAAATGTTCTGGCAAGATTCAAAATGTGTGTTGAAGCAGGTGGACTACAATTCGAACATCTTATGTAAATAATATTAATTAGTTAATTGTTATTTTTATTGTTCCTTTAAGCTTTAAGGCTTTCTTGATAAATTTAAGAAAAATAAACTGATATTTTCTAGATTACCTACGAACTCATTTTATTTTTGGAACACCAATTCCAAAATTATAAAAAAATGTACAGGGTGCTATTAAGGAATTTAAAGCTAGGGGTTGTAACTAAGGGATTAATATTTAGGGGATACATTTTTCTACGCCATATTAAAGTGTATTGGAAATGGAATAGATCAGCAGAATATCACGGCATTATCTCCCTCTTGTGTAAAAGTAAACTTTTTCACCATACAATCTATTAATTGAATATTTCTAACTGCATAACTGATTATAACTGGTTTTACGTACATTTTTGACACTCATTTCCTTGACAGGACTGGAGAATTAAAACTTTTGGTTTTCCATCTAAATTTTGTTGGTTTCTGGAAAACATAATTTCTTGAATTTTTGAAACTTTAACATGGCAGCTATTACAACCATATATTACACCTAAAAACAAAAATTATTATTAAATTTTTAATTTAATAATGAAAGTTACTTGCAACTAGTTTCGGTCTACCAGACCATCATCAGGCTAAAAATACAATACAATGTCAATTGAAAGGAAGACAGTAGTAAGACTTAATGTGATGGAAAACAAAAATCAAGACTACAGCAAAATTGTTGTAGGTGAATTATCAACTTACAACTCATAAAATAGACAACTTTAAATTATGTTAATACATATCAAAAAATCTCCAAAGAGATCACCGCATAGAAATATAAAACATGCAGCAACATAATGATAATATTGTTTAAGTTTTCAAATAATTTTTCAAAAAATTTTATTATAAAATTTTTATATTTATATAAAATTATAAAATATAAACTTTTTTTTTATATATTGCATTGCTTTGTTTAGTCAAGTTAAAATTGTTTATAGTCAGTGGCGGATCATGGCTTTCCGAGGCCCCAGGCGCAACTTCATTTGGAGGCCCCCCCCCATTGGCAGTGCCAAGAAAGGGATGGAATGGATGGAAAATTGTATTTTTTTATTGTTGGCATTAAAACATATAATACAAGATATTACAGTAAAAAAAGGTATAATAATAAAAAATCAAAGATACAAAAAAACACATTCTTAGGTAAAAAATAAAAAAAATCACATTCTTAGTTAACAAAAAATTACCTTAAATAAATAAAATCAGAATCTCACTTGAAAATAAAATAAATCTATGTACAAAAAAACATATTCTTAGGTAAAAAGTAAAAATATCACATTCTTAGGTTAGGTAACAAAAAATCACATTCTTAGGAAAATAAAATCAAAATCACAATTAAATCCTGCATAGAGATCAAGAGATGATCTTTTATAACGGAACCTTTCTTGCCTTCATGCTGGCAAATTTATCAATAAGAGGCTCATAGTCTAACAACTGAACTACATCATTTTCAATAAACATTAGTGATAAATTATTTAAATGAACTTGGCTTATTGAATTCTGTATATAGTTTTTAACACGTTTAAGCACGGAGAATGAACGTTCTCCGCTTGCATTGCAGATAGGCATTGTCAAAAATATCTTTAATAATGTTTCTACATTAGGAAAGGTAGACTGTAATCCGTCAAGTAATAGTTTATACATATCGACAGGATCGGATATGTTTTCTTCCTTTACATATGTAATAAAATGGAGAATTTCATCTTGTAAATATTTTGTGTCGACATCATTGTGGTATTTTAATGATAATCTATCTAGACATTCAATGATTTCTTCCCTACTCATTTTGTTATTGAAAAAAACTTGAAATTCGTTCAAAGTATCTCTGTAAACAGTGGATCTTCTTGAAATTTCAGATATGAGTACATCACATATCACATTATGTATGTTTACAAAAGATTGCCTACCATCGAAACCTGTATCATTATCCAATGTTTCTTCAAACTGCAATTTTTTTTTCTTGTTCTGCCATCACTTTTGTAGCTTCTATTCTCAGTTAATAAATTGGCTTCTTTTTCAATATCTTCAAAAGATTCTCTTACAACCTTTATAAAATCGGAAAGGGATTTGTAAAGCTTTGCCCCATGAAGTAAATTCGACTGCACATTTTGTAAAGACTGACTTGTAGTATTTATCCGCTGTAACAGTTTGTCCCACAAAACAGTTATTAAGGCTGTTTCATAATCGTCAAATTTTTTTGCCAAGTTTTTTGCCTCTAATTTACTTAGGGATTTCTCCGTTTCGTTTAAACTTATTTGAATCAATGATTCCTTTATATTTTTGTAATTTAATCTTAAGGCTGAAACGGCGTCTGCTCTAGCCGTCTATCTAGGAGTAGATATTGTTGTAATTAGATACAAGAGTAAAGCAGGGTTGCTTATATTAGCGACTTTTAACGCCATTTATTTTTTTTTTAGCTTTTATGTTTAATTTACCTTTTTTTTTTTAAATTATATTATCATCAAAACCTATTAGTTTTATCAATTCTGAGGCCCCCCTAAAGCGAGGCCCGAGGCGAGCGCCTCATGCGCCTGTGCGGTGATCCGCCACTGTTTATAGTGTTTATTTTTTGATCAGTATTTTGTTGCTCCCCTTAAATTAATGGATGCCCCGGGCACTCTCCTCAAATGACAGGTCCACGCTTAGTAGTTAATATTCAGGTTACGGAAGTCGCCACTATCGAAAATAAATTCACAACTAACAGGAAATCCCTTAATGACATAACAATTTTGAATTCAAATGTTGTCAACAATATTGTTTGACAGCTAGTATTGTAGTTAGTAGTTATATTTTCCAGTTAGAGTTTTTGCTATGTATTAGTATATGATGTATATTATATTATTTTTGTTACCTTATATTAATAGATCCGAAGAAAATGGTGTGAAAATGGACCATATTTGGTTAATGTGAGTGGAAAGGACCGTTACAAATTTAGAATCGGCATTGACCACTTTACAAAAGATTGCTTTTTCTCACAGAATAGAAATGTTACAGATTTAAAATTAGATGCTGTGCCTACTCTAAAACTTCCCGGTAAGGGAATGATTTTAAAATTATGATTGTGGATTAAAGCAACAACTTTTTTTAAATAACAAGAGCTTACATAATTTTTCTCTTAGTTTTATATTTAATTTAATATTTCTTTTTCAGAAACCAGCATCTCTCATTGTTCTGATGTTATGATTGTGGATTAAAGCAACAACTTTTTTTAAATAACAAGAGCTTACATAATTTTTCTCTCAGTTTTATATTTAATTTAATATTTCTTTTTCAGAAACCAGCATCTCTCATTGTTCTGATGATCCTCTAACAACAGAAGGTACTTGCAGAACATCAGAAATGCAATAGATCCATTTTAAAAACGATTGAGGAAACAAGAAAAATAAATTTGACTTTTGAAAAATAAAAAATTATTACTTATTTTATTTTTATTTCTATATAAGTCAATACCAAACTATTGACAATATTAAATTATTTTAAAAATATTTTGAAAAATATATTTATAATATTTATCAGAATATTTTAATATAAATATATTTTAAATTAACCAACAAAATTAAAATACAATTATATAGTTAGTACTCAGGTCACGAGCGGGCTGTTAACAGGTTTTTAAAAAACCCTTAGAGTCGGCTATCTGTAATTCTTTCTAATCTATGGCTTATATGAAGTACACTTCCAAAGTAACTAGTTAGTTTATGTCAAGTGATTACAGTTTTTGTACTTGTCATTTTATTTAAAATATAAGTCGTTTAATATAAGATAAGATATAATTTCAACATCGTTAATAAAAATGTTTCACCAACAACATCAATCACAATACTTAATTATTATTGAAATTAAGTTCAACAATCATAAAAACATTTGTTGGTAGTAGTGTAATTTTTAAACTTAAAATATTTCATAACTGTATATCTCTTAAATGAAAATGAAAATTCTGACAATAATATTGCGAACTTAATTATCTATTACTATTACTTACCCTCAGCTCCATGTGACATGATACATATAAATAAACTAGATTCATTAGAAATGGAATCTACTGTACGCTTAATCTCCTCCAGCATAGCTAAATGATTTAAATCATTTTTTACAATCACTTGATATCCAAATTGATTAAATAGCTGTTCAAGTTTATCTCTATCTAAGTCTGTACCTTGTCTTTCTGGTAAAGTTTGATGAGCAGGTGGTAATAAGTGCTATAAACAATGTAAAAAAAGTAAAATTAAAGTGAAAAGCAGCAAAATATTTACAGATTTCAAAACCGTCATCATAAGAGATCAGTTTTTCCTGTTGAACCAAAATGTTAATATTACATTATGTGATTTTTCTCTAAGAATTAAATAATTATTTATATTTAAACTCGCATTATTTACCTGATATTCTTTTTTCACATCTTTGAAGAAAACCTTCTGATTGATAATTAGAACGACTCCGGGTCTATTTGGATTTATGGTATAACGATCATTGAGGATTCTAGATTCATTAAGAGGAATTAAGTTATGTTGAAAATCCATAAAATTATTCTCATGTTGCGGAATACGTTTTAAAGGCAGATTATCCAATTTTTTCCTGGTATTATTTTCAACTCTCTGATTGTCAATGCTGGTAATTGAAGAAAGTTTTCTATTGTCATTTATTCCGTATACATGCCAGTTAAATTGTTCTGCATTATGTACAAAATGAAAATTTTCTAGATTTCTAGAAACTGTTCCTGCATCGCCGACTGATATATTTGTATTCTGTTGCCGAAATTCTGAAGTCGACTGAAAAATATTGGATTTATAAAGATTATATAGGTATTGTAATAAATAATTACATTATAATGAAAGGCCTGAAAGGTGGAGGGAAAATTATATAAATATTAACAACACTGTTAAATTTTTAAAACAATAATGTCTAGAAATTGGCCTTACCTCAGGTAGAACTTTTTCCAATTTTTCTTTTAAATGATCTAATCCTATTAATTTCAGAATTTGCTTTATTTCATTATAATTCAATTGCCTAATACTTTCCCATTTTAAAAAATATACTTCAAGGTATTCATCACCATATTCATCAAAGCATATATTGCGCCTATTAAAACTCTGCCTGGCATAATCAAGAAAGCTTCTTGTTTCTTCTGTATTTAAGTTGTCGCAAATTAAATACATTGTTTTTTTGAGTTTGTTTATGTATAAGGATTGAGGTTGATTTGGAAGATAGTGGACAATAACTGCCGATTTTTCATAACCTAAAGGTATAAATATTTTAAAGAAAAGAATAAAAACCTGTTTCTACGCCCATGACTGTAAACGTCAAAAATAGGCATGATGACAGTCAGTAAAAATCACTAAAATATTGAGTGGTTATAATTATATAAGATACGGAGATTCTAAAGAATTTACTCATTTTTATATCACATGTGTGATTACATTTATTTTAGTAAAAATATAAGCACTAATTTTAACAATCCGCCATATTAGCTGAAACACCAATCAGAAGAAAGTGACGTCGTACTTTCGTAAATATTGTTGACATTGACATTGGAACGTAAACAAATATTTTGTTCGGGGTTTTTATTGATGTATTCTTACATTGTGGAACCGCACACCATCGATACACATTAGGATTCATGACTATGATAACTATTATAATCGCACAAAATAAGTAAAAACAAAATAAACTTTTTCAACCACCCTCTTTTAACCTGCAAAATGTTTGAAGTTTGACGTTTTTACCACAGAATCCACAGATCACACGGGTCGCAGTGTAGTATAAATGGTATTTACGAATCGATGATGTCATAGATAGCCGCCATTACTATTCTAGCGTTTTGGCGTCAAATTTAAAATGCATTTTTAAAAAGTAAATTTCTCATTTAAAAACTCTTTTTTTGCAAAAATAACATTTATCTTAGATAAAGTATATACGTGAAAACATCGTGGATCAGTTTTTAAAAATCAGTCATCATGCCTATTGTACTGTCGATATTGCTTATGACATTTAACGATAACATGCACGTAATGAGATCTCATAACATTCACGTGAGTTTAGATAAGAAAACTTAAATTTCTTTGTTTAATCAAATTGAAATGAAATTTTTATCTATGTACTACTTTATTTGGTCTATTTACATACATAAACATTTGCATATTTACAGATTATTCAAATTAAATAATTGCGATTTTATTTATTTCATAGAGGAAAATAGATGGGCGTAGAAAAAGTATAGTACGTTACACGAGTTGTAAAAATGCTTGGGTATCATTACTTGAGCATTAATTTGTAAAATAAATAACATTGCTGGATTAACACTACCCTGTCAAATTATATAATATTTTATAAATCAATATATCATAAATTACAAGAGTTGAATAATTAACAATACTTAACAGAAAAATGTATTATTTATTGACTGAGACATTTATACATTTGTACGCATTTCTTAACATACATTTATTATTTATACTATATTAAACACCTCAAAGACAACCCTTTTTCCTTGTTTTTTATTTTTTTGATTGTTGGTTTTATACCTATACTTTTAAACTTAACCATAATAAACAATTTTTGCTTGCCTTTATGCAAATATTATATATTTTGCTTTAAATAGGTGTGGTACACCCCAAAAAGTTTTCTCTCCCCTGTTTTCCAATACACGAGCTGCCACTGGAACTTTGTGATACAAGTAATATGGAACTTACCCAATTTTCGTAAAATACCAAAGTTCTTGATTGTACATAATGCTTCAACTAATCTATTTTCCCAACAATCTCCTTTGTGTGAATGATATTCTGCCCATAGAGATAATATATCTTTATTGCCACCATTTAATAATAGAAATATTCTTTGCAGTTGCACCTCAATTTCTGTGCGTTCTTCAAGTACTAAATAAATCAATGATATCTGAAAATCCAAGCATTACAAATAATAAAGGTATGGCTTTGATGAAATAAACAATGCAAAGAAATTAAGGTAAGTTCTGTAAAATATATATGTCATAATATAAAAAGGAGCAGCATTTTATTAATTTGTTTCAGAGTAATTGATATACTTACTATCTCACTAATATCTAGTTCATTTTCAATTTGTTTAACTTTTTCAATATTTAAAATTTTTGTTGCATCTGGAAGACTCACTGCTGAAGTGTTTGTAGCAGCATCAATTGTTTCTTCTGGTAAAATATCTATAATTTAAATACTTAATTTTATGTCAAATATTATAAAATAATAATTAGATCTCTATTTTAGTTTTGGAAGATAAGGTTTCACTTATTTTAATACAAGTGGCAATACATATTTAAAAAAACAAGTGGACAATAGTTTTTGCCTACTTAAAATTTAAGAAAAACATAAATGATTTGATATATTTGAAACATTTTCTATAATCATAGATTAGTCTATACCTAAGAAATTATATATCAGCAGTGTTGGCATTCTTTGGAATGCTAACTATGTACAGATCCGAAGAAAGAGATTTCTAATAGTTTTCAAACTGCTTAAATTACTAATAACTATAAATATTATAACTGGGTAAATTATTTTAAATTTTACAATACTTAAACGCAAACAAAAAGCAAAATTACAAAAATAATAAGACTTTTGCAAAACTTGTCTATTTATAATGAAAATAGAAAACAATAATGATTAATACATACCATCCAAATTTAAATCATTCATTGTAACTTCAGGATCACTTTCATCACTATCTATGCTATCTAGTTGTTCTGAATAATCAGATTCAGCATGTCGGTCATAGGTATCGTTTGTATTACCCATAATGCATACTATTTAAATGCACGTAAAGTGTAAATTACAAAGGGGAATCCCAGTAACAACTGTGCTTATAATAGTTGCAACAATTTATTTTACTTACGTTTCGTTACAATTTTAAGAAATAAAAACTTTAGTAAAAATCTAAAAATTAATTCTTACACTAATATATTTATATGATATATCTTTCCTAGATAAATAATTAATATTGTATATCTTATCTTTCTATTCTACCGTCATGTTATTGTTATGACATGAATGTCATTGTTAAATTTCTTCTTTTTCTAAGTGTACAAATGTTCCATCGACTTGTAAAAACTGTTTCACTTATCTTCAATTAATTAACAAAATGTTCGCTAATAATGAATACAATTATTACTAAAACAGATTAGTTGCTATGAAAATTAAATAATTTACATTATATTAATACATTTTTCAACAGTTTTTCGTAGCTCTACTGTTGCATTGAAACAGGCCTAAAAAATTTATAGTTTGACAAATGACAATAAGTAGAATAAGTTGTAATTCTGATTTCCGGTAAAGTTAAAATATATGCAATAATTAATCAAATAAAAATCAACAAGTATATAAAATAAATATTTGAATATTTACTATGGCAAGTGGTTCAAAAAAACGAATTATGGTAGAAACAAAGAATTTATCAAAAGATCCTCCGCCTGGTATTAGTGCAACACCTGATGAATCGAATTGTAGATATTTTCATGTAGTGATGGCTGGGCCTGCCGGTTCTCCCTATGAAGGAGGATTATTTAAGTTAGAATTATTTTTACCAGAAAACTACCCAATGTCGCCACCCAATGTGAGATTTTTGACCAAAATTTATCATCCTAATATAGATAAATTAGGGAGAATATGTTTGGATATTCTTAAAGATCAATGGTCACCTGCTCTTCAAGTTAGAACAGTTTTACTGTCGATTCAAGCTTTATTAAGTAGTCCGAATCCTGATGATCCTCTTGCAAATGATGTTGCAAATATGTGGAAAAGCAGAGAACAAGAAGCTGTTCTAAAAGCAAAAGAATGGACAAGACTGTATGCTATGGAATGATGTACTGAAAGTCACAAGATTGACTGTGATACTATTAACATGTTGAATGTTAAAATAATATTTTTTTTTGTGATTTTTTGGATACTGAATGAATATTAATTGTTAAAATTTTGTATTTAATGTTTACAAAGCCACTTCCTTGAAATGGAGGTTTTGTACTATAGTGCTGACTATTTTTAATTATTGTGAACATTTTCTATTATCTTTAATAAAAAAAACTTAAATTTTAATACAAACATTGCAGTATTTTCATGAAATATAATCAAAGAATTTTTTAATGGGTTATAATCTAATACTTTGTTACTTGTAGAAAATGTTCAATGACTGTTAAGAAACAAATGCAATTTTTTAACAAAATTGATTATCCTATCTTCTTTATAAAATGCCAAAATACATGTTTATATAGCAAATTGTAATACCAAATAATAGTAAATAAACATGGTCATTTGTACAATTATTATTTTCATGTGTAGACGAATTCCCAGAAATAAGATTTTAAAAATATTAAATGTAAATTAATGAACTAATTCATTTTGTTCAAATAGCTTAAATCTATTTTCTAACGGCACTTGAATGAACAGACTAATTTTAATATAAAGAAAAACTTTAAAAAATACTTTTGTAAAATTTAAAAAGTTTATTAGGTAGGTATAATATTTAGTTTAAAAATGTTTGAAAATAAATACACAACATACAAACCATAATTTATAATATAACAAAAATAAATATATTTTATACATAAAGTGCCTAGTCAAATAAATTGTAGTAATTCATGTAAAAGAGGAATGATCTGTTTTTATGGTTTCTTGGGTGCAGATTTTGAATAGAAAGCATCTAAAAACAGTGCAGTAAAAACAATTACAGTACCTATCCATTGCCTAACAGAGATTGCATTTCCAAACAGTATAACAGAAGCTAATACAGTAAAAAATTTTCTTGTGGTCGTAACTACTGATACAACCAGTGGACCAAATTCAGATACCTAAAAATATAAAACATTCAAATATTGGTATCATTAAAAAAAAATGAGAGAACAAAAACATACCAATTTTTAGTATTATCAACCAGTTTGTTTTAGTTAATAAATCATGCATAGCATATATAATTTATAACATTGCTAATCAAGTTACAGATATATTTGACATAATCAGTTTAAACTGCATTATCATTTTTTTTACCTACCATAGAATATAAGAATAATTGTCCAATGGCAGAAGTAATTCCTAACATTAAAAGATTACTAACTACATATGGAAATCTAGTTGCAAAATTGTAGAATGTATAATATTCTCCTGACAATAAAATAATTATACTTAAAAACAGTGTACTCCAAGCATTTGCAATTTGCATCATCTGTATACCTGTTGGTTTAGATTCAGCTCTAATCCTATCCTGTAAAAAAGGTTTTCATAAATATTGTCATAGGTAGTCTAGGTACATAATTAAACTTAATATTATAAAACATTACAATGAATAATTTTGTTCAAGCTCTTAGAAATGTACTTTCTAAGAAAAATGGTAAACAAAAATCAATGTTATTAAACTTTATTCCAAAAGAATTTTTTTGATAAACACTAAGAACTTTGTAATTAAAATTTCAATATTTTTTATTACAAAAAAATTATTGCGCTATTTTTTTGTAAGTACACACTTTTTAAAATCTGCATAATCAAGTCATCTTCTTTAGACATTTGATCTCAAACAAAGATAAATTAATTATTAAAGTATTCAGGTATGGTAAAAAATGTGTACTGGTTTAACATAAACTCACCACATAATATAAAATATTTACCTGTATAGCACCAACTAATCCATCCATTATTAATGAAAGTACAAGTAATAATTCTCCTATACCTAGAGAGTTTTCTTCAGTCTGATATTTTACTTTATCTTTTAACATAAATAACACAATACCAAATACAATCATAAAAACAAAAATATATTTTTTAAAAGTATAGCTTTTTTTACCAACTAAAACACCGAGAATCATTACTGGTATTGGTTTAGCTGATTTTCCAATAACTTGAGTAGGGTATGGCACCCATTGCAGTGCCATATTTGAGCATATCATTGCTAATAAATAAGTGATAGACATACTAGCATAATATAATTTATTTGTGGTATCTTCTCCTTGATGCCAAAAATGTGCCGAAAACTTGGCCACTATGAAGTTTATAATGCACTGCACCAGTACCAAAGTGACTGCATAAGTATATTTTTCATTCTCAATAGACTTACTACCATCCTCTTTGATTACTTCATAAGGATATTTTCCTCTTGTTATTTTTTCTTGTACTATACCAAAATAAAAATAAGATATAAATATTCCAGCTGCATAAAGAAAAAATTTGTTTCTATGCATTTTTATAGTTAAACTTTATTTCACTAAAATCAACGTTATTACTAGTACTAGTAATTACAATAAAAAATATTTAATCTTATACTATGTATACTATATTGCTTACGTATAATTTAACTTAACCTAATAAATTTAAACTTTTTAATACACGTCTATTTGACAAACAAGATTTCATGGCTGTTTGTTATTGGTTATTGGCTAAGACCAATGATTAGTAACTATATAGAGCTTAGAGAGAGAGGGATTGAAGCCAACATAAGTGTGAGATACACCGAGTTGAAACAGCTGATGAAGGGCAAAATAGTATTGGCTGTTTTTCCCCATTTTAGATATTTTTGTAGTGTTTAGATATTTTTGTAGTGTGTTTAAGTATAAGTATATAGTGTAAGTTAATTACTTAATTAATTAGTACAATTAGTTAATTCACACTATATACTTGAACCGTATTAAACAGGGAGAACTACAAAAATATCGAAAATGGGGAAAAAACAGCCAATACTATTTTGCCCTTCATCAGCTGTTTCGAGTTTCGCCTCGTTGTATCTCACTTTTATGTTGGCTTCAATTTCTCTCTCTCTAAGCTCTATCTAATGACTATTATATCACTGGCTGAAATGCACTAGCTTGCAAGTCAAGAAATAAGGAAGTAGAGTGGCTATCTAGGTCTGTCTAGGTTATGTTGATGCTTTATGGATGGATAAAAATGTATGATGTATGTATAACATGATAGAGTAATTAATAGTTTCCCAATTTACAAATATAAATGAAATTATTATATGTGCAATGTAATTTTATTATTATATTTAAAAATTATGTTTTTAATTTGCAGTAGGTTTTCAAAACTTTATTGCACGTTCCAAGTGAACAGATATATCCATAAGTACATATTTAATATGGAAAAAGCTTATTTAAGACATGTTGACAACAGCAACCAATTTGAATTGGCGTTGAAATTTAGCAATCATGAGTTGCGAGTTGACAGACTGTTTAATTTTAATCGAAAACTTGATGAAAGTATTGAAAACTTTACTGCTAGAGTTGCATCCAACATTGAAAAAAAAGTGAAAAAGAAATACAAGAAAAAAAATACAAATTCTGAAGAAGTAGAGACAAAAATAGATGTTATGGTATTATTGAATCAGACTGAAGTTTGTAAAGACAAGACTTGTCAAGAAGTATTTCAACCTGGTAATGATATTGTCATGAAGATAATGGGAAAAGAATATAATGTTATTATTAATTCCCCATGGGTGGACAATTTATCTTTACCAATATCTATACTGGCGGGGTTTCCCACATATCCTACTAAATTTGAAACTGTTTTTACTGATAAGAAGCTATCTCAGTTTATTTGGTCCAAGTCAGTAGATGAGAAAAGTTGGATAGTTGTGGGTAATGATTATATATACCAACCTAGTAATGATGATATAAATAATTATTTGAAGTTAACCTGCATCCCAAGGAATGAAAAGTGTGAAGGTCCTGTTGTTGAATGTATATCTGTTTGTAGAGTTGAAGCAAACCCTGGAAAATGCCCATTTGAAATTAGACATCAATTTACTAAAAATAGGACATCACAAAATGAGTAAGGCTAAGTTTTACTTATATCTGTTGATTGCTTACCCTTGTTAAGTTAGCTTGCTTCTTACTTTTGGTATTATAATTTTACAATCAACTATAATTATTTGTAACTACAAAATATATAAATACTTTTTTAAAATGAGTATATGTCTGATGGACTGTGGCTTGATATTATTCATCAGCAATTTAAAATGATTTTTAAAAATTTTGGTATATATTATTTGAACATAAAACATTTGTTTTTATTGTAATTACTGATAGGTATGTATTAACTCTAATAAGTAAGGATAAATACTATCAATTTAATAATAATTAAACAAGAAATTTAAGTCTAGCTGGTAACACATTATAAATAAAATAACTGTAATTGGAAATGTTCCATTTACATATATTATTTATGAAAAATAAATATTTTTTTAGATTAAGAATTGTTACCTACAATATTTTAGCCGACTTGTATTGTGATTCTGATTACACCAGAACTGAATTGCATCCTTACTGTCCACCATATGCCCTAGAAATTGACTATAGAAAACAATTGATCATTAAAGAAATTATAGGTTAGTAAGTATATTTTTAAGCATTGGTCTATTGTTATCATTTGAAAGTGCATTGGACTCTGCAGCTCATATTAGTCACATCATATTATCCCCTCCACCCTGATGGATGCTGTTTCTTGTTATGGTTCTAGACCTGTTTCCTCAGCACCTATATTGCTAGAAGGTCCATATTCCCTTCAATGCCAGTATGTCTAGACACTTAAAGTATAGTGATTTTGTTGTTTGTTCTAACTATAATAGACCCTGAATTAAGTTCCAAAGTCAATCTGATATTATTTCAAGTACTTAAGTACCACCTGGCTATCAGATATAATTTTTGAAGTTTTGTCCCTACACAATTGCTTTACAGCTCCTGTAGACAGATCTTGTTGGAAATACTTTGCTTGGAAAATTGTGGATAAATCACCTAAGTCCTTGCTCAAACTCACCTTTGCCTTCCATCCATAGTTTAGTTTAGTTTAATTTCAAGTGAGGATTTTCAGGACCAAAGAACTCCAGTATCACTATGACCATTGGTGATCTTTTGTGATCTCCACATACTACAGTTCATTGTAAAGGTAGCATTCTTTTAGATATTGCAGTATTTTCTTGGCCATGAGTGCTTTGTCCTCATCTGGGTGCATTAAGTGATTCACTAGATAGAGATAATATGTTCATATTAGCAGTAGGTACTCAGAATACCAATACTCCAACTCCATCCTTGGTTTCCCCCATAAATGACTTCTCTTTCCAACTATATATGAAGTGGAGGCATATCTGTAAACACCTCAATGGCAGCAATGGGAGTGCAAAATAACTAGCGAAAAATTTATGTAGCTGAGCGCATAGGAGTCTCTCAAAGCATGCCTAGTCACAGATTGGCTCTCCAATGAAGGAATAATTACTCCACATACGGGCTGCATTAACATTCCCTTTTGTTTTCGAGATCATTTGATAGCCAAATGGCAAACAAACCCCAACAAGACCACAATATTTTTTGAGGTTTAATTAATTTTGGGTTTTTTTCTGTTTTTATAACATTCATCATAAAAATGTTAAACTGTAATCATTATGTTTCAGGATACAATTCAGATATCATATGTCTTCAAGAAGTTGATAGAAAAGTATTCCAATACGATTTAAATCCAGTTATGTCTCACTTAGAATATGGAAGTAATTTTTATACCAAAGGCAATGACGTTTCTGAAGGCTTGGCATTGTTCTACTACAAAAAAAAATTTAATTTATTGGAATCGCGAAGATTTGTCTTTTCCGAACATATATCAAAGGATCCAACTTTCTCTGATATATGGACACAGATCGCAAAAAACACGAACCTGGCGAAGAGAATTTTAGATAGATCCACTACCATGCAAGTTAATGTTTTAGATGTATTAGATCAAGAAGATTTGTTGGTAATTGCTAACACTCATTTATATTTCCATCCTGATGCAGATCACATAAGATTACTACATGGTGGATTGGCTATAAGATACTTGGAACATTTCATTAAAGACATTAAACAAACGGTAATTTTCTTTAATTTATGTTGCTCCCTTCTTTATACATTAAATTTAGCTAATTGAAAATATGTGCAAGCTACCATTGATTGTAATATTTTCAATTGATAAATAGGAACAAAACAATGTGTCATTAATATTATATATTTTTATAATAAATTTGTAGAGGATAACAATAATAATGTATATGTAACTAATTTTTTAGACTTCAAAAAGGGTATCATTAATATTTTGTGGAGATTTTAATAGTGTACCAGAATGTGGAATATTTAAATTGTTCACTGAAGGACAAGTGCCAAAGGACTTCATTGATTATCAAAGTAGTAAGTATTTCTAAAACTATATGTTCAACTCATCTCCAAAGCTTTTAATTGTCTGTTATGCTGCTCTGCTTACCAAATTCCCATCTTATAGTCTTCTCCCCAAAAGCTTTCCCATCACGTAACCATAACTGTTGATGACCTCTTCAGTTATAGTTTCTATTAGGTACTGCTGGAGTTCGGGGGTAGGTAGGTACTATCAGCTTCAGAATAGCATATACATTTTCAAACTCAAATCACTTGTATTGAATTAATTTTAAGGATGGCCTATTTATTGTGTATAACCAATCACGGTTTAAATAATAATCAATTTAAAATTTAAAAACAGTTGTCCACGCCCACATCTTTAATGTTTGCTGCATAATGTATTTTATTGACAAATTGCCTGTGTATTATACAGTACGGTTTTATTTGTTTTTTATTGCAACCTCTCTACTGATTCATTTTTTTACTTCACTTAGTTTGGAACCCTCGATAATAAATGTTTGTTTGGGATTAAAATCCCTTTTCAAAACATTTTTTTTTATTTCCTTCTTTTAGGTAGGTTGTTGGAAATAATAAATAACATGCCATAAAATGAAAGATAAAATATAAAAATATTTATTTTTGAATCTCCAACAGTTTTTAATCAATCTTGATGGTATTAATTTATGTTGAATTTATTATTCTAAAAGAATTTTTGTTAACGTTTTTCTGTTACATTCGGATAAATGACATTTATTTATTTTATATTTTATTTATTAAATAAATAGGGTGGTAAAAATAAAAATTTAGCAATACATTTTAAAAATGAGCCGTCAACGACAGTGTGAAAAATGTAATAAATATCTAATAAACATAGATATAATAATCAAATATTTAGGTTGTTTTATTGCCCTTTGTGTAAAATAAATTATTTTTTATAAAGAACAGACTTGTTTTTTCTGATAAATATAATGTATTATGCTTAAAAATGTTTTTGGATTCGCTTTAGTTATACAAGAAAGCACACGTAAAAAAATACGCCTAGGATTCTACCTCTGTGGTGTGAAAATGTGTAGATATTACTATTTTGTATGAATTTGTAGATTATATATTTCAGTGCAAAAATGCGAAAAAAACCTATTTATTCGGGACATGACCACCCTTGTAAATAAACTTAATCCCCAAAAACCATTTAATGTAGGCATTTTAAAAATTGCCACTCCTATATTATTGAAGCAGGGCGTTTTTATAACTTCGGTAGGTAAAGGAAATTCACATTTAACATGTATATGCTATTCTGAAACCGACTATACAATTAAGAAAAATCACTTCGAACAAACCTAAAACACAAATGACTATGCCTCAACTTAAACATTTAGGTACTTCTAGTATTAAGTATTGCTATACATTCAAATACTCCAATGCCTTGTTTATTTATCTCTTATTGCTTTTTATTGAAAATTTAAATATATGTGGTTTTTATTAATTTTATTTTTTTAGATAAGGATGAAGTAGTTTCGGAGCTGGAGTTAAAACAACCTTTTAAATTAGCAAGTGCTTGTGGAACACCGAATTATACTAATTATACCTCATTATTTCATGGATGTTTAGATTATATTTATTATGAAAAGAATAATTTTGAGGTAACGCAAGTTGTTCCTTTGCCAAGTCATGAAGAGGTTACATCGAATATTGCTTTACCCAGTGTTGTGTTCCCATCTGATCATATTGCCTTAGTATCGGATTTACGATGGTTATGAGAATTTGTACTTTTAAGAGAATTATGCACATCATCAAATGATGTTTATTATTAATAAATTTTTTAGACTACTTATTTTAGAACTGTCTTCTTCACAGTACACGGTGTCAACTGGAACTCAGAATATGATACTAATCATATTTCAGTAAATTGTTATTACCGCCAAGAATTTCTTGCTCTATGACATGAAAAAGTAAATTATTTGAAAATCTGTTATCATTAATCCATTGTTTAAATTTATTCGAAAGGAAACTTTTTCAATCAAACCACCAAATAATATTTATATTGAGAAGAACAAATAAAGCATTGTTTAATAAACGTCTATTTAATTATTTACGTGTTTACTCAAATTACTTAAATTACAGGCAATTTCTAATTTATTAAATTTTACACTATACTGTATATAAAGTATACGTAAAGTGCCACCATGCAGGTGAAAAAAATGTGTCCCACTGGCCGTATGCTTTTTTTTTAATTTTTCAACCAAAAACCATTAAAAGTATAACCACTAGCCTTCCAGTAAGCCAAATATTGAATCTGAAGTAGAAAAAAGCATTTGTTTGGGATACGCTGACCCACCGCGGCCCTAATGACATGGAACAGCCAGATTTTAGGTAGGGGGGGGGTCAACCACGCCCACCAGATGATTTTTGCATAGACTTGCATATTTTCGATGCTGAATCGGGATTTGGTTTGGTTGTTTTCTTTCATGTCTGTAAAATGTCGTACGAAAAACACCAAGCCAGAATACAAAAGCTTTGGGATGAAATGCTGTCAGGGCCCTTATTCTCATCCAGTGAATATGAATACTCCTATAGGAAAATACACCATCTTCCTATCGGACTTTCCTATAGGAGTATTCATATCCACCGGATGAGAATAAGGGCCCAGATGAGTCTAACTTCTCGCCGGGTATATCTGATTAGACAACAGGTGCCGCAAAACAATTTGCCACAAAAACAAGGCCATGTTCTAACTGAAACTGAAAAAAAAACAGATTTGTTCTGGGTGCTATCAGAAAAACGTTGTTTTACATGGAAGGAATGTAGCCGAAAATCGAACTTCCAAAACAAAAACCAGGGGGTCTATTCTCGAATGTCGAACAAAATATGTCGCATTCGACATTTGTCGATGAAAATTGTCGCACAACTTCAAATTGTGGTATTCTCGATTGGATTCGTCTTCCAATTCGCATGTGACATATTTTGTCGAATATCAGGAGCTGGCAACACCGATTTAACGATTCTCAAATATGTTCTATGCCAATGTAGGATGTGAGTTTTGGTTCTTTGATAGTTATATTTGTATCAATTTGTATTTGTGTGGTAGATTGGATTGTTTTTTGTTTGAGGCTCGTGTTTAAGGTGGATTCATGCAAGCAAAAATTAAAAAGCTTCATTCAAAATTACAATTACAATTAGTACTTAGAATTAGTAGTAAAAGCTTGGCATATGACTAACAATACTCATAACTTTTAAATTAGTGTTTCCACTTATACTTACAATTAGTATTTTAGATTAATAATATCTATATACCTATTATGATACAATCAGAAAAATACCTTTCTTCAAGAGATGTAATGCACTTTCACGATTTCCTTGTTCTATTAAGGGTTCTAGATTAATTATTAGTCCCTACATAGGTTATTCTTTAGTTAATTTGAACGTTTTAATAAACTTTCTATGAGATGAAAATAATGTAAAAACTTTTCTACATATTCCTCGTCTCTCTCGAGGCCGTTAATACATTTCTTTATTTTCTAAATTTTCAATAGCAATTAATAAAACTGCCATTTTCTCTCTACAAAAATATCTGAAAAAGTAACAAACAAAACTATTGATAGCTTCTGTATATTCCTTATGGTGTATTCATTTTATGTTTTTTTAACGTTGAAATAAAAACAAAAAAGGATTGTGGTTTCATTTCCCATATAAATTAACAAAAATTAACATGTATAATGATAAGCTACAAATTTCGCAAGTAATGAAATTCTCGCATTCGACATAAATTGTCGGCTGCTTTTGACCATTCTACAATTTGTCTATCAAAAATTTGCAAAGGTGACTTTTGAGAATAAGGTTATTCAGATTTTCTTCGACAAAGAGGATTTCTCGCATGCGACAAAATATGTCACTGTTTGAGAATAGGGTCCCAGATGTCTAATTTGTGCAAAAAATTTGTGTTTACAGTGTTTTTTTGAATCAAATAGTACTAATTTAAACGTTTGATTCTTATTTTTTGTTTATGTGTTTAATGCTGATGAGTTTGTTTTGGTTATAATAAATATAATGTGAAATAAATATCACTGTTTTCTTTCCTTGGTCGTGGTGGGTTAAATAGATCCACCAAATCAATGGCCAACCTTGACAATACCTTGCTAAAACAGTTGTAAACACATTACCATGCATTTCATATGGCAGCGGTGGGCGACTATACTATGTGTATGTGAGACACGCGAGAATACATCCAGCGCCGGATTCCGTAATGAGGCTAAAATAGGCCAATAGAAATATTAGTAGGTGTGGCTTGGATATTTAGCGCACTTTTTCAATTTGTGCTTTCTAGGCTAGAAAGTAAAAAAATATATAATTGCAGTGTAAAAATGTATTATAAAGGTGTATTTTTTTATTATGCCAGGGGATAATTTCAGGTTTTTTTAAAATAAGTTTAATTTAATTAATATACATGTTTTGGTTATCAGTAACTAAATTAAGGGTAAAAATACTGAGGATTTTTTATTTCCATCCTCCAACCTCCGAGAGTTGAAATATTTCATAGATTTGGGCAAATTATTGTAGTTTTAATCCATAATGAAATCCAGTTTTTATCTAATATTTATAACTTGGGCATCTATTCCTATCTGCTAAGCTGTGTTGTAGTCATCACAAGTTAGCTGGATATTGCACTTAATCATTTCTAATGCTGTTCCTGCTGTATCTATGTCCATTTTTGTAGAGACGTAATAACTCTGTTCTCTTACATCATTACTAACTTTCCGAAACCGCAAATAATCTGAATTGCCTGATTGTGTGTTACAATATAAGAGTTATTTCACAAGGTGCTTCTTGTAAAAGTTGGAATTTTTCTTGTATGCCCATGTATTTTTTTCTAATAATATGAATTTTTACTGTTAATTTTGAAGGGCAGTTGGTATTTCTCGTTTTAATTTGTGAAGATGGTTCGTATAAGTTTTTGAGCACCGAGTAAAGTGGTGACATCTAAAATTAAATTTAAACTTTATATGGTAAATAAAACTTTTTAAATGTTTACTAAATAATTTTAATAATCTCAAAAATTCAATATATCGCTCATCTAGTACTACAGAGACACAATTGTCAAAAAATGCAAAAATGAGTTTATGATGCCAGATTATTCCAAAAATGTTAATACGCAACGGCGCCATATTTTTTGTTAATTAAACATCCAAAATATCCTAGTTGCATTTAAAAATATTATAAACTGCACTTTTAAAACAAGAAAGAACTTTGAAACGATCTTTAAATCGAGCTCCTGTAAAATTTGTAAAATGACAATTACGTCTCTGTAGTACTAGATAAGCGATATTATGTATAGATAATATATATCATTTAAATATTTCACTTAAGTTTAATCCGTTCTCTTTCCTCAATAACCGTATTATTTATAACGTATGATGAATTGGTTAAGTTTTCAAACTCTCTTAACCATTTACCAAACACTTTTTTGTTCGTGCAATTAACAAAAAATTGCAACTGAATGTTAGGGAACTTATCTTCACCTTCTATTATCTTTTTCTCCATAATTTTTGTTCCCCAGCCAGGTGGCAAAATAGACTAAAAAATTGGTAGATTTAATTTAATAATTGTTCTTATTCTACCTATACGCCAAAAATAGATATTTGATTTGATATAAGTAGATATACTAGGAGAGTTCTAACCCACTAGAGGAGTGGGGGTACCTCCGTATATACAGCATAGGAGTTCTGGAACGGTTCTGAATTGTGGACCAGTTGTTTATTTGGAATAGTTGTGTTATATTATGATGATTAAATAATTGAGCGACTGGAACGAATTTTATTGGAATTATTAAAGAATTAAACGAGTTTGTGTTGTATTGCGGGTTGCCTGCTGGTTTGAAAAAAAGGGACTGCGTGGCGGCCGCTGGTGGGATTTGAACCACGGACCGTCGTTAGAATTTTTACAATTTAAGCGCCCTTACCCACTGGGCTGCTAACGAAGGATTATATAATGTTATGAATGGGTATTTAAACTCGCGTCGCGTATTTTGATCGTTTTCATGGAATTTGGTCTGTGATAGATATCTTGTAATCATATACAGGGTATGTCGGGATACTAAACAACTTTTTTTTTATTTAAAATATCAATTTGATGATATGGTACGGGTTAGATACGGGATATATACAGGGTTTGTCGCGAATTAGATCGTCGAAATATCGAATTATGATCATTCTTAATAAGCAAAAATGGTAAAAATGTCGGTACGG
The DNA here is from genome assembly GCA_035357415.1 of Ophraella communa. Taxonomy (NCBI): domain Eukaryota; kingdom Metazoa; phylum Arthropoda; class Insecta; order Coleoptera; family Chrysomelidae; genus Ophraella; species Ophraella communa. The sequence continues at coordinate 30,432,982 of CM068993.1, forward strand.
GGGTATGGTCGTTAATTAAAAATGTCAATTCGATCATTCGTATATTATGATGTGGGTAAAAGATAATTTCGAGTGTACAGGGTATATCGCGAATATCATTCGTAAGGGAGATGTCAATTTTTCATACGGGATATACAGGGTTTGTCGAAATATCGGATTATGATCATTCTTAATACGGAAACGGTTACGTGGCAAATAAAAATGTTTATATACGTGGGGGGTATGACGGTTCTCCATTTTCTGATCGAACAGTAATTCTCTCTTTATACGGGAATGAATTAGGATGTAAAGTTGTGACACAACGATTGTCAAAAGGGTACCAATTATTCGATGCTATGACGTCATCACACATATTTTACAAGGGTCATGCGATCGACAACGACCAGTTACATTATGTCTTCAGAAGAGTACAGTCATGGAATTGAAGACATTGCTTTTTATGAAGATAAGAGTAAGGTTATGAAACAAACTAGGGAAGCAAGAACAACGTGGAGCAGTCTAAACTGGGATTGTCGTAAATTACCGAAAACTACTTATCCGTTAAGACGTATTCAACCATGTTTAATAGAACTGAAGAAGAAGAGAGCATAAAAAATGAAATTAATAATGTTTTTGCCATGTCATGTATAATTTTAGCATCTGTCTTTGTTTTAATTTTAAAAATTATTTTAAAAATTATTTTAAAAATTGTTAAACGTAAATTTGAATCTTCGTGTAATATAAAAGTTGATGAATAAACAACTTGTTTTATTTCTAAGTAGTGGTGTATAAAATAAAAACTCATTTGTGGTTAAGGTTTATTTATTTTATGGTAATACAGTATTCAAAAACCAGTGGCGGAGACGTTGTACATTTCGTTCGGTGCACGAATGTAGTCCAGAGGTGTGACAGGGGTTTGGATCCTTGGCAAAGTTTACTGTTGCACACGGTGTACCATCGAACTTGCCGACTTCGCAAATGTGAGGAAAAACGTTGAAAATGTTACATTTATTTTGCAGAAACTTGGCTTTTTGTTGACCACGAACGTAAATGTAGTCTGCAGCATACAACTTGCTTTCCAATATTTCATTAACTTTAGAATATTCTACATCTCCTGAAGAGTATCGAATTCCGTGCACATTTTTTTCCAAGTAGGTTGCAGTCTTTTTGTCCTCATTACTTAATATAGAAAACGGTTGAGGTGGTAAAAACATGTAATGTGAACTTTTGAAACCAATTTCTATCGTTAGTTCTTTGACAACGAAAAATCCATCTACGACAAAGCCTTGAATGTCTACAAAAGCTATTCTCATGTTGACGTCTGCTCGAACACTAACTCTAATCAACGTCTAGTTTAAACTTTTAACAATTTCGGTGAGGGGGAAGTATTCCATTACACAATCATGAATTATGATGCAATAGACTTTGGTATTTTCGGGAAAGCCTATGTTTGCTTCAATATCAAGTTTCACATCGACTGTGGACGCCTTCATGCTTTCTTCCTGTTTGGAACAATCGATAACAAACAATGCCCGTTTCTTGAAAGAGGAATAATCCAGCAGGGGGCGCTTCTGTGTGGAGTTCGCGTAGTTGGGATAGAATTCAATATAGTTAAAATATGCTTCATTGTAGTCAGTTTTACTAAAATCCAATTGCATTCTTTCATTGGGCCAAAATTCACCATTAAGTGACAGTCTTATACTTTGTACATCTGCATTGTCAATAGCGCTTTTCATTGATAACAATTTAAATTGGTATACCCATATTCAATAGGTAACGTTTCTTCAAAAATATCCTCTCTAATTAGGGCCATTAAAAGAATGGGAGATTCATCTAAAAAACTGCGTATTTAATATACTATGCACACATTCAAAGTAATTTAATATATTTATTATCAGCTACAACAAAAAATAATATAAATTGTATATATAAATTACAAAATAAAGCTTTAAAAAACCCTTTTTAGGTTACCATGTTTCCAACCAAAATTGCTATTTATATAACTAGTTGCATATAGTGAAGAGATATCAAAAGGCCTCCTTTTTTTTTTTTTTTTTCCTGAGGTGAAAATCTTCGTAAGACATCTGGGAGCGTATCCCAGGTGTGCAGGATTCCACCAGAGTAAGACCGGCGGCACTCGTTATCCCCCTTTAGGGAAGACATCGAGCACCGCCGGCCTCAATTCCAGTGACCTACCTGCTAAAAACACCTCCTCTTCCACCAGTTGTACCTAGGACTGCTTTTTCAGCGTTACATCAAAAGACCTCCTAATTACAATTATTTGTGCTTCGATTTACATAAAATTATATAATATAGTACGTGAAGTTCTGAAAGGTCTCTGTATCAAATAGGAAGAAGATATAATTTACTTCATACCGGAAGGCTACTGATTATCTTTCATATAATTGACATCACTTGCAGAAATCGAATTTCAACACGTTAAGAGGCCACAGGAAAAAATCGCAAGGAATGGTTCCACCAGAAGAACGGTGCAGGCCACAATATCTTAAATCATTATTGTAGCTATTACCATAACTTGTGATTAAAATATATGTAAAATTGAGGATAAAATAAAGATTATAAGAAGAGGCCACAGGCGGTTCTTTAATAGCCATCAGGCGACAATTTCCCAGAAACAGAAAATACTATACGTACTCAACTCAATGGGTGACAGCTGGGTTTGTAAGCCAGACTAACAGACACCTTAAGTTATAGTACTTCTCCCACATTGTGGTACCTGTCGTATTTCTGTGTAGAAAAAGTCGACCGCCCCTTTTATACCATAAGGAACCTTAGACTTAGACGAAATTATTTATAACCATTAAGATCCTGCGAACGTCGAAGGCTCTGGAGGGTCCAAGTAGGTAAATGAGATATCTGGATGCCTGGACACAATAATAGCAGAACACCACTAAAAATAAACAAATGGCCTACTATATGCATACCGTTTTCAACATGATTTAAACATTTCGAAATGAAGTACAGTGGCGTACAACTTTTTTTTTTAAAGGGTTCAAAAGAGAGTAAAAAATTCTCTGCGGCCTCGTATATATAGTAATTAGAAAGAGTCACACTCGTGACACTTTGTCGATTTCTTGATACACCAGAAACACAAAGTTTAATCGGCACACAAAGAAGTTTTCCATGCGCGCGTCCGACGTCGGTACCATAAAAAAAGAAAAAAAAATCCAAACTTTCCAACTTCCTGCATATCAATCACGGCACGTTGAAAGATAGGAAATGAATGAGTCTCGACGTGTACAACAGATTCTCGCAAAGGCATTAAAGGCTTCTGTTTCCTTCGGCATCGATGATTAGCACGCACGAATCGGCGTGTAAGAAACTTCTGGATTTTCAGTATTTGCATCGTTTTAAAAATGAAGTTTCCGCTTTTTTGATGTCAGTCGACCGGAAATTTCAAAGAAAACGCGCGGGGAAACAAAAATCCAAATCGAAAGATTAATTATCGAAAACGGGGACCATCTTTTATAAAAAGAAAAGCCAATATTATTGCAAATATTTCAATTTATTTCCCCGAGTTATTGATATCGGTGATTTTAAGAAGGCAGTAAAATGGAATTTTATAAATTCGATCATAAATATTTCGGGAAACTTCACTGGGACTCTGCAGGATGTTTTTATATCTTTAAATATTTTTTAAAAATTATTTTCGACAAAAGTATAGAAAACATTCTACAATTTCATTTACCAATTAGCTACGAAAAACTCTAAAGAGACCGATGTAAAAATATTTATAAAATTTCCACGGAATTTGAGTAAGATTTACAAATACTGGGACCATAATAAAGTAACTCAAAAAATTATGCATAATATATTTGTCGGGTCTAAAAAATACCAAAATATTATTATTTTTAAGAAAAGTTTAATAATAACCTAGAAAACTAAACTTTCTTTAAAAAATTCCGAAATATAGGGAACTATTTTGGGGCCCCCTATATTACAGCTCTTGTAACCCTCGATATACGATATATAGGGGTTGAAAACGGTGTTAAGGGGGAAAGAACAGGGTCCTCAATTTCTTTATATTCTCTTTTTGTCAATATACCTGTGAGAACATGGAAATTTTGAAGAAAAATAATTTTAATTGGACAAAAACTAATTTTAAACTCACCCTGATAATAAACGACGTTAGTCAGTGCAAGCATTGACTAAGTGGCCGTTATGAACCGCCCTTAAGATGCACTGAAATCATCTGCATCAAAAACAATCATCAGAAATATCGGGCTGTCTTTTCTTCATTATTTTCTTCGAATTTTCAATTATTTGTCCAATCTATCAATCATTTAGTAACATCTGCCAACTTTTTAACCTGAAATCATCTTTCAAATTATTCTCGTTTAATTTTTTCATAATAGACCAATCAATTTCTGTTTTTAACCTTCAAGGGTTGTTTACTTTGGATTCAAAACTTCTGTAGTCTAGTCTATACACAAATACAAAGCAGTTACCTCCTGAAAAACAGTCTTAAGACGAAGAATTAGTTTCTTAACAGTACCTGTAATATAACAACTCAACAGTTTATAATAATCAAAAATATTACGATTATATAAATATTGCAACAAACAATATATATACCAAATATTAGAACTACTATCCCAATACTACAAAAGTACATGCTTATTCAATTATATATTTTCCCAATCCAGGTTAGTACCCACCAACATTCCTGCGTCATTCCAAGCTCCATAATACCATTTTTAAACTTATCAAAGCAGAAAAACATGCATTTAAGAAAAATTACCTTGTATAAAACGATAAAAGTGTTTTTTTTATAGAGATATACTTTATATTGGTTTATGCGAACCTCGCTGCGCTCGGCACGCAGTGGTACATTTGTAAAGAATGGTCTGCATTCATCTTGTACTCAGTTTCATCCTAATATCTTCCATATTTATAATAATAGATCTGCAACTGATAAAAACAACAAAAATAGTTTAATATCTTTCCATTATATTTGGTGAAACATAGATTTGTTACCTTGTTTAAAACTATAAAGAATTTTTCAAAAAGACTTATATTCTTGATACCTGATAATGCCTTCCATGTTCCTTATAATAGACCTGCAAATTATAAATCAAAACATTTGTTTGCAATTTCTTATCGTCATATAAAAATATAAAAACCTGCAATAAAAAAAGTTACTTTTTATAGAACAATCATTCTTCTGTTAAAACCTTAATTTCTTGATACTTAATACCTTACAATATTTTGAAAATTAAAGAAATCACAAGATGGTGAAGTGTACCAGACTCAAATGTCTGGATATATCCAATCAAAGACGTTCCTGCAAAATTCTAGAAAGCTGTTTTACAAATTAATATATAAGATCAATAAAAAATGTAATTTTTAAGTTGATTTTATCTGAAGCATTGTCTCACGAGCACTCCTATGATACCTAGCAGGAATATTACTCAATGATTTTGCCTCGTGTTGTTTTCGATGTCGAAGTCACAATCCAATTTTCTTCCGCAGGATATAACAGCTTTCATAATCTGCAAACATTTTTTCACTTTAGATTATCACCCAGAAAAGTCTTTGTTTATTACCTTTTTCAAAACAAATCTCCAAATAATGTTCAGATTCTACCAGAAGAATATTGTTTGGAAGATGTTGTGGGGTAAAATGAAGATAAGTTTTGATATTTTTAAAGAAGAGATTTTGATGTATGGTAACCTAAGGTTTTTGTAGACTAAATATACTTTGTATGTAAAATAAAGGGTAAAATAAAGGATAAAATAAAGATTATAAGAAGAAGCCACAGGCGGTTCTTTAATAGCCATCAGGCGACAATTTCCCAGAAACAGAAAATACTATACGTACTCAACTCAATGGGTGACTGCTGGGTTTGTAAGCCAGACTAACAGACACCTTAAGTTATAGTACTTCTCCCACAATGTGGTACCTGTCGTATTTCTGTGTAGAAAAAGTCGACCGCCCCTATGGAAGATCACGAGTGGAGGGATGAACTGCCCAAGCTGTAGAGATGATCCAGTTAAAAATGCTCGTGCATACGAGAGCTTAAAGTTTACAAGCTGTTCAAGTTTACTGAATCTTTAAATTAAAGAGATGCTTCTAGTTTACTGAATTATATTCCAACTGTATATGACAGTAAACCAGTAGAAGAAATGAGACTGGGAATAATTCAGATTCTACCAGAAGAATATTGTTTGGAAGATGTTGTGGGGTAAAATGAAGTTAAGTTTTAATATTTTTAGAGAATAGATTTTGATGTATGGTGACCTAAGGTTTTTGTAGACTAAATATACTGCTTGGAGAAAATTGATCTTGATAATTAGGACATGAATTTTATGAAAAGCGAAGTAGGGATAACTTGCAGATTGGGTTCATCTTAAGAGGCGGAAGAAATGAGTTTTATGAGGAATAATCCTGCAGTTCGGGTGAGAATAGATTTTCAGTTTGAAAGGGTGAGTTTTTCTTAGGACAAAATTAATGCTGATGATGGTCGACCAAGTGATATTGTCGTAAGAGATAATGGTGATGTGCTACTTAGATTTAGAGGACACTTTTTAATGATCAAATTGAAACTATTACGTAAAAGAATTTATGCTGCCAAAGCATTGATAGTTTGCAAAAAATTTTGTATAGATTATTTCAATTTTTTATTTTCGTATTATCATTATTGCTAATTTGTTTGACATTAAAAAATATGAACAATTATTATTAATAAAATCGTAAAAAAATTTCCAAGTTTTAAAAATTTTTGTTCATAATTTGACAGCGTTATTGTTGTATCAAAAATGTAAAAATTATATAAAAAATTATATAAAACAATAAAGGAAATTGTTTTTTTAATATTGTGTTTGTATAATATTTTGTTATAAAAGATACGTTATATAAATAATAATTTTAAAAAAGCCATAATGGATTTTCTGTATAAAACGCCTATAATTTTTTATTTTTAATGAAATTTACAACCTTTTCAAAGGTATTATTTTTTAATTGTTTCCACCTTGTATACAAGGTGTATATATATTTTATAAAAATATCCTTTTTTATACAGATTATTAAAATGGTTCAAAATTTGAATTTAAATATGAAATATATCATTTATATAAAAAAACTTCATTAATCTCCAAGTAAAAATTAAATTTCATAATATTTTTTCTGAAATATTCTTTTAACTCTATTAAAAAAAATATCTCAAGTAAAATAATAATTTTAAAAACCTCAAAATAATTTTTTCTTATAAATTAACTCATATTAAACATATTTACGCAATAAAAAAACATTTTAAATAAAAATAATCACAGATAATCATTAAAATTCCCATTTTAATGCACTTACTTTTGGAAAATCAAATTCTGGTGACGATCTCGAAGTAAATCAATACAGATAGAAAATTCAAAAATTGAACATAAAGATAAAATATTTCATTATTAAAACAAAAATTTTATTAATCCGTTAAATAAAGATTAAATTTTAAAATAATTTTTTCTAAAATATAAGTTTTACTCTTTAAAAAATATATTAAGTGAACTAATAATTTTAGAAAACGCACAATATATTTTCTTTATAAGTTACCTTAAAATAATTATTTTTAAACAAATTTACTTTGTAAACAATCAACCTTTTCAAAAGGTCTTGTTTTTTAATTTTTTTTTACAGCCTGTCAACTATTACCTAATATACGGAAATGTACACAATTATTGCAGTAAAAATAACTACAGAAAGTCAATTATATCATTTGAGTTCCCATTTAATTGCACCTACCTTTTGAAAATCAAATTCTAGTGACGATCTTGAAGTACATCGTAAATCGATACAGATAGAAAAAGTTTTTAAAGACTCACCCTGTAACAAAAGAAAGAAATAGTTAGTTTATATTAGTTAAGATTTAAGTACTGTTATTATTGTAATATATTTGCCATAATTTGATGGTCATTACATAAAGAAATGAGTCCCAAAAATAATAACACAAACTTTCATTTCAGTTGTTTATTTCGAACTGTTAAAATACATAAAACAATCACACCGATACATTTAAAACTACTTTTTATACCTAAACACATACCAAAGACTGATAAGCAGTCGTAAAATATAAATGAAATAGAATTTACTAATACAGGGTGATACAAACCAAATATATACATTACAATTATAAATTGTTGTGAATTAGTTTTGAGATACTTTTAAAAATAATTTTACTATTTTTTCCAAATTTAATAACTGTGGGTTGAAATGTTCTGAATGGGCTACTTAATAAAAATATATCAGTTTAAATTTGAATAAAATCAATCTAAATTAATGTAAAAATCATCTGTTCTAACTAAATAATTTTTAAAATATTATAAAACCGATAGTAATTTGTTAAAATAGAAAATTATTTCGTTTATTTTTGACCTCAGCGTATTTATTTTACTATGAAAAACTTGATGGTTATAATTTTAACAGTGTATCTAATTTATAAAATATATATTTATATCACTTACCCCTTTTATTATTAAAAAGTAGCCCAACTGATGATCGTGAAGAACGCCGTTTGAAGATCTGACGAAATTTTCTTCAATACTCACCTGTAAGAAATAAGAACTAAGAATTAAAACTTGCATAGATAATTTTGTTTCAATATATACAAGGTGTCCTAAATTATATCAGGAATGTATGTTTTGCAAGGTTTTTAACAGAGATATATTTAAAGTAAAATTAGCAAAATTTTAAAATATAAAAAGTGTAGGTACCATTTTTAAAATAAACAAGTTGGTATTACATTTATTTGATGAGATAACCTTGTTTTGTAACAAAAAGAAATTATTTTATAATATAACATTTTTAAATAATCACTCTGTATGTCGCTAAGGCGAGAAATTTATTTGACTGGGAAAATGTAACTTAAAAGAAAAAGGGAAAACTTGAAATCTTAACTACTTATACAGTATGATGCAAATGTATGGAATAAATTCATTATTTCAGAAACGGACGACTTTTAAAAAAATCTAAAACACGACAATTTTAATTTTTGAATGGCCATCAACTGCTATAGATGAGTTGGACATTACATCATTAGTGATGGCGTAATGACGTCATTGACGATTTTTTTAAATACAAACGGAGGTCACGTGACAGCTTATTTGAAAGTTCTCCTTATCGCCTTTGCCACAATGTAATCATTTAAATATTTATTTCTACAGGGTTAAACAAAATTATGAACTTTGTTAAGTAACATGGAATTACAATAAATATTCATTCACTGAACTAAAATACACTAAGGACCGCCACTGGGAATAAAACAAAATAGTGTTTATTGTTGGTTTCAAAAAAAACTACATTGATAAAAACAATGCTACTCGGAATTATTTTTACAAAAATATTTAAATCAGTATTGTCATTGACTCGTCTTTATTCGTCAATGATCTGTGAATCTGTCAAGTTTTTTGCCGACGTTAATAACAGCATTTACAAAAATGAAACAGAAACAGAACGAATCGAGATTTTAACCATGATTGGTTATGGAGATAGAGTGAGGACTCAAGCAGAAGTTCGTAATTTATTTAATGCTAAATACCCCAATCGCGATCCAATTACTCAATCAACAGTAAGTAAAATTGAAAAAAAAAATTAGATAAACGGGCCATGTTAAAGATCTTCCCAGAAGTGGTAGAATATCAATATCCTAAGCCAAAAAACTGGACGTTGTACTGGTAATTCAAGAAAATCCTCATACAGACATGTCGATATTGGGAGAAGGTGAATGTTTGTGCCGGCATTATAAACAATCAAATGGTAGGGTCATATTTTTTTGAGGAAAACCTAACTGCTGCTAGTTATCTATAATTTCTTTAAAATTATCTGTTGCCACAGCTGAATCATCTATTTCCAAATAGAAATGATTTATGGTACCAACAGGATGGAGCTCCTCCACACTATGGCGTTGAGGTACGAAATTACCTTAATAACGTTTTCCCAGGAAGGTGGATAGGTAGAAGGGGGCCTATCGAATAGCCACCAAGATATCCAGAATTGACTCCGTTAGACTTTTTTTGAGGGGATATTTAAAGAGCAGAGTAATCAAAATCGACCGAATAATGTAGAGGAGTTGAAGGAGCGAATCCGAACGGAAATTGCACAAATAACACCTGAAGTCCTCGAAAACGTCTTTCTCATTGTATCATTGCTGAAAGTCGGCAATTTGAACATTTGTTGTAATTTAATTGTATTTAAGTAAACATTTATTCTAAGTTAATTGTATTAATAAACCAACAGTTTTGGTTAACCCTGTAGAAATAAATATTCAAATAATTACATTGTTGCAAAGACGATAAGGAGACCTTTCAAATGAGCTGTCCATGGCGTCATTACACCGTCACCAATGACGTAATGTCCAACACATCTATAGCAGCTGATGGCCATTCAAAAATTAAAATTGACATGTTTTAAGATTTTTTTTAAAAGTCGTCTGTTTCTGAAATGTATTCCATACATTTGCATCATACTGTATACGAAGATAACTCACTCTTATATTATTTTACTGTAATTTTATGTATAATTATTGCAGAAAAAAATATATAAGATTAGTTACTATATTTTAAACAAACAAAATATGACCAGTCCACCTGCTGAGGAAATAGCATAGCAATAGCATACGTATTGAGCATAGTTTGCTCAATACGTATCATATACGTTACTTATCAAATAAGAAATTTATAATATATTTATTTTAAAACGAGTTTAATAAATGAAATGTGCAACTATAAAAAGACAATAGTCGATATTGAAGGTTTTTTAATACATTTTATGGAATTTTTACCTCTAATAAAAAAAAGAATGGTTATATTCTAAGTAATAAGGTTTTTAACCATACAAATATATTAATTTGAAAATAATTGTTTTATACCGGTAAATCAGTAACTTATAATTAAGAATAGTTTATGCAATCATTAATTTTTCCAACTCTTAAATCTAGAAAATTAATTTGAATTAATTTCTTCAATTTCTAACGGAAAATGTACTCCACATTATTTCAAACAAAAACCGGCTTATAAAACGATCTTTTTTCTCTTAAATAAATAAAAAATAATAAATTAAATAAACTCACCGATTGGCCAGTCATCATCTGCTTTTCAACCATCACTTTTTGAACTGCCATTGTCAACATTCACATATTTCAGTTTTAAAAAACACTAACACTGTAGTTTTTCAATAACCGGCACTTTTTTCCCGCACAAACACTATTTAGAAGAAAAATCTGTATATATACGCGCACTTAAATCCGTAAAAATACGTTTTTATTAAATGTATACCGGCTAATTTCCGAATAACTTTTGTGTACTACCTATCCGACCGCCTGCACAAAAGGTACTGACTGATACATCTATAAGTAAAAATGATAAGACTATGACTGTACCTATAAAACTAGTTGATTAATCATATAGCGTTAACTAATTTGATTAAGAATAAAATACTTTCTAAACGACAAAATTATTCCGAAGGGAGTTACAGTCTTAAAAGAATAAGATAAATTCAGAAAAACTGTTATGTAGCATAACCTTATTTCTGAAAAACAAAATTAAATAAGGTTCTACAAACACAAATTGTTAGAATTCACAACAGTTAACGATATAAAATAAATATTTAAAAGAAAAATGAAAATACACTTTTTCATTAAATTTTCAAACATATCAGCATATTTTAAAAGTAGTACTGCACAGCCAAATGTAAAATTGTATTTTACAAGTAGCTCGACCCTGATTGTTTTTAATCCAAATTTATATCTCTCTTTGAGCCATGCAAATGATGTATCAATGTTGATGATGGGTGACTATTTTCTGTTGCTGCATTTTCAATAAACAAATCATCTAAAAATTTAAAAACTGATATTTAAAAGATGTTTGTATTGAAGGAAAGTAAAATTACTCAAAATTCCAATTTATTCTACCTGTTATTTTTAAAGTAGAAGGCCCTGACAATAACTGTTGTTCTCCTATTGCACCTGGCTCTGTAGTTCTGGAAGTTGATGGCATATCTCTTTTATTTACCTTGAAGAAAAATGTTTCTATATACGCATTTATAACCGAAATAGTACATTTTTATTAAATGTATACCGGCTAAAATTACTAACGAATAATTTTCCGATTGACTTCTGTATACTTCCGACCCGACCGAGAATACAGAAGGTACTGAAATACTAATTGACCTATGAGTAAATGATAAGATATTGAAATTACCAGCCGAACTAGTCGATTAATCACATACCGTTAACGAAAATGATAAATCAAATAAATACTTTCTTAACAAATAAATTATTCTACGTGGTTTTATTTAAAAATTAGACCCCCAAGAGAATAGAAAAAAACAAAAAAAATATTTACGGTCCTTAGAATTTTTGGCTCATTTAAAACAACGTGCGTTTTCTCAAAGAGAAAAAGCTATCGTTTTAAATGTTCATGATGCATTAATATATCAAGATGCAACTATACGTGATGTGGTGACTAGGTGCTCCAATATGACCGGTGTTAGTGAATGAAGTAGGTATCTATCGATTTTTAAGTGAGAGAAACCAGGGAAATGTTCGATGAGGAGAAGCATCCATAAAAATGAATTCTGACCAACAGCTCCTTCCTGACGATAGGAATTAGGGGAGTTTTATTATTTGTCATTATACCACCCCGGTATAGACTTTGGACTGCTTGGTGAAGTCTAACTTATTGATTTGGGCTCCTCCAAACTCTTATCCGATTATCAGACACTACACCTATTCTGGTCTATTGGGGACATACAACGATCTTCTTTGAAACAAATTTGTTTGTAGTTGGCAGCTAAGAAAAGTCATTAAATCGTAAAATGTTGTAAACAAGACCCTAAATCAGTAGCGCACATACTTATTTATATCAATATTAAGAAATTTCTTTTAATCATAATATTTTAATCTTCTTAGGTAAGGGATAAGTTGTCATAATACGATTTAGAATATTTTATTTTTTGATTTTAACGAGAATAATTGTGGTCGTTAGGGGAGTTAAGGGATTAAGGTAACCCTATGTGTATAAAAAACAGGTAAGTACGTTATTAGTCTATAAATTGAGAATTTGTTATAGTCTATATAGAAAGGACAAGGAGTAGTAAATCATTCATTTAAGTAGATTTCATAGACGTACCAAAATATATTTTAAGAGGGTATACCGTAAGGTACATTTTGTATTGAACGAATGAGTTGCAACTATGCTAAAGAATATACGATTTAGGTCAGAGGTAACGGGATGTACTAATTTTAATAAAAAAAAGTGATAGAGGTACATAAATTTTAGTAAGTTTGATGAAGAAAGGCAACACAGTTTATTCATAATAGAAAACAAACCAATCTGTAATAATAATTATTTTATATATTTTTGTTCTTTTTGTAAGAAGATTAATTCAAACTTTGAATAATTTCACAAATAAATTACAATGAAATATATTTTTAAAAAATTAATTAAAGTCAAGATAGGAAAATATCTTTACAATTTTTATTAAATTCAAAGAAGCAAAATGAATATTTTTTATTTGTATTACTCCTATATGTAGTGTTTGGGAACTTTTCTCAGAAATTTTAAATGGCAAGTGGCCTACTGTAATCGGCTTAATACGATTACACCTATTTACAGATTATTCGATTATTGAGGGGGATTTTCCAAACAACCCAGTTTTCTTAGAAACATTATCGGGAATATTATTTTAAAAGAAAGTAGATACATTAAATCAGTACTTAGTATTAGTTCTTTGAGTAAAGTTGTATGAAGTTGTATGGTTTACATAATATTGTAAAAAGTTGGAATTTAAAACATTTGTTGAATGTTAATTGTGCAAGTACCAAACAATGTCGATAAGCCAAGGACCATCTAAACGATCAAAAACAGGTCCATTATCTTTAAATGAAAAAACTCTGATATTGAATTGTTATATATCATTAAAAAACAAGGATCCAAGTGCAAGTGTTGATGATATTGTGGAATTAACGGCTGATATGTTGTGTGTTGCTAAATCAACAATTTATAGATTACTAAAAGAAAGCAAGAATGGAACTCTTCAACCCCTTAAAACTCCTTCAGGCCGAAAACCAATTGAGATCGATGAGTCATTAAAACAAAGACTAAAGCGTAAAGTCCATGGATTTTACTTACGAGAAGCATTGCCCACAAGTCGTTGGCATAAAGCAGAGCTTTTGGAGTGACTTGTTTCGAAAAATATTAAGTTTCCAAAAGATCCACTAAGGAAAGAACTTTACAGAATTGCAAAAATGAACAAGAATAAATGCAAAACCTACATTGTAGAAGAAATGGCTTCTTCTAGTGGTATATCAGTTCTTCGACTTCCCCCTTATCATTGTGAACTTAATCCCATAGAATTAATATGGGCTCAGGTAAAGGAGAAAGTTGGAAAAAATACTACTTTTAAAATAAACGATGTTGTGAAATTGTTTGAGAGTGCTGTAAGTCATGTTAGTAAGGAAAATTGGACAAACTGTATCGAGCATGTCATCAAAGTAGAGGCAAATCTGTGAAAAATTGACAATATTTGTGATGATTTAATCGACCCTATTATTATTAATGTCAACAACGATTCTTCCTCTTCCGAGTCGGATATAGAATAAAATGTAAGTAATAAATGTATTCAAATAATTATTTATTTTCATTTTTTATTATATTATAATTTAAAACGTATTTTTTTCCCAAAATACACACCACTGCATTGCGTTATTGCTTATCTGCTAATCCTTTAACAATGACGAAACCCTAAACTTTGCTACAACTGAAACAAATACGGGGTCGATCTACCTGGTTTATAGATTTACGGAAGAAATGTAATTTAAAGTAAGATATTTATCAAAAATTTCATGGTGCTCTCTGTAAAGGTTTTGCATACTTAATTAGGGTTTATTACTCCTCGTACTTTTTGTACATACTATAATATTTTAATACATAAGAATATAGGTACTCGTTAGTGTTGGTGGTTTATATTGTGATCTATATTTTTATTATTTTACTCCAAGAACATTTTCGGTAGTGAAAATGGCGCCAAGCTCGAGTTTTGTTCCAGTACAAGTGGCTCATTTAAAACAAAGTGCGTTTTCTCGAAGAGAAAAAACTATTGTTTTTAATGTTTATGATGCACTAATATATCAAGATGCATCAGCAAGTGTTCGTGATGTGGTGACTAGGTGCTCCAATATGACCGGTGTTAGTGAATGAAGTAGGTATCTATCGATTTTTAAGTGAGTGAAAACAGGGAAATGTTAGTGAACCAAAAAAACACGTAGGAAAAATTTTTTTTATATTTTGCACTTATAAAAATCTTCATTATAAAACGCATTTGCGTATCGTAATGTAACTTTTACGCACGCAAATTTTTGTTTTAAATGGTTGGCGACATGAGTGAAGTTTCTAAAGGCAAGACTATTGACAATGACATTTGTGGCTAATAGCAATTTATTAATTTTATATTGTTCTTTAAGAAAGTATCTGTGAATATGAATATAATATTTTACTTATATAATATATTATTATTGGTATATTATTCTTTTTAAAATATTTTAAAACATTAACATTTGATAATTTAAATGTCACAACTGTCAAATTTTATAAATTACACAGTGCTGCCGACATACTTTTTCAAATAAAAATTTTCGTAATTACAAAAAAATAAAAAATTAATTTAAAAATGGTAAAAAGGGCAAAATATAAAAAATATTATAAACAACTTATTTCATATGGCTGTTGTGACACTCGTTCTTTAAAAAACTCATCGCTTCGCGATTCGTTTTTTAAACTTGAACTCGTGTCATAACAGAATTCCATATGAAATGCGTTGTTTAATATACTATATTATGGTCGATAACTTTAATAGAAGAAGACAAGTCCATTCTTTGTACTTAAATAAAGAGATTGCGACTGTGGACAAAGTAATGACTGTTATAGCAGAAGTAGATACGATTCCCAAATTTGGACGAAATACGTTATGGAAACTCCTAAATGAAATTTAGGAAATGATCTCTGATGTTTTTGAAGATTATTTTTCCCAACTATTGGACTTTTTGCCAAGTGCTGCAGTGGTTGTCTTATATGGATAACGCCAGTTATCATTCAAAACTGGTAGAAAAGTTAACAACGACGTCATGGAAAAAAGGAGATATTAAAGAGTGGCCCCAGAGCGAAAATATTTCTTTTGACGACACCATGCTGAAAACGGAATTACTGAAAATTGCAAAGCGCCACAAATTACAATATAAAAGGGGGACAAAGTGCCACGTTGGGCGCCAATTTGTAATATTATTTGGTCGTTGGGCGACAATTTGTAACCATATTATTACGTTGTGTGTCAATTTGTGTTATGATTTAAATGTTGAGAGTGATTTTATAAAATTATTTAGTTAACTTTTAAAAAATAACTATATACCAAAAGAAAAAATGTAATTTACAATAAAACAAACATTAATCTTAATTTCGTCTTTAATTAATTGTAAAAGATATTTCAATAATTAACAAAATTTATAAATGTTTATCACAGCAAAAATTATTATAGTTTAATATCTCGGCTAGGGGTGAGTAAGTTCATTAGCTCTGACTATAGTACAATATTTGTTTCTTTAAGAAATTATAAGGGCGCCACTGAAATCTTTTTATTTTTTATGATACTACTGAAGAAAGTTGTTTTAAGCTGTTATTTAAATAAGTATCATAAGATGACAGAAAGATGTCAGAAAAAACTGTCTATGAAGATAAAAAAAAAATGATATGAAAATGTACCAAAAGATAAATAGATTTCCTTGGTGCTAAAATGAATGAAATTGAGAATACGTTACAAAAAAAAATAATCCGCAAACAGTTCTTTACAAAAACTTATTCTAATACAGTTGACGATACTAAAATGATTTTTATATTTTACGTTTAAGAAATGAAGAAAAACGAGACAGCTGTATAATATTATAAATGCATTTATGTTGGTCGACTTATCTTTTTTTACATAGGATCCGTTGGTTGATCCAGTGAAGGGTTGGTCTGATGAACCGTCCACCAATGTAGAACCAATCAGTGTAATGTGTTTGAAATTTGTAGTGTCTTTGAAATTTGTAGTGTCTTTTAACTTTTGTAACGTCTTTTAATTTGGAATTTGTAACGTCTTTTAATTTGGAATTTGTAACGTCTTTTAACTTTTGTAACGTCTTTGGTATTGTATATTCCAATGCTGTGTATAACACCAATAAAAGAATGAATCGTGGTTTAAGGTATTGGACTAAGCCACATTAAAGATCGTGTATAAAGTTGGAATTACTGACAGGAATCGTTTATAATAATTAAAAACTCTATACAATAGATGGTGTTAGTGTTAGCCATATAATTAATTTAAAAATACTACGTTTTTAGTTAACATATCATGTTACAAACTTAATATAATAATTACACTATGTATAATCCTTTACTAAAAATGTAACATGCTTGTCCTTGGTATTTTTTTCAAAACTTTACTGAGATCTGGGATTAGTATGGTGGCTGGTTAGATGCAGTGGGTGACAATGTTTTTTATACGAAAAGCTATGTGGTTAATTTTTTAGCGATTTTAGGGTAGTTTGGGCGTGGCACCTAAAAAAAAATTTGCCACCTGAAAAAATGGCGGGCTGTGTGGGTTCTATTTCTATTCCATATATAGCCTTGGGGCTTAAGCCCCCCCAAAAAAAGGACTCTAGTTGCGCCTATGGTTAGGCCCTAATTACAGGGTGGACTCTTTGAAAAATAAAAACTATGACTATGTTTCAATAGAAATGTACCTATACTACTTTCAGTTATTTTTCATGAGCCACTCTTGCTTGGGCTGTGAAGGATTTGCATTTTATAATGAATTCACTTTGCTGCCAACTACAAACAAATATAGTATAGACATTAGAATGTGATGTCTTTTCTACGCATCCACCCAAAATGTATTGTTATGGTTTGTAAAGGTAATTTCGGCGAACGCCGACCCCAGTAGACGGAACGAAATGAACCGACTGTTTCCGAGTATCTTTGAACAGACAGCGTGCGTTAGTGATCCATTGCACTCTGAAGGAGAGGCATCGTTGCTGTTTCGTCGGTTTGTTTTTGTTTTTGCCGTAATAGTTTAATCTCGGAACATGAGTGTAAATAATTGTTTAAAGTGTTGATAATTAAATTAAAGTGTCGGCAAAATGTTGCGTTTACTGGAAGTGTTATTGTTAATTTCCTGTTCTTTATGTTTTCAACATGAAATGATAGAATCTGAAGACGAGATACCCCCTCATGGTAAATGTCAGCCTATAACCGTACCTTTTTGTATCGGTATAGCTTACAATGAAACTATTTTACCCAATATGCTAGGCCACCAAACTCTACAGGAAGTTGGTATGGAAATTCATCAGTACTTTCCTCTGGTAAAGATTAATTGCAGTCCAGACTTACAGTTTTTCTTGTGTTCTGTATTTGTTCCGGTTTGTACTATTTTGGATCATTATCTGCCACCTTGCAAATCATTGTGTATATCAGCTAGAAACGGTTGTGAAGGTGTAATGCAAAGGTTCGGTTTTCAGTGGCCGGAATACATAAACTGCGATAACTTTCCAGAGCCCGACGAACTTTGTGTCGGTCAAAATAAATTAACCGTAACTCCTAATCCTACGAGTGACGATATTTCAAACCATCCAGTTACGAAAAAGTGGTCCCCATATCATGGAAAAAATTATGGATTTGTTTGTCCGGAACAATTTAAAGTACCAGAAGTATTGGAATATTCTTTCAAAGTCGGTGATAAAATCGAAAAGAATTGTGGAGCACCTTGCCATTTAATGTTTTTTGAAAACAGGAAGAATTTCTCTAAAATATGGATTGGTACTTGGGCTATTTTGTGTTCTGTAAGCTGCTTATTTACAGTTTGTACTTTTCTTATCGACACTGACAGATTTCGTTATCCCGAAAGACCGATTATTTTCTTATCCGTCTGTTATATGATGGTCGCAATTGCTTACGTTATAGGCTTCCTTGCGGGAGATGTGATTGCCTGCAGAGAAGCATATCCTAGTAAACATGGAATAGTAACGGAAAGTACCATTACGCAGGGTACCAAATATGAATTGTGTACTATATTGTTTATGGTACTTTATTTCTTCAGCATGGCATCTAGTATTTGGTGGGTGGTTTTGACATTAACGTGGTTTTTAGCGGCCGGTCTCAAATGGGGACACGAGGCCATCGAAGCAAATTCGCAATATTTTCATTTAGCAGCTTGGGCTATTCCTGCTATTAAAACAATCAGCATTTTGGCTACAGGAAAAGTTGACGGTAAGTTATTTACATATTTTGTATATTAAAAAAATAACACATAGCATTATACTACAGCAAATATTTCAAAATGTGCTTAAACTACTCAGGTACACTCATTTTAATGTTTTGCCTTAAGCACATTTTTTCTTTTTTATCTTTTCATATTTTAAAAATGGTTCAGGAATTTTATAAATGTTTCGTTGTAGCAGTTACAGTGAATAATTACATCCTATGTCTTTATTACAATCAATATTTTGCAATCATTTAGTTCTTTAAAATATTCACAGTAGAAAATAAAAATTGGTAACCAGGCATAACAGCTGGTAAATCAGTTCAGAGCATTAATTCTTAGGAGCATATAAATAAGTTTTGAGTATTAGGTTATCCAGAAAGAGCCTTTTTAATATGTATTGTTTTAAAATAATTTTTCCTTGTGTACGTATAAATTTCTCATTTCTTGTAACTCGTCTCAGTAACTGGGATCAATTTGTTTGTCGTTTTGCAATGATTCCTTAAAAGAGTTTTTTTCATTACGGTGTGTACTTACAAAATACCTTCAAATCAGTGTTAAATGTCCCGATACTGCACATGACAGAAAAATCGATTACTACGAAGGTTTTCATAGAGGTGTGATTCTTTGGAAAATCATACACTTTTCATGTAATCAGACTTGTTATTTTGTAAAATGATGGAGAAAAATTGCATTCCAGAAGTATAGTCTGAGAATTGCAAATTGCACTCTATTATGGTGTTGGGGTACATATACTCATTTAAATTTCTATAAAAGAATATATTTAAAAATTATTTCACGTTTGATTGGAAGAAGTTCTCTGAAAATGGACAGTTAAGAGAGAAAATATCTCTATGGTTTAGGTTTAGAAATTAAATTATAGCAAACATCGAAAAGGAGGCTGATTAGGGGAATTTTGGAGATTGATTAGAAATTTACTGCGGGATTGTTAGATTTTAAAATAGAATTATTTTTATTATAAAATATAAAATTAAATAACAATACAAGAAATAATTTCTACAAGGTGCAGTCAATAAAAAAAAACTGAAAAAGTGGAAAATTGTTTCCACCTACACCCAGGGTAAGGAAACTTAACAGTTTCTATACCCTATAAAATATATTCTATTTTTTTAAACATCAAGAAAAGAAAATAAAAAAAGCAAGAAGGTAATAAAAAGATCTGTTTGTGAAGTGGATGGAAGAAAAAGTAGTTTGGTTTGAAGAAAGAGATAAGAATATAGATTTAAAAAGTGTAAAGGTCTAGACAATAGAAATCAAATTAAAAACCTCGAGGTAGGTTAGGTTAGGTTCAATGTGAGTGGGGCGCTCAACCACCCCTCCACTGCGACCACCGTTGGGTCTATTGTGGCTCACCCCTAGGGTTATAAATCGCCATACAAGCCAATCCTCCTTGCGAAGTCAATGGTTGTTTGCGGCGAAAACTGTTTAAAGTCGTTCGGCTCCAATTTTGGGAAACCAAAAATGCGGTGCCTAGTATTTTCCAGGGCGGAGCAAGAACATAATATGTTTTCTGCAGTCTCGTCTTCCACACTGCAGAAGCGACAGTCTGAAGTTTGACTCAGACCTATTTTCTTCAGGTGGTATCTTAGACGACAGTGTCCCGTAAGCAGTCCTATAAAAATGCGTAGGTCTTTCCTATCCCACTCTAGAATCTGTTATATTTTTCGAGGGTTTGGAGATAAAAGCCTTCGAATGGATTAGTCCTGGGATATCATTCCAATACATGAGGATTTTCCTCTCTATCGAGCCGGAGATAATATCTTTGGCAGTACTTTTGGTAATGCCAAAGAATGGTTCAGGTCCTATAAATCTAGACTCTGCTCCTTTTTTGGCAAGAGTCTCGGCTTTTTCGTTACCCACCACTTCGCTATGTCCTGGTGCCCAGAGCAAAGTTACCCTGTTGTTGGAACCAAGACGTTCTAAGGCTTTAATACAGTTCCATACCAACTTTGAATTAAGCTGGTTGGAGCTCAGTGCCTTAAGAGCTGCCTGGCTATCTGATACAATATGTAGGGTGATTTATCAGCTCTCTTGCACACAATTCAATGGCGAAAACCTCTGCCTGAAAGATGGTAGCATATGTGCCGAGGTTTACTACGATTTCAACCCTCGGTTTGCTACCATACACTCCTGATCCAACACCTTCTGGAGTTTTAGAGCCATCAGTGTATAGTACGTAGTCCGTCCCAGAGAAAGAGATGATCCCCTCGAGGTAATTTTCTACATTGAACTCTGCGTCTGTTTCAACCGATTTATAAACTTTTTCATCTCAGTCCTCATGTGTTTCTTTCACAATTTTTCTTCCAGCTGCTTCCTTCTGTCTTTTTTAATGGTTTCGTTAGTTTTTGTCCATATCAGGTGTGTCGTTAATAACACCAGTTTTTCTACGTGCTTGTTTTCCCTTGAGTTAATTTTATTGGCATATTCAGGACAGCTGATGACTCTTTCATTTGCTATCTGCTTATATCTTTAGATGTGCTTGGAGTTTGGTAATTTTTTTGGGAAGTCTGTAAGACCTTAAATGGAGTTCTGCTAACTTAATGGGTTTCGTTTAAGATGTGATACTCAAAACTTGTTCTTGAATTCTGTGAAATATTTGAATCGTGGTTTCCAACTCCCTATCTGTCGTTGAACCGGCTGGATGTCGGCTTAGGAGTTCTAACACTTATCATTGGGTTCCTTGCGAGAAAACTTTTAATTTTATGATTTTCCGCCATTTAAAAAACAAGTTTTCTTAACTTTGTACTGGTTCAAAAAGCCTGGTTTTTAATTTAGAAACAAGTCTTGCGTTTTCGGCTTCAACATCAGCATCAAGGCTGATGTCCACTTAAATCACCTTTGTTACTATTCTGTTCATTTTTAAACCCATGCAGTGTTGTTCTAGACTCTAGAAACAACTTCTACCGCCGTTGTATAAACCGAGGTATAAACCACAGTTTTAATTTTTAATGCTGCTAAGGCATCATCCATAACTAGTTATGGATGAATATTTTAATGTTCTTAGTATTATTGTACAATTTTTGATTAGGAGGAATTCCTATGATTTATATAAGAAAATTTTAAAATATAAAAACTTAAAGGGTTTGGTATTAGTTTTATCCACTGGATTTGCTCATCAAAGGCATTTTTGTATAAGTATTTTATACATAAAAAATATCTGTATATAAATATATGTGTAAGGATTATAAACGGATAATGTTATTCCAACTAGCACCTCGTGCAGATTCTTCAGCGTTATCTCTCTAACTCATGATTACCTTTTATTGTATCTGTGAGTATAATCTTTCAAAATGTTTTAATGCCCCGATAAAAATTAAGTAAAATTATACCTCACATTTATTATAACATTTTATGACCAGTCATAAAATAATATTGACATTTTATCGACTTTTTTTTTATATAACGGTTGCAGTAGAAGTTGTAAAAAATACTTAAGTACGTGGATCAATTTAAATAGGTTTTATTTTGTAGTGTTAAATTTGTACAACATTAACACGCTAGTGATACACCGATATAGCAGTTCTTTGACTCACTCACATTCTACTGTAATAGGTATAAAGGTAGCCACTTGGATTTTTTTTGCTATAAATTACTCTTTCATCTAGTTTATCCTCGAGTTTATCATATAGTACTTATGTATTAATTTATAATTCAATTCATTATTGCCAATTTTGGATATAAAACATGACACTTTGATTACTTCTCCTTTCATAGACAAAATTTCCCCTCTCAAAGCATTACCACATTTACATTTTCCTTGAAATGTAGCAGTATCTGCTGTAGGATATATTTTGTGAGTTTTAAACTGAAACCCACATTTCATACCATTCTCGTCTAATTTTTCTGTTATTAGAGTTTGCCATTTGTTTTCTTCGAATTTGTAATACTTTCTATTCGTTAGGTGTTTTCTGATTGCCTCTGATCTAAATATTTCAAAAATCATGATGAAATACCTCTAGTACTATGCAGGTTTTAAATTTGATTACTAAATGTCAACGCCGCTTAAAGGAATATACAGGATATAAACAAAAGAAAGGAGGTCAAAACAAAGCAAAAGTTCAAATGACTTTTTTCGCAAGAGTAAACGGGTCTTTGTCTTAAAAACTTTAAAAACATTAGGTGGATACGAGGGTGGATATGTAGGTGCATCATTCAACAGAATGTTGTGATAATTAATAAGCAAGTAGATAAGTTAAAGAATATAAATAAATTAAAAGTTTTGCCAAGTTGCCAAATTTAATTTTAAAGACACATTTTTCGAAAACTATTCATGTTATAGGTATGAATTTTCTTGTTTGTTTTAATCTCCCCAATATGTATCTAAATAATAACTATTATTAAGAATGTTTCTCGAGTAAATCTCAATCACATTCATTATCGCTCACTTAAACAACACAGCTGCTCCAGCGAGCTTTTTTTTATTTTTAGCTCAAATTAGTTCTCATAAAAAAATAGTTATTTCATTTCACAAAATCTAATGAATGAACAATTATCTTAAATTTCTTGTGTGGTACAAATTTGCCTTTAATTAGTTTTATAATATTGTATGTTCACTTTCTGAAAAGACGAAAGTGGGGGTGCTAAAATTATAGAGCAGCGATATTTACAGCCTTCGATTTTATTTTTTGACATTATAAATAATAACATAGATTAACTTTTTGTGGTACAAATTAGCCTTTAATATGCCCTTTATTTTGATGTAATTGAATTGGAATTCGATGAAAGTGGGGGTGCTGCCTTGATCTCAACCTAGCACCCCCCATTTTCAAGCCGATTTTTCTCGATTATCGCGGTGCGAGTCGCGGTGGTACAAATTTTAATTTTTCTGGTAAAAATTAGCCTTTAATATGCCCTTTATTTTGATGTAATTAAATTGGAATTCGATCAAAGTGGGGGTGCTGCCTTGATCTCAACCTAGCACCCCCCCATTTTCAAGGCGATTTTTCTCGATTATCGCGGTGGTACAAATTTTAATTTTTGTGGTACAAATTAGCCTTTAATATGCCCTTTATTTTGATATAATTAAATTGGAATTCGATCAAAGTGGCGGGCTGCCTTGACCTCAACCTAGCACCCCCCATTTTCAAGACAATTTTTCTCGATTATCGCGGTGGTACAAATTTTAATTTTTGTGGTACAAATTAGCCTTTAATTAGCTCTTAATTATGGGCTACTTTTTTTTAATTTAGTCATACCATATAATAGAAACCATATAGATGTACGCACTGCCACTCCAACTTCTCCGTTATTATAAACAATCGATATTTACCTATAATAAAGAGAAAATGTGGACGTAGATATTTTTAAAAAAGGACCGTGACGGGAAACACTATTTTTAACTTTAGAATATTGACAAATATAAGCGCATCCGCCACCATTTAATACGACCGTAATGAGTTATATTCAATTGGCGGTTTTATATTGAAAAGTATAAAAATTTCTTGTGTGGTACAAATTTGCCTTTAATTAGTTTTATAATATTGTATGTTCACTTTCTGAAAAGACGAAAGTGGGGGTGCTAAAATTATAGAGCAGCGATATTTACAGCCTTCGATTTTATTTTTTGACATTATAAATAATATTATAGATTAATTTTTTGTGGTACAAATTAGGCTTTAATATGCCCTTTATTTTGATATAATTGAATTGGAATTTGATCAAAGTGGGGGTGCTGCCTTGATCTCAACCTAGCACCCCCCATTTTCAAGCCGATTTTTCTCGATTATCGCGGTGGTACAAATTTTAATTTTTGTGGTAAAAATTAGCCTTTAATTAGCTCTTAATTATGGGCTACTTTTTTTCATTTAGTCAGTGTGTGGGTGCTAGCTTGATTGACATGAAATATTTCATAAAAACAAACTATAACTAATATTGATTCTAGCCTAGAAATTTAATTATGAACGGGGCCAAGGTTTGATCTTAATATTATTTTAATAAACTAAAACTAACAATTTCTGAATGGAACACTAATTTACGTTTATTGCAGGTTAATTGTATAGATAGGTAAAGAAATCGATTGGATACATAGAAATTTTCTTGAAATAGCGTCATATATCATTGACATTACCTGTTGTCTTTTTGCCGTTAAAAATTATTGATGTACGCCCTTGAGAAGTAGTTGTTACCTAACGTACTGAAATATAGACAGTCTTTCAATATGATACGAGCGATCAGTAGCTCCGTATAAATTTTAAACTGGTTTCGTAACATTGTGGCATTCCTATTACTACCCTGGACGGGTTGTAGCAAATGACGTTTAGTTTATGCAGTCGTTAGTCGTTTGTGTTTCAAAGCATATGGAGATTCTTATTTATAAGAAAAACGTCGAAAATGTTCGAAATGGTTTGTGGTTGGAATTGAAATGCATTTCATCTTAACGCTACGAATGGAAACAGCTTGTTATCATTAATAATAGATTTGTTTTTTTATATGGAATTATATACACACAAACAAGATGAATTCCTGGCTTAACGCATCATCATTATTTTTTTTAACTATTAACAACGATGTGTCTAAGAATTTGATGTATATAGGCATAGAATAAGAAATTTTAATTGACATTTGTCAAGTTTGCAGAAATAAATAAGTTTTGTGAAAAACTTTATTTGAAAATGGAGTATTTACTAGATTTGTAAATAAATCAATAAATTCCTTTTATTCTGAGACTGTTATACATGGTTTCTGAGAAGCAGATTATGTTGGGTGAAAATGGGCGTTTGTTAAAAATATTTGAGAGAAGACATTCTTGAAGACAAGCAGCAGGTTATATGAAATGGCCACTATGAAGGACAATGAACTTTATCTGAAGGACAGGGCTTGATGAGATGTTTTGAAATACAAAGGACAGCACAAAGGATCAGCAAAGGTGTATCAGTCGGCCAAGGCGGCCCAATTTGTAATCTATAATCCTGAAAACAATGTTTAATGAACAGAGAAGTCTGCCCACTTTTGACAGTCAAGGTGAGGCTAGAAAGGAACGAATAACTTAATTGTTGAAAAGGGTAGGATTGATCTAAAGCTGTAGAAACAATCGTATGAAAATTTAGATCTCTAATAATAAATAGGTTAAGCTACTATAAATAGTAAATTCTATGTATAATTCGCAGAACTTATATATATCGTAGAAGGGAAACACTAACCTTGTGAACTTCCCAAGGTGCTGGCAGGTTTGCTTCAAACTCTGGGTCAAATTGAGGAACAGCTTCCCCTAGTCTTCGGAGGATATTATGAAGAACAGCTGTTGCCACAATTATGAGAAAACCTTTATCTAAGTTTACTCTTATTCCTAAAGATGATACAGGAAATCGCCTTTTCCATAGTCCAAAAGTTCTTTCAAATGGGTTTCTTGTTCTGATTTGCGATTTATTGAATAATTGTTCAGCAGGATTGAAACAATTTTCAAAAGGTGTTTGAACAGGAATATCCACTATCTCCTACAAGAACAGCATTTCCATACCTGCTACTATGAAACATAGCTTTAAGATAGCAATTCCGGAAAATTGTGGCATCCTGAGTACTACCTGGCAACTGTGTCAGTAAATTCAAGATTTGCATTGGATACAGCTTGAACATTGAAGGAAAAGTAACCCTTTCTGCAACGACACAACTATGCATTTTCACCAGCTGAAAAACAAGGTTGAACTTTGATTGAAAATAAAAATATGTTGAAGGAACTTACAGGGAGTATTAATTTTAACATGAGTGCAATCAATTGCACCCAAAATCCTAGGGGAAAGCTGGCGATTCTGAAGAAATCTGTGTGTTCTTCGAATCTTTTCAGGAGTTTCAGGAAATGAAATATGCAGAGGACGAAGAGAGGCAATAGCAGCACTGACTCGATATATTATTATATGTGATGTGATTATTATATGTGATGTTGATTTACTTACTCCAGAAAAGTCAGCAACCAGCGGCATAATACCTCAAAGTACATAATAACTGGTTCATTGGAGAAACAGAATTATTCCTGAAAAATAATATTAGTCAATTAACGAATTAATAGTTAACGACAATTCTCAAATCGATATAAAAAAGTAAACAGCATAAGGTATAGGTACCTACTTATCGTTCGCAAATTCTAGTCGTTCTTAAATATATTCCACTATTTGAAGAGCATATCTTCTTTTGAAAGTCGAAACCTTGCATCAAAATCGTTATTATCCAAATTTTGGAAATAATTTAATCTTCATCACTATTGTCTTCGAAGGCAAGATATGCCATAATTAACAATATATCAAATATTCAAAAATATGTATTCTTTACAATAATAATAAAATATCGATAAACCAGATAAATCCACCAAAATGGGCAATTTGTACTAAATCGCGATCAGTGGATTTAATTAAAACATCGGATTGGATTTCTACTATTCTATTCCATACAAAAGGTTTCCAAGATTGTGTTTTCATGGTAACAGAGTATAAATTTTTAACTTCTATTTTGATGTAAAAAATAGAATTTTTATTATAAAATCTTTAAAAGGTACATATTTTATTTGTTTACTTTTCATCGTACCTTTTTGATACATCCTCACACCTAGTAGTTGAAGATATACTTCAAATATATTGTAAAAATATCGATATATAATTTAAAAGTCTTCTTCTTCTTAAAGTTCGATCTCCTATCGGAGGTTCGATATCATAATGGCTATGGTCACTTTGTTGGCTGCTGCTCTGAAATGTTGTAATAAACTACAGTTAAACCATTCTCTAAGGTTCTTCATCCAGGAGATGTATTAAACTCTAAACTAAATAATTACCTAAATGGATCTGCATTACGAAATTACAATAGAATTGACAAAATGTATTGATTTCATTCAGTGGTGTTTTAGAATGTGAACCGTGGTTGGCGTTTGTTATTTATGTAAATACAGATAAAAAAGAAGAATTCCGATATTATTACTTGTCAAGGGAATTTAACACCAGTGCATCAGAGCGTGGATTGAACACGATCAAATCATTTTCGCTATGCGCTCTAATTTATACATGATATCTATTCAGCTTTTACCTGTTGAACTTAAAAGTAACACAGTAAATTGGAATTAACTTTACATATAACACAAATGCTAAAGAGGAAAGGAGGAAAAAATTCGTCAAAGATATTGGCTTAGTGTTAGTATTCATATAATCATCGTGAATAATATGAAGTCCCCAAAAGAGGTTAATTATAATATAATCTTGATTGGAATGTATATTAATGATTTGGCTAATTTTTAATTTGGCTGGTCAGAGTTGCCAAACAAATGTCAGTTGTTTATCCGGTCATTAAAATAACAGTTTCTTTTCAATCTTTTGCTGGTTAACATATTGGGAAGAGAAAAAATAAAGTTTATATGCAAATTCTGGTTAATTGAAAGCTTACAACTGACTTTGAATTAACTACAAACCACCAATCTCCAAAATCATTTGTTATTCAACTCTATTCCGTGTTTCCTTAAACCACCCACTCTGTGAACGAAAGATTTTTTTTATTCCCACTACAGAGTGGTCAAATAATGCAGTGATGGTTAAATAACAAAATCAAAGAATTTTTTAACTGTTTTTTGAAATTATAGATTGTTGATTTTTACTTATATGGTATATCTTTTAAAAAATATCAGATTTTATTTCTATTTAAACTAAATGTGTGAAACAATAAATACAATAAAGTTTCCTTATTTTCTCGTTCTTCCAACATCTTCCAACATCTAAACACGTGTCCCTCATCATCCTCCATCTCACACCTTTCGCACATTCCAGTCTCTCTCTTCCCCACCCTTGACCCATGTTCAGTGAGCACCTTGGTCAAGAAGTAATTCACCTGCCCAAACTTCAGGTCCATCCTACTCCTAATTGCCACTTTTATCGCACCTTCAACCCATTTCGTCCTCCAACCATTGACCTCGACAGCATAGCTGCTGCTATTGGACTACTGCTCCTGCAGTAGTGGCTTTATCCTCACGTGGATCCCCGCTCCGTAAAAACAAAATTTAGATTTCCTTGAAGAACTTGAAATAGAAAGACATCTAGCAGATCCACAATTTAAAGTTGTTAATGAACAAATAAATCTGGGAAGTTCTCCACTTTTAAAGTGTTTGCTTTGATTGAGTCTTCATTTTATACATAGATAAGACGTAATTGTAACACAAATATATTAAGTTATTGTAAAGATCAGCATGATATAGTTTTTTCCTGGTTTTTCTATATCATTGCACAGTTATACTGATCTTAGAGAGAAGTACAGGATAATCCCTTAGGGCTCATAACATCTAGGCTTTAATATTGTTATGTCTTATTACTTCCATACTTGGTCTAGCCTTATAACTACCTAATAAACATCAGGTACCTAGCTACAAACAAACAAAATGTAACTTCAATATGTCAATCTGACGATGCTAAGTCTAGCGAAACGGCTGTCATTAAAGTTAATAAAGCAATTTTTTAAATAAATATTGGAAGTTTTGGTAAAACGAAGAGTTTTTCATTATTCTTAATGCTATAAAATATTCTCATTTACCTACAAAAAGTGCCATAGTTAGTTTGGATCGAGGTTTGAATACAGTTATATTCCATATAATATGTATTTTGTTTTCTTTTTAATATAACCATTTATAAAACATCAATTAATGTAGCAATCATGCAAAATATTTAGAAAAAAGGAAATAGTTTAGAAAAAACTAGCCTTATCAAAATTCCAAGGATCCCAGAGACTAATAAGCCACACAAAAAAGTTATATTTTATAATAAAATATGATTTTTTATGACAAAATGTTGCATAGTTAGGGAATTGCACCCCAAAAACGTTTTGCCCGCGGCGCTATTTTTTCCCTTCAATGGCAACACCTACCTCCTGTCTTATACTCTCACCGACCATAACGATCTTGTAAATTATCCCCGACCAGTGAATAAAACTGTATGGAGTACTCTATAGGGTGTCCCATATTAGGATGCACACTGTAGGGACCTCGTAAACCAGAAAAGATACAGATCTGATTAAATCAGGAGTAAGTTGCGCCTTGGCAAACCCGTTGTAGGGTTTTAAAATATAAGATTAGTTCCGATTTCTTTTTTGTTTTTTACTGACTCTATTCAGAATGATATGACAAAACAAATTTCACATTCTCTTTTTTTCTGCTCTTCAAGTTGATGTTATCAGATTTTTAATCTGACGTTTCGTTTCGTGGCAACCATAATAAATGATACGACCCTGAGTTTTTTATTAAGGATTTTAAGAGGTTTTGAGGTGATTTTTGTTGTTAATTTATCGAAAATTAGTTTTCTGTCTCTTTAACACATTACTCTTATGGAGAATATCGCAATCCTTCGAAGTCGCTCGCAATCCCTGGAATTCTCTCGCAATCACTCGAAATCCCGTACTTTTCGCAATCTTGTCACAAATTTTACCCTGGTGATTACCCCTTCGGATGAAACCTCAATACACATACTCTCTGAATGCCCTGCCTTGCAGAATTCCAGGGCCAGATACCTAGGAGCACATGAAATAGAAGAGGGAGATCTACCTGATTTGAAGCCCGACGATGTCCTAAACTTCCTCAGGAAAATAGGACTCGAAGAGCTGCTATAAATCTGAGAAAACATCAGAACTTGGCAAGTAAGGGGGGCCCAATAGGTCCTATAGGTCGCAGTTATATAAAGTATTGACATTACTTTAACACCATACCCTCATACCCAAGTTTTGGCCTGTTATTCCTGTATAACAACCAACAAAAGATAGCATCGCACAACAATACCCCTTTGGAACGAATAGGGAACTGGATCTTTTTAATTACCCATACGTTATCAAAATAATAAAACTAATTAATACTTGGATGGACCATGATGTCCTGGAACTCACAACAGGAGAATAGTGATGCTCTTCGCTAGTTTCCTAAGGGTGTTGTGACAGGTCATTATAGACTTAGCTTGGAAGTAAGGTTATTTTGCTTGACTGCTAAGAACGGCTAAAATAATTCTAACAACAAAAGTTAAAAACGAAGGTGTAATCCATAACTCTAATGTGGCTTATTAAAAACGACTGTAAACAATTGTTTAAAAAAATTGAAATTTTTCACATCTAAAATCGCATTTGTTTACTTTGCTTGTTAATAACAATTTCAATTTTTAAAAATTTAAAAATTTTATTATGTAACTTTGTTCTGTATTTATGATAAAGGATTCCAAGGGTTAAAAAAATTCTTGTGTTTTTATTTTACTCACAGTAACGAATTTAAAGTTAGTAAAAATGAAGATGTAATTTTTTAATTAACAAATGGATAGAGATGTGAAAAATAACGGAAAAAATTTTTTGACTACAGAAATTTGTTCTCTGATATGTTCTGTTAGTGCTATAATTTTTTAAATTTCTTTTATTAATATTTACTTATTGAAAAAAAAAAATTTATGTCATTTGGTCGTTGCGACGGTGACGCGCCGCCCGTTTTTTATGCCATTTTCAACATTAATTTAGACCTATAAATAATTGAGTTACAATTCGGGGAGCTGGACTTTTTTGTTGGAAATTTCCTGCCCTTTAAGAATCCGTTCAGTATTTTGTTCTAGCTATTATAGTTTATGAGTTATTAGCAAAAATGTAAACCCCTTTTTTTAAAAAATCTTGAATTGTTAATCACAATAGGAAACTTTTTGATATTCAGGAACATTTTTATATTTGTCATTTCGAATCGATTGACACCAAAATCAGATTTTTCGGATCAGTGTAACCCAAATCCGATTTAAATGAATCTCCAAGGAAATTCCTGGGTTAGTGACCCAGCCTCCTTTACAAGTTTATATAGTGTAACACGAGGGATTTGTTTTATTAAACTTTAAGAAAACTTTTGATGGCGCACCCGCTATAAATCGAAACTGTTGTTTTATAAAACAGTCAATGCAATGCATTTTATTTGTCAAATAAAAAAAAAGAACAATGAACTGTTTGAATGTGTGCTATAAACGTGAAGACGATGAATATCGTTGCTTGTGGAGGCGAAAGAAATACGACTGTGCATATCTTATAGCAAAGAATAAAAATATACGATTTATATTCATAAATTTTAAAACGAACGCATGCTTTCAAGTTCTCTGTTTTATATGTAGTTGATTGAATGCGTATGCGTTACAAGAGGTTGATTCATTATAATGTTACTGTAATACAAATTAGTTTGTACTTTTAACATATGTGGCAAGCTACCTATTGTGATGGTATGACACGTCTAAGGTTAAAGCAAATCTCATTTTATTTACTTTATACCGTTAACTTTATCTAAGAAGCTGTTTTCACGTCGTAAGGGAATGGAGGCGGAAATTCGTAATTCTAAATTAGCAAACTGGCGATACAATTCATATGATTAATTGTAATAAATCATTCTGGTTTGTCTATTCGATATTCTGTTCTAATTGTTAGATATCACACTGGTAATATTATCCACTTAGGCTTGACTTATTAAAATATTTTTGAAAATGAAAATAGGAGTCTATAGAGCGGGTCACAGTTATTATGCAGCATTGCGTTT
This sequence comes from Ophraella communa, assembly GCA_035357415.1. Lineage (NCBI taxonomy): Eukaryota > Metazoa > Arthropoda > Insecta > Coleoptera > Chrysomelidae > Ophraella > Ophraella communa. Next base: position 30,465,761 of record CM068993.1, read on the forward strand.
ATGGACGACGGCGTTGCCATATCGACATGTTCTTCGAATTTGGTTCCAACTGGCGCGGGAATATAACTTGCCATTGTGTTACTATTATGATTTAAATGTTGACTAAATTATTCATTTGAAAATCGTTTAGTGAGTAATTAAGAATATTTATAATTATGCTTTTAGATAAATTTTACGCGTTTAAAGGAAAATATTGTAAATCCGCTAAAATATTCAAATTTTATACGTTTAATTATCACGTATAAAGAAATAAATAAATACAGCGGCCTTACAAAAGACCTTTGTCAAATTATGAAATAATAATATAATAATATAATTAATAATAAAAATATGTCAATAATAATAATATATACATAAATTACAAGACGAGTGGTAAAAAAGTCAGCTGTCATCTAAATTTTAAGGGAGAACTATTAACAGAGAAAAGCTAATAAAATCTTGCCGACGTTTCGATGATTTTTCCGAGGATTTTTCTTCTTCTGGCGGGTTGTTGTAACAAACAAAATATAGAATAAGTAAATGAATTAATAATTACGTATTTTAACTTGAATTAAAATTAAACTTTAAAAATGACAATGATTAGCAGGTAATAACTAAAATAAATGAAAATTGAATGGAACATTTGAGGGTTAAGAAATATATTACTGATCTTCGTTGTCATCCAAGTCTTCATCTTCATCGTCTTCATTTAGATTTATTATTATTGGCTCAATGTCTTTCATTAAATGATCTGTTTGCCACATCTTTTCCTCTGTATTCTCTACCTTTTTTTCATAATTAGACCACTGCATTGGGGTTACTTGCGAATACGCTGTTTTTATAAGTTTTTCCACATCCTCTTTTTTAAAAGTACTATTATTACGAGCCATATATCCTTTCACTTGGCTCCACACCATTTCAATAGGATTTAATTCGCAATGATAAGGTGGTACCTAATCGTAGGACTGTTATATTATGTTCCGTGGCAATGTCGTCTATTTTTCTTAGGTCGTACTGCTCTCTAAACGCGTTTGCAGTAGCCAATAATTCTGTTTTTAAATAATCATCCTCGAAGTAAATCTCTTTTTCCAGTAGCCAGTACTTTATTTGTTCCTTATTCCAAGTTGTCTTTGGAAAAGGTAACTTCGCCGAATGGTATGACGCATTGTCCAACACTACAACATTCTTTGATCCGTTTTTCGGCAAATTAGGGATCAATTGATCTTTAAACCAGGCCTCAAAGCCTTCTGCGTCCATTTCGTCGTGGTAATCGTCTGCACCTTTCTTTGCCAGAAAAGTTTTTCTGCACCCTCAAGAAAACCGTCTTTCCAGCCTGCATGAAGAAGAACAAATCTCGGTCCTCGTTGACTTGGAGCCTTCAGTCCTGTTGTCAGTCCTTTGACAAATGCATCTCGGGCATTTTTTATGGTAGTGTCTTTCCATTCAAAATTTGCACTGTGGCCCACATTAATCCATGACTCGTCAAAATATATTACGTTATATCCTTCTTCGCGGAACTTCTTTACTGATCTTAATTATTTGTGCCTCCAGGCGATTATATCAGCTCTTTCTATTAGAATCGAGTCTCTTCCTCTCTTTCCATAAACAAATCCCATATCGTTAAGCAAGCGTCTTAGCGTACTTTTAGAAAAATTTGGTACATTTTCGTCTGAATTTATTTTAGCAAGAACTTTTGCCAGTGTTGGTGGAATATTTTCGGAGTAGAATTCATGCACAGCTTTTCGTATTTGCGATTGGATACCTTCATCGTAGGCGCAGTCTTGAATTCGACTGGCTGCTGTTCCGTCTTCGTTTTTTTGGCGATGTCAAAGGTCCAGTAGCGGCTTCGCTTTTCAGATTACACACTGTTCTCACACTAAGGCCAGTCATTTCAGAAATCAGTTCTATTTTCGCTGTCCCTGTCATCTTTTGTCTTCAACGTATACGTTAAAATATTCAATAAAAATAAAAGCCTCTTGGTTTGACGATGAAGATTTTCACCTTGTTTAAATTTTTCAAACGGTGCTGCTAACTGCATGGCTGTTGTTTCAATAATGTCCTTTCGTTTATCAGCAGAAACAGATAGGTACCTGCCTATGTTATTACTTACCTGTACATTTACTTACCTCTACATTCCAGGAATATTACATAACGGTTTACGAAGATCAAGGGATCATACAGGTAAAAATAATTAGCATCTTTGTAATTAAATAATATTTTCACTGGCAATAGGATTAGGATTTGTCTGAAAGATTTTTTAATAATATTTATTATATAGAATACATCTGTTTTGCAAAATTCATAATAAAACGTTTCTACGAAAATAAATTGGCTGAGTTAATTGTGGTTCAAGCCGTAACCAAAGCGGCAACAGTGTTGAATATTCGCCCATAAGATTTACATTGGCCTATGCCGGCCACTCTGCATAATAACTGTGACCCGCTCGATAGTAATAGTAATAGCTCATTTTAAAAATTCCATTATGTGATATAAAACATTAATTATACCCACTATATGAAATAAAATTAAATACGTTTTACTATCTCAAAAATGTTTATTTGACAAATAAATTAAATAAAATGTTCAAATTGTCACCCATCAACTTCATCTACTTGCTTCAGGATTTGTCTCTGGGGTTATCTATTTTGAAAAAATGATCTTGTCCCAAAATGTAGACCCTATCTGTATATAGATTAAATCTGTGACCCTAGAAATTTTCATTTTTCTCTATCTTTCGCTGTCTTGTTCCATTGGACATCGTCTCCTTCTGTAGACCTTATCTTCAACATACTCTGCCTTTTTTTTGCCAGCCATGGCAATAAAGCTTTAGCTTTTTTTGCATTCTCTATAAATGGACAAATCCATGTACCCGTTGTGTTTTTATGGCATCTACAATCTTTTTTTATCAGAAAATTTGTCTCAGTATTTTCCTGACTTGCAATGTCCATGTGTCACATGCATATAAAAGGTCCAACCAAAAGGTAGCTGGAAACAGATGTGTGTCACACGTGCATAAATGCATTAGCACCTCTTAGCTGGTATTTGCTGTCCTCGTTACACTCAGGCAGCAAATACACCCGCGGGCTGCTAATGCTCACTTTCCGCCCTTGAGACACAACATACTATTTTTTCTTTGATGAATAGTGTTTTGTTGCGGCATCATCTGTAGTCGAGTCTGTAGTATTATCTACTGTTGTTTCTTTATTGAAATTATTATGCATATAATACGTATCTATATATGATTGGTCTTCTCAAGGCCGATGGGAGTGTTGAGACTAATACATCTCACAATCAAATGTCTTATAAAACTTGCTAATAGAATAAAACCAATAAAAATAAACTATAATAATAAATGTATTTGCGACTAACGAACCACACTGAATATTTTAACATTATTTTTTTAGTATTTTACTGGTTCTGAACCTACAACAATTTTACATGGCACTGTTTTTGATTACTTTTATACAGGGTGCGAGTCATAACTATTGGGACATAGACTAAGGACAGGTTATTTGGACCAAAATATGGCTATTGGGCCAAATATGCCTTAATATAATGTTGCTGAGAAAAAAGATACAGGGTGTTAAAGTTAATTTTTGTTTTTCGTTTTTTGCTAATAGTTTCCCTGTATATTTATAAATTGATATAAAAAATGGCACAGAGGCATAATCTTAGACAAGAAATAGTATTTTATTTACAATTCCACTATCAAATACCAAACTAATAAACAAAGTTGCAACTAACGTAAGGTTTCCGTTTTGACGATAAATCAAAACTAAACACACTTTAACTTAAAAGAACTCACAAAAACTCAAACTAAATGATCTACATGGTCTCCTCCGATTCCTATGCCTTTTCTAATTCTTTTTATAATAAGGATTTTCGGACGTTAAAAAAATGTTATTCTGTCCCCTTATAAGATTAGCTGCATTTTGAATGTATCTCCAAAGTTCGTCTCGTGTATTAATTTCATTGGCATAAACTAAGGACTTCATATGTCCCCAAAAATAAAAATCTAGCGGGTTGTACTCAGGACTTCTTGGTGGCCATTGAAAATCACTGCCTCTGCCAATCCATCGTTGAGGAAATACGTCATTAAGATGATTTCTAACAGCTAATGAAAAATGAGGTGGCGCTTCATCCTGCATAAACCACATTTTTCTTCTTACATCCAGTGACAGATCATCTAAAATATCACTAAGAGTATTTTCCAAAAATAATAAATAAGAATCTCCATTTAAATTCGGAGGAAGAACATAAGGCCCTAGTAGTTGGTCGCCTATAATGCCACACCAAATATTCAATTTAAACTCATGCTGAAAATGTCTAGCTTTAATAGCATGCGGGTTTTCTTCTTCCCAATAATGACTATTTCGCCAATTAAAAACCCCTCGTCTGGTAAAAGTTGCTTCGTCGGTGAACATAATATTCTTAATAAAGTGTCTGTCATTGCGATGTTTATTCAGAATACGTTGGCAAAACTGTAACCGTCGTGGAAGATATGTTGGAAGTAAATTTTGAACAGGAGTGAAGTGATAAGGATGGAGGTTCTCTTTTTTTAGAATTCTAATTATAGACGACTGACTTACTCCTGTCGCTGCTGATAGATGTCGTGAACTTATTTCAGGATTTTCATCTACTCGAACCAAAAGTTCATCTTCTTGATTAGGTGTGATTTGTTTCGGTCGACCACCCCGATTTTTAGAGTGAAATGACCCATTTTCACCTAAACTACGATATAATCTTGCAAAAGTTTTGTGATTTGGTTGCCTTCTGTTTGCGTATAACATTTCATACCTTCTGGCTGCCGAGCGACCGCAAAAATTTTCTTGTGCGTATACGCAAATCATATTTCGCATTTCTTCATTAGTAAAATGATTGTGACGAGGCATTTCAATCAAAAAAAGTAATGATTACTTTTAAAAAATGCAACATTACACTACACTGTCACATCAGAAATAATTTACTCTGAACAAATGACATTTACCAACAACAATTATCTGACAGTCCAAAGCATACTTTTCATAAATGAATTAATATTTGAAATCCTTTTTTAAGACTCTAAGCAGTTCGACTGCGTTTTTATCGAAAACGGTTGAAATTATCATGTTTAAACAAGAGTACCAATTTTACGTAAAAATGATGTTTATGTCATATTTTCTAATAAAAATTACTAAAAAATTTCATCAGAAAAAGTTTAGACTCAATTTGATCATTAGGAATGATCCACGTGGCGCCCTCTATGACAAAACGTAAAATTGTAAATAAAATACTATTTCTTGTCTAAGATTATGCCTCTGTGCCAATTTTGATATCAATTTATAAATATACAAATATACAACTTTAACACCCTGCATCTTTTTTCTCAGCAACATTATATTAAGGTATATTTGGCCGAATAGCCATATTTTGGTCCAAATAACCTGTCCTTAGTCTATGTCCCAATAGTTATGACTCACCCTGTATATCCAACTATTTAGAAAAATTTTACTGACTCACATAAAATATATAGAATGCTATCGGCAATTTTATTTCCATCAGATTTTACTGCTTTAGCTGTAATTTACTCCTTGCCCTATGTGGGAATAAAATGTTTATTTAGTGGTAAATATCCTGACTGTTGTTACACGAGAGTGCTCCAAAACAATTTATTACTCTTGCACTGAAAACACTACAAAAGGAAAACAGAAACAACGAGAAGCCTAACAGAAGATAATTAGTTTTCGGAACAATCCCTTAGAACCCCAGTTAGGAAAGTATTGTCGGCATCGTGTTGCGTGGAAACAACTAAATAGTACCAGGAGCGATTGAAAATTAATATTAAATGGACTGTAGGAGTGCAGATCAAGTTTAAAATAATAACGATGGAAATTTACAGCTCGTTTGTGGCTAATCTAAAATATAAATATAGATAAAGTTTTCAATGTACTATTACTGATGTTACGAGAATGGTTTTTATTAATTACGTCACCTAAATTGGTTTGAAGTATTGTTTTTTCGAGGAATTTCATGGCGAGTGAATATGGCAGCCAAAAAAAAACGATTAGGCGTTACTTGCATCTCTGGATAATAAAAAACTTTTAAAATCAGTTTTAAAAAATTAAGTATATCCTTAAAAACCTATCCATATTGTTTGAACAGCCAATGACTTCACAATGCTTGTAAAATGTTAATACTCTCGGAATTAAAATTCGCAGTTAAATTTGGTCTAGTTTTAACACTACTTAATCAGCATCAGATAGCTATCTCATAAAACAAATTATAACTTCAATATGTCATCTGACTATGAAATGGTATTTCCAGACAGCTGTCATTGACTAAGTTAAATTTTTGAATAAAGTAGTAAAAGTTTTGTTACAAAGTTATTTGTTTGTTTTTGTTTAGTTAAAATCACTAAAAGTAAAAGAATTTTACTTTAACAAAATCGGACTATTTTACAGGGGGAGTCTTATTTTTGCAAAGAAAGGCTCTCACCCCACCAACTTTGATTCCCCTGAATATATTTATTTGAAAAATCATCCGCTCTGTAGATCATTGGATTATGAATCTTGTGCTATGGCGCTACCCTAAACGGTTAATGTTTTGCTGTATTACGTTCCTTCTTATTAGGTATAATCCCACAAAAACGTATCAGTCAAAACACATGTTTTTTTAAACCACTGTGACTAGCTATTATTATCTCCCTACCAAGACCAATTTACTTTTATTAAAAAATTATTAAAAATTATAAATCAGTACACCTCTTGGTGCCTGAATTCGAAGAAAAATCTTGGTTTTCTGTTCCGCTCTGAATGCCTTTTACCATCCAAGTAAATCAATCAGTTGAGGGTTACCAATCATACTATAATTTGTGGTACAGGTCATCCGGTGGATTTTTGCACATGTACCTACGTATATATTCACGTTTGATTTCATATACTACGAATCTTTCCTACTGAAAAAACTAAAACCACAGAAATAAGCCGTTTGTGTAATAGATTAAACATGAATAGGAAACAACTGTCGGTACCAGGGGCGGATCGTGAACTTCTTAGTTACTTTTATCTCAGGTATTGGCAAGTTTGGGTAAAGAATACAGGTCAGGATTAAATTTTCAAAAATAATTTTTTAATAGAAACGCATATTAGAGGATATTCACAATAAAATTTAATAAAAATTTAAATATGTTAATATATTAATTCAGTTTCACTATCACTATCAAATGCCCTGTATGAATCATCCACTTTTATAACATGGTTTATTGTTCTTTTCCAACAATCAGCGTCTGGGTCATCTATATTTTGCAATATTAATGCAATTACAGAAGGACATAATGTAGGTATAGTATTTTGGTCCGCACTTTGTTCTTTAGTTTTCTCCACATATGCTCAATCGGGTTGAATACGCAGTAGTAAGAGGGAAAACGAAGAACTGTATGTCCTTTGGATGCTGCAATTGTGTTACATACATATGTCTTCTGTATGTTAAATGTCAGTAGAACCTCTAAAAGCTGCGTTTTTTATATCCTTCTTTGGCTATAGTATTTTGGTGGTAATCCAACGATAAATCTTGAATGTTCTTCGCCGAAAGTCCCAAACTGTTTGGAATCCAACCATCTTCTGATCCAGCATGAATAATCGTGATCCAATTTCCTTTGTTCGATGGAGCTTGTGATTGGCATCGCACCGTTCCATCGGTCCATCTTTTTGCCGGCGTATCGTGCGTATCATACCAGGTCTCATCCAAATAGATTATTGGTCTTTGTAAAGACCTGTCATCGCTTATGGCAGTAAAATATTCAAAACGCCATTGCCTAATCCGTTGGGATTCCGTAATAACTTGCCTTTTGTCAATTTTGCAGTATTTGAAACCTAGTTTGGATAAAAGTGTCCATAGGTTTCCAATTGATATCCTTATCTCAGTGGAGCTCCTTAGTCTTGTTTGCAATGATCTGAAGTAGGCACCAAGTCATTTATAAGTTGTTTATTTCTTCAGATTTTTTTTAAACTCAATGACAGCTGTTTCGCTAAAAACTAGTATCTTTAGATTGACATATTGAAGTTAAATTTAGTTTTTTAGTAGCCCTGATGTTGATTAAGTTGAGTAAGTATCAACCCCTTTTTAGCATTTTATAAACTAAGTTACAAAACTACCCATCCACTATTTTACCTGTAATTTCGTCATCGATGGAAATTTTGAAGCTAAATTTCGGGATCAAATAGTACTCAATAAAATCTTCAATATAAGGTATTGCAACACCCTACATCCCTATTCAAAATCAAAGGGGGAAGTGCAAAGAGCGGAAAAGTAGTTCTGTCTCGAATCAGAAATTGGCTAGTCCGGGCAATTTTCCACATTTTCATTTTAAAGTTAAGTTTTCGTTGGACCACTATATTGATCGCTACGATGGTAGGCTGTATGTTTTTCCCACGCTAGGTGGTGTTAATTAACGAGGAGACATATTTAGTTGTGTTTATAGAAAAATTTGAACAATAAGTGAGTGGATTTAATTAAAATTTCTGATAAATTGAATTGGCAATTCACGAGATAAAAATCGAACTTCGAAAAGAGAGTACAGGCAAAAAATATGATTACTTTGAACGTCCATTCGTTAGTAGAGTGATTTGCATCTTAGTTGATTCACTGTTAATGTGATATGGAGTATCATGTTATACCTTACTCTCTTTATATTAATTTTTATGAGACTATGTCTCCTAATTTTTTCCACCATTGATCCGATAATTTACGGTCACGGGTTTTGGAGATTGATCTCCCTTTTCCGGAGAACTCTCCATGTTGGTTCCATTGAACCTACCAGCTTCCAGTCTTCTATCGACCAATGGTTTTGGAGATTGAACCCCTCGTCTAGGGGATCTCTCCACATTGTTTCTTCTTCTAACCCCGCTATTAAACCAGGCCAGTTCCTGATTTGGTCTTGGAGATCGATCTCCTTATTTTGGAGAACTCTTTACAGGCCTTTCTATAGAATGTTGATACCTGGTTTCATTCTGAAATTTTTACTTCTTTACGCCAGTTTTTCTTATTTTCACACATCAAACTTCCATACAGTTTGTTCTAATAATTTAAACTATTTTTAAACTACCTTTTTCAACCTATTTTATTACTCTAACTTAAAATACTACCTTTTTCTTATTCACAATATCTGTTATAATTTGTTTAAACACTGCAGTCTGCACATAGAGGTGAGTTTCCATACTGTATTATGCATTATAAGATATTTTATGTTTTCACATTGATTTTGTTTGTTCTATATATTTTATAAACTAGATTGACTGTTATAAAACTATCATTTTCTATTTCTTGTTAGATTTATCTTATATGATCTGACTTTTATACATGTTATATTTTGTCTTTTATATATTTGACTTTGTATTTCATCTCTCTGACATATTGTGTTCTTTTCTTAAAGCCTGAAGATGGTCTTGTGATCGAAACATGTCGCTACTATAACATTTCATTAAATTACATACTGTGGGTTGACTTTGAGTTTTATTACTACTATTACTACTAAAAAATATGTTCTTGTACATGGGCAAATGATGTGAAATGAACCTAACCTCAAATTATTTTATTAGAAACGAACATTGATAGATGAGTATTTTATTGAAAGTTTATTAATGAATAAACCGATGAAGTATTTCTTTATATTCTCAGATTAGAACCCTAATAATAATTTTATTATGAAAAAACAGGTTGACAGGTCTACTTTGACAACAGCGCCACCACTTGGAACTACGCAAATAATCCTGCCATTAAAAACGGCAAACATTATTATCTATAAAAATTATCTCCACTACTTTCGTCCCGCCAACTTGTATTTACATTCAGCGGACACCTCTGAACATATTCGAGAAAAAAATCCGTTCTGTAGACTATTGCAACAAAAAGTGCCCGTAGCTTGGCCTAATTAACCAAGGTGTAAGTCGTTTCTTTTAAAAATCTTTTGATAATTATTTCAAACGAGTACTATATACGGCACCTGCTTTTTTACAGTTTTCTGCAATGGATTTTACTTTCATATAAAAAGTGGACAGTCTCTGATAAATTTTATAGAGAAACGCCTCTGAGAACCTTACATTTTGTATGTTATTTACGGCCGACCATCTTCGGATCTTAACTATATATTATTTCCAACAGTTCCCTATAAATGAAGATATTTCTTCGAGTCCGTTTAATTAGTGAGTGTCCGTTCCATAGAAATGTTGATATTTATTATGAATTAAGTTTAATTTATAGAAAAATATATTCCAGACAGTGTCACGGTGTTTTGTGTTATTAACTAGTTTGAACACACCATAGACAGTTTCGATCGTAACTTTTTTACAAGCAGAATACCGATTAAAATGTTTTACAGGTGCTCTTTTGAAGCTTGTTATTTGATTTTTATGAAGACATTACACTTTTGAAAGTAATCGGATTAAACAGAAAATTAAAATCCTAATTTAAATCTACTGAAATGGACTAAAACATAAATACTGTCATTAAAGTTTTAACAAACATTCTTTTACCTTAATATATAAAGTTAATTATTAAAAGCAAAAAACTTAAGTAACAAAACTTAGCAAGGTTAAATGTTAATTTCCGATAAAAATATAGAATTAATATTAAAACTTCTTATTGATCACAATCTGACTACTTTTTATTTATTTATTTTTTAAATTGTGTTTGTTTTCTTGCTAGTACAGAAATATTTTCGTTTTAAACTTTTTACTATTACTCGATTTATTTTTGCAACTAACCAGCGGTGTAGTTGCTAAGGGAACTGAAACAACTATTAAATTGGAGCTATTTCTTATATAGTTAATTTTCTTATATAATTATTATAAAATGTTAGTTAGTCATCAATTACAGAAGTATTTTGGCTGGAAGTTCTTGTATTATATGAAATTGTTTTATGAAACAATTGGTCTATTCAGAGAATTTTTTATTTACTGTCCACTTATGCGTAAGACTAAATATTCTACAAAAAGTTTGCAAAACATATACACTCCGCCAAAAAAGTATCGCATCACCTATAAAACTACAAATATTGTATTAAAAATAATTTAAAATATGATTTTTTTACTGTCGTTTCTTTTGGTTTTTTAAGTAAGCAATAAGTATCTAAAGAAAAATGCAGAATGTACGAAAAACAGAGGGTTTATTTAATTTTTTTCATAAATTAGAAGTAAGCGCATAAACAATATTGATTTAAAATAAATAAAAGTAATGGTAATTTAGTAAGACGTATTGCCTCCTCTAGCTCTTATAACATCTAGACAACGTTGTGGCATACATCCAATTAATCTTCTCAGATAATCTTGATCAATATTATCCCATTCTATGGTTAACAACCGTTGCAGGTCCTGAAGATTAGCTGGCGTCACATTACCGGATCTCACCCTTCTGTAAAGATAGTCCCAAACATGTTCTATTGGATTTAAGTCCGGGCTGCGCGCTGGCCAATCTAAAACTTGTAAATTTACCTCTTGAAGGTACTCTGTAACGATTCTTGCGATGTGTGGGCGTGCATTGTCATGCATTAAAACGAAGTCATCACCAATAAATGGGGCGTAAGGAACAACATGCATCACCAAAATTTCTCTTATGTACCTATCAGCAGTTAAGGATCCTCCATCTAGCTGTACCAATTCGGTTCGACCCCTTAAAGATATTCCGCCCCAGAGCATAATAGATCCTCCTCCAAAGTTTGTCGCCGGTCTTAGGTTGCATTGGAAATAACGCTCGCCATCTCGTCTATAAACTGGTATTCTGGTATCCGAAGTGTATAAACAAAATCTTGACTCATCCGTAAAGAGTATGTTACCCCAATCGTCGTTATTCCAGTTTACGTTCTCTCTTGCAAATGTTAGTCGTGCTATACGGTGTTCCCTTGTAAGTCTCGGGGCAGTGGCAGCTACTCTGGCCCTAATTCCAGACTGTCTTAAGATGTGCCTAACAGTTTCTGAAAACACACGTACATTTCGAGTCTCGGCTAAGTCATGTTGAAGTTGACTTGCAGTCACATGTCTTCGACGCAAAGCCTGAAGGACTAAAAATCTATTGTCTGCATGCGTAGTTGCTCTTGGCCGACCTGTTACAGCTCGTCTTTCATAAAGACCAGTCTCTCGGTACCTTACTACCACTCGTCATACTGTCGACTGATTACACCCACTAAATTTGCCACATATCTCTGACTCCTTCCATCTTCAACGAGGGAAATTATTCTAACCACTTGATCCCTCGTTAAATTTAAATTTATATTGTCACGACCTTCCATACTCGATATTTAATACAAAATTTTAATTTAAACGCAAACTGTATACTCTTTACCAAAGTAAAATAAAGACTGATAATATAAAAACCAGACAAAATAGCAGTTACCACTTTTTTTTCTTTAACAGTAAGCTGTATTTACAAATTTTATTTTAATATTTATTCTAGCCTTAATATTCTTAAGGGCCATAAAGAAATAATTTAAATTAACCAAATGCGGTAATAAATATTTGTAATTTTATAAGTGATGCGATACTTTTTTGGCGGAGTGTAATTATTTAATCACTACACCCAATTAAAAGTTTTATTTTTAATCTGGATTTTTCACGGAGGATTATTGGTTTAGAAGAGATCTTACAGTTAAATCAATCAGTAAAAGGCTCGGTAAAAGGTAAAATATCTTTGACTCAAATTCAAACCGTTCAACCGTTCTAAAAATATATGCAAAACATTTTGATTAAAATACCCCTTATATGAAATCAACAAAATATTTATGTTATGTTATGTTATGTTCTGTAATGACTAAATTAATAAAATTACGAAAATATTATTGTGGAGAAAAACAACTTTGGAGGAAATATGCTTTTACAAATTAAAACAAAGTAAAATACCGTTAGCAAGCCTCTGCTCTCTGGATCTGCTTCTTAAATATTTAAATTCTTCAATATTAACTGCCGCCTCAGAAAATATTTCATACCTACTCTAAAAGAAATATGTACCATTTATTTTTAAGGTCAGTCGTAGAAAAAGTAAAGTAGGTCCCTCGAGAATAAGACCAATTAATTGAATTCTCATCCTACTTGGTGTATACTATTATATATACTATCATTATATAAACAACAAACCATTCATTTATTAAAATAGAATAAAAATGTTTATATTACATTTCATCATATGCACATTTCTAGAAAAAAAGAAAATTTAGAACTAAATTTTTATTTCACATTTTTTAAATCTCTTAATCGGGAGATGTTATCAATAGAGGCACAATTTAGCTCCCTCGTATTTTGATACAGAGCTATAAAACTAAATTATTTCATCCAGATGTATAAAACCTTTACCCATGGCCATAATAAAGTCGCTATGAAATCATTTTCATCTCATCCAGTCTATAACTTGAACTCCTAAAATTGTATGTGGTATCTTCTGTCGCTTTATTAACCATTCTTTTTCTCCCTATGAAAAAGGGAGGTTTAATCATTGGGATTTTATGTAAATGGTAATAATTTTAAAACGAAAGCCTGGATTAGTGAAGTATCTTATCGGTTAGAGTTGAAATAAATGTTTAAAAATATACGTGGGGCATTTCAAAATTTCGATAAAAGAAATTCTAATTTATTGTACTAATCCTTACTCTGTGGAAGTTCATCTTACTAAGAATAAACAACTTATAAACGATTAGTTATTTATTATTCTTATTAGAAACCAATTTATTTTATTTTATGTAGGTATGTAAAAGGAATGCAATTTGTAAATTCTAATACTTATTTCAGGTTAAAGTAGCAAAAAATAGCTAGACATTCCAATGACCTGCCAAAAGATTATTCAATATGGCGGCTGTCTGCAAACAATATTATTGTTTTGTATTGTTGTCATTGTGCTTTGTTGATTAAAGTTTGTGTAGACAGCTAGGCAGGGTACAGAGAGTAGCCTGTCTAGCCATAACCGGGGCGATGAGAACAACGCCCACGGCGGCCCTGGAAGCTATGCTGGGACTACCTCCACTACATCTTATTGTGGAAAGGGAAGCACTGGCAGCTGCTTACAGGCTGAAAATAAACAACGAATGGGGCAGGGCGATCCCTAGGTACCATTCCATAATCTCGAAAGAGATTGAACATAATCAATTACTGAGCATGCCCTCAGATAGAATACCTATCTGCTACGACCTTTCCAAACCATATACGGTTCACATTCCGGATAGGGACGAGGCTCGTACCAAGATTAGGAAACAACATGAATCCGTTTGGTACACAGACGGATCCAAAACAAGCACCAGCACTGGGATTGGAATCTACAATGAAAATACAGGGAAGACGTATAGTCTCAACCTGGGTTCAGTAGAGATTATCCTGCAAGCTGAAGTGGTTGCCATCAATACATGCTCGGAAATCATCCTGAGCGAGACAGTCCCTAACAGGACTGTCAGGATCAGAAGTGATAGCCAAGCAGCTCTCAAAGCAATAGAGAGCGTGCACACTGCGTCACGAACAGTGAAGCACTGCCAAGGAACTGTAGCTGAACTGGCAAAACGCCACAAGGTTATCCTTGAATGGGTACCAGGACACACAGGGATTCTTGGAAATGAAAAAGCTGACCTCCTAGCCAGGGAGGCTTCAGAAGGAACCCTGATCGGACCTCTTCCCACATGTGGGGTCTCATACCAACATGTAAGGGAAACAATAGAGGAACGACTAAGGGAACAACATAAGAAATCCAGATTATTCATAACAGGTCCATCCAGGGAGAAAACTACAGAACCACTCAGCCTAAGTAGAACCCAATTGAGAAAGGCAGTGGGACTGCTTACAGGACACTGCCATCTCCGAAAACACATGAACATAATAGGACTCGCTGAGGACCCATTATGCAGAAAATGTGGTGAGGAAGACGAAACTCCTCTTCACGTAATATGTCACTGTCCGAGCCTTAAGTGGCTTAGACAGAGACACTTTGGCATTCAGTTTCCTGAGCCAGAGGAAATCGTGAAAGCGAATATCAGGGACATTCTAGAATACATGAAGGAAACGAACCTGGTATGATTACTTCAGGGGGGTACAATGAGCCTAGAGCTCCAGTACATGCATGAAACGCACCCCAGAAGAATAGAATAGAAGTGTAAGTAAATGCAAGAAACACATTTATCTTATGCTTTTTATAAATAAATAAAATAAAAAACAATCTTTGACAGTTTATAATAAAATATTAAAAAATATGATATAAAATTTAAAATAAATAATGACTCAGTTCAAAGCTGCTTTGGTACAACCTGAAATTATATATAAGCAATATTACTTAATGGAAATGTTAATAGTTATTTATTAAAACTAAAACTAAACTTAAATCGAGTCTAAAACAGACGGAAGAAGTTTATTTGTTTCTGTTTCAATATCACTGCAAAATGGTTTAACAATTTTCATAACTGAAGCAATAAGGTTCAATTCTTGCATTTTTTAAGGGTATTTTGTACAATATTGCTATAAACTTAAATATCCCTATTCTTGTTTTGTTTTGTGAAAGGGTTACCCCAATCCATTTCATGAACTGGTAACAAAGGTATGTGCAAAGAGGTTGATGACACTGTCCAACTACTGAGTACATCTGTGTAAGATATATTATCCTTTCTTCTATTTGCATACTCGACTACAAATAAAATTGCACCCACATGGCTACAAACTTTAATCCCAACTTTGGCCACAACGCACCAAACTTCCAAAAGTTTAGCATTTTGTTTTTGAGAATGTTTTACCTAAAAAAACATTATTGTAAAAACTTAAAAGAATTCTTGGACTCGAACATTTGACTAATCAATAATTCTACCAGTTCTAAAGAACGTAAATACTTTTCCCAATAGAATGTAGAAACCATAACTATTTTTGTCCCACAAACCCAGTCTCAAAATACTTAAATGACTGCAAGGTATTGTAGGCCTTAATTTGTTCTTTGATATTAGGACTAAATAATACATAATATCAATGTTAGTCCCAGGGGGAACTCCTCGAATAGAATTTGTCTAGATCTATTAAATATAATGTAAAAGAATCCACACCATTTACTATCTTTAGTTTCATTTGATATCTGTAAATATATATTTTACATCACAACTAGGAAATACAAACACTTGTAAACAAAAAAATAATTAGATTATGCAGCTTACCTTTTACCAAAATCAGGATTTTCAAGCAATAGTCTCTTTAAATATTCACTCTGCATCTCAAAAATTATAAAAATATTCGCAAACAATTTTGAAAAAATTCAAGAAGTGACAACAACCACATGTCAGACGTATCAAATGCTTTGTTATGAAACTTTGCCTACAGACGCCATCTTATGTGAATTCCGTTTGCGCTGATATATTTATATACCTTAGGTACCCTATGCAAGTCCATCATATTAAAAACATTAAACAAAGAACTTCTACATTTTTTAAAAAGATAAGTCTCAATATTTGCAAAGACAATTTTATCCAATTTTCTAAAAGATCTTTAAGCTGTTAGACTCCTCCTCCTTGCAATGTGAATTTGTTTAATCAAAAATTATTTACTAGATTCATTGATTATTTGTATATTAACAACTCTTAAGATTTAAAACTAAAGAAACGTACCAATATTTATTGTCTTATGCTGTTTATTATTCATAAAAAACAACAACGAGCCAGACAACTAAATAACGATTATTGTTTAAAACGACTCGTTCTTATGGTATATCTTGATAGGTCTCACATTTAATTAAGGCCTTTTTGGATTAGATAATAACAAGGCATAGGTACTCGACCAACAAAGACTTGAAAAAGTCGTGAGACTTTGAGAAAAGTTATTGAACGTTTTCGAGGAACACGACCTGAGAAAACCGATGCCGTAAATCTTTATATTTCTTATACACCTCGACTATCGTTCCATAGCATCTTGAGAATCTGTCGTTTTTATTTATGGATATTAAAGAATGCCTACTACTGCTAAAGATTCAGAATTGATTTCAGCTTTTAAAACCCTTTTGAATATGGTAAGAACTTGTGCACATTTTATATCAAAACTATTCGTTTTACGAGGGTTAACTGGTAAGAATGTGATTTTTATATGAAAAAGTGAACTTTCCTATAATATTAGAGGTATTGCAATAACATCTCTCAGTATTATCTGCGATTTTATTTTAATAGTGACTGGCTTTATTCTATGATTAAATACAGAGATATTGCAAGATTCGTCAGTTAGTTGTCCTTGTTCATAACATAAAACATAACCTAACATTTGAAATTTGAGATGTTGGTTAGTGGATGTTACGTTACGTTTGAACCCTTTGATGTATAGTTTTTGTATGCGATGGAAGAATTACTCGAGGCTGTAATTCTTGGTGATAAAAATATTAAATCTTAATCTCTTCGATTTTTCTTTCTCCATATTTCAAATTGTAAAAAGATCTTGAAAATCCAACACTCATTTAATGTAGAATAATACCTTTTCTTTACTTCTTACCTCTAAGCACTGTCAAAAATTTCAAATTTGTCAGCTATGGAGCACAGCAATAACTCTCTAATGTTACAATTACACAGATTTTAGGAATATATATTAGTTTCTAAGGGTTTTTTATTAAATAAGAAATGAATCATTACTGTAATTCGTATTGGACTCCAAAAAGTTACATTTTATGTACTCATTTCCGGATAAAAAATCGACTATCTTTTATACATCAGAAATTGAGCTGGGCAGGCCTCGTGGCCAAAATAGAAGATGGCAGATGGAGGAAAAAGATTCTAAAATGGCGTCAAACATCCGAAGCCTTAAGAAGTAGAGGCAGACTACCCAGACGTTGGACAGATAACATAAAACGGGTTGCTGGAAACTGGATCCAAAGTGCACCAGATCGGAATGCGTGACAAAATTTGAGAAAGGCTTTTTGTTCAACAGAGGACAGTATAAGCTCGAGATGATGATGATGTTTCCATGTTAGGAATGGTGAAGTTATGGTTTCACGAAATCTAGTGGTTATAAATGTTTTAGCTTATTCGTTAAATAAAACCAGGGTTCCAAACGTAATAAAGTTTGTGTAAATAAAAATAGAACAATATGTAGCTATAAATTACCCAAAGATAAGATATGACGATATGACGACATCTGGTATACGGCACATGTAAACTATACAAAAAAAAATTAAAACTGACTCATCCCCGTTTATTATTCGATAGACAATAACCATAAAAGAGGGTCTACTGTCTAATTTGGGGTAGGTCAGTCACCCTCTGCAAATTGCAGTCAGATCTTTCATCCCTTAAATCGTTAAGAAGGGTGTCCGATACTCTAATATTGCACCTTTGGGATCTGTTCTGTGTTATTTTGACCCAGAATCAAATTTCGACTGCATTTAGGGGCGCAGTTTATAAAATAAGAGGGTAACCGTTTTATTTAGTGAGCATTGAGAGCTTTGCTTTTGCTGGATATGTTCTTATGTAGGCAGACAATAAGACTTTTGTTGTCCTCCACAAGATAAATAAAAATAATTCAATTAAACGGGTTTGTTCCGAATATAATAGGTTTTTTTTATTTTTAATCATACTTATATCCAAAAGAGGTAAACTTGAGATACAAAAGTAACACCTACAATAGGAAATACTTTTTAAAGAAAAGGCCCCCAAAATAGTTTACCTGCTAAATAAAAGAACAAGAGAATAAACTACTAAAGGATGGTTTTTCCGAAAATATGCTTCAATGCCAAGATAGCTTGGATGAAGTTGATAACCATAGAAACATATTGTTTTTAAATACCATAAAATATTAACTAATGATTTTGAATGAAAACTGCAATACTAAAATTAAAAATAGAATTCTATAGTCTGTACAAAAAGTACGAGGAGTAATAAACCCTAATTAAGTATGCAAAACCTTTACAGGGAGCACTATGAAATTTTTGATAAATCTCTTACTTTAAATTACATTTCTTCCGTAAATCTTAAAACCAGGTTTCAGTTGTAGCAAAGTTTAGGGTTTTCTTCATTGTTAAAGGATTAGCAGATAAGCAATAACGCAATGCAATGGTGTGTATTTTGGGAAAAATACGTTTTAAATTATAATATAATAAAAAATGAAAAGAAATAATTATTGGAATACATTTAATACTTACATTTTATTCTATATCCGACTCGGAAGACGAAGAATCGTTGTTGACATTAATAATAATAGGGTCGATTAAATCATAACAAATATTGTCAATTTTCCACATATTTGCCTCTACTTTGATAACATGCTCGATACAGTTTGTCCAATTTTCCTTACTAACATGACTTACAGCACTCTCAAACAATTTCACAACATCGTTTATTTTAAAAGTAGTATTTTTTCCAACTTCCCCCTTTACCTGAGCCCATATTAATTCTATGGGATTAAGTTCACAATGATAAGGGAAAGTCGAAGAACTGATATACCACGAGAAGAAGCCATTTCTTCTACAATGTAGGTTTTGTATTTATTCTTGTTCATTTTTGCAATTCTGTAAAGTTCTTTCCTTAGTGGATCTTTTGGAAACTTAATATTTTTCGAAATAAGCCACTCCAAAAGCTCTGCTTTACGCCAAAGACTTGTGGGCAATGCTTCTCGTAACCGTGAATGGTAACTTGCGTTGTCCATAACAATAACAGCCCCTTTTGGAATCAGATCCAACATTTGAACAAACCATTCCTCGAAGACATCCCCATTCATATCTTCGTGATAGTCCCCCGTGCGTTTTGAAATAAAAGTTAATAATCCACCATCAAAAAAACCTTCAGAACTTTCAACATGGACAATGATAAGTCTTTTTCCTTTTCCAGATAGTGGCTGCAAACCTAACGACAAACCTTCCACGAATGCCTGCCTTCCGCTTTCAATGTTTTAATCTTGCCAAGATTTGGAAACTGTATATCCAGCATTTATCCATGTTTCGTCTAAGTAGAAGATTTTCGAATTTTGTTCCCTGGCATGTCGAATGCTTCTTAAATACTCCAAAAAACTATTTCCGGTTTATCTATCAAGAGAGATTTTCTATTATGTTTTGTATATCTGAAACCCACATCTTTCAAAAGTTTGCATAATGTCATTCATTATACACATATTTTCCAATTTGGATTTAGCTCTGGTTTAGCCAAGAAATTTATAATTATTAATATACACACTTATTGAAAATACAAGTTTTCTATCTCTTTCTCCACTCATTTGGATTCGGCTCTTCTCTCGTGATTCAATAAGAAACTATTCCCCGTGGACTACGCTATTTTCAACCATGCGGATTTTGGTTGAATTTTTATTGCATTTTTAAATCTTGGTGAGACTCGCAGCTTCCATACCTAAATGCCGATCTCTTTTGGTATTTCGTTTTTCAACACGTCGACTTCCAAGCAAGTTCTTTCGTCCTTTGTTCATAAAGTTTTTTTAACATCATTAATCACTATTCAAGACGGTATTTAATGGGATGGGTCTTTTTATCATATACAGGTAGATTATACGCATGATGAATGGTATAACCCTAAGGAATTAGTGGTTTTTTAAGACAACCTTAATTTGTATGCAAGATACTCTTTATCACTACCTATATGTATTCAAATTTAAAATTAATTCAATTATTGGATTTATATTACCCATATTTTAACGATTACGTCAGGTATTATGTATGTTTGGAAGTAAACAATCTTACTATTATAATTTTACCGACGTTGTATTCGAAATAAATATTTTTCGTAGATATAGTATAACAAATAAATAACATAATAGTATTATATATGTACAGTGTGTAAAAGCCAAATGGAATTAAATTCATTATTTCGGTTACTGTACATATTTATAAAAAATCCCGAAACACGTCAAATTTAAATTATAACTTGACATTCTTTAACGTGAAAATGCAACCCCTACCTTCAACCCCCTTAGAATGACAGGTACAACCCCCAATTTTTTAAATGGGAAGTATAGGCTTGTGATATATCATTTGAAAGGTCTCTTAATTCGCTATTCAAAAATGTTATTCGTTACAATACAATCAAAAACTAAAATGTAATGCAAAACGTAATAAAATGTAGAACACGAAAAAGAACTATGAATGTTAATGAAGTAGATGTTCAAAATGTTCTCCGCGAGCGTCTTGGCAACATGCTTATCTCAAATAAAACTGTCTTCTAACATTATTTAACATATCAGGCGTGATCGACCTAATCGCAAGCGTTATTCGTTCTTTTAAGTCATTTAAATGAGAAGGTTTAGTTTTGTACACATGGCTCTTCACATATCCCCATAAAAAAAAATCAAATAATGTAAGATCAGGTGATCGCGCTGGCCATTCAATCGATCCTCGCCTCCCTATCCACCGATTGGGAAATATTGTATCGAGGTACTGCCGTACATTAAGTTGGTAATGTGGTGGTGCTTCATCCTGCTGAAACCATATCGTATTCGCTGGATCTTGAGGGTTACCTGGATCAGGATATAAATTTGCCAACGTTGGAATGACATCATTTTGAAGTAGTGCCAAATAATTGTTGCCATTCAAGTTGCCCTCAATAAAAAAGGGACCAATGATATTGTTCCCTACAATCCCTGCCCAAACATTAACCTTTTGAGGGTATTGAGTCTGTTCTTCTCTCATCCAGTGAAGATTTTCCGTGGACCAGTAGCGGCAATTTTGCCGATTAGCATGACCGTTAAGTAAAAAAGTAGGTACACTCATCAGAAAACATAACGTCTTCTAATTGGATAATATTGTTATCCAACATGTCCATCATTTGCTCACAAAAAAAAGTTCTCCTATCAAAATCGTCTTCCATAAGCTCCCATCTTATACGTATGCAATTTATTTTCTTTTAATATGTTTGCTATCGATGTATGGCTAGCATTGAATGTAGTGGATACCTGTCTACTCGATGTATGTGGGTTTTCCTGAAACTCAAGTAACACATCTAATTTGAGTTCATCACTCAGTGCATTGGCAGCTGCTTTTTTATCTGCCTTACATGACCAAACTCGCGAAACTGCTTTTCTATTTTACTTATTGTTCCTTGGGATATAGACGGTAAATTAGGAAATTTCTCATGAAATAGGCGAGTTACTTCCTGTTGTGTTCGGATGTTATCTCCGTAACCAATCATTTGTAAAACTGTTATTTTATGCATTTCCGTTAATCTAACCATTTTTCAGAATTGAATTGAACAAACTTTATACTTAAATTACAACAATGACAACTTAAATAAAACAATTTACTACTGCTTGTTAAAATAGCGTTGCCACGGAAATTCTTTAAAGTTTTTTAATGGTTACCATCTAAAAACCACATTGCTATGGTTTTTGTTCACTTTCTCATTATCAAGACCTAAACGGGAAATAATTTTTAAGTATATTGTAATAAGTTTCGAGTATATTTTAGCGAATTTCGGTAACAACATGATATTAATTTTTTTTTATGTAAATTTTTGCATCAAATTTAAAAACAATAACATTTTTGAATAGAGAATGAAGAGACCTTTTAACTGATATATCACAAGCCTATACTTCCAAATTAAAAAATTGGGGGTTGTACCTGTCATTCTAAGGGGGTTGAAGGTAGGAGTTGCATGTACAGTAACCGAAATAATGAATTTATTCCATTTGGCTTTTACACATTGTATAAATGAAAACAATATTCCATTATTTTATAAACTTAATAGATCAAATATAAAAAAATAGCAATTTGCTTTGATTTGTATTACTAAAAATTCCAATTCACAAAAGACTATCAGTCTTATCTCATTTGGAATAACCAGGCCCGGAGTGGGACAATTTGGGGCTCTCAGCTAAAACCTTTAAAGGGGCCCTCTACCGGGCGATCTGGGGGTATGGAAATCCCTCCAGCAAACGGGGGGGGGTCCAACCCCCCCCGGAATATATTTGAAAATTAGGTTCTTGAAAACAATGAAAACGCATTTAGTGGAGGGATTCTGTTGCTTAAAATAATTGTAGACATTCAGTATAACACTCTTTTCGTCAAGTGATATATGGTCCACCTTTAATTTTTTAACTGGTGTATAATCACACGTTATTTTTTTTTATTCCATATTATATTCACTCTTTCAAGAAACACATGTGTCAGATCTCTTCACTCGCTTATAATCTACTGAACAAAAATATTTTGATATTAATGAATGGCTATTGGTTTTCATACTATTTAAAATAGCTTCCATATTTATTGAAAACCATCTTTAGCTACTAAACTATCAAAACACCATTTACTAAATACCTATTCATTTTGACAGTTTCTTTATTTCATTCATTATTATAACGACAAAAATAACCATAAATAAGGTTACAGATTTATGTAAATATAAAATGCTTTGAAAATCGTTTATTTATAAATATCTAATAAACCGAAACAAATAATGTAATTCCCTTAAAGTACGTCTATGACCAGCTGAATAATTCCTAGCCTATTGTTATAACAATAGCAGATAACTAAATTTTACGATAGTCCGTATGATGTGGCAAATTTTCTATCTAAATAGTAGAACCCAATGTGGAATAAGCTAAAATATTGACGTTGTACGAAAAGCACACGTACTAAAATATGCATAACACATTAGTTTTATTTCTGAGAATTTACTCTGCCTTACTATAGGTATGCCATTAACAATTAAATCAGGTGAAATGATAATAATTCTCAGAAGTGCACTGGTGGCGAATTTACCTGCATTACTAACGCCTTAATGATACTTGGTGGGGAAATTACCAACAATGTAGAAAAGGATGAGGTATATAAAGTTTGTGTTTACTACAGGGAGCTGTTAGTGACGTTAGGGTAAAGGTCAATTTTTTCTACTGTATGTGAATCTGTTATTATAGTCTGTACAAAAAGTACGAGTAATAAACCCTAATTAAGTATGCAAAACCTTTACAGGGAGCACCATGAAATTTTTGATAAATCTTACTTTAAATTACATTTCTTCCGTAATTATAAAAACCAGGTAGATCGACCCCGTATTTGTTTCAGTTGTAGCAAAGTTTACGGTTTTCTTCATTGTTAAAGGATTAGCAGATAAGCAATAACGCAATGCAGTGGTGTGTATTTTGGGAAAAAAATTACGTTTTAAATTATAATATAATAAAAAATGAAAAGAAATAATTATTGGAATACATTTATTGCTTACATTTTATTCTATATCCGACTCGGAAGAGAAAGAATCGTTGTTGACATTAATAATAATGGGGTCGATTAAATCATCTTAAATATTGTCAATTTTCCACATATTTGCCTCTACTTTGATAACATGCTCGATACAGTTTGTCCAATTTTCCTTACTAACATGACTTACATCACTCTCAAACAATTTCACAACATCGTTTATTTTAAAAGTAGTATTTTTTTTCCAACTTCCCCCTTTACCTGTGCCCATATTAATTCTATGGGATTAAGTTCACAATGATAAGGGGGAAGTCGAAGAACTGATATACCACGAGAAGAAGCTATTTCTTCTACAATGTAGGTTTTGTATTTATTCTTGTTCATTTTTGCAATTCTGTAAAGTTCTTTCCTTAGTGGATCTTTTGGAAACTTAATATTTTTCGAAATGAGCCACTCCAAAAGCTCTGCTTTACGCCAACGACTTGTGGGCAATGCTTCTCGCAACCATGAATGGTAACTTGCGTTGTCCATAACAATAACAGCTCCTTTTGGAATCAGATCCAACATTTGAACAAACCATTGCTCGAAGACATCCCCATTCATATCTTCGTGATAGTCCCCCGTGCGTTTTGAAATAAAAGTTAATAATCCACCATCAACAAAACCTTCAGAACTTCCAACATGGACAATGATAAGTCTTTTTCCTTTTCCAGTTGGTGGCTGCAAACCTAACGACAAACCTTCCACGAATACCTGCCTTCCGCTTTTAATGTTTTCATCTTGACAAGATTTGGAAACTGTATATCCAGTATTTATCCATGTTTCGTCTAAGTAGAAGATTTTCAAATTTTGTTCTCTGGCATGTCGAATGCCTCTTAAATAGTCTCTTCTCCAAAAAACTATTTCCGGTTTATCTATCAAGAGAGATTTTCCATTATGTTTTGTATATCTGAAACCCACATCTTTCAAAAGTTTGCATAATGTCATTCTGGAGAATTTTGTATAGTCCGTATCTTCTTGCACTGATGTCATAATTTTGTCAAGTGTTGGAATTTCCTTTCGTAAGTAAAATCCATGGACTTTACGCCTTAGTCTTTGTTTTAATGACTCATCGATCTCAATTGGTTTTCAGCCTGAAGGAGTTTTAAGGGGTTAAAGAGTTCCATTCTTGCTTTCTTTTAGTAATCTATAAATTGTTGATTTAGCAACACACAACATAATGACAATCAAGCTAGCACCCCCACACTGACTAAATTAAAAAAAAAGTAGCCCATAATTAAGTGCTAATTAAAGGCTAATTTGTACCACAAAAATTAAAATTTGTACCACCACGATAATCGAGAAAAATCGCCTTGAAAATGGGGGGTGCTAGGTTGAGATCAAGGCAGCACCCCCACTTTGATGGAATTCCAATTTAATTACATCAAAATAAAGGGCATATTAAAGGCTAATTTGTACCACAAAAAGTTAATCAATATTATTATTTATAATGTCAAAAAATAAAATCGAACGCTGTAAATATCGCTGCTCTATAATTTTAGCACCCCCACTTTCGTCTATTCAAAAAGTGAACACACAATATTATAAAACTAATTAAAGGCAAATTTGTGACACACAAAAAATTTTTATACTTTTCAATATAAAACCGCTAATTGAATATAACTCATTAAGGTCGTATTAAATGGTGGCGGATGCGCTGAAATCTTTTATTTTTGTCATAATTCTAAAACATGTGGCACTTTGATTTGTTGGTAGCTTCCAATCGTTTGTCGCCTCTTAAATACCTTTTGCCGCATATTTCACTCGATATTTCATTATTGCCAATTTTGGATATAAAACATGACACTTTGATTACTTCTCCTTTCATAGACAAAATTTCCCCTCTCAAAGCATTACCACATTTACATTTTCCTTAAAATGTAGCAGGATCTGCTGTAGGATATATTTTGTGAGTTTTAAACTGAAACCCACATTTCATACCATTCTCGTCTAATTTTTCTATTAGAGTTTGCCATTTGTTTTCTTCGAATTTGTAATACTTTCTATTCGTTAGGTGTTTTCTGATTGCCTCTGATCTAAATATTTCAAAAATCATGATGAAATACCTCTAGTACTATGCAGGTTTTAAATTTGATTACTAAATGTCAACGCCGCTTAAAGGAATATACAGGATATAAACAAAAGAAAGGAGGTCAAAACAAAGCAAAACTTCAAATGACTTTTTTCGCAAGAGTAAACGGGTCTTTGTCTTAAAAACTTTAAAAACATTAGGTGGGTATGTAGGTGCATCATTCAACAGAATTTTATGATAATTAAAAAGCAATTAGTTAAGTTAAAGAATATAAATAAATTAAAAGTTTTTTAAGTTGCCAGAAGTTGCCAAATTGCCAAATTTAATTTTAAAGACACATTTTTCGAAAACTATTCATGTTATATGAATTTTCTTGCTTGTTTTAATCTCCCCGAGAATCTCCCCAATATGTATCTAAATAATGACTATTAAGAATGTTTCTCGAGTAATTCTCAATCACATTCATTATAGCTCACTTAAACAACTCAGTTGCTCCAGCGAGCGTTCTCGGGTGCAATACAATTTTTAGCTCAAATTAGTTCTCATAAAAAAATAGTTATTTCAATTCACAAAATCTATTGAATGAACAATTATCTTACCTTTTATGTGTGTATTTTCAATAAACTATCAAATTTCTGTTTACTTAAGTAAATACAAATTTCTTCTTCGATAATTGATTCATAAGCGATGTTTACACTTGAATCTATATCATTGTTTATTATCTCGTCTTCATCTTCAAATTTGTTCATAGGTCTATGAGTTTCGAGGCCGAGAATTTCACTTTTTATATTGTTTTTATTATTAAAAATGTATGCATACAGGGTAGTGTTTTACATGTCCAAAATTTTTCCAACCGAACTCATTTTATTACCCACTATTCTCAGAGACGGGATTAAACCGTCTATCTAGCACTGGTTTAACTTGAGATTTGTAAACTGTTGTTATAGGTTATCGGGTAACTAAGATCCCGTTCATACGACACCGAATCAATACTTTTCCCGAATTGGCCCAGTGTTTACTTTTTATTGAGAATTTCTATCGATTCAGCGATTGTAAATCATTACAGTAGTACAGGGATGGCCTATTGGCAGGAGAGCAATTGTGCAATGTGCACCGTACTAGAATCATCGAATAGTACCATATATTAGAAACCATAGATGTACGCCATTGCCACTCCAACTTCTCCGATAGTATAAACACTCGATATTTATAATAACGGGGAAATGCGGATGTAGGGATTTTTAAAAAGGGACAGTGACGGGAAACACTATTTTTAACTGGTTTTATAATATTGACAAAAATAAAAGATTTCAGCGCATCCGCCACCATTTAATACGACCGCAAAGAGATAAATTCAATTGGCGGCTTTATATTGAAAAGTATAAAAATTTTTTGTGTGGTACAAATTTGCCTTTAATTAGTTTTATAATATTGTGTGTTCACTTTTTAAATAGACGAAAGTGGGGGTGCTAAAATTATAGAGCAGCGATATTTACAGCGTTCGATTTTATTTTTTGACATTATAAATAATAATATTGACTAACTTTTTGTGGTACAAATTAGCCTTTAATATGCCCTTTATTTTGATGTAATTGAATTGGAATTCGATCAAAGTGGGGGGCTGCCTTGACCTCAACCTAGCACCCCCCATTTTCAAGGCGATTTTTCTCGATTATCGCGGTGGTACAAATTTTAATTTTTGTGGTACTAATTAGCCTTTAATATGCCCTTTATTTTGATGTAATTAAATTGGAATTCGATCAAAGTGGCGGGCTGTCTTGACCTCAACCTAGCACCCCCCATTTTCAAGGCGATTTTTCTCGATTGTCGCGGTGGTACAAATTTTAATTTTTGTGGTACAAATTAGCCTTTAATATGCCCTTTATTTTGATGTAATTAAATTGGAATTCGATCAAAGTGGCGGGCTGCCTTGACCTCAACCTAGCACCCCCCATTTTCAAAGCGATTTTTCTCGATTATCGCGGTGGTACAAATTTTAATTTTTGTGGTACAAATTAGCCTTTAATATGCCCTTTATTTTGATGTAATTAAATTGGAATTCGATCAAAGTGGCGGGCTGCCTTGACCTCAACCTAGCACCCCCATTTTCAAAGCGATTTTTCTCGATTATCGCGGTGGTACAAATTTTAATTTTTGTGGTACAAATTAGCCTTTAATATGCCCTTTATTTTGATGTAATTAAATTGGAATTCGATCAAAGTGGCGGGCTGCCTTGACCTCAACCTAGCACCCCCCATTTTCAAAGCGATTTTTCTCGATTATCGCGGTGGTACAAATTTTAATTTTTGTTGTACAAATTAGCCTTTAATATGCCCTTTATTTTGATGTAATTAAATTGGAATTCGATCAAAGTGGCGGGCTGCCTTGACCTCAACCTAGCACCCCCATTTTCAAAGCGATTTTTCTCGATTATCGCGGTGGTACAAATTTTAATTTTTGTTGTACAAATTAGCCTTTAATATGCCCTTTATTTTGATGTAATTAAATTGGAATTCGATCAAAGTGGCGGGCTGCCTTGACCTCAACCTAGCACCCCCCATTTTCAAGGCGATTTTTCTCGATTATCGCGGTGGTACAAATTTTAATTTTTGTGGTACAAATTAGCCTTTAATTAATTAATAATTATGGGCTACTTTTATTTTAATTTAGTCATACCATATATTAGAAACCATGGATGTACGCCATTGCCACTCCAACTTCTCCGATATTATAAACACTCGATATTTATAATAAAGAGAAAATGTAGACGTAGGTATTTTTAAAAAGGGACCGTGACGGGAAACACTATTTTTAACTTTAGAATATTGACAAATATAAGCGCATCCGCCACCATTTATTACAACCTTAATGAGTTATATTCAATTAGCGGTTTTATATTGAAAAGTATAAAAATTTCTTGTGTGGCACAAATTTGCCTTTAATTAGTTTTATAATATTGTGTGTTCACTTTTTGAATAGACGAAAGTGGGGGTGCTAAAATTATAGAGCAGCGATATTTACAGCGTTCGATTTTATTTTTTGACATTATAAATAATAATATTGATTAACTTTTTGTGGTACAAATTAGCCTTTAATATGCCCTTTATTTTGATGTAATTAAATTGGAATTCCATCAAAGTGGGGGTGCTGCCTTGATCTCAACCTAGCACCCCCCATTTTCAAGGCGATTTTTCTCGATTATCGCGGTGGTACAAATTTTAATTTTTGTGGTACAAATTAGCCTTTAATTAGCACTTAATTATGGGCTACTTTTTTTTTAATTTAGTCAGAGTGGGGGTGCTAGCTTGATTGTCATCACAACATAGCAGCCGTTAATTCCACAATATCATCAACACTTGCATCAACACGGTATACCCTCTTAATAGTATATTAAACAACGCATTTCATATGGAATTCTGTTATGACACGAGTTCAAGTTTAAAAAACGAATCGCAAAGCGATGAGTTTTTTAAAGAACGAGTGTCACAACAGCCATATGAAATAAGTTGTTTATAATATTTTTTATATTTTGCCCTTTTTACCATTTTTTAAATTAATTTTTTATTTTTATGTAATTACGAAAATTTTTATTTTAAAAAGTATGTCGGCAACACTGTGTAATTTATAAAATTTGACAGTTGTGACATTTAAATTATCAAATGTTAATGTTTTAAAATATTTTAAAATGAATAATATACCATTAATAATATATTATATAACTAAAATATGATATTGATATTCACAAATACTTTTTTAAAGAACAATATAAAATTAATAAATTGCTATTAGCCTCAAACGTCATTGTCAATAGTCTTGCCTTTAGATACTTCACTCATGTCGCCAACCATTTAAAACAAAAATTTGCGTGCGTAAATAGTATATTAAACAACGCATTTCATATGGAATTCTGTTATGACACGAGTTCAAGTTTAAAAAACGAATCGCGAAGCGATGAGTTTTTTAAAGAACGAGTGTCACAACAGCCATATGAAATAAGTTGTTTATAATATTTTTTATATTTTGCCCTTTTTACCGTTTTTTAAATTAATTTATTATTTTTATGTAATTACGAAAATTTTTATTTTAAAAAGTATGTCGGCAGCACTGTGTAATTTATAAAATTTGACAGTTGTGACATTTAGATTATCAAATGTTAATGTTTTTAAATATTTTAAAATCAATAATATACCAATAATAATATATTATATAAGTAAAATATTATATTCATATTCACAGAAACTTTCTTAAAGAACAGTATAAAATTAATAAATTGCTATTAGCCACAAATGTCATTGTCAATAGTCTTGCCTTTAGAAACTTCACTCATGTCGCCAACCATTTAAAACAAAAATTTGCGTGCGTAAAAGTTACATTACGATACGCAAATGCGTTTTATAATGAAGATTTTTATAAGTGCAAAATATAAAAAGTTACATTACGATACGCAAATGCGTTTTATAATGAAGATTTTTATAAGTGCAAAATATAAAAAATATATTTTGGTACGTCTATGAAATCTACTTAAATGAATGATTTATTACTCCTTGTCCTTTCTATATAGACTATACATTCTGTATTTGGAATTGGTATTTCATGATCGTCAAATAATCCAAATTTTTCCCCTATAATCTTTTATCAAAAGGAATATCGTGTACATTATATCAAAACACCTACCTAATTGTATTTATAGAACCGACTCGTCAAATATTGTGAAATAAAGCAAATACCACTAGCTACGTTTTTAACACTTTTTGATCAATGTTTTATCATGAGGTTACTGGTAAATGTTTTCAACGATAGAACACAGTATATATTATAGCGTATGCAAACAACTTTGATCTAAGCCCGCTTTGATGATGGCTGTGTAGGTATAACGTTTGTTGGTTTATTTTTATCTTCCTTTCCTGTGTAAATAATAGGAACACGTGAAACACGAATAATATTTATACTGTTTATTGCACATTGCTCTCTAAATTAATTTTGGGGTAATCTTGTTTGTATTTTATTCAATTTTTAAATGTAAGGCCTTCTTAGAAGTACATAAATGGTTTCCTTATTTTTAATATAGACACGGCGGTGGTTGTGTACCACTCAGAATTGACTGTTGTTCTAGTGATACGGTTGCGACATATGTCCAGTTTTTCCGAAAAAACAGGCGACCATTTGCTTGGAAGTGCTTCGTGCGCGAAAAACTTTTTAGAGATGCATTCAAGTCAAACCAGTTTGATTTTACTCACAAACTTGACTTGACTTGATTTCTGTATTTTTAGGTTTGACTTGAAATCAAACTTCTTCAAACAGTTTGAAGTTTGAATATCATATTGCGCTACGTGTTTATTTCCAATTCTAATAATTGAGAGCGTACCGCCTACCCCTACCGCCTACCCCTACTGCCCATCCCTACTACCTACCCCTACTGCCTACCCCTACCGCCATTTGTTTTCATGTCTGACTCTGTACTCACTCTGCTACTCCGCAAATTAGTTATAGTTCATAACAGCTCGGCTGAAAAGTCCCCGGTCTGACCTATAGATGACGACACTAGAATTAAATCCATTTCATTTTTAGATAGTATCAACCTTCAAAAGATTCGTGTAAAAATTTGACAGCTGTCGGATCATTAGTTTGTGAGATATTGCATTTTTAGTGAAGCAACTTTTGTAATTTTCAAAAAGATGGAAAAAGAATTTCGTGTGCTTATTAAATATTGTTATTTGAAAGGAAAAAATACAGTTGAAGCAAAAGCTTGGCTTGATAATGAGTTTCCGGATTCTGCGCCAGGAAAATCAACAATCATTGACTGGTACGCAAAATTCAAGCGTGGTGAAATGAGCACCGAAGACGGTGAACGCAGTGAACGCCCAAAAGAGGTGGTTACCGACGAAAATATCAAAAAAAATCCACAAAATGATTTTGAGTGACCGTAAAGTGAATATGATCGAGATAGCTGACACTCTAAAAATATCTAAGGAACGTGTTGGACATATCATTCACGAATATTTGGGTATGCGGAAGCTCTGAGCGAAATGGGTGCCGCGCGTGCTCACAATCGACCAAAAACAGCAACGAATTGATGATTCTGAGCAGTGTTTGCTGCTGTTAAGTCGTAATAAACCCGATTTTTTGCGTCGATATGTGACTATGGATGAAACTTGGCTCCATCTCGACACGCCTGAGTCCAATCGACAGTCAGCTGAGTGGACTGCTGCCGGTGAACCGCCACCAAAGCGTGGAAAGACTCAACAGTCAGCTGGCAAAGTTATGGCCTCAGTTTTTTGGGATACACACGGTATATTGTTCATCGAATATTTGGAAAAGGGAAAAACAATCAACAGCGACTATTACTGTGCATTATTGGAGCGATTGAAGACCGAAATCGCGAAAAAACGGCCCCATATGAAGAAGAAAAAAGTGTTGTTTCATCAAGACAATGCACCGTGTCACAAATCATCGAAAACGATGACAAAATTGCATGAATTGGGCTTCGAATTGCTTCCTCACCTACCGTATTCTCCAGATCTAGCCCCCAGCGACTTTTTCCTTTTATCTGACCTGAAGAGAATGCTCGCGGGAAATAAATTTGGCTCTGATACTGAGGTAATCGCCGAAACTGAAGCCTATTTTGAGGACAAACCGAAGGAGTACTACAAAAATGGTATCGAAAAGTTAGAAGGTCGCTATAATCGCTGTATCGCCCTTGAAGGCAACTATGTTGAATAAAAAAAATGAATTTTGTTTTACTATGTGAGACCCGGGACTTTTCAGCCGACCTGTTATTATTTAAAAGGATACGCTTGGCTTGTTCTGTTTATTTTGAAGTGTGTGCGTTGTGCGATAATTTAATGTCTGAACCTGAACCTTTTCATGTAGCGTCTCGGATGTATTGTATCGTTTTGATTTTGGATCCTCGTCATAAAATTGAAACGTTTTCTTTAACGACATGGGGACAATCCTTAAAAGATGAAGCCTCAAGAAATTTGAAGAAATTTATAAAGAAAATTATTATTCACGTTACACTGACAAAGAGTCACCCCAAACCCAAACTGAATACAGTCAGTGTGTTCGAAAAAAAGTTTGATGAAGTTTGATGAAACTGATTTTGATATAGACTTGTTTGGACTTTTCAAACCATCCCCCCCCAAAAAAAATAGAAACGAAAATTCATGGAGATACGAAATCGACAAATACGCAGCTGAATGGTGGAAACGGCACGAAACTGCATTTCCAACTTTATCAAAAATGGCGAGAGACTTATTTGCCACCCCAGCAACATCAGCCAGTATAGAACGCTGTTTTTCGAGAGCTTCTTTGACAGTCACAAAAATACGAAACCGATTAAATGAGTAGACTATTAGAACATTAATGTGTTTAAATTAGTGGCTTCAACAAGAATCCTTAACAAATATCACACAAGGATCGCAGGAAGAGGTTTCTATCTATTATATTGTTGCTTTCACTTAATTTGTAACAACTTTACTTTTCACTAAGAATTTTGAGGTGGCAAGTTGTGTTGATTAAAAAAAATGTTTAAAATAATGTATTTTCTTTTTGTTTTACATAAATGTATTTGTTGTACCTACTTACTATATTTAACATAAATATTTTACCCATTTAAGGTATATCTACTAAATTAATTATCTTTCAAACTCTTTCAAACTAGTTTGACAAACAGTTTGAATTTTCAAACCTGTAACCATTGTCCAGTTTGATTTGACTTGAATTATTTGTCAGAAAGATTGACTTGAGTTTGACTTAATTTCAAGTCAATCTCAAACATTCAAGTCAAACTTGTGCAACTCTACAACTTTTGTTGGATTGGGCTCATCTTGAAACACCCATACAGTCGACTGCTGTTTACTTTCGTGCTCATACGCGTAAATCCACGATTCATCATCTGTTACGATGTCATAGAAGTGCGATCGTATTTTTAGAATAGTTCCTTCGACCAATCGACACGAGCCTTTTTTTGAGCGATTGACAAATTGTGTGGGATCCACCGCGAACAAATTTTTTTGACTGTCAAATATTTTTGCAATATTTAATGTATGCTGGTCCCACTAATCCCTAAGGTTGTCTCAATCTCACTATAGGTCAAATGACGATCTTGCAATATCAGTTTGCGCACAGCATCAATGATTTTCAGAACAACAACTGATGTTGGACGAAATTCGTCTTGGAGTGAACTACGGCCACGATTGAATTCACCATACCATCGATAAACACTGGTCCTTGATGGAGCTTCATCGGCAAAAATTGAATCAAGTTCATCCATGCACTGTTGCTGAGTTAATCCACGTCGAAAGTTGTAAAAAATAATCGCACGAAAATGTTCACGATTTAATTGGGCCCATATGAATCTTTTGAGTTACTGCAAACAACACTATTATCGCTCGTATGTCAAAACGTTCTGAGACGTATAACCTCAAAAATGTCGAACTTTACCAGGGTTGCCATATCACGAAATGTAAAAGGCAACCCTCGTATATTTTATTATTTATGTATCCTTAAATCTTCAAAGTGTGGGCGATTTTTTTAAACTGCTTTTATTTATAGATAGAATTACTACTTATGTGAAAAATTTTCTTTCATTGGTTTTGACAGTTTTATTGATTTGTTTTGCAGATTCAGAAATAAAACTTTGATCTTTATTTTTCAAATTTAACGGTTGTCAACTTTGATTCATCCGTTTGTAAAAATAATATACCATACCTACATTATTTTCAGTGTAATGGTAAAATATAATCCCAATAAATTAATAGATAATCCTATAATTATGTAATAGGGGAGAAACTAAAATAATATTAAAATCGAAGGAATGATCCATAACTCACATGTGGCTGATATAAAATATTAATAAAACACTAAGTCAAACCACAACAAATTTAATGGTAAAAATATAAAAAATATATAAAAATCGCAACTAATTTCGGTCCCCGTAATTTTTTTATATTTTATACAACCTAGGTACATATTCATATATTTTACTGATGTAACTTTTAATTTTGTATTTACTTTTACATGATAGGTAAGCTTTTTTTCATTACTTTTATGCCTCACTCATTTTACTAAGTATGTTGTCCAACTTTATATTTTCTTTTATTGTTATAGTTCTTGTGCTTACCTTACTGTATCTTTATATTTTTAGCCTGCTGATGCTCTAAGACCGAAATTAGTCGCGATTTTTATATTTTTACCATTAAATATGTTGTGGTTTGACTTAGTGTTTTATTGGTATTAAAATAATATTATCAGATATTTAAATTATTGTTGCCCATAATATTGCTTATAAGTATTATCTAACAAAAATTTACAGTCCTTTCACTATTTTCTTTGAATATCTCAAAAAGATCATTAAGTGCAACAAAGAGATAATGGGCATATATATTGTGTTTTATTTTTACATAATGCAGATACTATTTTATAAATACTATTATTAACAATTAAGTTATGATGTTCATTGATACTTTTCCCCAGTTAAAAAGTTTTCTTATTTTATGCACATAACGATTCACACTCTTACATTTCATAAATTAGTTCAATGATGACTGTACGAAAATAAGACTAGGGCGTGTTGCTTTTGCCGACGATCTGGTACTTAATCATGGCGGTAAACTTGGAAGAAGCAACCGCTCAAAACAGCAAAGAAAACAGTTTAAAAATATCTTTTGAAAAAACGGAATATCTCACAAATGTAAAAGATTCTCCCACCACCATGAAAACAAACAATAGTTCTACTAGCAATTTGATTACTTTGATTTCAATATTAACTTAACTCTATAATGTTTGATTCCTTTTTTGTAAAAAAAACTTTTTTCAAGTTTTGTAATTATAGTTAACATTAGTTTTCAAAGTTGTCTAAATTTTAGAGCATTTTATACCTACTAATTTTTGTTCAATTGATTTTACTTACTATAACTGTTCATTATTGTCTTTTTTCTATTTCATTGTATTTTTACAGTCAATAGTCACACAAGAGTGACACTAGATGCGACGTCAAATTTTTAAATCGACTTTGTGTTTCCTTTGAACCCTATTAAAAATATACCATTACATAATTAATTGCCTTCCCTCCATGGACTTAATGATGCTCTCATTTCAACGGATAACTTCATTTGTCTATTTGATTGATTTGATTGTATCCACTGATATATTTTTTTTTGGCAATCTATACTCGTCTATTGTCGTAAGGTACCATTAAGTCTCTATTATATCTGTGCCGCGTCACTCGCTTCCATTTGGGCTTTAAATATTTGTTTTTTATTCTTTCTCTTCTTAATACCATAATAAAAACGGTTTTTCTCTACTATCTGTTGAACCTAATTTTATTGACTTTTGTTGAGCTAGTAAAGTTTTTCATTATTAATCAAGGTAGAAAAATACAGACAACTTGATTAGAACTAAAACTTCTTAAATAGTATAGTTGACAAATATTAAGAGATTTTTGTGTTATAAGATATCTTAAATATCAATATCATCGATCGAATTATTTAGATAAATTAATATTTCTGAGAAACAAAAATATAAAATTACTTCTGCTAGTCACGTAATATTGTACACCTATCAGAGCGCGTGACATCGTTCTCTGCGAAAGAAAACAAACTTTGGCACACAATTTATAATTACCTAACCTAACCTAACCTAACCTAACCTAACCTAACCTAACCTAACCTAACCTAACCTAACCTAACCTAACCTAACCTAACCTAACCTAACCTAACCTAACCTAACCTAACCTAACCTAACCTAACCTAACCTAATCTAACCCAACCTATCAGAGCGCGTGACATCATTGTCTGCGAAAGAAAACAAACTTTGGCACACAATTTGTAATTACCTTATGTGTACATTGTTCTTTCAGTGATTTTATGACTATTAAGTAAATATTTCAACTGTTAATCAAAATATAAATCGAAATATAAACTAATTAAAATGTCTCAAGATATATATAAATATAGCAATTTAGGTACCTTTTTCCAATGTCTGGATGTTCCAGGAGCAAAGTTATTAAATAATGACTACGCAAAATTAAAAAGAAATATGAGAAGACCCAAAAAACTCTTTGAAATGCAATGTAAAATAGCACGTAATTAACAAACTACTTTGTGTACCAACCAGTCGCCACCTTGGACTTTTAAAAAGTCACGTGATTTGGGTATTGCCTAATTATTATTATTATCATCTTGTTTATGCGTTATTATAGTGCGAAATAGATACATTCTTATCCTTAAGGAATATTTCGATCCGTATTTAAAGAAGTTTTATTTTGATCTAAGGTGAGAAAAAATTCAACTATTCCTTGATGATAATAATGTATTTATATAGCACTGTACTGTCAAAAACTCTACAAAAAACAAAAAAGATGTACAATATAAAAAACTTCAATGTAAACGAACTACCATAAGATCACAGTGCAGTTTGATGCATTATAATGAGTAAATATCAAAATTATTATAAAAATGCAAAATAAAATATGATAATGACAGAGCTACAATCATCTACCATATTATACAAATAATTAACAATATGCGCAATAAAAATTTTTCTTGAACGTATTTTGAATGAAATTCAAACCGCTTTTGTGCATTCAAGTATTAAATATTCGAAAATTAAAAACCCTTATTCACCCAAGACTTTCCGTATAATGTGTCTAGTCGTCTGTCGCTCCTAATAATCATGCACAGAAGCATGTCGGAAGCACCTTCATAAAAGTTTTAAATTACAGGAGGGTGGCTTGCTACCCTTCATAAAAGACTTTTTAATTTTAAACAATGTAACTAAGTGGATAAATGGATACGGACCTACTGACTTTAAAAATAATCTTGAGTGTCTACTAAATAAAAGAGCACTTCCCACTGTATTGTTTACTTGGGGTTAAGCATTGGTTTTCAAAATTTATAATTAATTTATTAGAAATATTTAAATAACACCGTTAATAATAGGGTCTTATTGTTCTTTCATCTTCTTCTGTTTTCCACTTAGAGTCGCGTATTTTATTTCCGATATTACCTTTTCCGATATGTATGTAAGTCACTCCATCTTCATCTAGGCTGTTCAACATTTTTTCCTCGGTTTTTTCTTCGTTCGGGTGATTTATCCCTCGCTATTTTTAATCTGTTATGCGTGATCCTCTTTTAATATGTGCATTCCATTCATTCTTTTTATTGAGGTCCATTCTCCAATATTTTGTACTTCATGTATTATTCTCCTTATATTCTAGTTCCTTTTTCAGTCTCATAATGTTTACCACCAATTCTTCTCAGCACTTACATCTCTGCTGTTTCTAATAGTTTTTTGTCTTTTTTTGTAAAGTACGTTTCACAATAATTCGTTGACTTGGTACCTGCTCTTAACTGCTCTTAAGGGATTACTAATAAAAGGTGGTTAATATTTCTTCGAACATTTACAGAAAGGTATTATTTATGTTTGTCCAGGAAGATATATTTTGGATTTTTATTATTATTATTTTTCAGGTAAAATTTTAAATTATTATTACTGACCATCAATAGTAAATCATTAGTAAATGAATTTTGATTTTCTTAATCATCGTGGAAGAGAAAGTGGGAGTATCGGAGTAATTTGTTTTTAAAATTCTCTCCTAGAATTTTAGTTTGTACTAAACATTATACTCTGAAAGTAATCTTGTGTTTATAACTAAGTATGTGGCGTCCTTGGGCAAAAAGTGCATTTATCGCCGGATGCGAAACAAATTGTGAAAAATGTGTTTGAAACATTGAATAATCGAGATTATAGTGTAACCGATGCAGCAGAAGAAACATGTAAGTTAACCAAAACCCCAATATCCACAGTAAAAGATATTATCAATAAGCCAATAAGTAAACGAAAAAAACGAAGTGACGTTAATAATACCAAATATGTTGATGAAATACAAAAAGATATAATCCGACGAACGATATATGTCCTATACCAAGAACAAATGATACCAACCCTAGATTGTATAAAAAAACGGTTACTTAAAGACGACACGGGAATTATTTGTAGCCGTACAAGTTTGTGGAGAATTATTTCTCAAATGGGATTTAAATATTGTACCATTAATAAAAGACAAGTGATAATGGAGTCATATCGTTTACGAATGTGGCGTTGTCATTACTTACAAGCTATTCAAAAATATAGAAGTGAAAACCTTTCAATTATCTACCTCTACGAGACATGGTATGACACCCATGATACTCCAACGAAGGGTTTTATTGATTCATCGGGAAATTGCAAAACAAAGGCTCCATCAAATAGAGGACAAATAATTACATTAATACATTCCGGATCAGAAACAGGTTGGGTTCCAAACGCTTTATTGTTATCAGCAAAGAATATTAAAGATTCAAGTTTAGATTATCACGAAGATACGACAGCAGAACTTTTTGAAGATTGGTTTGAGAATTATTTATTGCCGAATATACCGGAAAAAAGTATAATTGTAATGGACAATGCAACTTATCATAGCCGTCAATTAAATAAAGTACCAAATAGCAACAACAATAAATGGGAAATTCAAGAGTATTTGTTAAAAAATGACCTCTATGACGATAGTGATAAACTACATTTAGATTAAATAGTTGTAAATAATGTAGAATTAGTTCATTTGTTTAATCGCAATTAATAAATAAAGTTAAAATTTGTTTTTAAAAAATTTCGTGATTTTTTTTTACAAAATAAATTTAAGTTTTAGTAAATGTTACTGAGTTTTATTTAAATCTATTTTGAAAACCGGATTACGGATCTGTTAATGTTTACTGTACAGTGAGAAATTTATAACCTTTCATTACTAATCCCCTAAGTCAGGTACCGAGTCAACAAATTATTGTGAAACGTACTTTATCTGGTCTGTTTTCTCTATGTGACTTGTATAAATGATATTTAACGTTATTTAAAATATTCTCTTATAAGGGAAGAACTTTTAAGGTTAAATATTATTTGTTATGAGAAATGTAAAACAAAATTAGCTAGCAATACATTAAACATAAATTTAGCATAGTCCTTCTTTCTCTATACAAAGTATTTATTAAAACAGTTTCAATAATATTTGTTTTAAAGTTATCGGAGAAATTTAGTTTTTAAAAATTCTTTCCAAACTGTATAAGTTCGATTTCATACTTGTTGCAACAATTAACTTCGGCGGCTGTATAGGTGGGTTTAAATTATATATTTTTTCGTTACCTACCTGCCGTAGATTATTTCCCTTGGAAATTAAACGCCCCTCAAAACTTGGAGTTTTACGGGTAGGTCAGTGATCCTAGCTCGAGGGCCTTCTAAAATAGAAAAGGGGATTAACCATATACCATTAACCATATGAAACGGATCTCTATTTATTTTGGGGTATTTGATTTGCTATACTGTATTTGAAAATCAAGAGAGAGTAAATTCCCAGAATAAAAACTAATTCGGTATGCAAAACTATAGTACAGTACGTGCGGTAAAACTTCAATATTTGTAATGCATTCTAAATTGTTTTTGTTAATTTCAATACAAAATTTATTAAATTTCTTGGACTATCACGTTATTTTATAATCTTTCATTGTTACTACAGTAGACCTAAGAGGATTAACGTGCGTCATAGGCGTAACCAGATTAGAAAGGGATAATTGTTATTTAACGACCAGCTTCTAATGACAGATATTTTGACTTAAATAGTGCTTAAGTTTCTAGAAATGCAGTTATTTGATTTTTGATAAACGTGAGAAATAATAGTGACTAAAAATGGAAGCAGTTAGTGAGTATACGCCAGTGAAAAAATTAAAACTAGACCATTTATCGCTCAATGAAAAGAGTGCTGTAGTGAATGTGTACCACTATTTTAAACATCAAAATCCCTCAAACACTATTGACAGTGTAGTTGAAACAACATCTAAGGCAATGGGATATGGAAAATCTACAATATATATAGAGTTCTAAAGGAGGAAAAATCAGGTGGAGTAACCTCACCAAAGCCGAAACCAGGTAGACAAAAACTATTAAAAGTCAACGTGGACGAGTTTTTTAAAAATGCTATTCGTAAGCTTGTTCACTCATTTTTTATAAACAAGCAAATACCAACTTTAGATAAAGTTTTGCAAGCCATTACGAATGATGTTGATTTACC
This sequence comes from Ophraella communa, assembly GCA_035357415.1. Classification (NCBI taxonomy): domain Eukaryota; kingdom Metazoa; phylum Arthropoda; class Insecta; order Coleoptera; family Chrysomelidae; genus Ophraella; species Ophraella communa. Next base: position 30,506,989 of record CM068993.1, read on the forward strand.
CAAAATAAGCCGGGATTAACTATGGAAAACGTTACATGAGTTAAACTTTAAATTTGAAAAAATGGGCAGACACTCAATGCTAATTGATTCTGAAAAAATTGTATGTTGGAGAAGACAGTACCTCAGAAGAATACAACAAGTTAAAGCTCAAAATAAAAACATTTATTATTTAGATGAAACATGGGTTAATGAAGGACATTGTGTAGGAAGAGTTTGGAAAGACGAAAATATAAAATCATCCCATCAAGCTTTTCTAGAAGGATATACTACTGGTTTTAAGGAACCTATAGGAAAAGGTAAAAGATTAATTATTTGTCATATAGGCAGTACAAACGGTTTTCTTGAGAATGGTTTACTCTTATTTGAATAAAAAAAAACCGTTGATGATCACTAGGAAGTGAATGGAGACGTGTTTGAGGAATATTTTGAACAGATGATTTAATTCATACCAAAAGGATCGGTTATTGTAATGGACAATGCAAGTTACCACTCCAGATTACTTGAACCTTTACCAACCACTAAATGGAAAAAGGATGAAATTGCAAAATGGTTATCTTCTAAAAATTTAGCCTTTGACAATACAATGCTGAGGGCAGAATTGTTAAGTATTGCTAAAAAACATAAGCAAAATTATAAAAAATATAATATTGAGGAGATAGCCAAAAAACGAGAAATTGAAATCCTTCGTTTACCATCCTACCATTGTGAGCTGAATCCGATAGAATTGATATGGGCTCAAGTTAAAGGTTATGTTGCCAGAAATAACACTACTTTTAAATTATCAGATGTTAAAAATCTCTTCAATAAGGCAATATCTGAAGTAACAAGTGAAAATTGGCAAAAATGTATTAGACACGTTACAGAAATAGAAAAAAAAAATGTGGGAGCTAGATAACATAATTGATATTACTATAGAGCCCATTGTAATTTCTCTAGAATCAGATGGTGAATCTTCTGACACAGAGTGCGAGGAACCATAGCAGATTTAATATTGTCGTATTTTTTGCATGTTGCTCGTCAAATTTTATCTTTGCGGTTGGTTTTTTTCTCATATACCTACTTAATTGTTTTTTTAGCTCCTCATATTAATTTATAAATCATTGTAATTATCTTACATATTATATACATATTTTGTAAATAAACATATTCCTAAAACAAAATGCCTAAAATAATATTGACTTTTTCTTCATTTTATCCAAATTAAATAACTACTGTTTATCTATCTAAAATTGGTAATCTAGGTATAAATAACTAAAACAAATTAAATATTTCTATTTCCATATTAATTTAATTTTGAAAACGCACGTCTATGGTTTACTGCCTTTAACACTGATAACTGCAAAACATTTCTGGGAATTTACTCTCTCTTGATTTTCAAATACACTATAGTCTCCCAAAACGTAAGTAAGTCTAATGGTATTAAATTATTTCAATAAAATGAATATGAACCAGTTCTGATTGAATGAATATATGGTTTTTATAACGCTATTTATACAAAAAAAATCAGAAAAAACATTAATTTAGGAAACGAAAATGTTTAACATTAAAAAATTTTTTAGTTAAATTTACAATTCTGCAAAGAAACAATAATAATAGTTACATTTTAAGTATACAAAATTTAATAGTATTAAAATTAAATCAAATTTGAGATATAAATTAACCATTTTACATTCTATAGGTGCTCTTATCTCTCACTTTTAAAGATACCCATTAATAATTTTTCAAGATTATTTTTAATTTACATAATTAAGATCTAAAATAAAAGCAGCACCTACTAAGCAGATAAAGATTTGAATTATTAACTTAATTAAATTATCCATATAATATAAGTCTTTTAAAAATATGATCTAGCTTGCGTTTTATGGCAGAACTGTAAATTTTAAAAAGTCATAAATGTAATCCATCGAGATTAAAACTGACGTTGCCTCACACATGGTTTGTTGAGACCGAAACTTTGTAATCAAACCTCTTGAAATTGACCTGCGATATTAAAAATCTACCTGCATTTTTTAGAAGCCATTTGGTATAGGTATAAAATATCAACCGTGTTAAAAAGCTACTAAAACATGTTGATTATCAATTTTGAAGCAGAAATTATAAAAAAAAGTATCATATTTACAAAATTAACATCATTCAACTTTATCTCCTGGATAAACTTTATTAACTTTCAAACAGCATTCAGACTGCAATATGTTTTTATAAGCTTTAAGGTTTTCTTATTTGTTAACAGAAGGTCACACAAAGACGAGGGCAGAGTGGATTTGTGAACAAAATTTTGAGACATTGTAAAAAGATTTGTTGGGATCTAGCAGCACATTCAATGGTCATCCACCATACAGTCTGGAGCCAGCAGTTGTTATAAAATAATTTTATTATAACTTTAACAAAAGTACAGCGGCGTGCGTAGTATATTATTTAATTTTTTAAAAGATGTTTTTATTCTGATTTTAAAAAATATACCATACCATACCCTTGTCTTACATCGATATTAAAGATTAAATACAGTGTTTAAAAGCCAAATGGAATAAATTCATTATTTCGGTTACTGTACATATTTATAAAAAATCCCGAAACACGTCAAATTTAAATTATAACTTGACATTCTTTAACGTGAAAATGCAACCCCTACCTTCAACCCCCTTAGAATGACAGGTACAACCTTTAAATGGGAAGTATAGGCTTGTGATATATCATTTGAAAGGTCTCTTCATTCTCTATTCAAAAATGTTATTGTTTTTAAATTTAATGCAAAAATTAACATAAAAAAAATTAAAATCATGATGTTACCGAAATTCGCTAAAATATACTCGAAACTTATTACAATATACTTAAAACTTATTTCCCGTTTAGGTCTTGATAATGAGAAAGTGAACAAAAACCATAGCAATGTGGTTTTTAGATGGTAACCATTAAAAAACTTTAAAGAATTTCCGTGGCAACGCTATTTTAACAAGCAGTAGTAAATTGTTTTATTTAAGTTGTCATTGTTGTAATTTAAGCATAAAGTTTGTTCAATTCAATTCTGAAAAATGGTTAGATTAACGGAAATGCATAAAATAACAGTTTTACAAATGATTGGTTACGGAGATAACATCCGAACACAACAGGAAGTAACTCGCCTATTTCATGAGAAATTTCATAATTTACCTTCTATATCCCAAGGAACAATAAGTAAAATAGAAAAGCAGTTTGGCGAGTTTGGTCATGTAAGGCAGATAAAAAAAGCAGCTGCCAATGCACTGAGTGATGAACTCAAATTAGATGTGTTGCTTGAGTTTCAGGAAAACCCACATACATCGAGTAGACAGACATCCACTACATTCAATGCTAGCCATACATCGATAGCAAACATATTAAAAGAAAATAAATTGCATCCGTATAAGATGATACCTACTCAGGAGCTCATGGAAGACGATTTTGATAGAACTTTTTTTTATGAGCAAATGATGGACATGTTGGATAACAATATTATCCAATTAGAAGACGTTATGTTTTCTGATGAGTGTACTTTTTTACTTAACGGTCATGCTAATCGGTAAAATTGCCGCTACTGGTCCACGGAAAATCCTCACTGGATGAGAGAAGAACACACTCAAAACCCTCAAAAGGTTAATGTTTGGGCAGGGATTGTAGGGAACAATATAATTGGTCCCTTTTTTATTGAAGGCAACTTGAATGGCAACAATTATTTGGCACTACTTTAAAATGATGTCATTCCAATGTTGGCAAATTTATATCCTGATCCAGGTAACCCTCAAGTTCCAGCGAATACGATATGGTTTCAGCAGGATGGAGCACCACCACATTACCAACTTAATGTCCGGCAGTACCTCGATACAATATTTCCCAATCGGTGGATAGGAAGGCGAGGATCGATTGAATGACCAGCGCGATCACCTGATCTTACATTATTAGATTTCTTTTTATGGGGATATGTGAAGAGCCATGTGTACAAAACTAAACCTTCTGATTTAAATGACTTAAAAGAACGAATAACGCTTGCGATTAGGTCGATCACGCCTGATATGTTAAATAATGGTAGAAGACAGTTTTATTTGAGATTAGGATGTTGCCAAGACGTTCGCGGAGAAAATTTTGAACATCTACTTCATTAACATTCATAGTTCTTTTTCGTGTTCTACATTTTATTACGTTTTGCATTACATTTTAGTTTTTGATTGTATTGTAGCGAATTTCGGTAACAACATGATATTAATTTTTTTTATGTTAATTTTTGCATTAAATTTAAAAGCAATAACATTTTTGAATAGAGAACGAAGAGACCTTTCAAATGATATATCACAAGCCTATACTTCCCATTTAAAAAATTGGGGGTTGTACCTGTCATTCTAAGGGGGTTGAAGGTAAGGGTTGCATTTTCACGTTAAAGAATGTTAAGTTATAATTTAAATTTGACGTGTTTCGGGATTTTTTATAAATATGTACAGTAACCGAAATATTGAATTTATTCCATTTGGCTTTTACACACTGTATAGTAAATTGAATTAGTTACTATAAATATTGAAAAGTGAATATTATCAAAGAAAGCTATAAAAATCTCAACTCCCATATTTATTAAATGTCATATATTAATAATTGATACATTCAAAATGGTTTACAGTGTAGAAAAAAAATTCAAATATTAACTTGCTACATAGAAAATAACCAAGATAAACGTGGGAGTTGTATCCAAATCGTCCAACACCTGCAGACAACACGTTCAGAAGTTTTTACCAACAGGTAAATAATATCCTGGTATCTTTTTGATATCAGAATATTATTACCACAATAATAAATCTTTTGAGAAATTCAATAATATACAAGGTGTCTCATTTAAATAACGAATAATTTTGTTGTGTCACCTAAACTACGCACGCCACTGTAAAACCACACAACTTTTATTTCGAAATTTTTTTTTGTTTACGCAATAATAACTATGGTAAGGACTGGGACATTTATAATGAATAACTCTGTACAAGAGTAATACCTATAGTTCTCCTATAGTTTGGTGGACAAAAACCCAGCAGGCTGGGCCTATTTTTGGGGTTCAAAGCCTTACTTGCCTCACCATCATTCATCAGTAGAGTTTTACTACACGGATGGTTCGTCATCTAACCCACCTGTTTAATGTAGGTGATAGTGTCGCCAGTAGGCAGCTCCCCCAAGTTGACATATGTGACGTGTTCGACTGTATCATCTTCTTGTTCACATCCTAGCGAGATGTCAAATAACCCCAACCTGTTTAGATGGTTTCTTAGGTGACAATAGCCAGTAAGGATGCCTGTATCCATACGCAGGTTCTTTCTGATCATGGCTACGTATTTCTTGGCTACTCTGCTATCTGGATACTTCCTCCATTCTACCTTTAAATTATCAAGGGGGCGTTGCTTTACTAGGTCAAGCACCGCTGATGCTGGTAAGGTGATGAAAGTGCCATCAGATCCTTCTAATTTTTGGTAGGCAACTTTCCTAGCTAACGAGATAGCTATGCGGTTGCCCATGACCATTGATCCAGCTGAGAGTAACCACATGGTTGTTGCAGTCTGCGGTACTGACAATCTAATACTAGACCTGATGTGATACGTGTCCTGTTCAGAGCTAATAGTGCTTGTTTGCTGTTCGTAAGAATACGGATGTTATTACCAGTGATTTCTATTTTGATAATCTCTTTGCGGCATTGTCATTACAACCCACTGCCCTTTTTATTTTTCGGCCCAAAGAAAATTTGAAATAAGTTTTAAAATAAAGTGCTAAAAATGCTGCTATAAGTTTATTTTTTTTAAATATTGTTTTTTCTGTTATACTCACATTTTTAATACTAAACTTTTGTAAAAAAAAATACAGATGTATATTTTGAAACTTGGTAAAGTTATAGCAAAAACAGTTTTTGTTATTATTTGCCCACTTTACTAAATTAAATTTAAATGAGAATATTTTACGTAAAATGCTTTTGCAAATTAAACTGATTTAGGGTATTTTCAATGTTATATCGTTTTCTTGTAACAGGTACAGACTAAGTTCCGCTAGAATTGGTAGGTACTTACATATAATACGCATACCGACTTTTCCGTAATAAATATTTTTTTAATAACGTAACTATATTGAAAAATTATTACCCCGAAGATAAAATAGATAAGTTCATCTAACTATAACGATCTTAAACCCAGAGGCTGATAAAAAAAAGACAAAATAATATAAGACTAAACCACCGTTACGAATCCTGGTTCGGTAAACTATGCATACAGGTAATATTATTTTGTGGTCAGTCATCTGCCAATTATTTTGAATGATTGTTCGTGTTGTTAATCTGGCGACACGCTCGTACACATTTCTTAAATTAGTCTCTTTTTCTGTTCTGATTACAGAGCCCGTTTTGATAAGCCAGTTGACATGGTAATAAAATAATTTGTGACGATACCTTGTTTTCTACCGTATCATAAAAACAGATTTTTTATATAAATGGATTATTAATTATCTTAATGATGTATGTAAAAAAATAATAGCTATACTATTTTTTCTTTAATGTTTTGGAAACTATCAACTTAATTGAAAATATTCCATACCAAAATTTATAATTATTGATGTTTTTTTCTATTTTTCATTAGTTGCCTGGAATAATTGCGTTACACGGATGAGTTATGCAGCTGATTTGTAAAATGCGATTATCTCGAAAACTGTTCAGTTTTGAAGTTATTAAAAAGTACACCTTTTTTTTGTTGAAATATCGTATCTTTCATATTTTATCAGAAAAATATTGTTAAGTCGAAGAGCAAAAAAGTTAAGCTCAAATTTATGTCAAATATGTGGCATATGTGGCGTCCTCTATGAGATACATCAAAATTATGCATCAAATTATAATTCCTCATACTCAAAACCTCTACTTATAAATTTTTGTAAATAAATCTCCATAAACATGAAAGTTATGGCGAAAAATTAAATTTTAAACTTCAACTTTACCACCCTGTATCTTTCTTAATATCAACATTTTATTAAAGTAAGTTGGGTTAAATCGTACTATTTTAGAGTGTAGAATCTACTGTTTCTTTTTGTACAATTACTTAAGGACCACCCTGTATATACATAATGCATATTAAAAATATGCATTAAAAAAATGTTATAATTAAATTTATTGTACTAACCCTTACTATTTAATAAAAAACTCTTCGTTTTAACAAAACTTTCACTGTTTATTTAAAAAATTCCAATTCAAAAAAATATTCCAGTCCTTTCTATTTAACGCAATCTTTTTTGCTTCTGTCCAAGTTTTACCTTTCTGTTAAATTTTCCCATAATATTATCCCATGTTTCCTTAGGTCTTACCATCCTAGTTGCCGTTGTTCTACAAAATAATCTAATTTTTTAATGTCACGTTCATCTATGATTTTTTCTTATTTTGTCCAATCACCGTATACTCTCCTCAAATATCTCATTTCTGCTGCTTTACTTTTTTGTCTTTGATCAAGTACCCATGATTCGCATCCAAAAGTAAGAATCGGTCTGTAAACGGCTTTGTAAACTTTCATATTAGTTTTCTTTGTTATTTTTTTTTTATTATTAAGACATTTCTTCATTACATAATATAATTTGCCTTCTCTATTCTTTTGTTTACTTCTGTCTCCTGACTTCCGGATTCGACTAGGGTTATTCCTAGATATTCAAAACTTTCGACTTGTTCTATTTTTTCGCCAGTAATGAAGATTTGCATACCTATCTTTTGCTACAGCCATTACTTTTGTTTTTGATTTACAATATTATCTGCAAATGCACAAACTGATATTTCTATTTTTTTCAATTTTCTGTATCCAATATGCAATGGTTTAGATTTTTTATTCATTTCTTTTAAAAGGTCATCCATAAATGTAATCAAAAGAAGAGGGCTTAGACTTCCACCTTGTCTTACTCCTTTCCTTGTGTTAAATATTTCAGACTGCATGTTTTGACTGATAATATTTCTTGTTTGGTTGTAAATGCATATTGTAACCCTGGTCAGTTTTTTGTTTATTCCTCTATTCTTTAAACTTTCCCAAATCCTATTTCTGCGAACTTTATCAAAGGTTTTTTCCATATCAATTAATCCTAAATATACGAGTTTTGATATTGCTGATTTTCTGTTTATGATTTGGTTTAGAGTAAATACATATTCTTGTGTACTTTTGCCTTCACGGAATCCACTTTGCTCTTCGGATAACGTTGGTTCAATTTGTTTTCTAAGCCTTTTTTCAATAATTTTTTCAAATATTTTTAATATTGTACTGATCAGGGTTATACCTCTGTAATTGCCACAAATTTTATTATCTCCTTTTTTAAATATAGGTAGGTATAGGTAGTATTGACATATTGAAGTTATTATTAGTTTGTAGCGTCCAAAAATGTAACTTCAATATGTCAATCTGACGATGCTAATTCTAGCGAAACGGCTGTCATTGAGTTTAAAAAAGCAATTTTTTTAAATAAACAGTGGAAGTTTTGTTAAAACAAAGAGTTTTTTATGACTCTTAAAAATAGTATAGTTATTTTAGAAATTGTTTTCCAAATACTAACGCGATTTTTAATTAATTTTAAATGCGATTGCTTCAAAAAACAGTGGCAATCCGTCCCTGTCTTTCAGGTTAAACGTTCATACCTCAAGGTAAAAATTATGACAGCTGTTAATTACAAGCAGATCGCATTAACGGCCTATTTCATCATTAATATAAAGTCTTCTTGAAAATTTAACAGTGATACATCTAGTTCAAAAACATGGTTTTATATATATATTTGATGTCGTATTTTCCATTGTTCCTAAACGTTAATGTTTATGTTTGTGTCTGGAAAAAAGACCATAAGGTTACAAAACCAGAAATAATTAATGCTGATGGATGGATGAATGTAAGCAATCTCATTGGTTGTTACAAGAACAAGGTCATGTCACATTAATTGAGATGTCATGACCGTTTTGTTAGGTTATTGTTGACCTATAGATGACGACACTAGAATTAAATCCATTTCATTTTTAGATAGTATCAACCTTCAAAAGATTCGTGTAAAAATTTGACAGCTGTCGGACTATTAGTTTGTGAGATATTGCATTTTTAGTGAAGCAACTTTTGTTATTTTCAAAAAGATGTAAAAAAAAGAATTTCGTGTGCTTATTAAATATTGTTATTTGAAGGAAAAAAATACAGTTGAAGCAAAAGCTTGGCTTGATAATGAGTTTCCGGACTCTGCGCCAGGAAAATCAACAATCATTGACTGGTACGCAAAATTCAAGCGTGGTGAAATGAGCACCGAAGACGGTGAACGCAGTGGACGCCCAAAAGAGGTGGTTACCGACGAAATTATCAAAAAAATCCACAAAATGATTTTGAGTGACCGTAAAGTGAATATGATCGAGATAGCTGACACTCTAAAGATATCTAAGGAACGTGTTGGACATATCGTTCACGAATATTTGGGTATGTGGAAGCTCTGTGCGAAATGGGTGCCGCGCGTGCTCACAATCGACCAAAAACAGTAACGAATTGATGATTCTGAGCAGTGTTTGCAGCTGTTAAGTCGTAATAAACCCGATTTTTTGCGTCGATATGTGACTATGGATGAAACTTGGCTCCATCACTACACGCCTGAGTCCAATTGACAGTCAGCTGAGTGGATTGCGGCCGGTGAACCGCCACCTAAGCGTGGAAAGACTCAACAGTCAGCTGGCAAAGTTATGGCCTCAGTTTTTTGGGATACACACGGTATATTGTTCATCGACTATTTGGAAAAGGGAAAAACAATCAACAGCGACTATTTCTGTGCATTATTGGAGCGATTGAAGACCGAAATCGCGAAAAAACGGCCCCATATGAAGAACAAAAAAATTGTTGTTTCATCAAGACAATGCACCGTGTCACAAATCAATGAAAACGATGGCAAAATTGCATGAATTGGGCTTCGAATTGCTTCCTCACCCACTGTATTCTCCAGATCTAGCCCCCAGCGACTTTTTCCTTTTCTCTGACCTGAAGAGAATGCTCGCGAGAAAAAAATTTGGCTCTGATACTGAGGTAATCGCCGAAACTGAAGCCTATTTTGAGGACAAACCGAAGGAGTACTACAAAAATGGTATCGAAAAGTTGGAAGGTCGTTATAATCACTGTATCGCCCTTGAAGGCAACTATGTTGAATAAAAAAAATGAATTTTGTCAAAATATTGTGTTTTACTATGGTAGACCTGGGACTTTTCAGCCGACCTGTTATGCTGTGAAATTGCAGTCTCTATTCTTAGTAAAGTACTAGTACTTTCCATTTTTAACTTTGGTCAAACCCAAGTAAATTAGACACACCAAAAAACTTCGGAATTAAAACAAACCAACCAATCTTTTGTAACCCTTAGCGCAGTTACAACTTTAATATTTTTTCACGGCGCCCTCTCTTAGTTAACTATTTGAGGAAATTGTCGAAAGAAATAGGTAGTTAGGTTAGGTTGGTCGTAACGAAAATTAAAACACCACCACCACAAAATGACTTTTTGTATTATAAAAGAATTTAAAAGGAAAACAACAAGAAAAAACAAAAATCAAATACGATATTTTCTCAGTAAAATCAATGTGAAGGGTGAGCTTGGTTTTTTCAAAGCGGGAAATAAGACTTGACACTGCTACTCTCATTTCTTGCTCCACATCGATCTTTAAGCGATATTTGCTCTTCATCTACAGCTGAAAATCCAGCTTCACATAACCAAAACTCCACCAAATCGACACTCGCGAATCTAGTTCTAAGGCTGCTGTCGCAAGAGAGTTCAATGAACCTCTCTTCATCTTGTGATGTAAATCCTTGTGGACTTTGTGCATGGAGGGGGTCTTGGATCCACGTAAATTTTTCAACATCATCATCTGCAAAATTCTTCGAAAACCATTCGGTGAGCTTAGCTAGGTGTTCCGTGAAAAGGGCGATCAGTTCATTTGATGCTGCATAATTAAACAATTGCGGGAAGCCGCCTTCTTTCAACTTTGTTATCCATAGCTGTAGTTTCTTTCTAAATGCCGCAATCCTCCCCGAAAGTTTCAGAATGTGCGTGTTGTTACCTTGCAAAGACTATTTGGCATTTTCTTGACGTTCTTGTTGTAAAAAAGTGCAAATTCCTTCGCGTAATTCAAACACACGAAATAAAACATTTTCACGTGAATTACAGTAGTACAGCAGAGCTGTATGTTCAGCTCCCATATCTATGCATAGTTTTTTAAAAAGTCTGGCCTTTAGAGGCCTAGTATTTATGTAATTTACCGCACTAATTACACATTTCAGTATTTGGTTCAGTTCAAAACTCATTGATTTTGATGCCAGAGCCCTATGGAAGGTACCCGCCAATATTTGTAGTGTCCAACAATAAGAGGATCGACTCACGGCGCCCCTTTTTGCTTTCTACGGCGCAAAGTAATAGACCTTAACCTCCAAATATCGACCTAACCGCCAGTTGAAAGTTACAGATAAATATTTAACATTTTAGCTGTCGGAGAAAATGAACCTGTTATTGATAAACCGACCTTTCCAAAATAACTGGTAGTTAAGCATTACCTGAAAAATAAATTGCTATTGATAAATCGGCCCTCAGTGTATTTGTATATTTGTCGTAAAACTAGAAATTCACTTTAAATTTTATCTTTTTCTAAAATTTTACCTCAAAAGTTTGTGAATATTTATGTGAGACCAGTTTTGGAGTATGCTGGTCCTAAATGGAATATGGACAGTTTGTGATTGTCATATAATTTTTCTTTAAAATTGATTCCAGGCTCCGGGGACATTCCTTCAAATTAAAAAAAAAACAGAAATTTCCCAAGAAGTGTCTCAAAGATTTTCTGTCAAATCTAGTGTTTGACAGCCTACCACCAACGCTTTCAGTATTAACTCTTTTAAAAACAATTATAATGCCTATAAATTAACTTTGGTTAACTAAACAATGATTTTTTATAAGAGCTATTTAGACACCTCGGTTCCTTTAATCTTCTACAATAATAATCAAAATAATTGGTGGAAATTTTGGAAAATGATTGATGGCTTATTTCGGTTAATTCTGTCGTGCAGATGCTACCAGAAACCCAGATCATCCTAACGATAGTTTTTCTTTTTTTTTAATCCATAAAGAAACTTAAGTATAATTTATCACTCTGTAGGATTTCTATTAGTCTTTAGGTATTTAGGCAACGGGATTTTAGTTGGCTTACTGAATAAACGATTGTCAAGAAAATGTAAAAACGACTGTGAAAAATGGAAGTAAATATATATAGTCGACCACCCACAGCTTCGGACCGTTTGATGTTAACGAGCAAGCAACATTTTATTCAGTTGGAATGATAGATGCATTGACTACAAAGCGATTTATCGGATTAATTTGAGAAAAGAAAGTAAGTTTTATTCGTAAATTGGCGTAAATATAAATAGTTTGTGGTTTAAAAAATGCTTTAATGAATATTCGTTTTGTTCACAAAGTAAATTATGAAACAATATGAATTATTAAGAAGCTTGCAAAAACATTTTATTTCGTTAAAATTTATTCATGTATTAAACAAATGGTTAAATATTCATATTTAAGAAAAACTGTAACGTCTAACCCAGTCTAACGTAGCTACAGTGGAATTTTAAGTGTTTCTTTTATTTCACTTAAAAATGTTGCTTGGCCTACAAAACTAACACACAAGCATGACTTTTTTGTTTTAAAGTATTTAATACATTCTGCATGTAGGTACATTATTCGTTAATTTCGTGATATATGATATTATATGCTATTATATAATATTTGATAAACTAATAGTACTTACAACAAAGAAATACCGGAAACAACTTTAATTTACAATGTAAATCAGCGATCTATGTTTCAGCCTTGGATTAAATTAATTAGATTATTAGCATTCGTCACATCTTTATACAAAAATGGAAAATACTAATATGACATGCATATATATACAAAAAAGAAGAGGTTATAAGAGAGAACCCTGTGGCACCCCACAGTTCATTACTGCGCTTCTTCAAACACCCTTATTAGTTTCAATGAATTGCCTTCTATTAAATTCCTAGCAATATTCGAAAACCCAATAAAGTGTAATATTAAATATAGAAGTTATTGAGATTAGTGTCAAATGCTTTCAAATAGTCAACTAACAATAAAGCTGTTGCTTTACTTTGGTCAGCAGCTTCAATACTATCGTCGGTACTATAAGCAGTTATTTTATGCAACTATCCATTTTGAAAACCAGATTGGTTTTTGTTTTTAGTTACATTTTTGATAAATCTCTTACGTTAAATTACATTTCTTCCGTAAATCTAAAAACCAGGTAGATCGACCCCGTATTTGTTTCAGTTGTGGCAAAGTTTAGGGTTTCTTCATTGTTAAAGGATTAGCAGATAACTTCCCCCTATACCTGAGCCCATATTAATTCTATGGGATTAGAAGAAGCCATTTCTTCTACAATGTAGGTTTTGTATTTATTCTTGTTCATTTTTGCAATTCTGTAAAGTTCTTTCCTTTGTGGATCTTTTGGAAACTTAATATTTTTCGAAATAAGCCACTCCAAAAGTTCTGCTTTACGCCAACGACTTGTAACCGTGAATAGTAACTTGCGTTGTCCATAACAATAACAGCCCCTTTTGGAATCAGATCCAACATTTGAACAAACCATTCCTCGAAGACATCCCCATTCATATCTTCGTGATAGTCCCCCGTGCGTTTTGAAATAAAAGTTAATAATCCACCATCAACAAAACCTTCAGAACTTCCAACATGGACAATGATAAGTCTTTTTCCTTTTCCAGATGGTGGCTGCAAACCTAACGACAAATCTTCTACGAATGCCTGCCTTCCGCTTTTAATGTTTTCGTCTTGCCAAGATTTGGAAACTGTATATCCAGTATTTATCCATGTTTCGTCTAAGTAGAAGATTTTCAAATTTTGTTCTCCGGCATGTCGAATGCTTCTTAAATAGTCTCTTCTCCAAAAAACTATTTCCGGTTTACCTATCAAGAGAGATTTTCTATTATGTTTTGTATATCTGAAATCCACATCTTTCAAAAGTTTGCATAATGTCATTGTGGAGAATTTTGTTTAGTCCGTATCTTCTTGCACTGATGTCATAATTTTATCAAGTGTTGGAATTTCCTTTCGTAAGTAAAATCCATGGACTTTACGCCTTATTCTTTGTTTTAATGACTCATCGATCTCAATTGGTTTTCGGCCTGAAGAAGTTTTAGTGGGTTGAAGAGTTCCATTCTTGCTTTTTTTTAGTAATCTATAAATTGTTGATTTAGCAACACACAACATAGCAGCCGTTAATTCCACAATATCATCAACACTTGCACTTGGATCCTTGTTTTTCAATGATATATAACAATTCAATATCAGACTTTTTTCATTTAAAGATAATGGACCTGTTTTTGGTCGTTTAGATGGTCCTTGGCTTATCGACATTGTTTGGTACTAGCACAATTAACATTCAACAAATGTTTTAAATATATTCCAACTGTTTACAATATTATGAAAACCATACAACTTTACTCAAAGAACTAATACTAAGTACTGATTTAATGTACTTACTTTCTTTTAAAATAATATTCCCGTTAATGTTTCTAAGAAAACTGGGTTGTTTGGAAAATCCCTCCCAATAATCGAATAATCTGTAAATAGGAGTAATCGTATTAAGCCGATTACAGTAGGCCACTTGCCATTTAAAATTTCTAAGAAAAATTACCCAAACACTACATATAGGAGTAATACAAATAAAAAATATTCATTTTGCTTCTTTGAATTTAATAAAAATTGTAACGATATCTTGCTATCTTGACTTTAATTTTTAAAAAATATATTTCATTGTAATTTATTTGTGACAATATTCAAAGTTTGAATTAATCCTCTTACAAAAAGAACAAAAATATATAAAATAATTATTATTACAGATTGGTTTGTTTTCTATTATGAATAAATTGTATTGCCTTTCTTAATCAAACTTACTAAAATTTATGTACCTCTATCACTTTTTTTTATTAAAATTAGTACATCCCGTTACCTCTGACCTAAATCGTATATTCTTTAGCATAGCTGCAACTCATTCGTTCAATACAAAATGTACCTTACGGTATACCCTCTTAAAATATATTTTGGTACGTTTATGAAATCTACTTAAATGAATGATTTATTACTCCTTGTCCTTTCTATATAGACTATAACTGGCTTCACTTTGCTAAATGTAGTTGGATTTTCCAAGAACCTGGAAAAACATTATTTACTAAGCAACTATTAATACTGTGAGTAAGAAAGGGCAAAATGTGTGGACAACATAATAACATTTTAATATTAATTTTATACCATCCCATAGATTTTGATTTCACCACAACAAGAATATTTTTTTAGTCATTGTTTCAAGTTTTCAAATATTTTCTATGTATAAACAAATCATTTTTATATTTTGCACTTATAAAAATCTTCATTATAAAACGCATTTGCGTATCGTAATGTAACTTTTACGCACGCAAATTTTTGTTTTAAATGGTTGGCGACATGATTGAAGTATCTAATGACAAGACTATTGACAATGACATTTGTGGGTTAATAGCAATTTATTAATTTTATATTGTTCTTTAAAAAAGTATTTGTGAATATGAATATCATCTTTTACTTATATAATATATTATTATTGGTGTATTAGTAATTTTAAAATATTTGAAAACATTAACATTTCATAATTTAAATGTCAAAACTGTCAAATGTTATAAATTACACAGTGCTACCGACATACTTTTTAAAATCAAAATTTTCCTAATTACATAAAAATAATAAATTAATTTAAAAAATGGTAAAAAGGGCAAAATATAAAAAATATTATAAACAACTTATTTCATATGGCTGTTGTGACACTCGTTCTTTAAAAAACTCATCGCTTCGCGATTCGTTTTTTAAACTTGAACTCGTGTCAACAGAATTCCATATGAAATGCGTTGTTTAATATACTATTATCTGCTTCAAGGCACTGCTCTATTAGATTTAATTAAAGCACCAAAATATCTTATTTTTTAATAATTACTTAGTAATTTTCTTATATAAATATTTTTTCGAGAATTCAAGAAAACGTGTTTGCACTTGCTATCTTATCCCTTTAAAATTATTTTCATAATCCATAAACCGCCAAAGGTTATTGATCCAAAAAATGAAACCTATGGTAAGTGGTAAGATGAAGTGTTTGTTTACACATACATAACTAAACATGGGGAAGTCAATATACTTATCCGTGTTCCGGAGGTGTAGATTGAACTGCCACCGAAAAGAATTAAATTATGTAAACAAAACAAAAATTAGATCCTTTTTTGTACGAGGTATGATTGAAAAATTCTATAAAAACTCTGGTAGAGCTGAACATCAAATTTTTATTTGTATATAAACAAGAGTAAAGAGTATAAACAATTTGGAAATTCACCAACAATCTCAACCATGGTTGTATTCACATACCTACTATTTATTTGTTATTATATATATTTTTTTTCCTAAGACGTAATATTGTTAGGATTATTGTGTACAAAATTTGTCTATTCTTATTTATTGCTTTATTTTTCGCATTTTAATAGCCATAACATTCTTTTTATTTTCCTTGGAACTTTGATATACAGGGTGTTTCAAAAAGGTATGTCATAAAAATCACTCATTCCGGGGACAAAAATAAATTGAATCCAACTTACCTTAGTACAAAAGTGTACACAAAAAAAGTTATAGCCCTTTGAAGTTACAAAAGAATAACGAGATATAAATAATATTATTACATATGATGGGACAATAAAAGTTCTCTGTTCAATTTAAAATAGCGCAAAAGACTTGACTTATCTTTAGAAACTTCTGCTGCCAATGCTCCTCTTGAGAAGATCCCAAAGATACTTCTTTCACAGAAAGAGGAAAATCCTACGGTTCGGTAGTGGTGAACCAAATTAATCCAGTGCCAAAAAACATCCGAAGTAGATCCGATATCTACTTCAATGGAATAATAACATTATAAATTGTTTCGCTAGTTTATATGGTTTCACTATTATATTGTAAAGAATATTATGATTTTAATGATTATTTATAGTTAAATTTGTTTATTTATAAATTTGATTAAATATTTGATATTATTCTTTAAATGTAATAAAGCAACAAGATCTTCTTTTTCTCAGGGGTGTTTGGTTATGCAAGTTTCTAGTTGGATTATTAGGTAGAAGGTATTTGAATAAAATTTGATTAATTATAATTACAAATTTATTATAAAAAAAGTTAAGTTAAAACAGTAATATTCAATGTCTAATAATGATAATAATTAGTAGAAAAATAAGAAAAAAGAAAGGACTTTTTTTGGTTTTCTTGTGTAATATAATTGTTCCTTGTTTGTTCCTCCAAATGGATATTCAGTTTTTGATTATAGTTCTTTTAATATTATTATAAATAGTAAGTACACTTATACTTTCTCCTTTTTTATACGCCGAAAATGTTTTTTAATTACAGTTTTGATTAGTTTTTACTGTCACATTTTAGCAGTTTGTTTTACTGTTTTGATTCTTTCTGATGTCACTATTTAACACTTTATTTTAACTGATTGTTCACTTTGTTCTAATTGACTGTTCACACTGACTGATCTTCTATGTCTGACTTCCAATAATATACTACTCTAACGACCTCTGCTCAAGACCTTTTATAGGTTTCAAGCTTTCCAGAAACTTCTTAAATAACCATTTTCTAAGAACTATATGCATCTCTCTCTTTTTTATGTATGACTAGACATACTCACTGCGTCTATTGTCGATCATTCCAGAACAAAATATGGTAAAAATATATCTGTCTCCTTTTTACACATTATATACTTTGTTTCTTCAAGTTTCTGGTAGGTTTAAATAACATATTTATGTACAAGATATAATATTGATACATTACATAGTATGTTAAAAATTATTTCTAACTTAAAATTTTGTTACAGACACACAAAATATATAATAAAATAATATAAAATAATAAAAATTATTTGATTAAGTTATATTAAACAACTGTTGATATTAAATTCATTATACTATTATCGAATATTTAAATATTACAATATATTTAGGAATTTACAATTTCTTATTGTAAAAAACCATTACATTCAAGAGTACTTCCAAATTCGCCATTTTATATTCTCAATGCAAAAAAATGACCACGGCGTATTTAAATTAAAATATGCTTTGGTATACTCTGAAACTCTTATCTGATGTATTACTGTCTATATTGATAGATATTGTTCTTTAAATGTAAATAATTCTAAAATTTTATAGCCTTCCTCTTTTTTAATAGCAGCATCAGGATGAAAATGTCCACATTCTATGAACAGCCTTAATACGATAGAAATGCGATATTAGTGCGGTTTGGTTTAAACGTTATACTAATTACAAATTATTACTTATAATCAATAAATTAAGAACCTCTCCTAGATGGTGTTAGCGGTACTATTGTAATTAAGTTATATATTTATTATATGTACATAGAATGTTATAATTTAATTTTATAACGCAAACATACTTTGATCGGAAACACCCTGTATTATAAAACAAATTTAAAATGCAGATGTATTTACACTAAAGCGATAAACTACAGAGCTCTTGACTGGTTTTTTAGTATTATGTTTATTTTGCACCTGCGCCAGCGTCGCTGTATAGGCAATGTGAACACCGAGAGTCTTTGTGCTTTACACTATAGGGCGTTGTTCAAAGAATCAACCGCTTTTTAAAGATATTTTTGATTCCCTTTGGTGTACAGGAAGTTTATAAGACTCGAGGGATCTAGCCGTAAAAGCTTACGAATCACTAGAGGTCAAGTTTTATGTCTTAGTTTCCGTTTATTTCTTTCATTTATAGGAAAACTAAAGTATTTCTTGGTAATCATTTAGTATACACGAAGAATTGTGCAGATATTAAAGTATAAGTACCTAAAATTATTATCATTAGGTCTGATATAACAATAATTGCAATATAAACAATAAATTAAAATACAAATTGTTTAAAACAGTATTATTACAAGTTTAGCCTTAAAACATTTCAAATTAAATGCAGATACTTGTTATCTGGATGCGTTTCACATAAAAAATTAGTAGTTACTTGCTGTTAGTCTGTTAAATCTTTGTTCAAAACATTTAAGAGCATTGTCTCGCGCCAAATTGCTTATTGTAAAAGTGTCATGATTAAGAATGGGATTCTGAGTAAGAAAAAGTCGATTAGCGAAAGATGGTTTCCGATAAATATGAAAGCTATTTTAAATAGTATGATAACCAATGATTAATAAAATGGTTAATTGTCTTTAAATAATCAGCTGGCACAATAGTTTCTTTGTTTATATCCAAAAACTGCGGCCTGGTAACAGTTTTTTTTAGTTTACAACAGCTGTCATAAAGATTTTTTTCTATGTATGTACTATATTTGTAAAGATTGGGGACCCGTTTGGGTTTTGTACTTCCAGTACATTTCAAATGTGTTTGAGGTTTCATGTTCGGTGGTATATTTCTCATGTTTTTTTCATTCATTTTCGTACCGATTTTTGTTGTGTTGGAACAGACCTCGTGATGTGGGCGATAACATGGAATTTACAGTTTCAACGAAAACTCACCCTAGCCATGTCAGGGTACTTTCGTTGACGATAGTACTAGTAAGTTCAATTAACCCTTTATAGGATAGTGGTCGTTATGTTTGCCACTTTTATTTTTCTTCAGAAGAAGGAGCAGAGCCACTTCTGAGAGCGCCATCTGATTGCATTGCCAGTGCGTAATGAAATCAGGTGATTTAGTTGCCTTCCACTGATTAGAGACTGCAGTACACGCATTTGTTTACTAAAATGTTGAATCTGGAACCGTTGGCGAAATTGATACTGAAAACCGTTTACACTACCACTACACCAACACACACTTTTATATGCCCTAGTTTACCTTCGGTCTCTGAAGAAGATAACTTGGTAGTTTACCTTCGGTTTCTGAAGAAGATAACTTGGTGAGTTTACCTTTGGTCTCTGAAGAAGATAACTTGGTTATCGAAACGCGCGTCAGGCATATAAAAGTGTGTGTTGGTGTAGTGGTAGTGTAAACGGTTTTCAGTATGCATTTGTTTAGAAAGTGGTTTCAGTATTTGCCACTGTGCGTTTTTTTTTCAATTTTTTAATATTGTCTCTAATGTGGACACATTTTTGAAAATAATGTATTTAGTTAGTATTTATAAAACATTAACAAACAACATGTAATTTCAATATGTCAATCTGACGATGCTAGTGATAGCGAAACAGCTGTAATTGAATTTTAAAGCGAATTTTTCGATTAAATAGTGGAAGTTTAGTTTAACTGTGCAGTTATTTATTGTTCTTAGTAAGATGAACTTCCAAAAAGTAGGGGTTTACACAATCAATTTTATCAAACATTACTGTATACACCTCATATTATCTAAACTAGAATGCGGATTATCTGTAAGATTGTTGGCAAACTTGTTATTAGCCACTACTAAAAGAGGTTTCAAGATATGGGATCCAATGTTATATTATATGTAATGAATGTGGCGTTGCTTTGTGCATAGAATTTTACAAACCGTTTCATGAAAAGTAATATGTATTTGTGAAAATTTCATTGAGAAATGAATGTTTGACAATACCTACATTTTTGAGAATTGTATTTTTTTTTAATTTTTTGTACCTTTTTGTATTGGTACGTATTTTTGACAATAGTTTGTTTAAATTAAACTTTATTTTGTTATTGTTGAGAGTACTGAATAAAAATATTTTAATTAAAATATGTCTTGTTTTTTTAAGTGGCTTGTATATTTAAACTTATAAAGATACTGAGGGCCTCAAACGCATAGTGGCAAATATAGCAACCACCCCAAAGTTCAACAGTAAGTGGCAGTATTTTTTTTTAATATTTTTCCTTGTTTAGTACATAGTATTTGTCTATCAGTACAAAAAGAATCTAAAAATACATTAAAAATAGTTTTGCCCTATAAAGGGTTAAGAGGAATCAGTTTAGTGGCCCTGCATTTTCACACGTATAAAAAACCTCGTAACTAATTGCAACAAATAAGTCAGAATCACCCATATGTCCATGTCCTTGTAATTGCCATTCAATTTTCTATTTTTCCGTTAAAATTCTGCTTAATAAAAAACACCTTCAATATCCTCATATTGATTTCTAATTAATTGAAACCGTTAAATATCAATTTCCTTAAGTATCACAATATTCTTTGTAATATAATACTCATTATTTAATAACTCGTTTATCACATATAAATTTAATCCATACACATACACCATGTAAAATCGTTAAGGGTGTCACGATTGTTGAATTAATATCTCCAATATTTACGTCTCCCGCCGTTTTCTGAACCATAAATAAAATGTATATCAAACTGTAGGCTTTGGTTTCTTCATACCAGTCGGTCATAACACTTTACAGAAGAATCACCCGATACGGTAACTTGGAAAGAGACGTTCGACACTGCGTAAATATACGAGGGTGGTTCTATAATAAAATCACCTAACAAGAGTTGTAGAATAATAAGAGACACCTTTACAATGGTACTAGTTGAATAAAACAAGCGAGAATCTTTGGAAAACAGACTTTTATGGAACATTTTAATATTGAACATCGTTTGATTTCCCACAGTTTCCGCAAACAGCTTTTCTAGTGTTAAATGTATCTGATAATGCTCTCGCATTAGATAGATTAGATACATATTATTGTATACAGTGTGGAACAAATTCAAAAACATAAAAATTGGTGTTTTTAGCTGTGTTTTTGATTCAATCCCTTTTTTTGGGGTACCTTGTGATAGTAGCCAATATTAATTGTGTTGTTTCAAATACTACAGCCTAGAAATTACTAAATTGGTATTGGTTACCTTCACAAGCAACCTTTGCAGATCTATTTTGTTCCCCTTTGCATTTTAAAGCAACTCATCTAGCCCTGCCTTTCTGATGAAGTTTATCAGCCTTGATAGTGGCCATTTTCCTTCTCTTTCAGGCAGAACCTGAATAATTCTATCTCTGTTTGGCCTATAAGACTCACGTGCTAATTAAGGTTGACTTTCGTCTTTGTAAAAGTAGAACTGCCGTGAATTTTGCAGACTTTTTTCTTATGAGCTGTTTGGTCTGACCGTCTAGGTTTACCTTCCCACCATTTAAGAGACTTTTTTGCATCAATTTGTTGATTGCTGCTTGATTGATGCTTCCCATCTAATTGAGCGCACAGACAGTGCTTCATACAAGCTTTGAATTGACCTGTACCCAACTGAGTTCCCTTAGAGTCGCTTCACTATCAGAATGAATTAAGATGAACTTGTTCTCCTTTCAGGTAATTATTTCCGTATGTCAATATAATGTTGCAGCAATGTCTGCTTGAAATACAATCCTGTTCTTGGATTTGTATCGTATACCTTAGTCCCTGTACGAACATTGGTTTTGGAGCCATACGTGTAGCAAAGAGGGTTTGGTCCTTCTACTGGCGAACCGGTTTCCCGGTCCTCTTTTGTGGTATCTTATACCTAGGGACTATTCTGTCTACGGTTTCCTGATTGGTAACGTTCCGCTGAATGTAAAGATGCGAAGGTGTTGAGTTTATTAAAAGCTATAACTATTTCAATCGCTTTGTCAGCCTTTAAACTTTACCTAGCATTTGAATAGCTCCAGCCTGCTTGGTTTTTATCCACCAAACTCCTGAACATAGGTCAACATTGATCTATGACTTTGTTAGTCTTTGGGTTAAGTGCTTGTGTGACTCTTGCGACATGTGGTCGGGCATTATCTTGTTGGAAAGTTGGTCTTGCCAGGGTGTCAAAATAGGGTAAAAGATGGGGTTCTAAAACTTCTTGGATATAACATTGCGCGTTCATATTACCTCTGATGAAGATTAAAGGTGATCTCGAACCATAAGCTATAGTATCCCAAACCATAACTCCAACAGTTTGATGAACATGCCTTTCAACAAAAAGCTGTGGATTTCTCCTTCCACCACGTCGTCTTCTGATCCTCGCTCGACCATCGTGCATGCCTAAAAAAAATCGAGACTCGTCATTTAAGACAATAGTTTTCCATTTCTGATCCCAGAGTGACCGTTCTCTGCACCACTCAAGGCGATTACATCGGTGTTCTGGAGTTAAAGGGGGACCCAGTGTGGTCGGTATGAAAACAGGCCAAAACGTCTTAATCGTCGGTAAACACTTCGCATGCCAATAGGTCTTCCGTGTTCTGCAAACTATTCATTTGCAATAGACCTGGTAGTGTAGAAACGGTCCCCAAAGACCAATAATCTTAGGCGGCGATCTTCACGGTTTGTTGTTCTACGGGGGCGTCCAGAGCCCCTTGCTCTTTACGTACGGCCTTCTCGAAGCCATGACTGACAACACCTAATCTCGGTGTCCACACTTCTTTGCACTCTAAGTGCAATTTCCCGAAAAGGAAATCCAGTCCTACTATACGACCCCTATCAAACTCACTAAGTTGACGAAATCGTACAGGTCTCCGTACCCTAGGCAATCGTAAAGAATATCAAGAACCAAAATCCGCAAAATTTGGATCTTTACTACGACTACAATATTCATTGTTGGATTGTTAGTGGATTTCAAAAAAAAGCAGTATGTCACTTGGTATATTATACTTAGGTATTTAGCTTGACTTACAAATGTAATTTCTATCCCCTTAATCACTGGTGGCTTTAAGCCTTGAAGGTTTTTTTCCGGTTGAAGGCGACCAGAACAATATTTACTATAAGATTCTCTATAGGTACTTTAGACATCATTGTATGCTGCACAAAAATTGTTTTCGCGTAAAATAATTTGAGATGAATTGACCATCACGACCCCCCAGGCTTTCCGCTAGATTGATTGCAATTTTTATTGATGGTTAAAAGTGTAAACAATTGATTTAGGAAGTTTAGTGATGATGGTATGATGCAAAAAAGTTATAGGCGTTTTAAGCGAGTGAAAATTCCAAAGTCGATCAATATTTAATTTGAAACAAATTATAACAACATGTAATGGGACAACCGGTATAACGCCTTTTCTATTATTAAAAATACTCTAAGAAAATTAAGAATGCTTATTATGCACGTTCTTACCTTGTATTAACACGACCTGACCTC
The DNA here is from genome assembly GCA_035357415.1 of Ophraella communa. Lineage (NCBI taxonomy): Eukaryota > Metazoa > Arthropoda > Insecta > Coleoptera > Chrysomelidae > Ophraella > Ophraella communa. Next base: position 30,531,090 of record CM068993.1, read on the forward strand.
GACAATTAAATATCACATATAGGGTCATGAGCGGGCGTGCATTGACTAGTAGGTCAGTGTTACGAGAGTTCCATTTATTGTTTAATGTTATGAATACATAGATAGGAATATAAATACTGTACAATGTAAACAAAGCATTCACTTTTGATTCTATATAGTAAAACTGATGACTCGTTATTAGTGTAATTTTATGTATCATCTAAATAAGTAATTAAAAGTAACTTAAATTAAATGTGGTGTTTAACATAAAACTGCTCCTGATCAACCCTCAACACAAACAGAAAAGGAAGTAGTGAAAAAATACTAAACTAGATTGTATACAATAGAGTTATTACTGATTTATCTACAATTATTATTTGGACATTAAAAGTAATCTATTATGCTTGGCAGTTATAGACAAAGATATAAAGCAAGGAAAATCTTGTTGACCTTTCCTTCGACCCTTACCAACTACAATCACATTTTTGAATGGTCGGAAAATCGTTCCGTTTTATGCATCGTAGAATCGTTGTTGCTGACGATGTAAATTTGATTTTCTCAAAAGGGGACGTTATGAAGAATTTGCTTTCCCTTGTAAACATTGGAACTACGGCACGCACAGACAAAATTGCATATTTGCTATGAACGAAAATAATTGGATACAATTTTTTTCGAAGTGGTGTTTTCTGTAATATAGCTTGAATTTTTTATCAGATTACGTTTTGTTTGTTTCTATTCTTTTCGTGTATGTAGAATTCACAATTGATTGAATGATAACTTGCAGTATATCTTATTATTTGACGTCTGTCAAAAAATTTACTATAGCTCTATTGACCTATCACTGTGTTCGTCAGGGAAAAATTTGTGTCATTATAGATTTTAGTTTCACAATTGCCGAATGTCACATTTGTTCTATTGTCACCACCTTTTTCATTCATTGGGTGTGTATTTAATTTGTACTCCACCTTTCTTCAAAATAAATTCGAAATTCAATATTAGTTAAATATTTTCCTTAAGAATATAATAGTTGCCCCTCTAAATTTGAAAGCATAATGTCTAATTTAAACTAAAAAACATTCCAATTTGAATACTAAAAATAACTACCTTAAATTAGTGCTCAACAAATTCTTAAAAGCTGTATTATTTTAGGCTATAACGGATACATTATTTTCAGTAGCATTTTTCTTTTCGTCATGGCAAAATTAGTACTCGATGTATGAATTAATATTTTAAACATGCGATCCATATTAAAAGTCATTATACCTAATTAAGAACGTATTTTCCTTGAACTCTTTACCAGAGATGGACTGGTTAAACCACTCAAAAATAATTAAAATGAAAATGTTTACACTATAATTAGTACATAAAGTATAAATGGAGATTCTTGTTCGCAAGAATTACAAAGAAATTTTGTTAAAAGAATGGTATGCTTTTAAAATAAACGACAGAGAATTTTTTGATTTATATTATTCTTTTAAGTTTTTAAGACATTCTAGCACTATATAAGGACATTATTATCGTCAAGGAGTTTGAGTTAAATTTAAAGAAGTTTTTTTTTGTTTTACATGAAAAATTTTCATTTTTTACCGTACAATAAAATAAATCAAACTATTCCTTAACGATATGTCTATATATTGCAATGATTGAAAAACAACTTAAATTATCTTACCTTAATTATTAGAATAATCCATGTATTATTAAGAAAAGGATAAATGATAAGAATAATAGTCTTCTGTAAAATGAATTTACAAGCTTCTTTTATTCTGAATTATACACATAAACTAAGTACACTGAATAAACTTGAGTCCAATAATCATATATGAGTATGAAAACACTATAATTCAGTAGTCTGTTTGAATCATCTTTGTCTTGGTTGTAGAAACATGCATCAAGTCCAAGTTACCTAGAAATCAATTAAAAAGTAAACATATTAGGTCCAATAAATTGATGACAATCAAGCTAGCACCCCCACACTGACTAAATTAAAAAAAAAGTAGCCCATAATTAAGTGCTAATTAAAGGCTAATTTGTACCACAAAAATTAAAATTTGTACCACCGCGATAATCGAGAAAAATCGCTTTGAAAATGGGGGGTGCTAGGTTGAGATCAAGGCAGCACCCCCACTTTGATAGAATTCCAATTTAATTACATCAAAATAAAGGGCATATTAAAGGCTAATTTGTACCACAAAAAGTTAATCCATATTATTATTTATAATGTCAAAAAATAAAATCGAACGCTGTAAATATCGCTGCTCTATAATTTTAGCACCCCCACTTTCGTCTATTCAAAAAGTGAACACACAATATTATAAAACTAATTAAAGGCAAATTTGTACCACACAAGAAATTTTTATACTTTTCAATATAAAACCGCCAATTGAATTTAACTCATTACGGTCGTATTAAATGGTGGCGGATGCGCTTATATTTGTCAATATTCTAAAGTTAAAAATAGTGTTTCCCGTCACGGTCCCTTTTTAAAAATACCTACTTCCACATCTTCTCTTTATTATAAATATCGATTGTTTATAATATCGGAGAAGTTGGAGTGGCAGTGCGTACATCTATATGGTTTCTATTATATGACTAAATTAAAAAAAAGTAGCCCATAATTAAGAGCTAATTAAAGGCTAATTTGTACCACAAAAATTAAAATTTGTACCACCACTAGTAATTCTATCGCCAAATCTCTAACATTACATGTACAACATAACATTTACAGAATCGTCCGTTATATTGTTGACTTTGCTCAATTTTTCAGTTTTTAGAATTAATGCCCTATTTTTATATGTTGCGGCAGTCATTCCAGTTTTGCTTGTATTTATTATTAATTCTAGAAATTCACTTCTGTTGGTTGGAAGAAAAGGGCAAGATTTTTCTGCCATAAATAATAAATGAAATAGGGCAATCAAACGCACAAGTATTGCACAAGAGTTAAATTCAATTGGCGGCTTTATATTGAAAAGTATAAAAATTTCTTGTGTGGTACAAATTTGCATTTAATTAGTTTTATAATATTGTGTGTTCACTTTTTGAATAGACGAAAGTGGGGGTGCTAAAATTATGGAGCAGCGATATTTACAGTATTCGATTTTATTTTTTGACATTATAAATAATAATATGGATTAACTTTTTGTGGTACAAATTAGCCTTTAATATGCCCTTTATTTTGATGTAATTAAATTGGAATTCTATCAAAGTGGGGGTGCTGCCTTGATCTCAACCTAGCACCCCCCATTTTCAAAGCGATTTTTCTCGATTATCGCGGTGGTACAAATTTTAATTTTTGTGGTACAAATTAGCCTTTAATTAGCACTTAATTATGGGCTACTTTTTTTTAAATTAGTCAGTGTGGGGGTGCTAGCTTGATTGTCATAATAAATTGTATTTAAGTATCATTAGTAAAATAGGTGTTATCAGAAATATAAAATTGAAATAACAAGTTAAGATTAATATTTATAAAACAAAAAAAAAATATTGTTATTACAAAAGTATGAGTAGGTTATAAATTGTGATGTAGATTTAATGTTTTAAACAAACAATAATATTAAAAGGAAACTAGTAATAAATAATCCAAACAAACGAAGTAAATCACAACTAAATTTGTAATAAAATAATGAAAATACTTACAGGTTAAATGGTCTATGATTTCAACATCCATAATAGTAGGTAGAGCATTGAGAATCCCAATAGTTGAATATACCTAAAAACATTCAGTTTACTAAATAACAACTTATGTAATGTGAACAAATAAACAAATATGTGATTTAGAAACTGAGAGTGATAGGGTGAAACCATGTTAGAACAGTGAAAGTGCACCCAAATATCTAAAGTGAGAGGACACTAAAAATCAAACTATTGGATATTAGAACTATATTAAAACAAATAATGATAGTGATAAGACACTAAAAGTAAACAATAACTATTAGATGTACAGTATGAACTGTGAAATTATAATGTGAGAGGACACTAGAGACAATTGTTGCGAAATACTATAATAGGATAGAATTTGTAGTTATTATTATTTGTAGAAATTATTAATATGTTTTACACTAATATTTTATATGTTTTAGTGTAGAAATGTTTGTGAATAATGTGATTTTAGTTAAATTTTGTATACAAAAATGACGGTGATAAAGTAATTTTTAAAAAGCAATTTATAAAGAAATTATATAACATTAGTTATGGAAAATAACATCCATAAATATTTTAAACCCTAAGGAATATAAATATGTAGAAATTTATTATGTATTAAGTGTTTCAGCTCATAATTGTTTTTGAATTTTTTATTTTGTTTGATAACTTGTAGCTGTCACTTCGCTCCGTTTCGAAGGGAAAAAATGAAGTTTAATTAATGAAAGTTGATTTATTACCAATTATTATTGGTTGATTATTAACCAATAATAGAATCAATAAAGTAATATTAATTAATTAGATTTATCAGAAAATCACGAAAAATTCCCTGATTAAACAAAAGAAATGCAGTTAAATTCAATTTCAGGAAAAAGGTATAAATACCGTGAATTTAGCCTCTCACAAGCCCATACTTCCCATTTAAAAAATTGGGGGTTGTAACTGTCACTCCAAGGAGGTTGAAGGTAGAGATCAAATTTTCAGGTTAAAGAATGTCAATTTAAAAACGAAATAATTATTATTCCATTTGGTTTTTCCATACTGTATAAGTTTAGAAAATAAATTTATTAGTCACAGATTTGTAAAGTTTTAACTGACAGAATTTTAAAAAGAGTGTAGCAAACTAGTTTAGAGATAATTCATATTATTACTAATATTTTTTTATAGCATTTGTGCCAAGGTGGCTCTGTACAATTAAGGACCATTATGTGTGCAGTTTTCGATAATAATTGCTTCGGAGATAAACTCGGCCTTGCTTCATTTCAAATATTAATGATAATATCGATTAAGTATAATGAAGGAATGATTAACTCATTTTTATGTTATCTGATTGCTTATTGTATTACGCTGCATTTTTAACGAAATTGCTTTTATTTTAGCTACGATATAATATAAAATAAAACGTATAATCTGTCTAATAAATAAATAAACAGAAAGGTAACACTCTTAATTCTCGGATTAGAAAATTCTATTAAACAGTGTTGGTTCAGTTTTTCAAATTTATTGTTGATAAAAAATCTAAGAATAAATTACTTTTTTGAGTTGTTTAATTCCTTTATAACTCACTGTCAGGGAATTTACAAGAATAAACTATGTAGATACCTATGTCGTAGCTTGATTTTTTTTATCTTCCGCAGACATTTGAATGAATGATGTATTCACCAAAATAATTAACAATACATATTAAGTAGGAAAGTCCAATTGATTGCTTTAAAAAACCATATATTTAGTACTGCCTAGATATGTTAATTTTTTATCCTGTCTGTTTGGATTTACGTTTATGGTTGATTCGATAATAATAAATAAATTCAATAGATCCGTCACGATTTTAATTATCAAAGATTTATTTAAATCGCGACTCTTGTTTAGCGGTTTAAAATAATCAATAATCAATAACATTGAACCTTGATTATTATTCGTCACAGGTTTAAAAATTCTTAAGGTAAAAATGAGGATAGTTTATTTCGTGTCATTTTTTTAGCTGTCTACACATAAATTACCATCAAGTTGAAACTATGCTGTTTAAAACAAAATTAAAAACAACTTTTTGATATTATGATATACATACACCGGCAAATTTAAAGGAACAAATATAAAATTTAATTAGTTCTTCCAAAAAAGGTACACATTGTAAATACTGTACAGATAATGTCTTAAAACGAAGTTAGATTATAATGGGTGGTTGGAATGGGTTTTACAAAAGTTGTACCATGTCCTCCGCGAGCCCTGACAACTGCAGTCATTCGTCTCGCCATACTTCTAATGAGGTCATCGATCAGTTGTTGAGGCAGTCTCTCCCATTCCTCAATCAATGCAATTCTTACTTCCTCTTTGGTTTGAGGTACCGGAATTCGTGCTCTAAGTTTTCTGCCTAGCCTGTCCCACACATGTTCTATCGGATTCAGGTCTGGGGAACACGCTGGCCAATTCATTGTTGTTGACCTACTTGTATTAAAAAGTCTCTTACACAGTGGGGACGTGTGGGCGCGCATTATCCTACAATAAAATGAAATTGTCTCCAATATATGGGGCAAAAGGTACCACATGGTCTTGGAGAATCTCTAATAACTATTATTGCCTCGCCATCAATCACCACTAACTTTGTTCGTGCCCTCAAACATATACCGCCCCATATCATAATTGAACCTCCACAGAAAGGTATAGTAGTAGTAAAATTACAAGTTGCAGATTGTTCTCCTTGACGTCGATAGAATCCTTTCCCTACCGTCGATGGAATTTACACAGAAACGGTTTTCGTCCGTCAAGAGAATGTGACCCCACTGGTTAGCATTCCAATTTTGATGTTCTCGACCAAATTCTAGTCGCGCTACACGATGGCGTCTCTTGAGTCTTGGGGCTTTTATTGGCACATATGACTTAAGACCAACTTCCTTAAGTCTTCTTCTCACTGTGCGCTCACTTATGTTGGTTCCACGAGCATCTTGCAGTACGTTTTTGGTTTGAACTGCCGTTTGACGTCTGTTTCGTAAAGTTTGCAACGTTATAAAACGATCATCTACAGCCGTGGTTAAGCATTTTCTACCTTGCCTCCGTCTTCTTACATACTCCTCGGTTTGTCTCCAACGACTTAGACTATGGTGGATAGTTGATGGTGACTTACCAAACATTAAAGCAACTTCCCTGTATGTTCGACCATGTTCAATCATTACTGCCCTACTGCCCTAGCAATGTCAGTCGGTATTAAATCACTCATTATTACTTGTTCATTGCAATAAGAACACAACGGAGTCAAAAGAAAAACCAATTCCAACAAACCCGAACAAATTAACTGATAAATTCAAAATAAATTAGTACTGCTTATCAACAACTAATATGTTTAAAATGTAAAACAAAAATAAACAAATAATTTTTTATCTTGACATTTAAAACTTCACTTGTAGCGTGCAGTATTTAAAGCTACCTAGACCTAGTCTACAGGGTGTTTCAAAAAAGGTAACACCGTCTCTAGGATAGGTAAAAAACTGAAAAATAATTGGGGTTTGCTTAGTAAAATTTTTTTCTAACGCCATCCGTTTTCAAGATAAAGGGCGTTGAAGAAAATGAAAAATTACACATTTCTTACGATTTTGCCGAAACTACTGGCACCATTTGAGTACATTTTGTTTAACAATATCTAATTTTACAAATAACAAGGTTTCAAAACTCTATTTATTGTTGACTTATTGTCATAACAATCAATAAATGTCAATTTTACATGGCAAACTTAGAGAAAAGCGAACTTTATCATTAGTTTATACCAGGAGCGGTTATTACTTCATAATTTTCAAATCAAAATATTCCGAAAACGGTACATAATATCGAGTTTTACCAAGAGTACCTTTTTGGTGTAGAATTAAACGATGTTTATGTTCACTTTGAGTTTTGACTAATAATTCTACCCTAAAAAAAGTTATGTTGAATAATACGTTGTATGAATCGTGTAACTAGCGCCCTCTATGAGAGTTAGTTATAAAAACTAATTCATGGGATATATCAGCTTCCAAAACATATTCGTATAAAATTTCATTGCAATGGTGCCAGTAGTTTCGGCAAAATCGTAAGAAATGTGTAATTTTTCATTTTCTTCAACGCCCTTTATCTTGAAAACGGATGGCGTTAGAAAAAAATTTCACTAAGCCAACCCCAATTATTTTTCAGTTTTTTACCTATCCTAGAGACGGTGTTACCTTTTTTTGAAACACCCTGTATAAAATAGTACAATAAAGAAATGAACTACAATCATAACCTGTTCCTTTAAATTTGCCGGTGTGTGTATTTAAACTTTTTTCTATCATAATAGAAATTTAAAATTGTTTGATAATTTTAGTATCCTCTCATTTAAAAATAATTAAGAAATAAAAGTGTCTGTCTATAGTAATATCTTAAATTGAGTTGTGATTTGACTCAATTACCTATGTAATATCAATTTATATAAATTAATTAAAAACAGCGGCTGTTGTAAAATATTAATAAAAATTATTAATGACAGGAAGCTGAAAATGATTTTTATAAATAGAATTAGGATAAATAACAACCTTCACATCGTAAATAGGTTCATTATATAGAAATCGTTTCGGCGTATTGTTTTAGTAACAGACGCACAATTATTGTGAAATTTTGTTTTTGTTTATCTTTTTAAAAATAACAATATGCTGAATTAGAAAGTATTATTTTTAATTTTTTTCATTTTAAAAACAACTGGTGAAATTCCTGCTGGGCATTGTTACATTTAATAATAATACTATTTATTCATAAAAAATACAATAATTATAGATAAATTTAAAATAACACTAGGTGCTCCAGTACAGTTGGTGTTCAATATACCTCTTTCATCTTCTAAATGTCCCAGTATTTGGAAAAGTAGCTATGTTACAGTGATAGTAAGAATAACATATAAATTACAGACGTTTCAATTTTATCGGCCATACCAAAGTTCTTTTAAAAGTTGCTTGAGCAATATTTGTCCTGGTATTGCAAACCATTTATCAATAAGTGCCAAGTGGATGCGATATATTTAGATTTTTCAAAAGCATTTGACGGGGTTAATCACGATTTGTTAATTTCTAAACTTAGCAGCTTCGGATTTCCTCCATCTTTAAAATCGTGGTTGGAAAATCATCTTTGTAACCGATCACAGAGAGTACGAATCAAGAATTTCTTCTCTAATGGCATTAAAATTACATCCGGTGTTCCACAAGGGTCCCATTTGGGCCTCGCCAACCTCCAACCATTCTTTATCCCCTCTCAACATTATCTCCACTATGTTCTCCGGATACACTCCTACCCTGAGTCTCCTCTTCCAACATTACCCTCGTTATCCTCCACCGCACACCTCACGCATATTCCAGCCTCTTCCCAATTTTGTGTAGATACCCCACTCTTGACCCATGCCAAATTACTCCTGCAATGATTCCAGCCTTATGTACGAGACATCTTCTGGAAAGATTTGAAATGTGTGTGGCAGTAGGTGGACAACAATTCGAACATCTAGTTATTGGTATTTTTATTACATTTATTTTTATTGTTTCTTTAAGCTTTAAAGCTTTCTTGATTCATTTAACAAAAATAAAAAATAAACTGATATTTTCTTGATGACCAACGAATACATTTTATTTTTGAAAAATTTGTTGAAAAGACGATGAAAGACCAAATCCAAAATTATAAAAATATGTACGTCGGCTTTAGACTAGCATATATACATGTTAAATGAGAATTTCCTTTACCTACCGAAGTTATAAAAACGACCTGCTTCAACAACATAGGAGTGGCAATTTTTAAAACGCCTACATTAAATGGTTTATTTAGTTCATTTACAAGGGTCGGTCATGTCCCGAATAAATAGATCTATCTACAAATTCACACAAAATAATAATATCTACACATTTTCACACCACAGAGGTAGAATCTTAGGGTTATTTTTTACGTGTGCTTTCTTGTATAACTAAAGCGAACCCAAAAAAAATTTTTAAGCATAGTAAATTATATTTATCATAAAAAAACAAGTATGTTGTTTATAAAATATAATTTATTTTACAAAAAGAACAATAAATCAACAATAAAACAATCTAAATATTTGATTATTATATCTATGTTTATTAGATATTTATTATATTTTTCACACTGTCGTTGACGGCTCATTTTTAAAATATATTGCTACATTTTGATTTTTACCACCCTATTTATTTACTAAATAAAATATAAAATACATAAATGTAGGTTCATTTTGATCCGAAACAGAAAAACGTTACCAAAAATTCTTTTAGAATATTAAATTCAACATAAAAACAATTAAAATTAGTAACATCAAGATTGATTAGAAACTGTTGGAGATTCAAAAATAAATATTTTTATATTTTATCTTTCATTTTATGGAATGTTATGTATTATTTCTAACAACCTACCTAAAAGAAGGAAATAAAAAAAATGTTTTGAAAAGGGATTTTAATCCCAAACAAACATTTATTATCGAGGATTCCAAACTAAGTGAAGTAAAAAAGGAATCAGTAGAGAGGTTGCAATAAAAAACAAATAAAACCGTACTGTATAATACACAGGCAATTTGTCAATAAAATACCTTATGCTGCAAACATTAAAGATGTGGGCGTGGACAATTGTTTAACTGATTTCAAATTTATTATTATTTAAACAGTGAATGGCTATACACAATAAATAGGCCATCCTTAAAATTAATTTAATGCAAGCGATTCGAGTTTGAAAATGTATATGCTATTCTGAAGCCGATAGTACAGGGTGCTAATAAGAAATTTAAAGTTAGAGGTTGTAACTAAGGAATGACCATTTAAGGGATAATTTTTTCTACGCCATATTAAATGGATAAATTAGTCTGGGATAACATTTTTAGCGCAAAAATGTTTTTGCGGTAAATCTTTTGGCGGCTAAGCCAATTTCAAGCGCGAAAACATTTTTACAATAAGTTTTCTTATAATAAACTATAAAGTGGTCTATCTGGGATAGGTCCTTTGTCCTTATTTAATTTTAATTTTTACACTTATATAATTGCTTACTGAACAATTCTTTTTATTGTGATCATATAATATATTCCAAAGATTTTGCTTGTTGAAAATAATTATAATATAATAAAAATATTTAATGCTCATGAAATATTTTAGAACAAATAAGTGTACCATTATATTATATGTTTTCATTATTACTATTCCATGCATATCTTATTAACAATTAAATAGTTCAAATAGTTTGGGCTAACACACATAAGTTACCTTTTTTAATTTTCTGTGGTTTTTATCAGTACAACTAACCCAGTGTAATTCTATAATCAAATAAAAAGAAGAATCTTAGAAAAGCTTTGCTTGACTAGATTCTACGAGGTATATATTTAATTTGATCGTAGAAAAGATATAGTGTGCAACTCTTGAAGAAAACCTATTCCACACCCATGTGATTGCGGCACTATTGTAGTTACTTTAAGAATTATTAATGGAAAATAAATAATGTCCCGTATTTGTTGTTTAATATTACAATAAACTTAATAGTAATTAGTTTGATTTTCATATGTATAATAGCAATTAAATTATACATTTATCTGGATACTAACGTAAGGTTTAGAATTATTAATTTCGTTTATATTTTTTATGGCAATTGAAACTAACATGGCATTTAATATCCTTCAAAAGAGGCGTGATAAACTTTGGCGAAAAGGTACCACCCGAAGCTTCTAACAAAAACATTTTTCAACGGACAAGATGCATAGTCGTATCTAAGAACTCATTAAGTTCTTTGTCTTGGTTTTCCCACATGCTATTAAGAGACTCCATGTTTAATTAATAATAACGTGTAGGTATACAACGTCTTCTAAATGCCAATACGCGATAAAAAAAACTTTAATTTACATGCTATTAGTATGTTAATAAATTCTCGTCTGTTCTGATCCTTTTTGTCGAGGATAAATAGAAAACTAAACCATTAGGATGTGCATCTATTTACTTTCCTAATCTTTATTGGTGATAAATTTATAGATATTACACTTTTGCAAATTAGTATCTAATTTATTACTGAGTTGAAAACTGAAAGTTTTGCAACAAAACTATAACAAATCATTTAATTTTTACAGATTCTTAACGTTTCCATCTTCTATGGACAAAAATTAACTCCTCACAAAAATTAAAGGATCACTTTATTTTTTTTTTTAAACTTAAGGTACTCGTACATTTCAGCCTTTTGCTCGCAATTCTATTGCTATCTTTTTTTGTGAAACAACTGCGCATGCCTTTCAGACTTTTGACTGCAACAAAAAGGCGCACAAATCCGCGCAATCTCGCCTGTTTTTAGAGAATTTTGATAGAACAACCCAAAATCTATGTTTGCAGTAATGTCAGATTACGTCAGCTGATTCTATCCTGTTGTCCTATAAGCATAATAAACATTGAAGTATTTTATGATATCTATATGTTTATTCCGAAGTTCGTGTGTACTTACAGTTTGTATAGGATTTTTACGATAAGTTGACCATGACGTCATTCCTAGTTAATTATATTGCCAACAAAGTAACTTAAAAATAACTGACAGTAGATGAGATTTACTTGTAAGAGCTAGGAAAATTAAACGTGTACAGATTGGTAACAATTCGCACTGTTGCCACGAGCCAATTGCCACGCGTCATTATTGTATTGTACACGTTTGACATTTAGAATTAGCACAGCACTACCAGTTAACCTAACCTAGATGAAGGAAAAACAACTCTGCGTGACAACACCGCAAAATTTTATGCTCTGACGTCATTGTCAACTTATCGTAAAAATCCTATATTTGTATAAAAATCCATGTTTTAAATTAAAGGTAACGTAACCTCAAATATTCAGAAACTGACAACACTTGTCAAATGACGAAAAAAAAAATCTCAAAAGTTGCGGCAATGTACGAAGGCATGGTCAAAATTTGCTAGCAATTCAAAATAGACTTGCAGGAAAAAGCCTGAAATGTACGAGTACCTTTAATGTTTTTGTAATTTTTCTTTACTATAAAACTATTTTTATGCCTCAATGATTAAAAATAAAACTCGAGAAGAAACGTTAATATATTTATTTATATTTTTATATGAAATTAAACAATGTTAGAACCCATAGTAAAAACCTGCACCTGTTTTGATAAGAAAAAAAAATTTCGCATTAATTTTTGTGCGAAGAACATAAAAAACCAATACCACAATGTATTAAATGAGTAAAATAATAAAAAAAATAATACTACAACTAATATTTGCTGTGCATTACACAGAATTTTTGAGCTTAGTGTCTGTAAAATTAATACGAGATTGCAGTTCAACTTTCATTCTATCCATATTCCCAAAACCCGTTCCCAAAACTCACATTGCACTAAAATTTTATTGTTGCTCCGTATTTTGCCATGTTAGGCCGTAATGTTGTTCGAATTTTGCCTTCCAAAATATATCGTTCAACTGTGATAGTTGCATCTTGAGGTCAGTAATACTGTTGTTAAAAGCTATCAAATCACTGTTCTTAAAATGATTCTTTAGAGACAAACTTATTCTTAATTGCTGAATTTTTCTGGTCCAGTCACCATGAGCAGTAGATATCCATAGTTCATGCTCTGGGAACCTTTTTGTTTGACTGAAAGGCGCCATATCGTCTAACTTGTTTAATTGAATTAAGGCTTGCTGTCTTGCCCCTAAGTTGCTGTAGTCAATTTTGACGATGTTTCTTAATATCACCATTAGTTGTGGCACGCTGAACCAGGACATGTGCTCGTGCACGAGGATTTGCCCACTGTAACTATTTCCGTACGTCATGGCTTGAAATTGGGTCTTTCAAAATTGTGCTACCACTCTTTCACAACTGTGACTGCTAATTCGTATAACTAACTAACTAACTCTTCTTCTAGTCAACCTGCGACCTTCGAGCGATTAAAAATGTATAGTGCCCCTCGATCCGGTTGTATTGTTATTAAAAAACCTACTAATTGTTTATCTAGTAAAAACTATTATATCGTTGATTAAATTTTACATTAGTGTGGACGATAATTTACAATAATAGTGCGGGCGAAATACAAATATGGAATACCAAGACCAAGAAAAAAATAATGAGTATTATGTGAAGCAAAAAAGTAAGGTTTTCAATTTACAAAAGCCCAACTTATATTCGGACTTTATTTTATTTAATATATTATGTAATATAATAATATATTGGGGAATGCAACATCACTGCTGAAAAGTAAACACCATTCTTTTCGACCAGTCCAAATATGTTCTAATTGAGCCCAGGCATTATTATACATTTTATCAATGTCAACTGTTTCATGCATCCTTTTTGAATAATTATTTCTTGTATACCAATCCATGTTGCTCTCTACAGCCTGATGATGGTCTGATTTAGATCAAAACTGACCAACTCCAGTTCATTATCAGCAAGTACTTACATTTTCAATAAATAATCTATATTTTTAAAAAACAGTTTCATTTGTATACCTTAGACTATAAGTCTTAAGGGTGTAGCGTGGTCGGTCTTTATTTCAAGTAGGTTCTTTATTTGTTGTTTAATTAAAGTAATTACAAGGTGTTTCTATCTTTCTCACCTTAGTTTTTGTGTAGTTTGTTTGCTTAATCGATAGCGTTCAAAAGATAGTGGCGCCCTTATTACTTATACATCCCAATCCTTCCTATAGTGAGCATTAACTTGGAGTCGAACCACCCCCTGGAGAGGGTCTCTTAGTCGGGATCTCTTTTGGAGAGTTTTTTAGTTACAAATTGGCTCCCTGCCTTTTTGGGACAATCTTGTTATTACAGTTGCACCAGCGCCACAAGGCTTGTGTTACATTAAAAATATAAAGTGGCAAAGGAGATTTTAGAAATACTACTTGTCTCTATCAACTCTACAGAGTCTTGATAGATCATAATCATTTATGTCTCAAATATTTTATTACAAGTGGCTTCCAAGTATTGCTTTGCCATTTTTAAAGCATTTAATTAATCAATGTCAGATTTATTTTTATGAAGTATAACAGTTATTGGCAAGGGTTCATTTTTTGTTGCTGCAAAAATAAAAATTATATAGGTGTTGTTTTGGTCACAAGAACCGCTGTCTATAAAGATCATCGTATCTGCGTGACCTGCCTTTTCGTTAAAACACAGAGTGATATATCCTGTTTTTCTTTATCCTTTCAACGATATTTTTTTATTCGTTTCTTGTTGATAAAAGTAGGTCACCTGTGTTTCTGTTGGGTTAACTTGTGCATTTTCTAGAAGAATATTATTGTCACACTCATAAATTTCAGATAACAAAAATTCACAAGTAGGTATTGGCAACAGAAGCTGTCATTCCAGATTCAAAATAATGGAGAAAAGTGTTCGTTGTATCGTCATTACATCTTCGAATTAGGCTAAATGCTTAGGCCACCTGCATTTGGTGAGAATGTGCGTAATTTATATTGTTCACTACAGTTAAACCTTGTTCTAAGTAAAGTAAGATCTTTTTAAGAAAACTTCAGTAATTTTACTTGCTGAACATTCGTAATTTCTCCTACAATCGTTTTCTTAATTAGGAAACGACTTAAATTCCTAGGAGTTGCTCTGACTCTGTATCAAATTAGGAATATACCTTCTAGAAAGCGGCCTAACTTCGCTTGAGGTATTGGCGTTCTAGAGTTTTATTAGGTTAGGTTGGATTGGTTAGGTTAGGTTAGGTTAGGCTGGGTTGGTTAGGTTAGATTAGGTTAGGTTAGGTTAGGTTCTAAAATTCTATTAGATTGAGGTAGGGGATTTGTAGATACCAGATATGATTTTCTTCATAAACAATGTCTAATACACACTATATAAAATAATTATTTGTCGTTTTTCAATCTAAAATACACTTTATAAATAACGTTGGCAAATTAAGTAAAGATAAAAACTAAACCATTTATGGTATTGAAGTTGAAATGCTACCGACTTTGTATATTCCACAAAAACCGTGCTGTCAATTAAATATAGTATAGATATTAAACGTTTTTAATGTAATTTACTTTTTAGTGCACTAGCTGTATGGAATACTAACACCAGTTTCATCAAGAAAAAAAAACAATCATTGCTCATCAATAAGTTAAGTCACTGAACCGAAACCTCAAAGAGTTGTTACTGAATATGAGCAATTAAATCAATACTATACGGTCATGTAACAACAGAAAGGGCGTTAATAAATAAAATAACGCACATTTCAATAGCTAACAGTATAACGATTAGAATGTATACCATATAATGATAATAATCATCTCAGAATTAAAGTCTAACAATACCGTTCTACATTTCTCATATCTCGGTTGTTACAGTCGATCTCTTATTCTGATTCACACCGTTATATACTTATAAAAGATGTATAAATATATTGTTAATTCAAATCGACATTTCATATTTATAGCAGTTGACTTTTATTGAGGATGTTACTGATGAGATTTTATTGAATCCCTGTTGTGACAAACTGGCAACTTCTGTTGATTTATTTTCTAAATAATGTAGAAGCCACTGACTTGACTTTTAGTAGGCATATATACACAGCTTTTCAGATAAAAATACCCACCTTTAATAACTTTTGTAATACTGGTATTTAGGAAAAATCCAAAACACGTCAATTTATGTTGGAAGGGGCAAGCATTATGGCTTATTTAAACTTACTGGAAAAGCCACCCCTCACCCCTAGCAGCATCTCTTTTTTTTTAAATTACTTCTCATATTTTTATGTAAAATTTCTTCAAAGAGGATACTCCTCTTTGAGCTGATTTCAAAAATCTATAATACTTGTAGGTTAAAGTGAGTGGTTAGTTTATGAGATAAACAATTTTTCTTTTAATAGCACAAATTTTACTTATTTTTTACTTTCACCTTATTTGCCTGTAAGAAAATGGGTTGTACAACAGTTCAAACTCTTTAATCTTTTTATCTGTGCTATTTATTCTACTTCAAAAATCCAAACAACAAAAAACTCTACTTTTTATTAAAGTTTGACATTGTCAACTAGAATTTTTAGTCAATATTGATAGTGTACTTTGATACATTTGTAAGAAGAATAAATTGGTTTGGGGGCCATGGGCGATTTGCAAAGGTATATTTATTTATTTTGGTAATCATTTAAATTTTTTTTTATATATAACTGATTTATTGAATTTGATCAGAACAAATTAAAACTAAGGTTAAAAGAAATACAAATATTATCAAACGAAACAAAAAGAAACAAATGACTGTATATTTAAAAAGATCCTGAATGCCTGGATTTAATTGACACGTCAAGATGGGCGTGATGGGCTGAAACACCGAGATGACGTAGGTACCTGAAATTAGATATAAAAACAGTCTGAGTATTCAATTTGCTATATATAGTAAATCTTTTATTCATACAAAGATTAGTATATTAAAATCCCAAAAAAATTACAATTGTTAATTTACTAGGTGTCTAATGCGGTTGGATCGTTATTTAACATTTTAATACTTTAACTTTAATTAAACAGAATTAAATGCCTAATTATATAGGTATATTAGCAAGGGGCACAAACTCTCCCCGTGCATGTAAGGAATGTGTGGCACAAACTCTCCACAAATAACATAACTTCTGTAAGTGGCGCAATCTCTCCACAGTACAGCAAAATAATACTAGTCTGCAAGTGGCTCAAACTCTCCACAGTACAGTAAAATAATACTAGTCTGCAAGTGGCTCAAACTCTCCACAATACAGTATAGGTTTATGAATAAGGTTACTCTGCAAGTGGCTCAAGCTCTCCACAATACAGAGGGGGTTGTAAGGAAACATGGGTGATATTAATAATCACCCTGTAGCAGGAACGGACGAACCGCAAGTGGCGCAAACTCTCCACAATACAGTATAGGTTTATGAGTAAAACTGCAAGTAAAAGGCATAATTGAAATACTCTGTGATATAGACTTACTATTCAACTCTATGTTTGTAAAATAATAACTTTCAAAATCAAATAACAAATCAAAGGCATAATTGAAATACTCTGTGAGATAGACTCACCTATTCAACTCTATGTTTGTAAAATAATAACTTTCAAAATCAAATAACAAATCAAAGGCATAATTGAAATACTCTGTGATATAGACTCACTATTCAACTATATGTTTGTAAAATAATAACTTTCAAAATCAAATAACAAATCAAAGGCATAATTGAAATACTCTGTGATATAGACTCTTACTCTTTGCAAGAAAGAATTGAAATTGTAGGTTTATACTACCAAACTAATAATTGTGCAAGAGGTGCTGCTAGAATATTTAACGAATTAGATGACGGAAGACATGCAACTCATAAGTATGTAATTCAACGGATGGAGAAATTTACCACAACAGGGTCTGTTTGCAATAAAGTGCATAAGCGAGAGGGACTCGTAAATAACGAAGCAATCCAAGTGGCAATTTTAGAGCAAGTCAGCTTAGAGACTCAACAACCCCAATCGTTGTCAACAATAAGTAGAGCGATCGGTGTTTCATCTTCTACAGTTTTCCGAGTTCTACATAAATTCAAGTACCACCCATACAAAGTTAAGTTGGTGCATGAGTTGAATGAAGATGATTTTGATCGTCGCGGTCGTCTAGAGTTTTGCGAATCAATGACGCAATTTATCAATAACAATCCACGATTGTTAAACAATATTTGCTTTTCTGATGAATGCTCATTTTCATTAAATGGCTTAGTAAATAGGCATAATTGTAGATATCGGGCTGAAAGTGATCCACATACTATGCGTTCTCCAAAAGTTAAACGTTTGGTGTGGTATCCTAGGTGACCACATTGTCGGACGTTTCTTCATCAACGGAAATTTGAATGGTAAACCATATCTTCAGTTACTCAGGGAAGGGGTTGACCTACAACAATAATAGAAAATGATGATAACCTTTCCGAAGATTTACTGTGAAATTCACTACGAAAATATTTAACAACAATTAACAATATTGTCATAAAGGCTTCTTATCAAGTCACTTATGTACTCCAAATCCAAATTGTCCCATTCTTCTATTAAAATATTTTCTAGCTCATCAAGGTTATCTGGAGCGATATTACGAGTTCTTATGCGCCTGTCCAGGTTCAATTGGGTTTAGGTTTCCACTAACTGCTGGTCAATGTAAAACTTGAATGCCAACCTCTTGAAGGTATTCCATTGTTATTCTGGCAACGTGCGGGCGAGCGTTATCGTGCATTAGAATAAAATTATTTCCAATGATTGAAACAAATAGCACTACATTTTCCTCAAGAACCTCCCTTATATACCGATCAGCTGTCAGTGATCCCCTACGAAACACAATTGACTCCGTGTGGCCTTCAAAACCACCTCCATAATTTCTGGCTGCTCTTATGTTACACTGAGCAAATTGCTCACCTGCGCGTCTATAAACTGGAATATTCTATAAAAGTAAAAATCTTGATTGGTAAATAATGGAGCAGTAACAGGCATTCTGAGTCTGATTCCAAAATTCCTTAATCTGTTCCTAACCGTATTGACAGATATTCTAACATTACAGACTTCAGAGAGAACATTTTGCAGTTGCCTGACTGTAACTTGACGAGTTCGCAAAGTCTGAATTCTTAAATAACGGTCATCTGTAGGATTAGTACACCTAGGACGTCTTAGAACTGGGTTTCTATTATAACTTCCAGTTTCTCTAAACCTTCTTAAGACTCTAGAATTGGTTGATTCCCATGGCTTCAGCAACATATTGCTGAGATTATTCATCTTCAACTAAAGCCACGATTTCAGCTGCTTGTTCTGGGGTTAAATTACTCATTTTTACTCAAAATGGTTCTAGACACTTTCAAATGAAAAATTAAACAAACGTAATAATTATTTACATTGGTTAAACAATACTTATGCATCTCATAAGTATTGTACTTGGAAGAATATTCATTTAAAACTTAAAACAAATTAATAGATATTTATATTTTTTATTAATTTTACCATTATAAATAATAATTAAATTGTAGAATAGCTAAACCTAAAATATCAGCAATATTTTATTATATTTTGAGGTTACTTTATTAAATATTAATTTATATTTTTATGATTTAAATACAAAGTTTATGCTATAACATTTTAACAACTATTTTATTTACTAGAATTAATATATGAAGAAATTGGCAGAAAAACTGGTTTAATAATTATCATAAATATTTTTTATACAATATGAATAATTAATTGCGCCCTCTCTGATTTTAAATAATATCAAAAAACAAAATAAATAAAAAAATTTAAAATCTGAGCTGTTCTTTAGGACAAATTTTGCCTGTTTTATGTATTAATTAACTCTAATAAATTCGTAAAATACTTTTTATTATAAACTAATTATAATTTTTCTGTTTTTCAGGTAAGTGCCTTTTATCATCTGTGTCGAAACCGGTGAGTTTTGAGTTTCTACTAAGACAACCATTAAACATCTAATAGATATGTTCATTTTTATGGACGCAATCTAGTGGCATTTATGTACTGTTTAAAACTAAATTTGTGGATTTGTCCGGTTTAACGTTTACATAAAGATATCGAGAAAACAAGTTTTAATAATATTCTTGTAGATGTTCCTAAAGAATTCTATTGATGTACGGAGAAATCATTCCACCAAAACTTAATTGATACAAAAACATCCATGGAGATACGGGAAATTATAAGAAAATTAAAAGCTTTTTAAGTGGTCAGTCGTCTTGAAGTTTTTAATGATTGAACATATTTGCTTCTTTAAATGATAAACTAATACATTTTTTTATTCGAGTCTATCTTAAAACCTTAAACGAATTCAAGTAATATGTTTATCTTTTATGTCTCAATTCTCTTTAATGGATGTGACTAGCTGCTGAAATATATTAGAAAAATCAGGAATTTTTATTATCTTTATAATATTTAGTATCATTATTCTAGATTAATATAAAAGGTTATTAAAAAAAAATTAAAATACAATTTTCTTATTATTACCCATTCAAATAATAACAACTAATATGAACAAACAAAATGTTTTTCGTGTAATTTTATTAGTCATCTTTTTAAAAACTTTTTTCTAGTTATATTAAGATACACATATATTCAAAAGTTTGGAATATTTAGAAATAATATATCTACGCCTATGGTTTTATAAAAACTCTTGTTGATATTTATTTTAAAGCGTTTTTAAATCAAATATTACCAAATTTGATTCGTTTATGTATTAATTTGGTCATATTCAATTGATTTGGGTGCTTCCACATTATTTCAATTCTTGTTTAAATTTCATTTGAGCTGCTTAAAAATGCCCAGAGACGTAATATCATATTTTAATAGGTCTAGAGTAATTTCTTTGTTACAATAGGGCTTTAGTCAAAGTGATATCGCGAATATTGTTGCTGTTACTCAGGGTGCTGTATCAAAAATCAAAAAAAATTATTCCAAGACACAAATGATGTGAAGGATAGTTCCAGAAGTGGCAGAAGTCGATGTACAACAGTAGCACAAGACCGGCAGATAACATTGATAGCTTGAATAAATCGACAGGAATTTACAAGTGGCAAATCCAGAGAAATTGCTAGACTTGAAGGACTGAACATCTCAAGGCAAACAATTACACGAAGATTAAATGCGGTAAATTTGTATCGCAGAAGACCTCTACGTGTTCCCAAACTAACCTATCAACAAAAAATTGTAAAGTTGCAATGGGCTCAAGAAATGTTACACCATGGTCCTAACTGGAATTACGAGATGTTTTCTGATGAATCATGAATTGGCTTGGTTTTAAATTTGCGAAGAACGCTAGTTTGGAGAGCCCCAGTACGACAAGGCCGATTAGAAACAGCCCAACCACGTGTTCCATTTGAAGGTGGGAGTATTATGGTTTGGAGTGGTATTATGAGGGGTACACGGTTTTGGAGAGAAGAATCACTGGTGCAGTGTACATCGAGGAAGTTTTAAATCCTGTTGTGCGTCTATTCCGGGGGACGGTAGGTTATGGATTTGTGTTTATGCATAACAATGCACCTCCACATCGAACAGCTGTAGTACAAAATTTTTTGGAAGAAGATGGCCATCAAATTCCCCTGACATGAACGTCATTGAACATGCCTGGGACATTTTTAAAATACGCATTAAGAAGCGAAACCCTCCCCCAAGACTGGGAGAGAATTCCGCAAGCCCAGCTCGACCATTTAATCCATAGCATGCCACATCGCCTACAGTCATGCATACAGGCCCATGGAGGAAGTACTGATTATTAATTTTATTTAAAAAACTTTTTTTGCTTATTTATTTATATAAAAAAATTTGTAATACATTCTACATTTTTCACCTCAAAAGAATAAATCATTTTTTTTGTATGTTTATGTGACTTCGAGATTTATTTAGTATTGGTTAGAGTTATAGCAAAATGATGTTTACTTATTGTAACAGTACCTGTTAACATTTTAAGCACCTGGTATCCTAAATATTAAATTAATTAGTACCGCTAGCTCCATCTATCCTAAAACATTTTTAATAATAAAATAATGAATACGGTCTCTATAATTATAATTAGAAGTTCAAAGTAGCTACGCTACGAGGTGTACAGTTGGCATTATCGAGTTCAAGAGGTTTTAATAATTATTCCCAGTCTCATTTCTTCTATTGATTTACTGTCATATACAGAAAGTTGGAATATAATACAGTAAACTAGAGGCAACTCTTTAATTGAAGATTCTGTAAACCAGAAGCATCTCTTGAATTTGGAGATTCCGTAAACTTGAACAGCTTGTAAACTTTAAGCTCTCGTATGTACATTCTTAACTGGATTATCTCTACAACTGGGGCAGATCATCCCTCCACTAGTGATCTTCCATAATCATTTGGAACCACCTAGACAGTGCCGTAGCGACCCCAAGGTGCGGCGAAGGATCGTCCACTATTGTAACAGATAATTTTATTGTGATCTATCAAGTTTACTGTTCCCATATTTTTTCTCTTTTATTTCCGTGTATATCTATCTATATCGTCAACTGTATTAGAATAAGTATTTTTAAAGAACTGTTTGCGGATTATTTTGTTGTAACGTATTCTCTACCTCATTAATTTCAGCACCAAGGAAATCTTATTATCTTTTATATGTTTGTACATTTTCAAATCATTTTTTTATCTTCATAGACAGTTTTTTCTGACATCTTTCTGTCATCTTATGATACTTATTTAAATAACTCAGCTTAAAACAACTTTCTTCAGTAGTATCATAAAAAATAAAAAAGATTTCAGTGGCGCCCTTATAATTTCTTAAAGAAACAAATATTGTACAATAGTCAGAGCTAATGAACTTACTCACCCCTAGCCGAGGTATTTAACTATCATAATTTTTGTGTGATAAACATTTATAAATTCTGTTAATTATTGAAGTATCTTTTACAACTAATTAAAGACGAAATTAAGCTTAATGTTTGTTTTATTGCAAATTACTTTTTTTCTTTTGGTATATTGTTATTTTTTCAAAAAAGTTAACTAAATATTTTTATAAATTCACTATCAACAGGTAACTCATATTACAAATTGTCGCCCAACGCACAAATAATATTACAAAAAAATTATTTAAAAAATTAATAAAACGATGAAATATTCCATAATGTGTGTATCTTAAATATAAAGACATGCTTTGTTGTAAACTTACACTTGTATCGTTGCAGAAGAAAAAAAAAGGAACAATTTGCAATGTCGCTCTCTGATCACATCAACATATGCAACTCAAACGGAGATTTTAATAGTTCCATCCTGCAGTTACTGCATTGATTATTCAATCTACAGATGAAAAAGAGTCAAGTATTAAAGTGGATAACGAGTCTCCTTGATATTTATCTCGTTATATTTTGTACCGATTTTACTTGTTTTTTTTTTTGTTAATCCTCTAAGATAGACTTTATTCAATTAAAAGTGGTTTAAATATTATGTTTCTTAACAAGTAGGTGTCGTTTAGCAACATCTATACTTATAAAAACATCTGTTGACTGGTGACTAATTCATCAATGCGCCAGTTTGAAGTTATAAATTTGAAATAAATAAAATCAACTTTTTATTTTAATAACACATGAACACTTGTTTAATTTTCTTTGGAGTTTGGAGTTTTATACAAGAGCTTATTAAAAATAGATAATAATGATTTTCTTATACATTGTACCTACAAATTTTGACACACTGTACATTTTAAAATATGAGTAAAAGGGGAAAAAGCTTTCACCTGCCTCTTGGCACACACTTATCTAAGTATTTTGAGGCTTCTAGCGTTGATTGCCTTTAGGCAATTTGATACTTGCAAAGCATCTGCTTTTTTAGTTTCATCGGCGCTACCGAGTTAATGACGCTTCTCATTTTCTAATCCGCCTTTCTTGTGTAGGAACACATGAGTGACCAACATGGCGATAAATATTCCGTTTATTATTAACCCGATAAATTGTGTGGATATACTTAAGTTAAAGCCAGTGAATATACATTATTCAGCCCCAGCATTAATGAAATATTGCTTGTCTAGATCTAAAAGTTTAAAGATCTTAAGTAATAATAATCAATAATCCTATTCGCTTGTCTTTGCCTTGGTAAGTTGGCTCAAAAAATATTTATCATGAATAACATGTATTGTACTAATAGTTACTTACTCTTTTATTTTAAGAACACAAAACAAATAACTTTGGCAACAAAACTTCTATTTCATTACAAATCAACTATCTTCTTTGCTGTTACTTGTTTAGAGTTTTTTATATTCACATTTTTATCCCTTAGTTGTATTATAGACTATTTGCAATGCCATATCACTTTAGATATACACATACGCAAATTTCAGAACGTTTGTGATGTCTATACTGGTTGATTAATTATGAAGAGACAATTTCTAAACTAGAGATACTTCAAACCAAAATGTGGTAAATGAACTTAACATGTCATACACATGCTACAGGTGTACGAGATACAGGGTATTTAAAGTTGGAATTATGATTATATTAATGTATTAGTACATTCCTAAAACGTCAAAGTGACAACTAAAAACCCAAAAAATCAAAAGTTTTGAGCCTTGAGCATATTGAAACCTTTATTAATTGAACGACGTAGAAGATTTGGGATCTAAGCTTTTAATTAAAATACCTGATAATAAAACTAATAAACCAAGGTCTTTTATAATAAATGAGAATTATGCCCTTTTATAGAAAATATGAAGAAAGGGAGACAGATTTTTCAAGGCCTAGGTCGGGAATATTTTTCTCGTACAGTACGGGAAAATTCGTTGGCTAGCAACGGACTATTGTACCAGATGAGCGTACTTTGGGGTAAGAAATTGATTCGAGAACATAGCCACTTCCAAGCGATTTCAAAAAAAAATTTGTGCAATATTGAAAGGTTCCATCTACATAAATTTTTTGACATTCCCACAAATACCGCAAGTTTGTAGCACACGAAAACACAACAATATTTGTCTATTCATCACAAATCGGCATAAAATTCTCAGATTTAATAGTTTTCAAATTTGATGTCTTTAAAACCTGGAAAACTTTGGTGGCTTATGCTGAAGCTTACGCCGGGCATTGTATATATTTTTCCTGATAAGGGACATGCCTGATGTTGACGTACCGTTGACTAGTATGTGGATTTTCTACTAATGAACCAATTACTTCAAATACAGATTGTTCCGTAATTGCAGATCTTCGAATAGACCGTTTTGTATATACCACGCTTCCAGTAGTTCTGAATAATTGCAGTAGCCTTTTATAAATACGTTTCTATTGAGATGGACTCTATCTGGGTACTTTTGAGCGTACAACCTACTTGCTAAGAAGTAGTTCTCTTCACAGTAGCCTATAACTAAGAGCATATCTATTATTTCTTCCATAGTGTACTTTTTCGGCTTCCTATAGGATACAGAAATACAGGGTGTTCCATTTAAATGAAGCCATTTATTTACGTTTTAAATGGTAAGTAATATATGGTTATATTACAAACACTCTGCATATTATGGCATATTAATAAATATTGCAAGAAGGTGGTGTAAGGCAATTTGATTTATTCATACTAGTTTTGAAGTTATTGTATTTTTTCGAGGGGTCTACAAATTACGTAAAATCGTTTTTTCTCAGAAACGGAAGTAGGTAGCTATGTATGTATGTATAAATTAGGGGTGATAAGTACACTGCGACCTATAGGATTTATTGTGTCCCCCCTTACTTGCCATGTTCTGATGTTTTCTCAGATTTATAGCAGCTCCTCGAGTCCTATTTTCCTGAGGAAGTTTAGGACATCGTCGGGCTTCAAATCAGGTAGATCCCCTTCTTCTATTTCATGTGCTCCTAGGTATCTAGCTCTAGAATTCTGCAAGGCAGGGCATTCTGAGAGTATGTGTATTGAGGTTTAATCCTCTTCCTCACAGAATCTCCTAACCCTAGTTTCTTCATGTGGCTTCTTAACCGGCAATACCCAGTTAATATTCCCGTTAGAATTCGGAGCCTTTTTTTACTGAGGTTGAGGCAGCTGAGAGATCTCTTCTGGTCATAGTTCCCCAGTAGTATCTTAGATTGCCTCAATCCTTCCAGCTGATTCCAGTACTTGGATTTTTCCTTCTCCATTTCTTCCCTTAGTTTTCCTAAGATTACTCTACTGCTGATCCCACAAGATGGTTCTGGTCCCAAATGTGGGGTTTTAGCTCCCTTTTTTGCCAACTTATCTGCTGTTTCGTAGGTAGCTACAGGGACATTGTTTCTGATCGTATAATTCAAAAACAAAAAAAAATACAGGGTGTTCCATTTGAAATAACCTAACTTGGATATGTCACGCTTTTCTGGAGCACCTTACACAATCCAAAATATTTTTAGAATGTAGTCCCAACAAATTTAAATATACCTATGTTTAAATTTTTTCAATATTGTTTGTTGTTTGGATGCTAGAGTATAACAAAACAAGAAAATACATATTACAAAATCATCAATGCATTCTACAATGCAGCCAAAGTTTGTTTGGATAAAATCCCATTACCTACCTTAAACAATGGCGGACAATGACGTCAGAATAATAATCCTTATTGAAATACATCCATTTCGCCGACTGTCTGCTCTTTTCTTCTGCCTCTTTAATAGTAGGCATCTGTTGAATCTTTATTTCTAATTTATAGCCAACATTCCACTTATACGACGTTATTTATTCTATTCGTATATTCTTTAAACATTAAGTAATTTGTAAATATTAATCTTTTAAATAAAACCATACATTAGAGTAAAAATAAAAATAAATTTCCTTAACTACTAGGTGCTAGAGGTGAAACAACAGTTTCACAATACTTGAACCATGTCGGCTGTAGTACCGAACCCGTCGTATAATACATACATCTTCCAAAATTTAATTTATGCTATCTGTCTAAATGATTTGTGAGTACCATTGCGGCTTTACTGTTTTACTGTACCACGTAGTCTCTCGTTGTTGGATTGTTTTTTATTTTTATTGGCATTCAATCTAGACAAAGAAACAGTGACGTCCACGCGTTAACTTTTCTTTTTGAAAATGATAAAGGGATAATCTCCAAAGTGAGAGTAAAAAAAAGTGTGGTGCTTTTCGAATCTATTTATGGCGATATTGTGTTTACCTCTTTTATGTTGAATCTTTCGATATGAAACGTGTTGTATAGAATTCTTGATTGTGTTGTGAGAACGAGGTCACGTATTTATCATATATTACACCGTCAGTTGGTTTAATAGGATAACTACACGCTACTTGTTTTTACCATAATATAATCATTATAAAAACTATATCTCTCACAGATAAAGTAGAATTTAATCCTGACTAAAAGTTTGGACTTGTTACTTTAAGGTATACAGCTTAATTAGAGAGAATGTAGGTAATTACAGGCAATATTTTCTTTATATTTTACCTTTTCTTAAAAATGTTATGCATAATTGGATATGCACTAAATATAATGAAATAATTTTAAATTTAGTACCTAACTAGTGACTGGTATCAATGTGCTAAGATAAATATTAAGAATACTGAAAAATATTGCAAAATTAAGAAGTAAAACAACTAAAAAATTATTCAAAATAATTATTTATTTAAATATTCAAAAATGAATCATGGTCTAGGCCATTCCATTCTTCTACCGCCGCTACTCCGAGGTCTCGTAAGTTTTGTGGAAGTTGTTGCCGAGCCTGATTTTTTTTTAGCATATCGCATCCATGTTCTATAGGATTAAGGTCCGTAGAGTTGGATGGCCAATGCCTTCTGATAATATCTTTGGTTTCCAAGAAATCTCGTTCGATGAGGAGAAGCATCCATAAAAATGAATTATTTGTCATTATACCACCCCGGTATAGACTTTGGACTACTTGGTGAAGTCTGTCTTCTTGATTTGGGCTCCTCCAAACTCTTATACGACGATTATCAGACCCTACATCAATTCTGGTCTTTTCTGAATAAAGCACTTTTCTTCGTCTGCCTTAATTTCATTCCAAATTCTCCACGGCCCATTCCAGACGAATTCTCTTGTGTTTTAACGAGAGTTTGGGGACATACAACGACCTTCTTGTAAACAAATTTGCTGCATGTAGCCTTCCTTATCGTTTGATCACAAATAACGATGTCGTGAGCCTGCTGAATTCCTCTTCTAATTTATTCTAATCATAATATTTTAATCTTAGGTACGGGATTAGTAGTTATAATACGATATTTAGAATATTTTATTTTTCGATTTTAACGAGAATAATCGTAGTCGTTAGGGGAGTTAAGGGATTAAGGTAACCCTATGTATATAAAAAACAGGTAAGTACGTTATTAGTCCATAAATTGAGAATTTGTTATAGTTTATATAGAAAGGACAAGGAGTAGTAAATCAATCATTTAAGTAGATTTCATAGACGTACCAAAATATATTTTAAGAGGGTATACCGTAAGGTACATTTTGTATTGAACGAATGAGTTGCAACTATGCTAAAGAATATACGATTTAGGTCAGAGGTAACGCGATGTACTAATTTTAATAAAAAAAAGTGATAGAGGTACATACATTTTAGTAAGTTTGATGAAGAAAGGCAACACAGTTTATTCATAATAGAAAACAAACCAATCTGTAACAATAATTATTTTATATATTTTTGTTCTTTTTGTAAGAAGATTAATTCAAACTTTATATGTAGTGTTTGGGATATTTTTCTCAAAAATTTTAAATGGCAAGTGGTTTACTGTAATCGGCTTAATACGATTACACCTATTTACAGATTATTCGATTATTGAGGGGGATTTTCCAAACAACCCAGTTTTCTTAGAAACATTATCGGGAATATTATTTTAAAAGAAAGTAGATACATTAAATCAGTACTTAGTATTAGTTCTTTGAGTAAAGTTGTATGAAGTTGTATGGTTTACATAATATTGTAAAAAGTTGGAATAAATTTAAAACATTTGTTGAATGTTAATTGTGCAGGTACCAAACAATGTCGATAAGCCAAGGACCATCTAAACGAACAAAAACAGGTCCATTATCTTTAAATGAAAAAACTCTGATATTGAATTGTTATATATCATTGAAAAACAAGGATCCAAGTGCAAGTGTTGATGATATTGTGGAATTAACGGCTGCTATGTTGTGTGTTGCTAAATCAACAATTTATAGATTACTAAAAAAAAACAAAAATGGAACTCTTCAACCCCTTAAAACTCCTTCAGGCCAAAAACCAATTGAGATCGATGAGTCATTAAAACAAAGACTAAGGCGTAAAGTCCATGGATTTTACTTACGAGAAGCATTGCCCACAAGTCGTTGGCGTAAAGCAGAGCTTTTGGAGTGGCTTATTTCGAAAAATATTAAGTTTTCAAAAGATCCACTAAGGAAAGAACTTTACAGAATTGCCAAAATAAACAAGAATAAATACAAAACCTACATTGTAGAAGAAATGGCTTCTTCTCGTGGTATATCAGTTCTTCGACTTTCCCCTTATCATTGTGAACTTAATCCCATAGAATTAATATGGGCTCAGCTAAAGAAGAAAGTTGGAAAAAAATACTACTTTTAAAATAAACGATGTTGTGAAATTGTTTGAGAGTGCTGTAAGTCATGTTAGTAAGGAAAATTGGACAAACTGTATCGAGCATGTCATCAAAGTAGAGGCAAATATGTGGAAAATTGACAATATTTGTGATGATTTAATCGACCCTATTATTATTAATGTCAACAACGATTCTTCCTCTTCCGAGTCGGATATAGAATAAAATGTAAGTAATAAATGTATTCCAATAATTATTTATTTTTATTTTTTATATTATTATAATTTAAAACGTATTTTTTTCCCAAAATACACACCACTGCATTGCGTTATTGCTTAACTGCTAATCCTTTAACAATGAAGAAACCCTAAACTTTGCTACAACTGAAACAAATACGGGGTCGATCTACCTGGTTTTTAGATTTACGGAAAAAATGTAATTTAAAGTAATAGATTTATCAAAAATTTCATGGTGCTCTCTGTAAAGGTTTTGCATACTTAATTAGGGTTTATTACTCCCCGTACTTTTTGTACAGACTATAGGATTTCTTCCCTAATTACAGGGTAGCCTTTTTGAAAAATAACAATTATGACTGTGTTTCAGTAGAAATGTATACTACTTTTAGTTATTTTGCCAGTGCTGCCAACTCCAAACAAATATAGTATAAACAGTTTAAAGAAATTAATTTTTTTGAGAAGCTTATACCCAAATATATTTAATATCCTATCTGCTTTATTTTTACCATACAAAGAAATCAAAGTTTATATCTATTTTTCAACCTTATCGCAGAGAAACATCTAAGAATATTAGATATAAAATGT
This sequence comes from Ophraella communa, assembly GCA_035357415.1. NCBI lineage: Eukaryota > Metazoa > Arthropoda > Insecta > Coleoptera > Chrysomelidae > Ophraella > Ophraella communa. Next base: position 30,561,467 of record CM068993.1, read on the forward strand.
TTTATGTGCACATAAATGTAGCGCAAAAATGCGAAGGCCTTAAAATGTTCGGTATTTTTAGTGAATATATTAACATACAATCGCCATCTGACATTTTTTAGTTTCGCCGACCCTCTCTACCATACTTATTTAAAGCAGATGATGACCAGCCAGCCGCCTGCCCGCCAATTGAAGGTAATAAGCAATGTATGAAAGACAAGAAAGTCTTTTGAATTGCGCATTGCGAAGACTTCGACTAAACCAGCGTGGTTCTTAGGTACCTTCATCGATGATTCTTGTGGCGAGAGAGACAAAGACGAAGAATAGAGGGGAAGAAAAAAGATGTGGCCTTGAGTAAACTCATCGACCCGACTTCGATTGGATCCCGCCATCAGGAACGTATTCGGTAACTTCCTAATGTGTAACACAAGAATAAAATGAAAAACTTTTTAATTATAGTCTTAATAAATATTCAGCAGATGATGTTATTAAAAATATGGCATCTGTAAATACTATCGACAATTGATAAAATATGGTTAGTTTTAAGGCAAAAATAATTATTTTAATTATAACCTAATGATAATTACTTTATTTGAAAACTATAATTTTGATTACAGTTTATTAATTGTTTATTTTAGGTTACATAATTTCTTGTCTTTTCTTCTTTTTTTTTCTTGTTTAAAACAGTTATTGTTTCCATTATTATACGTTTTTATTGTTTTACAATTTCTCAATGGGTTTTTTGGTTGTTATTAATAATAATAATAATAATAATGTTTATTTATTCAAATATATAGTATAAATAGTTAAATAATAATTAATATGCGATAATAAACATGAAGAAACTTACTCTGAAGCGGTGTAGGAATAGACTCCACGCCGCTTGTATGAGTGTACATTAAAGTTTATTGTATAAAAATCCTTTGTATACAAGAACAAAATATATATAAAAAGGAACATTTACAATACTATAACACATTACTTATAAATAATACGGAAAATATAATTCACAAATTCACTGATTGTATGATTAATTAGGAAACAGTTAAATCCATTGCTTTATTTGTTAAAGCCAAGTTAAAGAGAGAGGTGTTATTTATAGGACAAAAATAAACTGGTAAATAGTTAGTCTTAGTTAATATCTAACAATATAAGAATTATAAACAATACCACATTAATTGTCGTCGATGAAACTATTAAAAAAGTCTTTTCCTATACTTGAAATCCATCTTTTGACTTTTTGTTTTACACTGTTTCTGTTTAAAGTTGTTGTTAGTGTATGTTTTAATTCTAAAGGAACTAAATTTAATAATTTTGGACGCAAATAACAAAGACTTCGTTGTCCTATTGTTTTATTACATTTAGGAACTTTTACCGCATTATACCTATTCCTCGTGGGGTACGGGTAGTCCTTAGACCATATACAAATAGACTGGCTGTGACGTCATTTTTCTGAACAACATACTGAAGCCAATATTATCTCTCTTTGTCGCATGAAGTTCGTGGAGCTACGGGATGAGGTGTGTGGGCAGTACTGTTTACAAACAACAAATACCAGCGGCGCAAAGGTCTTTTAATAGGTACCTAACAAGGTTTTAACTCTAATCAAAATTCTTAAATCATAACTTTAACCCAAAATTAATACAACGAAAACAATAACACAAATAGTTTATGAACAGGGTAAGATTAATGTTTACACATATGATTCGCAATGTTCCATGCTATAAGAGACAGTACAGTCGAAGATATACGAAAACAACCGAAGAAGTTTTATTCAAACGTGGATTTGTTTGTAAACATATATTTATAGAACACAAAATAAAGTTATTTTGGCTTCACAACAAGGACAGAAAATTGACGTCTATTTGTATATGGTCTAAGGGGTAGTCTAAGGGTGTTAGAGATTTTAAGTTTTTGTGTACATTTAGCAGGATTTTTTAACTAAAAAGTTGTCGAACATCTAACACCTGACTTACTTTAAATAAATCTTCAGATGAGAACGTAATTGGTTTTTTATACATTATTCTTAAAATCCATCTTTGCAAAACATTAAGATTCTCAAGGTAATTATTACAGACACCTCTCCATCCTAATATTCCATAGATCAACAAAGATTGAACCAGTGCATAGTAGACTATTTTTAGGTGATTAATATTTAGGAATCCAGAGAGGTATCTGATTTTACCTATCAATGCTCCAATTTTCTTAACTAAGCTCTCAATTTGCAGATTCCATCTGAGATGTTGATCTATAATAATACCAAGGTATTTGACAGATATTGCTTCTGGTATATGTGTCATCGTATCAATTTCAAGGTTACCAAGTTGTGGTAAATAATTTGTATGTTGTTGTTGTAGTAATAACGTAACCTAACCCAACCTAACCTAACCTAACATAACTTTTTGTAAAAATTATGTCTTTGTATAATTCACCTTAATAATAAATAATATGTTAGGTAAATAATGATTGTTTTAATTCTTAGAATACAACCTTAATCCGCTCGAAGAGCTGTCCAACTAATCGGTGTACTAATCGGTGTACCTGGTCCGTGGTCGAACTGTCCGGCCTCGATTTTGCTGTTAGGTTGGTCAAATGTGTTCAACAATATAGTGTCTACAATAAAAGGGGACTGATGGTAATAAACCACTTTTATTGCTATCGTCTCTCACGGTTTATTGCTTATGGTCAAAATTTGCACACGGGTTCTTGTATTTGTATAATTTGGGTTGAGTATAATCATTTATATTTGTGTTCCCGTGTGATATTTTGTTGATTTTTAGTTACATAACTTTTCTCTTCATTTTAAGAAGATCGCCATCTATTTAGGTGGCTTTATATTATAGCTCCTTAAAAACAAGAAATTTATTGATGATCGATCTCCATTATTGGGTGCTGTCTCTTTTCTTTGATTGTTTATCACAATATATTTTTCACCTCTAAAGCAGTAGCTAGTAGGCTACTGCCTGTTCATTGCAATCAAATCTTCGACCCTGTGGTCGTTTATTCGTTTTTGCACTTTTAATGAGTCTGCTATCCTTCATTATTTTTATGTCTGTTCCACTATATTCGTTTCTATCTGACCCACCTTCCTATGTCCTGTATTCCACATTTTTGTCTGATGCCTTCACTTCTTATTCTGTCGTGTAGAGTTTTACCTTGTATACTTCTTAGTATTCTTATTTCAACTGTTCTCATCATTTGGAGGGTTCTATTTGTGCCTGGTCTTCTTTCAGGCATCCCGAGATATTTGCTGCTTTCATTTTTTGTTTCCTGACCTCGTTGGAGAGATTACCAAGCTTGTTATTTCTGTCACAAGATATTTGAAGAGATTTACCTGTTCTACAATCTTGGAGTAGATTTATTATTGCATCTTATCGGGTCTTTGGATATTACTAGGTACTTAGTCTTGATATTAAATGCATTCAGAATCTGCGACCAGAACAGCATCCTTAACGTAGCAAATTGCCCTAGAGAATGTGTTACCCATTTTAAATTGAGCTATCCTGGAAAGATTTTCTATTATTTTGTCTATAATTAAATTAAATATATGAAATCTCCTTTACGGATTTCTGTGTTTATAACTATTTCTTCTGTGGTCAAAGGTCCAACTCTTATTTTTGTTTTGTATTGTCTGTTAATATAGTGTACTAGGTTAATTACTCTATAGTTTAGTCCTTTTTCTCTCATTATCTCTAACACATGTTTTAATCGTAATATGTCGGAAACCTTGGTCATGTCGACAAAACACATATATGCAGATTTATTAATTTCTATTGATTTTTCCGCTATTTTACTGATAATAAATATTGCATCAATGGTAGACCTATTTTTGTGGAATCCTTTTCTTAACTCTTAATAATTCTTTTCCCTGCTCTTATTATACTTTTTAATACTAATATAAATAATAATTTAATACTAATGTATAATAATATGTAATGATTTTAAAACATTATTTCTTATAACCAACAGTTAGGTACTTAATGAATTTTTGCTTTCTTTTTTCACTTTCCATTAACAATTTAATTTTTGTAGGTGAGCTTACCTCAATTTTATAATAATTAAATCGATCCTTTTACATAATATTTTAAATTAAACTAATTGTATAATTTTAACATTGTTTTCTAATTAATTTTGTGTTCTAAATCCTTTGATAACTATGTATTCGATGCTGATAAAAATGTTTATATTGATTCCTCCTTACACCATCATGTCTCTTCTTATAGCCTGATGATGGTCCTTTGACCGAAACATGTTGCTTTGCTGTTAAAATTTCAACAATAAAAAAATTTGTATTGACTTTTATTGCTACTACTTTTTTAATTGTTGAAAACATTATTTAACTATTACCTCTTTATCTGTTAAAAATATTTTAACACTTAACACAACAAATTTTAGTATAAAAGACAATAAAAATAACTTCCTAGTTACCTTTGGTTGTCAAGTACATTTTAATCTTAATATTTATGTTAAACTTTTTTTTTATTTCGAATTCATTAAAGAAATAATGTTCTTGCTTGTATATAAATATGTCAAATTTGCTGGTATTGTGTAGTTTATCTTTGTATCTAATTATTTCTTCAGTTTGTCAACCAGCTTAATATGCCCACTTTTAATTTGTGACGCAATTCTTTGTGTTTCTTATCTAGAATTTTATTGTGGATATATTCTTTCGTTAGGGGCATTCTGGTTGATCGTGATAGGCATCGGAAAAGGCCAAGGTCAATAACGTATTCCTTTACATGTAATTAAGTTTCTAAATCACCCAGAGTGACCACATTTTATTAGACATTTGATATGGGTATTAATAACAGGAATCTTTTCAACAACAAACATTTTTTTAATCTAAAAAAATTAAAAATTAAGGTATTTAATGAAGTAAAATGCTTTTAATTCTAATATTAATAAAAAACTCTTCGATTTAACGTAACTTCCAAGTTTAATTGAAAAAATTAGGTTTTAAATCACAATGACAACCGTTTCGTTATAATTAGCGAGTTTTTCAGTTAAACGTAGAAGTTACGTTAAAACTAAGAGTTTTTTTATTATTCTTAGTAAGATGGACGTCCAAAAAGTAAGGGTTGGTACAATAAATTTAGCTTTTCATTCTTATTGTTTTGATTTATCCTGTAGTTGTAATTATTAAGTTTTTATAAAAATTGGCTTCCTTTATTTAAATATTTTGCAGATGCTGGAGATTATGGTCATTGCAGTAAGCTTGGACCTGTGTACTCATAATGTTGCCTTACAAAATCATTTGTAAAAGATATATCTATCTTGTCATACTTGTTAAACCAAATAAAACTCAATAAATAAATAACTGTGCTATACAAAAATATGCACAATTAATTTTTTAAACTCTCCTATTTTTAGGAAATGGATTTCTTAGAAAAGATTTCAAATTATAATAAAATTATGAAACAGAAAGCATAAATATGATATTGTATAGAAAGTTACAGCAGAGATAAAAGCCCTATTTGAACAGAAAAGTCAGGGACAAAACCCACTGAAATTAAATGTCAACAAATATTTATTTGTCTTCATTTTAGTTCATGTTGATTAAATCATATTTCTGTCGCACCTTCTGATGATCTAACTCAATACAATTGTTCCATTGAGTTTTAAAAGAAATTAAGAAATCAAAAAAAATTTATAAGTAAAAAATTCTTAACCTTAACTTTTATATTTATAGATACACTGATATATACAGTAGTAACAAATTTTATATGAGGGAATCTGAGAAAACCCATAGTATGAGACAGTAATGAAGTATACTCATTTCATAATCAATATAACTTATAGAAATTACAAAAAAGATAAAAAAAATATTCAGAAAAACTTTAGTTACTACTTGATTCATCAGCGTTCATAATAAATTAATTATGATTATTTTTTTACCTGTCAAAATATCACAGTTTTGTGATTTCGTAAAAATTTTTAATAGTATAGGTATTACAGAGTCCATTATGCAAAAGCGACAAAATTGTAAACATAAGGCGAAGCCGAGTACTATAACGTTGTGAGGGCGTAATTGAACTTAACCTACGAGTAATCTACTATACTTTATCTATGACATATTAAAAACCAAGAATGGGTTTATGTCCACTTTTATTTTTAACAATTTATAGAAACTTTATAATTATATACCAAATTTAAGAATATATAAAAACTATTTGGTATTACTGTTAATAGTAAAATGAGAACAATTTAAAACAAAAAACTCAATTCGAAAAACTCATTATATACTTGTATAAATCGTTGTAGTATTAAGTAAGGTTCTCTTTATTTTTGGAAATAAAAGAATTTTTAATATGGTCCAATATATTTGTATTATTAAGACCAATAATTATATTTCAAAACTAGTGTCGATGATTTTCCAGATAAAAACTGCTCCACGGTAGTTAAGGATATCAGTGTTTTCTTGGGAAAGAATATATATAGGAATTCTAAAAATGCTTTTTTTCTATTTTTATTGTAAACATAAACTTTATTTTTTTATAACTAAAAAAAAAAGAATTTTAAATAAAAAAATAATTTTGAACAAGAAGTTTTAATTCAATTTTTTAAATTTTAAATACAATTTGCATCAATAACAGCTTGGCAACGTCTTTGCCTGCTGTCAATCAGGTTGTTAAGCATTCCAAAGTTGTAGTAAAACGGTCCTAAGCTCAGCCATTGTTTCGACAGCGAGTCTGTGTTCATCTAGCCTTCGTTGCAACATGTCCCAAGTGTGCTCGATACAATTAAGGTCTGGAGATAACTGAGGGAGTGAAAGATGCGGAACTCCATTGGTTTCTATCGCATCAATAACAGCTCTAGCCCTGTGAGGTCTGGCATTATCATCTAAAAAAAAGGAAGCCTGGACCGATAGCAGCATGAAATTATGGTACAATGACATGCCGCCTGTATTGTTCTGCGTTCATGTTTCCATCGCAAATGTAAAGGTCAGTACGACCTTTATGCCACCTCACACCATTATTGAACCTCCTCGGAAAGGGTAGACACGTTGAACAGGTCGTCGATTTCTAGGTGTTCCAGGGCCCATATTCTAACTCTTCGACTATCCGAAAATCTGGCATATCTGGATTCATCTGTAAAAAGCACAGATACAGATATCCATTCATTGACCCAATTTACGTGATCTCTTGTCCATTGTAATCTTTGCCGCATGTGGTTTTGGGTTAGTGGAACCCTCCTTATTGTTTCATTTGAAACACTGGTTCCTGTAGCATTAAAAAGGTGCCGCGAAAGTTGTCTACACGTGGATAGAGGCTCTCCCCGGGCACTTAGTGTAACAAATCTGTCTTCTGCTGCTTTGGTTTTCCTGGGGCCACCAATCCTTGGTCTTTCTAACACAGAACCAGTTTCATTAAATCAATTATTTAATCTACTTATGACACTTTGCGAAACATTAAACAAATTGGCAACTTCCTGTTGAACACTACCACTTTATTGGAACATGACAATAGCTCGACTTGCTTCTTCAATTGTTAATTTACGTCGCACCATTATATTGAAGAGTTATGCACACTACAATATTGCCAAAGACATAATTAACCATAAATTTTTCAACTTGTTTCATTTTGATAAAATAGCAAAAATGTAGTAAATAAACAAAAAATGCGTTAAAAAAATTGTTTACCAGAATACCAATGTAAGTAAATGTGTGGTAAAATGGCCACCAATAATTTATTTTATTGGAATTTATTTACAATTTTCAGCAATATCCTTAACTCTTGTGGAGCAGTTTATTTCCATTACTGTAACTAAGTTTCCACAAGTATACACCTACATAAAAAGTTTACAAGCAAACAAATAGTTTCCTGAAAGTACGCCCATGTCTTTTTCTGAGGAATCGATTATGGTAATGGTCAACAACTGAAACCAGACAGATTTAGACCACGAGACGTAAAGTTGATATAGATAAAGATCTACTAGAGAAATAAAAACGAACGTTGTTTTGATTAAAAACATAAAAATTGTTATTTCACTGACTTTCACTCTGAAATATATTATTTAATAGGAATTTTATGTTTATCATAACTCTGAAGTAAGCATATGGAAATTCAAGAATTTGAACGAATAACTTCGGTAGGTACCTAATTAATTTTAATTTATTTAAAACACAACGGATATGTGTAAGTATAGTAGTTTTCACAATAGATGGTATTGACTGAAGGATTATATTAAAACCAATTACACCCTTAAGTTGTAAAATCCGAGATGCACATCATAAATGTAAAAGGAACTGATGCAGGTAATTTTGTTTCTCAGAGAGGGATTGTGTAGGATTACAGCTTACACTTCTTGTTCATTTTAGTCTTTGTATTTCATTGGCAGTGTTCACTTGTGTTACGGCGTGCAATAATTTTATAACATTTATTTGTTACAGAATAGGCAGTATGTGGCGTCCGTGGATAAAAAGTAATAGTGCTTCTTCCAGTGGTTCGTTAAAGAAGAATCACTTATCTTCTGACGCGAAAATCATTATAAAAAATGTGTATAGTTACTTACTTCAGCAAGGATATAACGCGGGTGCTGCTGCCAGAGTAATCAGTAATTTGACGAAGGTGCCTCTTACTTCAGTTAGACGAATTGAATCAAGAAAAAAGCGTAAAGATTCCTGTGTCACAAAAAGTCTAGACGACAGGGAAAAATATTTGATGAGGCGAAAAATCTACACTATGTATGATGAGCAGCGTGTCCCTACAATCAAAAGTCTGAAACAGCGGTTCATCAATGACGAAACTCACATCAACTGTGGCCTCACTACTCTTTGGCGAGTTCTGTCTGCAATGGGCTTTAAATATCGCAAAATTGGCAAGAAACAAGTAATAATGGAATCCACACGTTTAATAAACTGGTGTTTTGAATATATAACGTCAATAAGAAAATACCGGTCTGAAAATCGGCCAATACTCTACCTCGACGAGACTTGGTTTGACACGCATGCCACCCCTTTCTAAGGATGGTCTAATTCCACCATCAAATAAAGGAAAGGGAATCATAATATTACACGCAGGATCAGAAAATGGTTGGATCCCAAACGCTATGTGACTTTGTGCCAAAAATATTAAGGACTCTTGTGTTGATTATCACGAAGATACGACAGTAGAGCTTTTTGAAGATTGGTTTGTTAGCACCCATAAATTCGTTATGGGGCGCACGTACTGTTATTTCCGATTTAGCTAGTTCAGAGTTAATAGTATCTCCCATAGAGTAGGGGGGCTTCAATTACGTGTTATGAAAGAAAAATATACAGATATAGTCACCCTAATGAATTTAATCTGAACAAACCCAACATCAATTAAGTTCTCTGGGTGGTACCATCCAGCTCACAAAGGGTATATCACACTAAAATTTAACCTATATATATATATAGAATATATATTATCAACGCATAATAAATAAATAGATAAAGTAGCTAATATAAAATATAGTTGACACTTCGGTGTTAACTTGAATGTGCCAAGTGCTGGATTATATCAGTTTAATGCTGTCGCTATGATGGATACACAAAAAACATATGGAAATCTCTTACTTGTGGTTCATCCAGGTGCCAAAGAGGTAAGCAGTTGTGAGCAAGTCTAGAGAAGGAGCTCCTACTTCTAATGAGCGCTTAAACAAAGCAAGCACATGTAAGCAAGGTGTGCAGCAGAGATGTGTAGGTAGGTGTGTAGTGTTGTACAGTAGGAGTAAGCAGCCCCCAGTTAGTTAGTGCAGGTGCCAAAGCCAGAGGTGGAAGAATGAAGTGAAGAAAAGTAGATTAAGAAAAAAATAAGCAGAAGTAGGTCTTATAAAGCAAGAAGAGGTTTTTGGCCTAAAAAGAAATTTACAAATTCACTTTTTTTATTTGAAATTCAAGCTTAAACCCTTATGGACTTATGGACCTAACCTAACCTTATGGACGGAGGTGAAATGTGGCCAATAAGTGAGAGAGACTGGATCCAGATTGTACCAACTCCTGGACTCAACGGGTACAAACGAGACGAGGTCCGTTGCTCAGTAACAGTAGAACTTTTAATGGGGGGGTCATACTAGTAATACCAAAAAAGAAAACTAATAAATTAGGGCGCCACTCGATTCTTTATTTTGCAACTGCAAGAATGAGAAGAACAGTTTCAACTATATACATAAGAACATAAAAAAAAAATATCAAAATCAGTATAACAGCAATTTTTCAAATAGCAAAAAAAAAATATAACATATACCTGTAAGAGAAATAAAACAACAAAACAACTTTTCTCATATCTGAGTCATCAATAAGCATGCAATAACAGAGGTTTTAACAACTTGATAATTGCGAAATCAAATAAATATATAAAAATCATATTAAAATGTTCGAACTAAATAAATAAATATAAAAATATATTAAAGTTTCCGAAACAAAGTGAATAAATAGAAATAAACATTCTAAAATGTACGAAACAAACTAAATAAATAAAAAAATATATTAAAATGTCTGAAACAAGCTAAATAAATGAAAAGACATATTAAAATGTCACTTTGTTTTATAGTACACCTGGTGATCACTGGGTTACTCGTCAGAAACCAATAAATAAATCTTAACGATTAAAATTCAAATAAAAGATTATTTTTACAACAAAAGAACATACTCGTAATTTCTGAAACGATTTACATAGAACAAAGATATATAATATGTAAAAATAAAAACTGTAAATAAGATGGTAATAAAAAAAACAAATGAAAAGTTCTCTTTTGTATTATCACAAATATTTAGTCAATCAGTAAAAGTCTAAAAGGAAATGAAAAGTAGATACGTATTGTTCAATATCCACGTTTTACAGGTATAACAAACTACTAGTTTAATCACTATATTTCAAATCCATAATGTACCTAGTTTTTGTTTTACTTTTTACGTAAATGAAAATTTCAATATTTACGGTTTTGTCTCCTATCAATCTTGAATTTTGTCCTGGTGACGAGAATGGCGTAACCGGCTTTTTGTTGCACTGCCGCTGCTGTGTGCTGGGTGTGGTGGAACACAATGAAACGACGATATATTACGATTTTACACTTAAAATTTGAGATTTACTATAATATCTCTTATAATTGTGACGATAATTACTTTACTAATATGTAATAGAATAATGATAAATATTTAGCCCTACTATGCGAGGGCGATATTATAATTTTTACACGATAAAACGATAAAAATACATAACGGTAAATACGAAATCTGGTTCGCTATTTCAACCACCTTGCTCTTCAACGTCTCATCGGGAAAGAGAGCGTGGCGTGCACCTGCACCCCACTCATGAACCTGCCACCCTGGCGCGCTTTTTCGTAAATTTAAACTTGACTAATCACAGCAAAGCAAGGGTTGCTCGGTTTAAATTGGTAAGAATGACGTGAATATAAGATACGGGGGGAATATACAATACAGGGGTCGTCTGGGAAATTGGGCGGTAATATAAGGAACATTTTCGAACTGTTACACAGCCCCTCCTTACGATTTTAACCTGGCTACAGGTCAGCGTTAACATCGGAATTACCAAACAAAACGTAACAGTGCGAAATAACGAATGAAGACGGTAGCGGTAAAAGAGAAAAACCGAGCTATGAATCTTCGAAACCTAAACCAAAGCTGAAATGATCTGTCGTATAAAATGAGAAAGGGGAAATCCCTTACGTGATATTATCTTGAAAAGAATAAAACATTACATGTTAGGATTGGTGATAACTACGCGTATCAAACGCCTGTAAACAGGGACAAATTCGGTGAGGTCATCATTGGTAGAGTTAAAATCGGGTAAGGTCTTTATCCTAACATGGGTGAAAGAGAAATGTATCCACCTCTTGTCTATATCAATTGCGGTAAGATAAAATCTCGAAAAGGGTTCGTTAGCATCAATAACACAATAAAAATTATTGGGTTTCGGAGAGAATAGAAATTGTAAAGGGATTCGGTTGCGAAGAAATATTCGGTAAAGTCTTCTCTTTGCGATACGATAGGGATAAGGTTTTTTCTGTTAACGGTACAATTATCAGAAAACAAAACGATATACAAGCGGTAGACGGTAACAAAGAAAAGGTCTCTTTAATCGTCATCTTGTAGGGACTCGGTATCTGTGTCATCATTAGAAAGGTAAGGTTTTAAATCTTTGACGTGCCAGTTGCCAGCATTTGAGCCGTCTTGATTTTTTAAGCGATAAACTAAGGGCGATAGTTTCTTCACAACGGTGCACAGTACATACTTAGGGGCTAACTTGGCCATAAACTGCTTTGGGGCACTCGAGAGAACCATATTTCTTCGCCAGACTTTATCTCCTTCATTGAATTGGACATTTCTCCTGCGCAAGTTATATGTTTTAGCATTTCTCTGATATGCTTTCCGGATGTTCGTCCTTACTCTTGAAAAGACTTCAGATAGGCCTTTTACTTGGGCTGCGTAGTTATTACGGTCCCCAGGGACAACTTCCATATCAGATAATTCCGGTGGGACTTGACCATAATAGTTGCCGGAAATCGGGACATGTCTGGCAAAATTTAGGAATGCTGGAGTAAACTGGGTAGCTTCGTGCTTGGCTGTATTTATTGCTTGACGAATTTTGGGTAGTTCTTTGTCCCATTCATTGTGGTCGTTCACGTAGCTGCGAATGGCGGTACCAATGGTTCGATTATTCCGTTCTACGAAGTTGCATTGTGGTGAATAAACGGCGTTAAACCAAATCTTTTGGACGTCGTATTGATCGCACAGATTCTTCAATAACTTACAGTTGAGGTTCGAAGCGTTGTCGCATATAAGATGCTGAGGGACTCCGAACATAAGAAAGACTTGATTTTCCAGAAAGTTGCAAATGTTTGAAGCCGTGGCCTTCCTTAAGGGATGCAGAAGAGTATACTTCGAAAACCAATCCGAAACTACTAATAACCAAGAATGACCTCGTTTGCTGCGAGTAAGAGGTCCGATAAGGTCGATAGCTATTATTTGCCAGGGAAAGTCCGCTTTTTTCTGGTGGCCCATTAGTCCTAGTGGTGCGGTATTTGGTGGTTTTTGGGCGCCGCAAGTCTGGCAGCGTCGAATATACTTAACGACGTCGTTGCGCATCTTCGGCCAGTAATAACGTTCTTGGATCCGAGCTAGTGTTTTATAAACACCAAAGTGAGCACACACAGGTGGTTCGTGACAACAACGAATTATTTCCTCTCGTTGAGGTTTGGGTACCAACGTTTTCCATTCTACGGAATTCGAACTAAATGGCAAACAGGATGGGACATACTTGTAAACCCGCTCGTTTTCCACTTTCCATTGAGGGAATTTTTCCGGTGTAGAGATAATTTTGGAACGTAGATTGTCAAACCAAGGGTCAATTCGATCGATATCGACTGCAAGATAGGCCACCTCGGAGGTTTCTTCTGCAATGTCCTTTTCATGCATTCTACTTAAAGCGTCTGGAACCTGATGGGACGCACCTTTCCGGTGAACGATGACAAAATCGTGTTGTTTTAACCGCATCGCCCAGCGGGATAGACGTCCTGTCGGGTTCTTTAGGGTAGTGAGCCATAAAAGTGAATAATGGTCTGTAACCACGGTAAATCTTGCTCCTTCGACGTAAGGGCGAAACTTTTCAACCGCAAAAATAACAGCAAGGCATTCGCGTTCTGTGACCGAATAATTCCTTTCTGTCTTTGTCAATGTTCTGCTTGCGTACGAGATAACTCTTTCTCCACCGTCTATTTCCTGCGTGAGGACAGCTCCAAGTCCAGTATCACTAGCGTCACATTGAATAGAGAAGGGTTTAGTAAAATCTGGTTGTACTAATACGGGGCTGACACCAAAGCCTCTTTTATGGAAAGAAATGCTGACTCTGCTGCAGGTGTCCAGGAAATAGCTTCTTTCTTTCTTTTTCCTTTAAGTAAATCATTTATTGGGGATACCAGGGTAGAGAAATCTTTAATAAAACGCCGATACCACGAACAGAGGCCAATAAAGCGTTTGATTTGAGTCGTATTTGTGGGTCGGGGATAATTTATCATCGCCGATATCTTGTCAGGGTCGGATCTCAGAGAATTATCACCAACGATATAACCAAGGTATTTTAAGTGGGTCTTGAAAAATTCACATTTTTTAACGTTAATGGTCAGATTAGCTGCCTTAAGTTTTTCCTTGACTTGATGTAACAAAGAGATGTGTTCTTCAAAAGTAGCCGAACAGATAATTATATCGTCTAGGTAGCAAAATATGTACGGTTCAAATTCAGGTCCAAAGATTGCATCAACCAATCGTTGCTGGGTTTGTGCAGAGTTACACAGACCAAAAGGAACCACAGTAAATTGAAAAGAACCACGTCCTACTACGGCAAATGCAGTTTTTTCACGGGAAGAAGGGTCTAAAGGTATTTGCCAAAAAGCCTTCTTGAGATCTATTGAGCTAATGTATTTAGCACCACGAAGTAATGAGAGAATGCGATCTATATTCGGTAAGGGGTATGTATCATGACGAGTGACTTCATTAAGACAACGTCCATCAAAACAGAACCTAAATTCACCTGTCTTCTTTTTTACTAACAGCACTGGGGAACACCAGGGACTGTTGGAAGGTTCGACGACTCCCAATCGGAGCATTTCATCTAGTTCATCATTTAGGATTTTAGACATGTAGGGAGACATAGGAAAAGGGCGTTTCTTGAATGGTCTTGCGTTTCCGGTATCAATTGTCAAGCTAATCTTGTCGGTGCGGCCAATTCCATCTTTACCACTGATTTCATCGAAACTAAGAATAACATGTTCGGCAAATTCAAACTGCTCTGCATCCAGGGACTCTATGGAGCATAGGGATGGAGAAGGTATACTAACTGTGGAGGTGGATGCCTGATGAAGGGACTCACTACCCCTATTTGTTTTCCAGGTATTTTGACTGAAATTAATGGACAAACAGAACTGTGTAATGAAATTACTACCGAGAATAAACGTTACGGGGAGAGATGGAACTATGAGGCAGTTTATGACATGACAAGTAGCATCAGCTACTATGGGGAGGTCGGCCGTGCCAACGACTTTCTTGGTAGAACCGTCTGCCAAAGAAACATTTTTGTGGGAAGAAGTATTTATTTTAACCTTGTTTTGCTCAAGAAACTTCATCCCTAAAGAACCGATGACAGTAGTTGAACAGCCTGTGTCCAATAAAAGTGTAAAATCCTGGGAGAAAATTTTTACTTCAAGATATGGTCGCTCATCTGGGGATTTATGAATAATTAAAGGAGAAACTTGGGCTTGTTTTTTCTGGCGATAAAAGTTTCTTACTACTTCTAACCATTTTGACCACTCTTTAGATGTAGTAAATTCTTGGTGTGGGCCAGGAGCTGAATAGGCCGCACAACAGGAAGGTTCGGGTTTGAAGTTTACTGGTGAGACACTCCTACCGAACTGGGGAGTCTCGGCAACTAGTTTTTTGAACAAGTGGGACAGGTGGTGACTGTAAAGCCCTCAGCACCGCATCGGAAACAAAATCTTTTTCTCTTGTGCTTACATTCTGAGAAAGAATGTCCTGTTTCTTTACAGTTCCAACACTGATAAGATTGTTTGTTACCACTTGTAACACGAGAGGAAGAATACGAATTGTCGGATTCTTGAACTTGGGGACAAGAGAATTTTTTTGGGTGTTTGGATGTAGATGGTTTCATAGTTGGTCCATTTTCTACATAAGACAAGCTAGATGAATTCTCTTTTTTTACCTGAGGGAGCTGAGCGTTGTTCTCCAATTTACGAATTATTATGGATAGTTCGTCGATAGTGTTTGTGTCGACGAGGGCTATGAGTGGGATATATTCGGGCAATATGTTTTGTCGAAGATACTTAACCAGAGTTTTCTCTAAAGGGGTTGCTGTGAGACGCTTCGAAAGAGAGAGTATATGGGCTTGAAAAAGAGCAAAAGGTTCGTTGCGCTTTTGCTTGCGTGATTTAATTTGGTTCCACAGGTCTTCATCATAATCGTGTGGCAGAAAAGTGGATTTTAGAAGAATAACTAGTTCCTGCCAGTTAGAAACTGTACTTCGAACGCTCCTGAACCATGTAGATGCACTGCCAGAAAACAGTTCAACAGCTGAACGGAAGAGCACTTCGTCAGAAATATTTCGAGAGTCTGCTATATCTCGAATTTTTTCGAGAAATGTGAAAACTGACTTAGGATCTCCATTGAACTTTATGTTCCACTCAGATAAATTCACGGGGTGCGAGACCTGTATTATAGAAGTGGGAGGTATCGCTGACGACGGGCTGTGCGAGTGGTTTGTCAATGGGGTTGGGGGATTGGTAAGAATCTTATCATCTAAACGACCTTCAAGCAAAAAACACATGGACAATGACTCGTTCTTAAACTCTGTCTCATCCGGATTATTTGCCTCAATCGGTAATCTTTCAATCCTAGATAACAAGTGACCTAAACGTGCCTTAGCCCTACGATATGCTGAATCATTCACATCACCTTCGAATTCCTCAACTATGCCTGTAATGTCACCAATGATATTGTCTATCTCAATTTTTTCTTCAGGAAAATTCAAAACATTCTCATTAAGATCAATTTGAGTTCCCTTGCTAAGAAGTTTTCTAAGAATGGTTTTCTTTTCACTAATGTTTTTTCTTGTTTTAATACCCCTAATATATAATTCATAGTCAAGCTCGCCGCTTTTCAAAAACTGTACGAAAGAAGACTCCATCATGGAAGACAGCGAGAGCGAAATTAGAATATTGCCTAATGAAAAATACAGGGCATGAGCGCCAGAATGACTTTTAACCACAATAAAGATAATAGAGACAAAATAGATGAACTAAAACATAAGATTTATACTCGTTAAACTCAACTGCCCCACGTTGGGCGCCAAATTTGTGTACCAACTCCTGGACTCAACGGGTACAAACGAGACGAGGTCCGTTGCTCAGTAACAGTAGAACTTTTAATGGGGGGGTCATACTAGTAATACCAAAAAAGAAAACTAATAAATTAGGGCGCCACTCGATTCTTTATTTTGCAACTGCAAGAATGAGAAGAACAGTTTCAACTATATACATAAGAACATAAAAAAAAAATATCAAAATCAGTATAACAGCAATTTTTCAAATAGCAAAAAAAAAATATAACATATACCTGTAAGAGAAATAAAACAACAAAACAACTTTTCTCATATCTGAGTCATCAATAAGCATGCAATAACAGAGGTTTTAACAACTTGATAATTGCGAAATCAAATAAATATATAAAAATCATATTAAAATGTTCGAACTAAATAAATAAATATAAAAATATATTAAAGTTTCCGAAACAAAGTGAATAAATAGAAATAAACATTCTAAAATGTACGAAACAAACTAAATAAATAAAAAAATATATTAAAATGTCTGAAACAAGCTAAATAAATGAAAAGACATATTAAAATGTCACTTTGTTTTATAGTACACCTGGTGATCACTGGGTTACTCGTCAGAAACCAATAAATAAATCTTAACGATTAAAATTCAAATAAAAGATTATTTTTACAACAAAAGAACATACTCGTAATTTCTGAAACGATTTACATAGAACAAAGATATATAATATGTAAAAATAAAAACTGTAAATAAGATGGTAATAAAAAAAACAAATGAAAAGTTCTCTTTGTATTATCACAAATATTTAGTCAATCAGTAAAAGTCTAAAAGGAAATGAAAAGTAGATACGTATTGTTCAATATCCACGTTTTACAGGTATAACAAACTACTAGTTTAATCACTATATTTCAAATCCATAATGTACCTAGTTTTTGTTTTACTTTTTACGTAAATGAAAATTTCAATATTTACGGTTTTGTCTCCTATCAATCTTGAATTTTGTCCTGGTGACGAGAATGGCGTAACCGGCTTTTTGTTGCACTGCCGCTGCTGTGTGCTGGGTGTGGTGGAACACAATGAAACGACGATATATTACGATTTTACACTTAAAATTTGAGATTTACTATAATATCTCTTATAATTGTGACGATAATTACTTTACTAATATGTAATAGAATAATGATAAATATTTAGCCCTACTATGCGAGGGCGATATTATAATTTTTACACGATAAAACGATAAAAATACATAACGGTAAATACGAAATCTGGTTCGCTATTTCAACCACCTTGCTCTTCAACGTCTCATCGGGAAAGAGAGCGTGGCGTGCACCTGCACCCCACTCATGAACCTGCCACCCTGGCGCGCTTTTTCGTAAATTTAAACTTGACTAATCACAGCAAAGCAAGGGTTGCTCGGTTTAAATTGGTAAGAATGACGTGAATATAAGATACGGGGGGAATATACAATACAGGGGTCGTCTGGGAAATTGGGCGGTAATATAAGGAACATTTTCGAACTGTTACAAGATCCACAATTATGTGTATTATGTAATTATTACAATGTAATGATCCTAATGTCTTCTATTACTTTTGTTTTTCTTGGCATAAAAATCCGAAATAAAATTCGAAGTTCTAAGAAACCATGTGCTTCATTCAGAACAATGCCAAGAGCAAAAAAAGGAAACCGGTTCAGAGTACAAAGTAAAGTGGTGATTTTTATTAAAATTAAATGGTTGAATGCAGACGTGGCGCGCATTCTTATTGCCACGGAAAGTATTGCGACAAAATTAAAACCGGAAAGACTCTGTGCGCACGAAATTAGTAAATTAAGATCTGAATTTGGAGAATACCATCACCTTTTTCCGCAGCTAAAATGTGACAACAAAAAGGTTTTTGAGTATTTAAGAATGGATATAGAAACGTTTTATTATATTCTGGAAAATTTAAACATCAAATTATTCTCCTATCTTCTTCCAGCACTTGTCTAGAACGTTGCGGTTTAAATAAGATTTCAGTCGTTTGTCCCAAATCGGAGGATTTTTTAGTACACTCGCAATTAAGGAAGCAGAGTCCATGGTATCAACAACGATCAATAGAATAAATCAAAAACACCACGTGGGGACCCAAAACACAAAGAACACAGACTGGCGTACACGCCGAAATCTGAAACAAGAATGGAGGGTTCATTCCTACTATCCGTCTGACTCCGTTTTTAGCGCAACACTAATTAATACTGCGAAAATTTAGCTTCTAGTTTTTTTTTAAATTCCAGAATTAAATTATTTTCCCTTAAAATGTTTTATTGAAAATCCCAGGCACGGCATTGGTTATTATTCGTTGAGGGTTTTAAGTGGCATAGAAAGAGTAGGCAATGTTGAGGAACAAAGTCAATCGAAAATCCAATTATTTTTTTATAGATAAACGGCAAACACGTTGGACGGACATAATATAACGAGGGTTCGTCGGAATAGCCGTATTATGATGGTTGATGCTCGTATCCACGAGTGGTTTATATTCAGTTAAAAGTTTTTTTATTTATTTTTTCAACCAATGAAAAATGTCACGTCCCGGTTGAAACGAAAGGATTTTAAATTATTACCACCTTTGGAATGTCTATCTCGAATTTTAAAACGGAATCACTGAAAACTCCGAACACATTCCATAGCAATTTAGCAGCCTGTTTTGTATTTTATTTTATTTTACGAAATTTAAAATTTTGGCAAGGTTTTCATTAATCTGTGTAAAATCTCTTTTAACACAAACCGCATCGTTTATCAGTCTCCGATATCCTGACTCATGGATTTATATTGTTATTTTGTGATGTATCTCATTATCGCCGGAATGCGATTTGATCCTTGTTTAATGATGGCAATTTAATTAATTACTCCAATATTCTTTCGTTTCAATACAGTGTGGGCCACAGAAAACAGTCCACCTCGATATTTGGCAATATTTATTAGATTTTTGTTCCAAGGGGGACACATTTTTACGATACACACCAACCCCTTATTTTTAAATAGGGAATGTACCATGTGCTGCATATAATTAGAAAGGTATTTAGATAGAGTATCCAGATATAACGATCTTTTACAATTTTTTTTTGATATTTTCACCGATTTGCAAAAAAGTCTTAATTCATTTAAAATACAACACCTCTTAAAAATGTAACGTAACGCCTATGGTTTGTAGTTTCTTCTGTAATATCGGAAGTAAATAAAAACAAACAAATATTGCAAAAGCAATAAATTAATTGTAATGTAAGAAAATTAAATAAATTAGAAGTTTTAATACATTAAACAATTTACTTAAATTAATATTAAATTATTTAATTAGATGTTCAAAATGGTGTCCATCGACTTCCATACAATGGGCATGATGACAGTAAGTAAGAATCACTAAAATATTGATTTGTTATAATTATATAAGATACGGGGATTCTAAAGAATTTACTCATTTTTATATTACATGTGTGATCACATTTATTTTAATAAAAATATAAGCACTAAGTTTAACAATCCGCCATATTAGCTGAAACACCAATCAGAAGAGCGTGACGTCGTACTTTCGTAAATATTGTTGACATTGACATTGAAACGTAAACAAATAACTTGTCGGAGTTTTTATTGATATATTCTTACATTGTGGAACCGCACACCATCGATACACATTAGGATTCATGACTATGATAACTATTATAATCGCACAAAATAAGTAAAAACAATTAACCACCCTCTTTTAACCTGCAAATTGTTTGAAGTTTGACGTTTTTACCACAGAATCCACAGATGACACGGGTCTCAGTGTACTATAAATGGTATTTACGAATCGATGATGTCATAGATAGACGCCATTACTATTCTAGTGTTTTGGTGGAAAATTTAAAATGCATTTTTAAAAAGTAAATTTCTCATTTAAAAACTCTTTTTTTTGCAAAAATAACATTTATTTTAGATAAAGTATATACGTGAAAACATCGTGGATCAGTTTTTAAAAATCAGTCATCATGCCTATTGTAGAGCCGCTGCTCGAAATTACGTCGAACGTCGAAGCATTTGAGGGGTTATTATAGTATAATACATCTATTTGCTCGACCTTAATAGTATCCATTAATCACGACTTTCTTGATTTACCTTTAATATTACATTGTTTTGACACAAACAATCAGTTTTAAAATTTTATCGTGTAAACCACTAAATCTTTTTAATTCAGTTCTGAACATTAAAAAAAAATCATAAAAAAATCTTGGTTCTCCATGCGATTCGAACCAGGGACTTCGCGGTGGTGAGTTCCGAGCATATACACTAGGGCATCAACACCTTTATATGAGTTAGTCTGAACATTTCAGAAACCGAAGACGCGCGTTTCGATAACCAAGATATCTTCTTAAGAGACCGAAGGTAAACTAAATGTCAGGCAGTTAAAAGTGTGTGTTGGTGTAGTGGTAGTGTAAACGGTTTTCGGTATCAGTTTCGCCAACGGTTCCAGATTCAACATTTTGGTCAAATTTAACTCAATCCTTTCAACGTTATTTTTAGTGTGCGTAGATTAATCAGTGTTTTAATATTATGATTTGCTAATTGGGTTAATAAACAAATGTAAACCAAACGAATCAGTATACATGTACACATAGTTCAAATATTTAGTCACAAAAAAATTAGTTGTGATGTGAATTCTACACCACAGATAAATTTCACCAATTGTTTTATTACAATTATCAATGAGTACAATTAATTAGTATCATCTTGTGATATTTTTTGGTCTATTTTTGTTTTAATTATAATATTTTTTTGTCTAAAAGTGTTATAATCTGTCTGGTTTTTCTTCAACTGAATTATTTAAATTTTTAGAGATTCCAGCCTCCACTAAATCTGCTTCTTCTGCACTAATAGTTAAAATAAGAGCCAGTAGTCTTTCTTCAAAGGTTTAACTGGACCACCTCCTCCTGTGCCTTGGGGACCATATTTGATGTCCCTTGTCCATCTTTTAATATTTGCCTCCCTTCACTTAAAGTCTAAAATAACATTTAACTTATAAAATGGTCCTAAATATTATAATAGTATTTTATATAATGATAGCCATTAACACAGATAGCTTATTTTTTTAGAGATTTAAAATTCTGTATTGTAATGTAATGTATTTCATTAAGATACAGATTTTTCGCCTTGATTAAGTGTATTGTAAAACTGTTTTATTGTTTTAGGTGAACACAGACTATTTAATTTCATTGTAATTCATTTCTAGTTCATTTAATTTAAATAAATTCATAGGTTTTATCTTGTTGCCCATCAAAATTTGCTTTTCTAAAATTATTAAATTATCTTTTTGTTTTCTTGTTATTCTTTTAGCCCTAGACAAATTCAATTAATTGTTTGAACACAAAAATATTAAAATAAACCACAAATTTAACTATATTTCACTATTATATGTTGGAATTTCTTATTTTTTGGTTCCTTTGATTGACAAAGCTAACTTATATCAATGTTGCCAAATGTTATATATATTCTTTAAAATTACATATTTTTAATGGTCCTCTAAAGACTGTGCCTACAGAATACCTATTCCGATATTATTATTTAACGGATCTTTAAAATATATCATTTTAACGGCCTTTAAAATTTAAGGGAATAGTTACAGAATAGACCCCTAAGTCGTTATTAAGAGGCACAAAAGTATTTTTTTATTTTACCGTCATAGTTTGTTTTTTAGAGACTTTTAGTTTTTAAGATTATTTTATAGGTTTTTTATTTGTCCTTTGTTTTCTATTTTTGATAAAATAAGATAAAATTATTATTTTTTTCTAAAGTAAATTAAATTTTTAATTATAAAAATACCTTCTACACGTACAACAAAACATAAAAATGGTATTTGTTGAAGTATCTAATCAATCGTATCCCAATTAAAATGTCAGACTACAATAACGACCACCTGTAAAGCATAATATCGCCGAATAAGGAAATGCACAAATAACTTAAAAAATAACCGAATCCTTTTAAAGACCTGCCTAGAGAAATATTTGTTTTGTTGGCAATTATCCCGACAGGGACTCTTTTGTTACGGTCTTGCGGTTCACCTATCACTTTTTTTGTTTAAATAAACGTGTGCTTAAAAATCATGTTACGCTCGACTGACTTTCGTTCCAAAGCTAACACAGAAATTGAGTTTTTGTTTCCTTTTTTTAAGAATCACTACAAATCAGCGAATTGGAATTTTTATCTTGTATAAATTACAATGTAGGGTCTATAAAATGAGCTTTTGGTTAAATGCGCTCATATTAGACAATAAAATATTTTTTATGGAGCGCAATACGACAACATAATTCAAGAAATATAGGAGGTTGGACATTGTTGTTAGGTTTCGAATGGCTGGAGTGTTGGTGTTGAATTAATTTGACATTTTGCATCATCATCATCATGAAACAGCCATTTGCGTCCACTGCTGGACATAAACCTCCCTTAATCTTTGCCACTGTGTTCGGTCTCTCGCTACTGTCATCCACCTAGGAACCATCCTCTTTATATCATCAGACCAGCTTGTGGGTGGACGTCCTCTGTTTCTAAATGCTTCTTCTCTTGGTCTCCATTTGATGATTCTTTTGGTCCACCGGTTGTCTGCTCTTCTTGCCACTACTGCATCTGTTAGACCTGTTCTGCTGCGTAATGTTGCATTTGTCACTCGGCATTTCAAAGATAATCCTAGCATCGCTCCATTTTTCGCTGCATTACCTGGATCTTGTTTCTAGTCGCTTTTGTTAAGGTTAGAGTTTCGGCGCCGTATGTTAGCACTGGTCGAACACTCTGCTCTTTAAACAAACAGGAATTTCGGATCTGATGACATGATTTAGTCTTCCAAAGGCGGCCCATGCTAGCCCAATCTTTCTACTTATTTCACAAGTCTGGTTGTCTCTTCCAATTCGGATTTCGTGTCCCAGGTATTTGTAGGAACTTACTTGTCCGATATTCTCACCGTCTATGCATAAGGTTTCACTTAACACAAGATTTGTCATATATTTTGTTTTCGATTTATTTATATTTTACCCTATTGTTTTGGAAGCTGCGTTTAAATCAATCACCATAGTTTTGATATCGTCTACACGATCTGCTATTATTACAATGTCATCGGCGAATCTAGGGTGATTTAATTTTTAACCGTCCATATTAATACCTTTGTTGTCAAAATCAATTTGTTTGAAAATGTATCCCAACAGAGAAGTGAATAATTTTGGTGAGATGATATCACCTTGCCTTACTCTTTTTTCTATACTAAAGTCGGTGGTGTTTTCATGAAGGCTCACACATGCTTTTGCGTTCTCCTTACGTTTATTGATTGCTATACAGTGTGTAAAAGCCAAATGGAATGAATTCATTATTTCGGTTACTGTACATATTTACAAAAAATCCCGAAACACTTCAAATTTAAATTATAACTTGACATTCTTTAACGTGAAAATGCAACCCCTACCTTCAACCCCCTTAGAATGACAGGTACAACTCCCAATTTTTTAAATGGGAAGTATCGGCTTGTGATATATCATTTGAAAGGTCTCTTCATTCTCTATTCAAAAATGTTATTTTTAAATTTAATGCAAAAATTAACATAAAAAAAATTAATATCATGTTGTTACCGAAATTCGCTACAATACAATCAAAAACTAAAATGTAATGCAAAACGTAATAAAATGTAGAACACGAAAAAGAACTATGAATGTTAATGAAGTAGATGTTCAAAATGTTCTCCGCGAACGTCTTGGCAACATCCTAATCTCAAATAAAACTGTCTTCTAACATTATTTAACATATCAGGCGTGATCGACCTAATCGCAAGCGTTATTCGTTCTTTTAAGTCATTTAAATCAGAAGGTTTAGTTTTGTACACATGGCTCTTCACATATCCCCATAAAAAGAAATCTAATAATGTAAGATCCGGTGATCGCGCTGGCCATTCAATCGATCCTCGCCTCCCTATCCACCGATTGGGAAATATTGTATCGAGGTACTGCCGGACATTAAGTTGGTAATGTGGTGGTGCTCCATCCTGCTGAAACCATATCGTATTCGCTGGAACTTGAGGGTTACCTGGATCAGGATATAAATTTGCCAACGTTGGAATGACATCATTTTGAAGTAGTGCCAAATAATTGTTGCCATTCAAGTTGCCCTCAATAAAAAAGGGACCAATGATATTGTTCCCTACAATCCCTGCCCAAGCATTAACCTTTTGAGGGTATTGAGTGTGTTCTTCTCTCATCCAGTGAGGATTTTCCGTGGACCAGTAGCGACAATTTTGCCGATTAGCATGACCGTAAAAAAGTACACTCATCAGAAAACATAACGTCTTCTAATTGGATAATATTGTTATCCAACATGTCCATCATTTGCTCACAAAAAAAGTTCTCCTATCAAAATCGTCTTCCATGAGCTCCTGAGTAGGTATCATCTTATACGAATGCAATTTATTTTCTTTTAATATGTTTGCTATCGATGTATGGCTAGCATTGAATGTAGTGGATGCCTGTCTACTCGATGTATGTGGGTTTTCCTGATACTCAAGCAACACATCTAATTTGAGTTCATCACTCAATGCATTGGCAGCTGCTTTTTTTATCTGCCTTACATGACCAAACTCGCGAAACTACTTTTCTATTTTACTTATTTTTCCTTGGGATATAGGCGGTAAATTAGGAAATTTCTCATGAAATAGGCGAGTTACTTCCTGTTGTGTTCGGATGTTATCTCCGTAACCAATCATTTGTAAAACTGTTATTTTATGCATTTCCGTTAATCTAACCATCTTTCAGAATTGAATTGAACAAACTTTATACTTAAGTTACAACAATAACAGCTTAAATAAAACAATTTACTACTGCTTGTTAAAATAGCGTTGCCACGGAAATTCTTTAAAGTTTTTTAATGGTTACCATCTAAAAACCACATTGCTATGGTTTTTGTTCACTTTCTCATTATCAAGACCTAAACGGGAAATAAGTTTTAAGTATATTGTAATAAGTTTCGAGTATATTTTAGCGAATTTCGGTAACAACATGATATTAATTTTTTTATGTTAATTTTTGCATTAAATTTAAAAACAATAACATTTTTGAATAGAGAATGAAGAGACCTTTCAAATGATATATCACAAGCCTATACTTCCCATTTAAAAAATTGGGGGTTGTACCTGTCATTCTAAGGGGATTGAAGGTAGGGGTTGCATTTTCACGTTAAAGAATGTCAAGTTATAATTTAAATTTGACGTGTTTCCGGATTTTTTATAAATATGTACAGTAACCGAAATAATGAATTTATTCCATTTGGCTTTTACACACTGTATATCTATGGTCTATACTGCAGTCGGCCAGAGGTGTCAACATTTTTTGGTGAATCACTGTATCGAAAGCCTTTTCATAGTCTAAGAATGCTAGAATGAGAGGTTTGTTGCTCTATGAGCGTTTTGATGACTTGCAAGTGGTGATTAGTGTCATAACCTGCTCTATACCCAGCTTGTTCTCGGGGCTGATAGAGTTCCAGTTTCAGTTTATGGTTAAATACCCCTTATGATAGACACTTTGCATAGATCAAGAAAAAACAACTATATTTTATATTCTTGGGTTGTGTGCCCCATCGGACATTGAATTACATTCCAATAGAAAACGTGATGGCGACCGACTTCGTCGATACATAAAACCATCTCTTTCGATTTGCAAATTAACGTGAGAAACACTACTCCTAAACCGATTTCGACATTATTGTGTCTCATCAGTACGAGGTAAGAATGGCAACGGTTAACGTCTGTCAACATTGCCCAATTTCTAGATGGCGCAAAACAATAAAGTTTTTGTATACAAAAAGTTTTCTAATTATGTTCTGCTTATTCATTTGTTTCAGTTTGTAATTTGCAAATTGAAGATTCACCACTTCGTATAAATGTACGGTGCATATAAAGATAAGACCACAGAGTATATAATACAAACCAGAGTATTGAGTCGCTGTCGGCGCCTTTGATGTTTATAAGACAAGAGCGGCCATTTTTTGGGAGTATAAACCACAAAACAGAAAATTGGTTAGTCTGTTTTGTGGTATAAGCTCAGGGTAGTACTAAAAAAATTGTTATTATAAATAAGACCCGTACTTGAAATGTTTCTTTATTGTTGAGATAATTGTTATTTTCAGAAAGTTTAGAAAAATAGAATTTGTTTTCAACAAGATTAATATTAACTAAACGTTGATTTATTTGTTTTTAAAAAAAGTAAAATTGGTTTTTTAGGTTAAATAATTACATATAAATAGAATTTCTACGCAAAATAAATGACCGAATATGTATGTCTTACATGCAATTTTCCTCGTTAGTAAGGAATGATATAAAAAAACACATCAACAGCTTTAACACTTATTTATTTCTCCAAATTAACAATTTATCTTTATTTTCATTACTTTTAAAATTTCTGTTGATACATTTAATGGTAGTGTATAGTCTTAACCTAAAATATAATTCTTTTACATAAAGTTATGGAAAATTTGTACAAGGATGTATAAAAGATTCATTACTACTAATATTTAATATAGTTTGAAGAACATGATCTTTTATTGCCCATTTTTCAAATAATTTTTCAAAAATGTTATTTAGTTTAGCAATAAATATAATAAAACTATTACCAGGCATTAAAATATTTCCATAGACACTATCTTTATTTTTGTATGCTTTAAATAAACAGAATAAAGCTGAATCATCTAAATTTTCAATGGATTTAGAATAATGCTCACATTGTATGTTGTTGTAAACATTTTTTTATTAAATATCCACTTACAGAACACTTAGAAGTAGTATTTATTTTAATGTCATTTAATGTAAGTAACATTTATTCAGCATCTCCTTCGCAGTTTTTTGTACTTGAATTAAATAGTTTAATTCGCTATTCCACACAATAAAAACGCTACCACTGATTTATTCACATACAACCAACTGCCTACCTTAACCAAAACTAATGGCGACGGCTATGGATACTCCCAAAGTGTCATGGCGATACCTGCAAATGGATGCTTACCCCTTCCATATAGAGTCGATACTCTGGTTTGTATTATATACTCTGTGATAAGACTCAATTCAAATTCAACTCTTGTGCCATGCTGATGATCGAATATAGCACAAAGATGAACTTTACAGTGTTGTGTTCCAATTGAGTGAATATTGAATAACAAAAAATTATTAAATTTAAAATCCTAACATTAAATACCTACCTACAGATAGATAACGGTTAAATAGAAAAAAAGTTGGTGAAAATTACCGACTGAAGATTACCGGTCTTTGTTCCTAATTTACTTTTTCTTCTGAAAACAAAAATACTTGTCTGTATATTCATGTCTATAAAAAGCAACGAAGATTTTTATTTTAGGATTGGTTATATTGTAAGTACGGTTTAGACAGATGACATTTGTAGCGATAAAAATAATTAGAGGCTGTGTGATCTCGAACACGATATTACCAAAAGGAGTAATTTAGTTTTGCGACGTTTTCGAACGCAACAGCATTCTAAAACCCGCGATCACATTCCACTTCTTTCATTCTTCTGTGGATTGAATTCGAATGGTTTTTATAACAGCACTAATGGGGACACGACGCACAAGTATTCGTTTTAATTTACATTCTATCTGCCCGGAGATATTTTTGTTATTATTTCTATTATACTCGAGAAAAAGTAAATTACAACTTAATGTATTAAATTATTGTTTTATATTATTTTAAATTACTCAGCTGGTAAAAGATATTAATTTGATCTACTGTATAATCGTTTACGAATTAACAATAAGTGCAAATCATGCATTGATTATTTGTAGTAATTTCACTTTCTTATACTTACCGCAAATTATTTAACTCTATAAATACTGAAATATTTAATAGATATATATCTAAGTTTTGAAACGAGGTTAAAAAAAAATATAACTGTATGATAAGTAAAAAAATAGTATATTAAATTGATTGTGTTAACCTCTACTTTTTGGAAGTTCATCTTACTAAGAACAATTAATAACTGCACAGTTAAACTAAACTTCCACTATTTATTTGAAAAATTCGCTTTAAAATCAATTACAGCTGTTTCGCTATCACTAGCATCGTCAGATTGACATAGTGGAAGTTTAGTTTAACTGTGCAGTTATTAATTGTTCTTAGTATATTAAAGTTTATTATATTTTGCCATATTATCCATTAGCCACAGACCATTTAAAACAAAAATTTGGGTGCGTAAAAGTTACATTACAATACGCAAATGCGTTTTATAATGAAGATTTTTATAAGTGCAAAATATAAAAGCATTTTTTTCTACAATTAACACAGAAAATTTAATATTCTGTATTATATTTTAAATCAGATAATTGAAAATTCTGTGGAAATTCACCAAACTGTGTGGAATTTTATTCCACACTACCAATCCCACACTCTTATGTCAAATAAAAAATAAATAAATTTAGCAAAGACACGACTTAAATTTATGTAGACTTACTAAGAGTTGAGATGTCTTGAAATTGAATCTGTATGGTACAGAAGTACAGATATACGGGGTTGGGATAAAGTATGGAACCAAGTAAATATCTTTTAAACGAAAAGAACCATATTTATGAAAATTTGCAGGTAAGTGCAATGGAACAAAACGCATCTGATGTACATTTTTTTGATAATAATATACTTCCGGTTATATATTTTTACAGATTTTGAAAGAGCTTGTTATTTTGAATTCATACATACTGAGTTTAATGTAAACAAATTTATAAAAACGAGGAATAACTCACTGTTAGTAGTACAATAAATGTACATTTCATTATTTTAGAATAATGAGAAACAAAATTACTTCAAATGTTCAAAATGCTCGCCGTTTACTTGCTGACAATATGCTATCCTATTAACAAATTCTTGAGTCACTCTTTCCAAGACTTCTCCACGTATTAGTTCACATTCATCAATAATTCTTTGTCTCAATTCCTGTAAGTTTGTTGGTCGTCTAACGTAAACACGGGATTTTAGATAACCCCAAAGAAAAAAATCTAACGGGCTAAGATCCGGAGAACGAGCAGGCCACTCTATAAATCCTCTACGTCTAATCCATCGATTTGGAAAATTCGCATCCAGAAAATCACTATCCCTAACCCGTCTATCATAGTGGGGAGGTGCTCCATCTTGTTGAAACCAAATATTTTGTGGTAATTGCCCATTCTGTTGAAGTGCAGGAATAATTTCGTTATTTAGTAGATCCAAATACTTGTCACCATTCAAGTTGCCGTCGATAAAAAATGGGCCTATAAGCTTATTTTCGACAATTCCCATCCAAACATTTAACTTCTGTGGATGTGCTTCATGAATCCAATGAGGATTCTCATTTGACCAATACCTTGAGTTATGGCGATTAACTGTTCCATTTAAACAAAAAGTTGCCTCATTGGAAAAAACTATGCTAGAAGCAAAATTTTCGTCGACATTACAGATGTCCATTAGCCATTCGCAAAATTCCAGCCGTCGGTCAAAATCATCGTATGACAATTCTTGAACCAAC
Organism: Ophraella communa; assembly: GCA_035357415.1. NCBI lineage: Eukaryota > Metazoa > Arthropoda > Insecta > Coleoptera > Chrysomelidae > Ophraella > Ophraella communa. The sequence continues at coordinate 30,591,807 of CM068993.1, forward strand.
TGTACCTTATACGGATGATACTTTTCACTTTTTAATATCTTTCCTACATAACGTCGACTGATACCATGGTTTAGTGCCAAATTTGTGGTGGAAGTTTGAGGTGATTCTTCTAAATCTATTGCAATATTTTGTTTAACAGTTTCGTTCGTTGCAGTCCGCGGTCTTCCAGGTTTTAGCAAAATGTTTACCATCCCAGTAGTATTAAAACGTTGTAATGTTTTAGTTACTGTTAAGCGTGATATAGGATTTCTTTCCGGATGCAAATTATTAAAAATATGACACACTTCTTCATGAGTTCTAACACGATCACCATAACCGATCATCATTAAAATTTCAATACGCTCTTTTTCACTTAATTGAACCATTCTAAATTGTGTAATTTATTTCCGTCAATTAGAATTTGACACTTGAAGAACAAAAGACGTACTAAACAGTACTTGTTTATTTATTACTATGCATACAAACAACATCAATTAGTTTATCTAAATGGTTTTTTGCTCTAATGCAAAAAACTTAAAGGAGGTTGGTTAAAGTGCTATATTCCTCGTTTTTAGAAATTTTTTTACACTAAACTCAGTATGTATGAATTCAAAATAACAAGCTCTTTCAAAATGTGTAAAAATATATAGGGTGTCCCATTTATATTAAAGAAGTTAATGGCATTTCCGGTTAAACCGGAAATATATGATTATCAAAAAAATGTACATCAGATGCGTTTTGTTCCATTGCACTTACCTGCAAATTTTCATAAATATCGTTCTTTTCTTTTAAAAGATATTTACTTGGTTCCATACTTTATCCCAACCCCGTATTAAAAATGGATAAATATTCTGGGTGTCTGTGTTTCTTGATTGGTGCTTGGGGTTTTGAGTACTATGAGCTTCCTTATGGATGTACTTTGAGGCTATGGTACAAAGATAAGAATAGAGAGATCTGTAACGATATTTTTCCTTCGTGGCCGTCGTAACGGAAAGGGTGGATTTAGTGATCCGTTTTTCAAAGGGGCCGTTGGCCGATGTCAATCGACATTCTTGGGGTTGAGTAAATGGAAGTGGCTAATGGTACGGCTAGCGGAAATTAATATAAAAATTGAAACAGGTGTCGTTACACATGTTACAAACTGTATATAGGGTGGTCCTTAAGTCATTGTACATAGAGGTATATTGCGATTTAGACCAACTTGCTTTTAAAAAAGTAATAAGGAAGATACAAGGTGGTAAAGGTTAAATTTTAAGATTTATTTTTGACAATAGCTAAAGTTTTTGCACACGTGTACTTAAAAACTTGAAACTAGATGTTTTCGTGTACAAAAAATCATAATACAATACATACACACCAATGACATTTAAATACTACACATTTGCGATAAGAAACAAAAAACAAAATTTAGATTTTCTTGAAAAACTAGAAATATAAAAACATCTAGCAGATCAACAATTTAAAGTTGTTAATGAACAAATACATCTAGGAAGTTTTCCACTATTGAACTGTTTACTTTGATTGCCTTCATTTTATGCATAGATAAGACGTAAATTTAACACAAATATATTAAGTTATTGTAAATATCAGCATGATATAGTTTTTCTTTGCTTTTATGTATCATTGCACAGTTATACTAATCTTAGAGGAAAATGCATCCAGGATAATCCCTTAGGGATAATAACATTTAGGCTTTAATATTGTTATGTCTTATTACTTCCATACTTGGTCTAGCCTTAATACTAACTAATCAACATCAGGTACCTAGCTACAAACAAACAAAATGTAACTTCAATATGTCAATCTGACGATGCTAATTCTAGCGAAACGACTGTCATTGAATTTAAAACGTATTTTTGAATAAATAGTGGAAGTTTCATTTAACCGTTTAGTTGTTTATTGTTTTTAATGTAATTTGATACATTCACTGTCATTATCCGATGTTCATGAAATGGCTCATAATCAATTCATTCCTGGAAATGAAAATATAACTGTTAATATTAATATAAACAAAATATAACTTAAATATGTCAATCTGACGATGCTAATTCTAGCGAAACGGCTGCCATTGTGATTTAAAACCCGATTTTTCTCAATTAAACTTGGAAGTTACGTTAAAACGAAGAGTTTTTTTATTATTCTCGATTAGTTTATGATTTTTAGTTGCTATTATTATATTTTTGATTTTCTTTTTTTATATGGTTAGGAAAGTTATTAACCATTACTTTAGTTCTTGGACTGATCTCTTATTGATCTTTGGACTTGGCTATGATTGGATAAATCCAAAACCAAGGTGCCAATGACGTGTTTCAGATGAAGAGCATGAGTGAAACTTATGAAGCATAAATGAAATAATTTATAAATTGTTTAACTGCACAATGTTTTTACATTTAAGACAAAATGAATAACTTGTGATTAGAAAAACTATTTTAAGCATTTATTTTAAACTTTATACAAAAATTTAGATGAATAACCCGAGTTTTCTAAGTTTTAATTATAAAAATTTCCCTCTGCTATCAAGCTTAGTTCTTTCAAGTTCATATTTTATTCAAATTCATGCGTTTACCGTCTTGTACTCTTTTTACCTTCTCAAGAAACGAAGAGAACAAGGGGAACGTCGTTTTGCTCGTTACAACAAATTGATAGGTACTTAGATGGCAGTTACAACCAGTGTCGCACGACTGTTTTTTCAAGTTAACGTTGAAACTCATAAAAACTAATAAATAATTTATTGCTGTATGATTAAGGAGGTTTTTTAGTATACTTCCAATCATAAATAAAAAGGTGTTAATAAAGTGATCTATCTCTTCTAACCTATCATAATAAACTAAATTTTTTATAGTGTTTGAAAGTAATTTAAAACCTGCACTAGATGCAGGTTTAACTATATAATTAAGCTGGTTAGTTATTTAATGGGATTTTAAAATATTCAGTTTGGCTTGATATTAATAATGTTATTAGTTTCTCCTGGACAGGTTTAAACGTAGTTTGTTATTTTCATTTAGGATCTGAGATACTGGAATAGTAATATTATGCAACTAGTGCACAAAGTTGTCCAAAGCTAAGTTAAACGTCCGAGCGAACACTGAACGAAAAAAGTACGTTATATTAATAAAAAAGTACATCAAATCAATGATCATCAACATTAATTTTGAGCCGATGAGCTGTGTTGTTAATACAATGAACGTTCGTACATAAATTTTCTTATTCTAACTTGGCTATAACTTAGCGGTAGCTTAGCGATAACTTAGCGGGTTGTGTCTTCCAACAACCAAAAGGGAAGTTCCAAGATGAGATACTAGGACGCTTTCCAACTTTTCAAATGAGCATATTAGTCGAAAAGGATATGAAATTGTCGTACTCGTCTATATTATAGTCTCGCTCAAGACGTGTTTGTGTCATTTGTCAGAAGAGATACGTTCGTCATTCAATTGCAAGCGAGATGCGCGTTTTTTGATTGGCCTCGTTCAAACGGCTAAATAGTTACGCGTCTATAAGGGGTGTCTCGTGTACAGTAGCGTTAACAGTGATTCGGGGTCGGTTTTAATGTTAATAATAGCGGTATCGCTTACGGTCGGATAATAGTGCAAGGTGACATGACGATAGACATGTAAAATAAATATTTTTGTGAAAACACTTGTTTCCATGGAACTGTCGTAATAAAATTGTAAGTTGTTTTAATGTGAAATAGGCGTGTATTGATAATCATGATAATCAACGAAAGATAGACAGATGTAGAATCTGTCTTGTAGGTTAATATTCTCAACGTCTGATGTGGGCGGAAACATGGAATTTGTAGTATCGACGAAAACTTGCTCTAGCCATGTCAGGCCACTTTCATTGACAATAGTACCTAGTGACAAGTGGCGTTCTCCCATTTTACACACCATTCTCTTTTAATACTTGATGATTAAACCCAAATTATGAAAAATATATGGTTTTCAGGCCGTAGGACTTCATAAGGAAAAATGTTTTTCTCTTTTACAGAATTTCGTATTTTGCCGCTATATTATAGTCCCTGCTGTATAATATATAGAAATTAAAACAAATTTAAGCATTAATAATGGATGGCATACAATCTGCAGCGAACGAAAGGGTTGAAAGCTCGGTTCAAAGGGTTTTAAAACACTGAAAAAATTGAAATTTTAGCAACTAAAACGGTAGATTAATTCGGAAAAAAAAAGTTTTTTTAGTAGACTATTATTTCTGCTCATACGGAGTGGTAAGGCCCATGTTTAATACAAATGTCAAAATCAAAGAAGAGAGAAAATTAAAGAATCGAGTTTCCGTCCACCCTGTATACAAAAGTTAAAATTATTAATATTTAATACATTACGCTGATATTGCTTCATATTGGGAAACTATGTTAGCAAAATATTTTTTTTCTTAATCGTACAATAAGCTACAGAGCGTTGATTTATCTACGACTTTTACATAAACCATACCTTTTGAAGGACTCTGTATAATATATAAGAACCATATATCCAAGCTTCAAAAAAATGTAAGCAGTCCGAATTTGGCATAATATACAGGGATTCTCATTTAAAAAATCGTATGTCTGGTTTGTAAAGGAATTATTTTATAGTTTGAGATAATTGTAAAATATGGACCTTAAAGACATCTACTATTTTTGTTAAAAACATTTTTTGTTATCTCTTATAAAAACCCATGTATCCATGTACTATCGGCTTCAGAATAGCATATACATTTTCAAACTCAAATCGCTTACAATGAATTAATTTTAAGGACGGCCTTAATTTTAAGGACGGCCTATTTATTGTGTATAACCAATCACGGTGTAAATAATAATAAATTTGAAATCAGTTAAACAGTTGTCCACGCCCACATCTTTAATGTTTGCAGCATAAGGTATTTTATTGACAAATTGCTGTCCCTCTGTCCCTTGTAAATAAACTTAATCCCCAAAAACCATATAATGTAGGCGTTTAAAGGGCGTTTTTATAACTTCGAAATTCACATTTAACATGTAGACCCCATCCCGTATAAAAGCTCTACAATTTTTTTAAGAATACTTTCCTTCTTCCACCTGCATTTTAAATATTGTGTAGAAGAAAGTTAAGATACGTTTAGTAAACTTGTTAGCAATAAAAAAATTCTATAATTAAAAATCATTATTGCTTATAACACTTACGAAGAATTTTTGTATGATAATTGATGAAAACTCACCTCAGCCGTCAGCCGTGCCTTTGTTAATATAATTGACAACAAAACATTCTTAATAACCATTTTAAGTTGTTTAAAAAAAGAGTAAAGAGATTCGAATAATTAATTATATCATATAATTTCATTCACTAATTAACTGGTTTTACAGACACACTTGCTAACCGATAGTAATTAAAACTAAATGAATCTCTTTTATAAGAACTCTGGCCATTTCTGCTGCAGAATAACTCAGTTATATATTTATCTTGATACTTTATACCTGTTATTCTTTATACTCTTTTTATGTCTAATTTTCTCATTTTAACTATTTTCTACAACTTAAGAGCTACAGCCTTAGAGATTTCTTCAGTTTTGTACTTACTTTGGCAATTTACCATTTTTTTATTAATAAACAAATATTCTTTAATAACAGTTTGATTTATATACCCATGGATGCTTGGATATACTTAAGGATGCAGCGTGTTCGGTTGACATTAAATGTAGTTAAACCACTCCTTGAGAGAGTCTCATAGCCGGGATCTCTTTTTGGGACTAGTATATTTACAAATTGGCGCCCTGTCTCTTTAGAAGGATATTGTGTAATATTAGTTGGGCGCCAATTTGTAACCATATTATGACGTTGGGCGTCAATTTGTGATATGATTTACATGTTGAGAGTGAATTTATAAAAATATTTAGTTAACTTTTAAAAAAAATAACAATATACCAAAAGAAAAAAAAATGTAATTTACAATAAAACAACCATTAATCTTAATTTCGTCTTTAATTAGTTGTGAAAGATATTTCAATAATTAACAAAATTTATACATGTTTATCACAGCAAATATTATGTTAGTTAAATACCTCGGCTAGGGGTGAGTAAGTTCATTAGCTCTGACTATAGTACAATATTTGTTTCTTTAAGAAATTATAAGGGCGCCACTGAAATCTTTTTATTTTTATGATACTAATGAAGAAAGTTGTTTTAAGCTGAGTTATTTAAATAAGTATCATAAGATGACAGAAAAATATCAGAAAAAACACTCTATGAAGATAAAAAAAATTATATGAAAATGTACCAACAGATAAAAAATAAATAGATTTCCTTGGTGCTTAAATGAATGAAATTGAGAATACGTTACAAAAAAATAATCCGCAAACAGTTCTTTAAAACTACTTATTCTAATACAGTTGACGATACGAAAATGATTTTGATATTACGTTTAAGAAATAAAGAAAACGAGACAGCTGTATAATATTATAAATGCATTTATTTACGTAGGTCGGCTTATCTTTTTTTACATCTGATCCATTGGTTGATCCAGGAGAAGGCTGGTCCAGTGAAGGGTTGGTCTGATCAACAGTCCATCAATGTAGAACCAATCAGCGCTTATTTGGTAGTAATGTCTTTGAAATTGAAATTTGTAATGTCTTTGAACTTGAAATTTGTAACGTCTTTGAACTTGAAATTTGTAATGTCTTTGGTATTTTATATTCCAATGCTGTGAAAAATTGTCAGGATCAGCCACGTGTTTGTTTATTTTTTTCCGTATAAAAAGTACAAAACAGCGAATCCCGAAATCTACATTTATCATTAGGATATATTACAGAAAATACAGTAGTAACAAAAGATAAATTAATATAACAATTAGAATTCCAAAAAAGTACTCAACTCGCCATTTTGTATTTTTTTATAAAAAAATTTACAATTATTACTTTTAAATTGCCCTCAAAATATACTTGAAATAATTATTAATGTGAAAATTCTCATCTGATTATATAGTAGGTACAGTCAAGATTTATAGAAATTATATTTAAAATCTTTTACTAAAAATAAAAATCAAAAAACATACCTGTGTATAACACCAATGACAATAAGAGAATGAATCGTGGTTTAAGGTATTGGACTAAACCACATTAAAGATCGTGTATAAAGTTGGAATTACTGACAGGAATCGTTTATAATAATTAACATGTTAAGAACTCTATACAATAGATGGTATTAGTGTTAGCCATATAATTAATTTAAAAATACTACGTTTTTAGTTAACATATCATGTTACAATTGTTACAAATTGGCGCCTTTTGGGAACTAATATGGTTACAAATTAACACACACATTTCTTAGCAACAAATAACATTTTAAAATCCGTTTTTTCACTAAAAATCATAAATTGCATTACTCAATAAATTACGTAAAAAAAAACATGAACAAGGCATTTTTTAACAGTTTTTAAAACAATGGTGTAACATTAAACATTCGAGATATCGAAAAAAAATGTATTGATAATTATTCTTAAATACCTTTGACGACACCTTTGACTCTAGCAAAGTAAAACAAAAGAACATTCATCATTATTGATATACCAACTCTCTTAGCTAGTAGAATGACCTTTGTAAATAAAAAAGAACCGTTGTATATTTGTATAGATGAGAATATGTTAATATTTCTATAGGTTGCTGCGTAATCGCGTACAGGAGTTATGGATTACCCATAAAAATATTAAAAGTTGTTAGGTAACATAAGTGTGTATACCGATTATGAATTAGAAAAGCCGTTCTATTAAGGATTGGCAATGCTATAATACATTTTACATAGTTGTCAAAGACTATTTCCACAGTGATTCTTCAACGTTAACCAAACATCACATAGCTCTTATCTACCGACAACATAAACATGTTTTCATAATGACAAACCTTAGGTGCGTTTGTTCAAAGCGTATACTGTGTTATTGCCATGGCGACTGGCAAGTCATTTTAATTGTTTATTTAAATTGTTTTTTATATAATGAAACCACCAACCACAAAAATATGTACCTAATAAAACTATTATCGTATGGTATCGTATAATTAGGGGGTAACTCAGCAGGTGTTGAAGCGGCATTTAGACTGCAAACACCTGCTTTAAGAATGGTTGATAGAGCAAAATGGGATGCACACTGGAAACCACTGTTATCAAAATATTTTGTTTCACCTCTACCTTGCATAGGAAATAGTCAATTTTATGAGCCATTCAAGTTTACATAATTCGGTGTTTTCATTAGAAATAAATCAATGAAATTCCTTTGTAATCATATAGTAAATTATAAATATTTAATCCTAAACTTATTACAACGCAACAATTCTGGTTATTTTTTATATAATATGAAATTGAAAGTAAGTTAAAATCGATAAATTCAAATAGAGAAGTCGAAACGGTCGTGACGTCAAAACTCATATCGATGACAGTTTGTTTACATTTAATGTGTGGTAATTGAGAGAGTTGGACTTTAAAGGCCGGTTCATGCAACGTTCATTATAATTACATTATTATTAAGAAAAGTTGAGCACCCAATTTATAGTGGAGGCGTTCATGCAACACATTAAGGCATTACAATTACATTAAGCCCACTAAGAAGTTGGAAACTTTCAACTTTTCATTTACATTACATTATATTCTTAGTGGAAACAGTAAAAGCGCATGCGCAGTACGATAGCATGGAAATGTGCATTCGTATTTATGTCAAAATTCCTATGTTTAGGTTATGTTGATATTGAAGGCCGGTTTTACAAGCAATAAAAAATATTTTAACAAAATCAAAAATAGAATAGTAGTATAACAACTTGAACTTTTTGAATTTTTTAGCAGATGTATACTAGAACATAACATAAGTTTCAAGCGTCAATAGTGGACAATATACGCATGCGCTAATACAGAATTTATAATGTAATGAAGTTTTGCGTGAACGACAACATTTTTTTAGTGAAAGTGTAATTATAATATAACGTTAATGGAATTATAATGTTCGTTGCATGAACCGGCCTTTATTTCTGATTTTATTGTGAATTATTGGTTTTATTTGTGTTACGCAATCATAAAATGTCGTCAGTAGGGCAGTAGGACAGCTGTTTTGCTATGAAACATTAAAAAATGTCTGACTTATTTTTATGAAAATCAATAAAAAATAAAGAAAAGAGAGAATAAATATAAATAAAAAACTTCGCACAATCTCGCAGATACACTGTTTACAATAAAATGATGGCGCTTTCAATGACACATATGAGTAGTGACGTCAACCGTCGTTTACGCGGCAAATTTTTGAATTTGAATTTGAGGATGGAATAACTATGCTACAAAATTTTTTTAATTTAAGTTTTTTTTGTTTTTTGGGGTAATTGATTGCTGCTCTGTCTTCCTGTATGATTTTGAAAAAAATGGAAAACACCGAATTATATCACTAGTGGTGCTTGTAACTTGGTTGTGTCTGTGTATATAATAAAATTGTACGTCAAAGATATTTCTTAAGCCTGGTTTTTACCATATTCAAAAAATCTCTTATATTTTTAGTCACATCTTACTGTGCGTTCAATTGTACCTCGTTTATTATTTGGAAAATGTTCCAATATTGTGACTTAATTATAAGATATTTTTTTGTGAATTTTTGCACACGTATTTTATACTTGTATGGAGATGAAGCATGGACCCTCAAGAAAAACCACATCGGCAAACTACAAGCATTCGAAATGTGGTGTTACCGTACAATGTCGCGTATCTCTGGACCGATAGAGTTACTAATATCGAAGTGCTGAATCGGATGAAAAAAATAAAGCTTCAATACCTAAGTCATATAATGTGACGACTCAAATACACACTTCTCCAACTGAGAAGGGAAATATTTGTGCAACGCGAAGCATTGGAAGACGCCGTGTGTCCTGGCTAAAGATCCGGAGGGATTGGTTTAACTGTAGCAATATTCAAGTCTTTAGAGTTGGAGTCAACAAGGTCCGGATTGCTGTGATGATAGCGATTTTCTTCTGCAGCAGTTCCACTATAAGAAGAAGGAAAAAGTATGACCAAGAAAGAAAATCAAGAAAAGATATCTTTATGTAAGCCTAAGCCATGTGTGTGAACATAATGTTCAGAGGGCGTAAGTTGTTCATTAAGACAATTAATATTAGTGTTGTAGTAAGTGCTGCATGTACATATATCAAGACTTTCAAGTACATTCATTCTAAAAAAAGCATATGATTAGTAAAAGATGAGTAAGAATTAAAATGTTCATAATTTTTATATTTCTTAATGAACCAATGTTTTTGGAAAGACGCAATTCAAATCTACATCCACATTGACAAACATATATCACATTACATTCATCACAGGAAAGCCTATACCTATATAACTGTTTTATGTAAACTAGGAACCAAATCCTTACCATGAACAGAGAGAGAACTAACTGAATTGCTAGTTCTCAAAGCAATATCAACACCAAATCGTCTAAAAACAATTGGCAACAGTATTTAAAATGATTGAGTTATACAGTGTGTAAAAGCCAAATGGAATAAATTCATTATTTCGGTTACTGTACATATTTATAAAAAATCCCGAAACACGTCAAATTTAAATTATAACTTGACATTCTTTAACGTGAAAATGCAACCCCTACCTTCAACCCCCTTAGAATGACAGGTACAACCCCCAATTTTTTAAATGGGAAGTATAGGCTTGTGATATATCATTTGAAAGGTCTCTTCATTCTCTATTCAAAAATATTATTGTTTTTAAATTTAATGCAAAAATTAACAGAAAAAAAATTAATATCATGTTGTTACCAAAATTCGCTAAAATATACTGGAAACTTAATTACAATATACTTAATACTTATTTCCCGTTTAGGTCTTGATAATGAAAAAGTGAACAAAAACCATAGCAATGTGGTTTTTAGATGGTAACCATTAAAAAACTTTAAAGAATTTCCGTGGCAACGCTATTTTAACAAGCAGTAGTAAATTGTTTTATTTAAGTTGTCATTGTTGTAATTTAAGTATAAAGTTTGTTCAATTCAATTCTGAAAAATGGTTAGATTAACGGAAATGCATAAAATAACAGTTTTACAAATGAGATAATATCCGAACACAACAGGAAGTAACTCGCCTATTTCATGAGAAATTTCTTAATTTACCGCCTATATCCCAAGAAACAATAAGTAAAATAACATAGAAAAGCAGTTTCGCGAGATTGGTCATGTAAGGCAGATAAAAAAAGCAGCTGCCATTAGATGTGTTGCTTGAGTTTCAGGAAAACCCACATACATCGAGTAGACAGGCATTCACTACATTCAATGCTAGCCATACATCGATAGCAAACATATTAAAAGAAAATAAATTGCATCCGTATAAGATGATACCTACTCAGAAGCTCATGGAAGACGATTTTGATAGGAGAACTTTTTTTTGTGAGTAAATGATGGAAATGTTAGATAACAATATTATTATGCTAATCGGCAAAATTGCCGCTACTGGTCCACGGAAAATCCTCACTGGATGAGAGAAGAACACACTCAATACCCTCAAAAGGTTAATGTTTGGGCAGAGATTGTAGGGAACAATATCATTGGTCCCTTTTTTATTGAGGGCAACTTGAATGGCAACAATTATTTGGCACTACTTCAAAATGATGTCATTCCAACGTTGGCAAATTTATATCCTGATCCAGGTAACCCTCAAGTTCCAGCGAATACGATATGGTTTCAGCAGGATGGAGCACCACCACATTACCAACTTAATGTCCGGCAATACCTCGATACAATATTTCCCAATCGGTGGATAGGGAGGCGAGGATCGATTGAATGGCCAGCGCGATCACCTGATCTTACATTATTAGATTTCTTTTTATGGGGATATGTGAAGAGCCATGTGTACAAAACTAAACCTTCTGATTTAAATGACTTAAAAGAACGAATAACGCTTGCGATTAGCTCGATCACGCCTGATATGTTAAATAATGTTAGAAGACAGTTTTATTTGAGATTAGGATGTTGCCAAGACGTTCGCGGAGAACATTTTGAACATCTACTTCATTAACATTCAAAGTTCTTTTTCGTGTTCTACATTTGATTACGTTTTGCATTACATTTTAGTTTTTGATTGTATTGTAGCGAATTTCGGTAACAACATGATATTAATTTTTTTATGTTAATTTTTGCATTAAATTTAAAAACAATAACATTTTTGAATAGAGAATGATGAGACCTTTCAAATGATATATCACAAGCTTATACTTCCCATTTAAAAAATTGGGGGTAGTACCTGTCATTCTAAGGGGGTTGAAGGTAGGGGTTGCATTTTCACGTTAAAGAATGTCAAGTTATAATTTAAATTTGACGTGTTTCGGGATTTTTTATAAATATGTACAGTAACCGAAATAATTTCATTTGGCTTTTACACACTGTATAGTGTTAACCCGGATTTCTATTATGTTATTTTTGATGTGGTTCCAACTTCATAAGTATCCTCAGCATTTCGAACTTTCTTTGTCTTTTGTAATTCTTCTTTCTATTTCTTGCACCGCATGTCCATCTTCACTCCTAAACTTTCAAACTTGCATTCTATATCATCATCTATTTTTACGGTAACATTTTGCTGCCGACTGCAAATGCTGTACATTGGCATACGTTCTTAAATATTGTTTCTTTAATATTACTGGTTTCAATACACTTACAGCACAAAATTAAAGAGACATAGATAACCCATTTTACCGAAATATTTTACAATAACTTAGTAATTTTACAAAATATTTTGCTACAGTAAAATGGAAGTTTCACTGCTAGATATAGGATATTGGATAATGGTATTTTATAATAAAGTTACCTCTGTAATCATTTATTGTTCAAGGGTAAATTTTTTTAATAAAGTAACTGTAACACCCCTTTTAAACTTATTTAAGAGCTCCACTAAATTTCGTTGACTTTATGATTTCACTTGATTAATGAGATAAATAATTTCATCTATTGATGGTGTTCTAATTAAAATCTTATGAATTAATCTAATGAGGTATTTGACTTGTAATGTGCGAAATATATTTTGCTGATGTATGTATGATGTTAATTGTATAGAAGTGAAATATCACGATATATCACCTTTGAAAAATCGTCATTTATCAATGTACACTAACGAACCTAACATTTGAAAGAACACAAAATTAATGCATTTATTCATTGTAAAAATGACGTACAAATAAAACATCAATATTTTTTAATCATATGTGATCTATTTGCCGCACTTAGTACTTACATAGCTTAGAAGTAATTCACCTCAATGTCGTACTTTATTCGTCTAATTTATAAAACAGTTCTTTGTAATTATATTTAAATGACTCTTAAGAATTTTATTAACTAGAGCCACATTACAGAATCAAAGTAATCGTATATCATATAATTTTTTCTTTTAAACTATTCTTTGTTGGCTTCCTAACGGAAATTATGATATAAAAAAGTGAGCTGTACATTGACATATAAAGTAATTGGCATCATTAATATGATTTCTTTACCGCAATAAAACAACATATGCTGTGATTAATGAAAGAAAGTGATGATCTATTACTGTTAGTGTTAATCCGATTATTACTTAAAATTTACACTTTTATTAAGAACAGTAAACAACTAAACGGTTGAATAAATAGTGGAAGTTTCATTCAACCGTTTAGTTGTTTATTGTTCTTAATAAGATGAACTTTCACACTGTAAGGTTAGTACAATAAACTTCATTACACTTTTATTAATTGCTGCATATGTTGTAGATTTGCAATACAAGAAATCTTTAAGTTGGAAATGTGGTTTTTATTCAAAATGGATTTATACATCATGTTGTTCAATCTTTTAATTGGGATTTGACAGATGTTTTGGATGTCAAGTTTTAGTTGTCAATTTTTATGTAATTTTGTCACACATACAGTGGACGGCTAATTTATGGAATATTATCATTATTTCGAGAACCGTCGAATTTTGAGGGTAATCCCGAAACAGGTCGATTTTTGTTATAAAATACCCATCTTATAACGTACATGGAGTAAGGATGACGTCACCGGTGTAGGTGTAGTGACGTAATCGTTAATTTTTTTAAATAGAAATCGGTATAATGCGACACCTCATTTGAAGGAGAATTTAATTCTCTATTTAACGACATTACATTGGCAAATAAAATATTTTTTTAAGGGTACAAAAACATTTTTTTTTTATTTAAATTCAACCAAATTACAACTAATCATTTAATTCATAACGTCCTTTAAAGTAACCAAATTATTCATAATAATTATTTTAAATTAAATGTTCCAAATGCCATCCATCGGTTCCTGCCATGACTTCCTGAAATAAATACTTAAAAAAGCAAAAATAAGTAAAAATAATAATGGACACAAAAAGTTATCTCATAAACACTGAAACTTTTTGTCAAATGTTAATTCAAGCAAGTGATATTGGCATAGTTACTGTAATATTTATTGTCGTAAATATTTTTTGATTTTGTGAATTGTCATCAGTTGTCAATTGTAATTTTTACTTTTGAATACTAAATTATGGCTCACCTAAATGAAACACAACGCATAGAAATATTAATTCTTAGCGGATGTGGAGATAAAAAAAGAACACAGAACGAGGTATGAAATTTATTCAACGCAAAATATCCAGACAGACCCATCAGACAATCAACAGTAAGTAAAATAGTCCGAAAATTTGGAGAAACTGGGCACGTTAAACATATTCCAAACGCTAGGCGTCCTAAAATTGAAGACAATGTGAAACTTGATGTTTTATTAAATGTCCATGACAATCCTCATAGTAGTTCAACACAAATGGGTGAATATGCTGGAGTTTCCCAACGATCCCAACGTATTTTAAAAAACGAAAAATACCAAAATTCAACTACACCAGGAATTAAACGACGACGATCCCGATCGCCGGCTTCAATTTTCTGAAATTATGCAGGATTTATGTATCGGCAATCCACGTTTCATCAATCAAATCCTCTTTTACGATCAAGCCACATTTTTTTTACATGGTACCGTGAATCGTCATAATTGCAGGTATTGGAGTCAAGAAAACCCACATTGGATGACAGGCACACACGCAATATCCTCGGAAAGTGAATGTATGGGCAGGGATCATCGATGACAGAATCATTGGCCCTTTTTTCTTTGAAGAAAATCTAACAGGAGAACGTTATTTAACTTTTTTGAGAAATCAACTTATACCTGTCCTTGCTAACATGTATCCAAATGCCAATAATGCAAATTTACCTAGTGACAATATCTGGTTTCAACAAGATGGAGCCTCCCCGCATTACGCACGTGAAGTACGTCAATTTTTAAATAATTGCTTTCCCAGGAGATGGATCGGAAGACGAGGTTTTATAGAGTGGCCAGCAAGGTCGCCAGATCTAACACCTCTAGACTCTTTTCTGTGGGGTTCCATAAAATCAAAAGTTTATGTCAATAGACCCCAAAAATTAACAGAATTTAAAAGATAGAATTAGGTATGAAATGAGTCTCATTACTCCAGAAGTCATCCGCAATGTACTTGATGAATGTGTCCGTAGATTCGCATATTGTCAAGAAACCGATGGAGGGCATTTCGAACATTTAATTTAAAATATTTATTATGCATAATTTGGTTACTTTAAGGTACGTTATGAATTAAATCATTAGTTGTAATTTGGTTGAATTTAAATAAAAAAGAAATGTTATTTTAGTTACAAATGTAATGTCGTTAAATAGATAATTAAATTCTCCTTCAAATGAGGTGTCGCATTATACCGATTTCTATTTACAAAAATTAACGATTACGTCACTACACCCTCACCGGTGACGTCATCCTTACTCCATGTACGTTATAACATGGGTATTTTATAACAAAAATCGACTTGTTTCGGGATTACCCTCAAAACTCGACGGTTCTCGAAATAATGATAATATTCCATAAATTAGCCGTCCACTGTATAGTTATTTTGATAAAAACCATTTTTACAACTTAAAGATTTGTTGTATTGCAAATCTACAACAATTTGGCGCAGTCAGTAGGATTTGTTATTGTTTTCAATCATATTTGTATCCTGTTTTAAATTTAAAAATCTGTTACATTCTGTTATATGAGTTTCTAAATTGTGTGTCTCTGAAGTGTTAGTAGAGTCTAGTTTTGTTAAAATTCTGGTACGTATATCTAGTCGAGTCATTACTAGATTTTAAACCGCACGTAAATTTCAGACATTTAAAGTCATCTGCAGATATTTGATTTACTCTAAATTCTTCACACATTTTGTTTACTCCTGTAGTAAAAGTAAGAAAATCCTTGCATAAATTGAAATCTTAAATAATGAAATACTGAATGTTTCTTATTTCTGATCAAAATTAAAATCTCTACTTTCTTTGGGTAAAACAAAATTGCTATACTTTTCATGACTTTGCGTATCCAATTTTCTGAGCAGGAGTCTTACTTCTGCAGAGTCTGATTTGTTTTTAGCATCTTCATTAAAAAGACTTTCATATCTTCTAATCTAAACCATGCCTCAAATGTGTCGCCATTTTCAGGATCATAATGAAATTCTTGGATACTATCGCCTAAAATATCCATGCGAAACTCTTCATTGTTTTAATTTGAAGTTGTGTTTTGAGCTCCAAAACATTTTGTAATTTGCGTAAACATCTCTTGTTGAGATTTGAGTATTTCTTGTTGTGTCTTCATAAAATTATTTAATGTCTCTGCCACTTCTTCATTCATGATGACTGCGCCAAAGTGTAGATTTGCAATACAAAAAATCTTTAAGTTGTAAAAATGGTTTTTATTCAAAATAACTACGTGACAAAATTACATAAAAATTGACAACTAAAACTTGACATCCAAAAAATCTGTCAAATCCCAATTAAAAGATTGCACAACATGATGTATAACAGCATACCCCAATAATCCTGATTTAATACATAATTAGTCAGCAAAAAACTATCTTTTAATTCTGAGATATATAGAATCCATAAAAAAGCTCATTTCCTGAAAAAAGTATTTTTTGATGTTTTACTTTTTTATCATCTCCAGATGTTAGTCTAAATATATATTTCCTAATTTCATTCTCATCTTTTCATGTTTTTGATGAAACCCAAACAACGTTTTAAAATGGTTTCCGAACCGAATTTAAACATATCTAAAATAATTACTTTGAGGACGTTCTCTGCCGAACTGCTGTCATTTCCGAAGTTAATAGTTAAAGGAAATGACAGCGAAGGGTGCATTTATAAAGATGGATTACGTTTTGCGGTTGTCAGTTGCTTACCTACCGTATATCTGGGGATCTTTGTAAATATCTTCCAACGTGCCGGAACTACACAGAGATGCTAGAAGGTTTTGACAAAGTGACGCTTATTTTTATATTTCTATTGATTTTATATTTATCTTTGTTCTATATAATATGATAGAGAGAGAACTTACACTGTCACTTACTTATTCTTGTCGTTACGACTACAAAAACATTCTGTTTGTGAATCTAATTCATTCATTTTATTTTTTGCTGACATTCCACTAAGTATTTTTTTGTAATTTTGTTACTTATCTGTCTGTTAAGACCGACAATGGTGAATACGTCCGTAAAGATATTCTAATTCTAATGGTAGCTTATTATTGAAAATTATATTTAACATATATTTAATATTATTTGTGGGTCAGGTTTCCAACACTAAAATGTTCTCAGGAAGCAATAAAAGGTATTGAAATTGCTGATCATGTTTTATCTTTGAGAAATGCAACCGCGAAGCTCTTGATGACAACTATAGAAATGAAAAACCTCTGCTTATCAATTTAATTGATTTCATTGTATGCCGTCTGACGGTAGATTGCACAACAGCTTGTGCATAAAAGAAGCATTATTGTATGCCTTGTTACATAAGCGAAAAAAACTTGTAAGTTATTCGTACAGTTTTACCATTGGGTTTTACCGATATTTTTTAGTAAAAAAAGTAAAATTGGTTTTAAAAATGGATGCAATTTCAAATAAGTACAATTTATTAATTAAGATCAGAGGAAGACGAAGAAGAAGAGGACACTGATTTGTTGTTGTTGTTTTCTGCAACTGCCATGAAACCCACAAATCTTGAGCAACAGGTCCTTTTATAAAAAAAGACATAAACTATTTTTAAAAATTGTTGGACAAAAAAGATGCAACAGATGTAAAAAATAAATTTACAAAACTGAAAGAATAGCGAAATTGTCACGATATGTTTCTGATTTTTTTTTAAATATGTAGAGATCTTAATATTATTAAACATATATTAAAAAATTATATTTATAAAAAACATATTTTTCGTAAGAGTTTTGGAATTCTAATCCATAACATAAACTTTACAAATTGTAACACAATGAGGCATTAAAGAAAATAATACTCAATAAGTTTTGGAAAACAGTTGGCAACAACTACCTAACCTAACCTAACCTAACCTAACCTAACCTAACCTAACCTAACCTAACCTAACCTAACCTAACCTAACCTAACCTAACCTAACCTAACCTAACCTAACCTAACCTAACCTAACCTAACCTAACCTAACCTAACCTAACCTAACCTAACCTAACCTAACCTAACCTAACCTAACCTAACCTAACCTAACCTAACCTAACCTAACCTAACCTAACCTAACCTATCCTAACCTAACCTAACCTAACCTAACATAACCTAACCTAACCTAACCTAACCTAACCTAACCTAACCTAACCTAACCTAACTTAACCTAACCTAACCTAACCTAACCTAACCTAACCTAACCATATTTTAGATGGTAACGATAGAAGGCCTATTCCTGAAAGTACTCCGGATGTTTTTAAACAATCCAGAAGTAAGTTTGTAAAAACGTTAGAAAAAGTAATTGACAAAATTACAACACTTTAATTTTAAGGTGGTGTAATATAAATGTATAGATTAGAGTTCAGACAAATAATTCTCCTTCATTGGTAATTTAAATTTTACTGCTTTTAAGTTTTAATAGTAATGAAGATGTTTAATTTCAAAAATATTACTTTCCTTGCTTTTATTATTCATATATAGTATAATAATCTTCTTTAGAAGCTTTTAGAAACTATTTCCTTGTATAATGTCGAGCATTCCATCAAAAAGATCCTTTATATCGGCTTTTTTTAACTTGCTCTTGATACATTTTGTGTATTCTTAAAAATTAGATTTCGTAATGAACATATTTATCGAGGTACGTCAAAAATTTCTTCACAATCCTCAAACTTTTAACTATTTTTTCATTATCTTAAAATTAATTGGCCCACCCATGGTTTATCCAAAAATAATTTAACATTTAGACAAGAACCAAAGTAAAATTGATTAGACCTGTCAAAGTGCCGAAGCACCAGATTTTTCTAACGTACCTCTTGAACATCATCTGGCTTCTGCTTCCAAAAAAAAGCATTTACTACATTTAATAAAATATTCAAGCGTTTTCGTAGTAGTCCGATAGTTAAATTATATAGGGTCTATTAGTACATCATTTGTCACCAGAGTTTTCTTGACATAATGTGATACACTTATCGAAGAGCTTTTAATTTTAATGGATTTTACGTCAGCCACTAAAGGTAAGAGATACATGTGTTTACAGTATCCGAAATACATTTCTTTCAACGCGTTCCTCAATTTTTTAAAATTTAACTCCATTAGTTGTTTATTGTATAAAGCACATCAGCGACATGCATTTGGGATAATTAAAACGTGCTATTTTACTATTGTCGGCCTTTTTAATGTTTTTCATGAACGTTATCATGTTTACAGATAAATTTCGGTATTTTAAATGGTCTCATGATCATTTTAAACACGACTAGCTTTAATTTACGTAGCCATATACAAGGGTCATTTACTGATTCCCGGTGCTTTATGTTGTAAACAATTTTAATGTCAAAGCAGTTTGGAGTGTAGTTAATGCATTGTTCGCATTATTTCGTTTTATTTTTATTACTAAAACACAAAACATTTTATATTGCATTGGCATTTTGGGAAATTAATATGTCATGATTGTTTAATGTTTTAATACGATTAAGCTAGAACATTTCTTTGCTGAATTTGAAGAAAACCTATTTTGCATAGAAATGCATTCATTTAAGAATATCTTGGTTTTTCTTAGAGTAGTTACAGTTTAAAAAATGGGCCATCTTTACAGCCTGATACACTGATGTATACACATCTTTGCAGATCTATTGTTATGAATAGTTTGCTAAAGAATCAATTATTTTGTCGTGGCAATGGAAAGAATATTAAATTAAATTTAATGAAATGAACTAAGCTTTTCTTTTTTTTCGGGCTGAGGGAAACTCATGTTCGATAAGTGCTTCACCAGAACCCAACAGTGTTGAACTGTTCGCCCCGTTCCATCGTCGTCTCTTTGCCCTAGCCATCAAGTCCTAGGGGTATGTCCTCGACAGCACAGTTGCTGCCATTTCACCCACTGTCCTGTACCTCTGCACACCCCTTCTGTATCTGTAATTCTGGAAGGGTGGGTCGCCCCACAGCACTTAGGCCACATTTGGCCCATTGTGCGTCCTTCTGAGATTGAGCCTAACCTATTGGCTCGTCAACCATCCTACCTGTTTAAAGTAGGTGATGACGTCGCCTGTAGGCAGCTCCCTCAAGTTGGCATGTGTTAGCCAGTTCTCGCCGAATACAGAAAGTCTTGTTAGAGAGAGTGCCGGACTCTCATCCTCTTGTTCACATCCTCTACATAGTGGGCTGTCAGATAAACCCAACCTGTTTAGATGTTTTCGTAAATGACAATGGCCAGTAAGTATACCTGTGACCAACCGCAGGTCCTTTCTGGTCATGGCCACGTATTTCTTGGCTGCTTTGCTATTCGGATACACACCCCTTAATAGAATCCCTCTCTGTATCTGCAGTAGTGGATGTATCCTCGCATAGATCCCCTTTCTTTCACCCCACACTTCCGCTACGAACAGCATACTCTGCTCAATCGTCCTACCAATAACTAGCCTCTTCACATTACACATCAGTCTCCCCAGCTATGCTGCCCTTACTTTCGTCTTCTGTACTGCCTTCACCATACTTTGATTGAGTCTTCATTTTATACATAGATAAGACGTAATTGTAACAGAAATATATTAAGTTATTGTAAAGATCAGCATGATATAGTTTTTTCCGGGTTTTTCTTATCATTGCACAGTTATACTGATCTTAGAGGGACATACATCCAGGATAATCCCTTAGGGCTAATAACATCTAGGCTTTAATATTGTTATGTCTTATTACTTCCATACTTGGTCTAGCCTAATGCTACCTAATCAACATCAGGTACCTAGCTACAAACAAACAAAATGTAACTTCAATATGTCAATCGAACGAATGCCAATCAAGCTAGCACCCCCACACTGACTAAATTAAAAAAAAAAGTAGCCCATAATTAAGAGCTAATTAAAAGCTAATTTGTATCACAAAAATTTAAATTTTGTACCACCGCGATAATCGAGAAAAATCGCCTTCAAAATGGGGGGTGCTAGGTTGAGATCAAGGCAGCACCCCCACTTTGATCGAATTCCAATTCAATAAAAGGCTAACTTGTACCTCAGAAAGTTAATCTATATTATTATTTATAATGTCAAAAAATAAAATCGAATACTGTAAATATCGCTGCTCTATAATTTTAGCACCCCCACTTTCGTCTATTCAAAAAGTGAACACAAAATATTATAAAACTAATTAAAGGCAAATTTGTACCACACAAGAAATTTTTATACTTTTCAATATAAAGCCGCCAAATGAATTTAACTCTTTGCGGTCGTATTAAATTGTGGCGGATGCGCTGAAATCTTTAATTTTTGTCATAATTCTAAAACATGTGGCACTTTGATTTGTTGGTAGCTTCCAATCGTTTGTCGCCTCATAAATACCTTTTGCCGCATATTTCACTCGATATTTCATTATTGCCAATTTTGGATATAAAACATGACACTTTAATTACTTCTCCTTTCACAGGTCTTTGTCTTAAAAAATTTAAAAACATTAGGTAGGTGGGTATGTAGGTGCATCATTCAACAGAATTTTATGATAATTAATAAGCAAAAGAATATAAATAAATTAAAAGTTTTTCAAGTTGCCAAAAATTGTCAAATTGCTAAATTTAATTTTAAAGACAGATTTTTCGAAAACTATTTATGTTATATGTGGTACAAATTAGCCTTTAATATGCCCTTTATTTTGATGTAACTGAATTGGAATTTTTGTGGTACAAATTAGCCTTTAATTAGCTCTTAATTATGGGCTACTTTTTTTTCATTTAGTCAGTATGGGGGTGCTAGCTTGATTGACATATTGAACGATGCTAGTTTTTAGCGAAACAGCTGTAATAGGGATGTTCACTAATTTTCAAATGTATTGTAAATGTTTAGTTTACACACTATATAAACATAAAAACACCACCAAATTAATTAAAAACGGGTTTTTGCTTTAATAAATGAAAAATAAAAATCATATTTTTTTCGAGGCTAAAAAATGACTCCCTTCGTCGAGGCTAGCGTCTGTGACGTCAGCTCTTCTATTTACTGTTCCGGCGCCATTGTTTATTGTGTTGAAGTTCGTGTGTGATTGTTATTCCACTGTTATTCTGTGATTAAAAACGTTAAAAATGAGTGAAAATACTACAAATAAATGGTGTTTTGTTCCTGGATGTACAAATACTTCAAAAAATAGTCCTAATAAGATTTTTATCAGCGTTCCGAAAAATTTAAAACGTAAAAAGAAGTGGTTTGCTGCAGCTAGGAGAGATTTAAAGGATGTTTCAATAAAAACTTCGTTCTATTGCTGTGAAGACCACTTTAATGTAAGTTTAATTTAATCTAAATAGTTTTTACAAGTTTTAATAATTTTTTTCTTTCTTTTAGCTTGAGCAAGATATGGAAAATTATATGGAGTACAGATTAAGTAAGGTTTCAGCTCGGATGAAATCTGAAATAGTTCCCCATATTTTTTTGTGCCAACCTGACAAAAAAGAAAGTGTACCTAGAAGTACTAGTGAGAAAAGGGCTTATAAAAGGAAAATTGCAGAGATTTTAAATGACCCAGTAGTGCCAGTACCTGAGACAATAATGGCAATAGATATTATAGACAATATGCAACCAAATACTTCCCATCAGCCTGAAACTGCAAAAATGACTGCAACTAGAGAAGTTTCAGAGCCTTCTAAACACGATTTTTGTTGTCAAGCTCGTCCTATTAGTTACCGCAGTAAAGGAACTCAAGTGGTGGACCACAAAAAGACAGTAATGAACATAGCAACATCACCTTTAAAATTTGCCCACCCAAAACCCATCAACATTGCAACAAAAATGATTGTAAAAACTTTGGAGTTTGATAGTGACAGTAGTAGTGTACGTAGTGTAGATTAAAGTCTTTATTTAAAATTAAGAAATCCGATACTATCGTAACATCAACATTTGGTAGGTTATGTGAATCGGCTTTTTGAAATCCTTGCTCCATTTCTTGTTTTAAACAAAAATTAAAATATTGAATACACGAATCAACAATCAACTCTCTGAACACAACAAAATATACTAAAACAATATTTTTATACACATAAAAGGTTCTAAAATGCGAAGAGATTAACCCAAAAGCAGGTAGCCAGGTCAAAATAACATCAGCTGGCTCGGCGGGATTTAATCGATAAAGGAGGTGACGTCAAGCCAATCAGAGAGCGTTCCTTGAATTCAAACGAAGATAGTATTTTTAATTGAGTTTTTTGTATAGAAAGACATTATTTATATTTAATATGTTTTATTAATGTGTTATTAGGATTATTTTTCGATCATTTTATGTAGTTTACACGCGATTTTAATTTTTTGTGAACATCCCTATTGCATTTAAAAATGCAATTTTTTATTATCTTCAAAAAGAACAGAAAAGTTACAAAAGTTTTGAATATTGAGATACAAAAAAATGCTCACAGTCATAAAGTAGATTTCTTGTGTAAATAAAATTACGTTTTTTACTTACTGCAAACTTACTTAGCCTTCATACTAGTATTAACTAATTATATAGTTGAACGGGGAACCCATTGCAAAAAGCAAGAAGTGTTCAATAAGTGTAGTTGATTATAGGCAATTAAATAAATATTATATTGAGATTTTACAGTAGCTCATAGACCACGAATTAACGCTTCGTTTGACCAATCACTGTAAATTTATTGATAAAAATCGGTATCACGTAACACTAAAAGAACTACCTCTAAGTAATTGTATCTAATTTGTTCGAAGAAGTTGTTAATCGTCTTAACAAGAAGCATGAGGACACAAAAAACAAGTTTCCTGCTCCAATATAAACTTGCAAACATACCATTTATTGGGTGTGCCTTGAAACGTTTTTATTTGCCTATTTGACACCTATGGTACGGAAAACCGGAGGATGTAACTAAATAAAAATTCCATTTTCAAGGACAAATAAGTTTTATAAATTTAATTTTTTTTAATATCAGCATCTACCTGATGGGTTCAACATATACTTGTTTAAGATCTAAGGTGGTATACTTAAACTTAATACGATGGTCTCAGAAATGATAACAAACCATTCATTTTCATACAAAAGTTTAATTACTTTTAACAAAAAACAAATTAGAGTTGGTAAAACTTGTATGTTTAATCCATATTCAAGTTATCACTTTTCTGTTCTAATTTCCTTTAATAGTTATTAGGAAATTTGCCACTATCTATAGTGTATTTGAAAATCAAGAGAGAGTAAATTCCCAGAAATGTTTTGCAGTTATCAGTGTTAAAGGCAGTAAACCATAGACGTGCGTTTTCAAAATTAAATTAATATGGAAATAGAAATATTTAATATGTTTTAGTTATTTATACCTAGATTACCAATTTTAGATAGATAAACATAATTCGTAAGTAGTAATTTAATTTGGGTAAAATGAAGAAAAAGTCCATATTATTTTAGGCATTTTGTTTTAGGCATATGTTTATTTACAAAATATGTATATAATATGTACAGATAATTACAATTACTTATAAATTAATATGAGGACCTAAAAAAACAATTAAGTAGGTATATGAGAAAAAAAAAACCAACCGCAAGGATAAAATTTGACGAGCAACATGCAAAAAATACGACAATATTAAATCTTAAAAAATAAAAATCTAAAAATAAAATTAAAGTACATAAATTAATAATTTTAAAGTTATGGTTCCTCGCACTCTGTGTTAGAAGATTGACCATCTGATTCTAGAGAAATTACAATGGGCTCTATAGTAATATCAATTATATTATCTAGCTCCCACATTTTTTTTCTATTTCTGTAACGTGTCTAATACATTTTTGCCAATTTTCACTTGTTACTTCAGATATTGCCTTATTGAAGAGTTTTTAACATCTGATACTTTAAAAGTAGTGTTATTTCTGGCAACATAACCTTTAACTTGAGCCCATATCAATTCTATCGGATTCAGCTCACAATGGTAGGGTGGTAAACGAAGGATTTCAATTTCTCCTCAATATTATATTTTTTATAATTTTGCTTAAGTTTTTTTACCAATAGTTAACAATTCTGCCCTCAGTATTGTCAAAGGCTAAATTTTTAGAAGATAACCATTTTGCAATTTCATCCTTTTTCCATTTAGTGGTTGGTAAAGGTTCAAGTAATCTGGAGTGGTAACTTGCATTGTCCATTACAATAACCGATCCTTTTGGTATGAATTGAACCATCTGTTCAAAATATTTCTCAAACACGTCTCCATTCATTTCTTCGTGATAATCAACGGTTTTTTTTATTCAAATAAGAGTAAACCATTCTCAAGAAAACCGTTTGTACTGCCTATATGACAAATAATTAATCTTTTACCTTTTCCTATAGGTTCCTTAAAACCAGTAGTATATCCTTCTAGAAAAGCTTGATGGGATGATTTTATATTTTTGTCTTTCCAAACTCTTCCTACACAATGTCCTTCATTAACCCATGTTTCATCTAAATAATAAATGTTTTTATTTTGAGCTTTAACTTGTTGTATTCTTCTGAGGTACTGTCTTCTCCAACATACAATTTCTTCAGAATCAATTAGCATTGAGTGTCTGCCCATTTTTTCAAATTTAAAGTTTAACTTATGTAACGTTTTCCATAGTTTATCCCGGCTTATTGTGGGTAAATCAACATTATTCGTAATGGCTTGCAAAACTTTATCTAAAGTTGGTATTTGCTTGTTTATAAAAAATGAGTGAACAAGCTTACGAATAGCATTTTTAAAAAACTCGTCCACGTTGACTTTTAATAGTTTTTGTCTACCTGGTTTCGGCTTTGGTGAGGTTACTCCACCTGATTTTTCCTCCTTTAGAACTCTATATATTGTAGATTTTCCATATCCCATTGCCTTAGATGTTGTTTCAACTACACTGTCAATAGTGTTTGAGGGATTTTGATGTTTAAAATAGTGGTACACATTCACTACAGCACTCTTCATTGAGCGATAAATGGTCTAGTTTTAATTTTTTCACTGGCGTATACTCACAAACTGCTTCCATTTTTAGTCACTATTATTTGTCACGTTTATCGAAAATCAAATAACTGCATTTCTAGAAACTTAAGCACTATTTAAGTCAAAATATCTGTCATTAGAAGCTGTTGCCATTCGGAGGTCGTTAAATACCAATTATCCCTTTCTAATCTGGTTACGCCTATGACGCACGTTAATCCTCTTAGGCCTACTGTAGTAACAATGAAAGATCATAAAATAATGTGATAGTCCAAGAAATTTAATAAATTTTGTATTGAAATTAACAAAAACAATTTAGAATGCATTACAAATATTGAAGTTTTACCGCACGTACTGTACTATAGTTTTGCATACCGAATTAGTTTTTATTCTGGGAATTTATTCTCTCTTGATTTTCAAATACAGTATACCACATTTGCACAAAACTTTAGCTTTTAAATCCCACACAGGAATTCGTTACTCGAAATTTTTTCTGTCTGTCGTGTGCCTGTCTGATTGGAACTTGGAGTTTTTCTAAAGGAACTAGAATTATGATGAAACTACTGACTAGACACAATTGCCTTAACAAAGATATAAAAGCAATTGGAAGGAGAAAGTGTAGAGTGCAGCTGAAAACGAATCTGCGGAGCATATTCTGTGGAAGTACCGATAGCTTGATATGCTTCAAATAAATTTGATCTGCATCATCTCCACGCCATGGACTGCATATACCTACCTTTATAGAGTGACTGTATCTTAGGGGCGAACCACCACATATCTTTCAAGTCGCAGTGGAAGGAACGTTCATCAACCTCTCAAATAATACCTAACCTATATTGCAAAAGATTTGCTTTAGAAGGCTAAAGGAATGGCCTGGGGAATTGGTATTATTATTGAATCAAAATATTGAAAATTATATATAAGTGGGAAGTGGTAACCCTGGTAAGGTAACTGTGAACAATATAAAGTTACAGTAAAGCCAGACGAACGCGCTTTTTGTTCAGAAGGTAATCACATTGCTGACTTTCTGACCAGACGGGTTGGATGGACGAACAATTTTTGTACCCAAACCCCTAGCAAAAGGAAAATCACACTCCGATATTATTCGGAGAAAGAAGGAACAATATAGAAGGCTGTATTTCTACCAAAACAAGAATTGAGCCAAAGGATATCTGGAAATAACCAGAAAACAACGCAGATTCAAGGGATTCCAACGGGTTAGGAAGAACAATGGACCTAATTAAGAAGTTTTTGGAGATTATTGGCTTCACCTTCCTCAATATACAGATTATAGATCTTAAAAAGAACTGAAATAAGATATGTGTTAATCCACACGATTTCTACATAATCTTAGGTAATGTCAGTTAATTAGAAAAGTTTTTTTTCCTGTTACGTAGTGTTTCATGTGAATGGTAATTCCGCTTACTTATTTGAGGTATTTTCTCTAGTAATTTACAGGAATATTTTTTTCGTTGAATTTTGTGTCTCTTGTAACTGTTGCTAGTAATTCACTCCTTCAAAGGTATGCAATATTTTTCCTTAAACAGTTAAACGCTATAAATATGATTAGTATGACTTCACAGATTGCAAAAATCACACACTTGAACCTTTCAGTTACATTCGAGATATCGTTTACTTGTTTAAGAATAATTTTAACTATGGCTTGTCCAGTATAAAAATAATTGCACGTCACAGCTGTCAGAACGGGACTATGTTGCCAAGCAATTAAAATAGTATTAGAATCTAGAGAATGTCAAACGAAAAATTAAACCCGCTTACTTCTATCATTTTATGAAGTATAATATAGAATTCACATAAAAACATTCATATCTAAAAATCTCTACAAAGTGTGTAATTTCGTAATTTAATTAATAATTACGCCTACAAAGCTCTTGATCCACTCGTTAATATAGAAGTTGAGTCAGGGTTTTTCGTGCTACCACTAATTACCGAAATAATCAACGCTGACAAATATTCCACAAGCATTCTATATAGAGCATTAGAGGATGCTCTGATTTGACGTCTGGTTAGGGTGGATTTCAGGGTTGCATTAAGCCGATATGTCTGGCAGGATATTCTTTAATTGCGATTGTGCATTTAATCAGGTTAATTAGTTTGGGGAAACAAGATAGTCTAATTTAATAATTTTGAAATATGTGGAAGATTGTTTGTGTTGTGCATTTAAACATACACATATGTCCAAAAGATTAGAATAATGGAATATTTCATCTTACAATTTTTTGTTGATAGGTTAGTTTGGGAACACGTAGAGGTCTTCTGCGATACAAATTTACCGCATTTAATCCTCGTGTAATTGGTTGCCTTGAGATATTCAGTCCTTCAAGTCTAGCAATTTCTCTGGATATGCCACTTGTAGATTCCTGTCAATTTCTTTGAGCTATCAATGTTATCTGCTGCTATTGTACATCGACTTCTGCCACTTCTGGGACGATCCTTCACATCATTTGTGTCTTGGAATTTTTTTTTTTTAATTTTTGATACAGCACCCTGAGTAACACCAACAATATTCGCGATATCACTTTGACTTAAGTCCTGTTGTACAAAAAAACAAAAACAAGAATTGGAATAATGTGAAAGCAACCAAATCAATTAAATATGACCAAATTAATACAAAAACGAATCAAATTTAGTACTATTTTGATTTAAAAAAGCTTTAAAATAAATATCAGGAGTTTTTAAAAAACCATAGGCGTAGATATATTATTTTTAAATATTCCAAACTTTTGGACATATTATGTGTATGTAAACAAATAGGCAATAATTGAAATAGTGTATGTAATTTTTTGTAAATATTTAATTGAATTAAAAAGGTCTAATTGAAAGCAGATTTTAGGAATTGCATCAGATTTTTATTTTTTTTATTAAGCGGCCCATAGACGATCAATATTATTGTGCAATATCCCGGGTTGTACAATAAAACTGATCGTGTGTAGACGACATTGAAAGATTGTGCAATATATTGAGTGAAATTCAAATCCGTGAAAATATATTGTGCAAACGGGAAAGAATTGTGCCGTCTGTAGGCAACATTGCGCAATATCCCGTCAGTCTGTCTCATCTGGTAGTGGTGAACGTGTCGTCATGGTTGACAAGAGAGCGGATAAACATTTTCTCCCTTTTCGCGAGCTCTGTTCTTTTTTTCTCTTTTTTGCACTTACCACTACAGCAATAGCAACAGCACACAACTCAGTTTCACTCAACATCTTCATCGAATGAAGTTCTGGCGAGGACTGTTTGCACAACCTGTTGCCAAGCAAATTGATCGTCTGTGTTCGTGATTGTGCCAAATATTGTACAACCGTCAATATCACCCCCACACGATTCAATTTATTGCACAAACCAACTTATTGTACAATAATGTAGAGCGTCTGTGGGCGGCCGTCAAAGTATTGTGCAATCCAAATTGCACAATAATATTGATCGTCTATGGGCCGCTTTATTTTATTTATTTATTTGTTTATACTCCTGTGCGGAGAAGCAGTTTTAGTTTCAGTTATATAAATCAGTATAAGTAAATAAATTGCGTTATACAAAAGTAAAGGTGTTTTAGTGTATATATAAATTAAATATTAGACTGTATAAATAAATAAACGTTACAGTATAATTTTAATGCAGTAATCAGAGAGACGTGAAGTATAACCAGAGAATATAAAATGCTCTTTGTGTTCTGTAACATGACAGTACTAGCCAATGACAACTATCTTATAAACATGCCGATTTCAGACATGCGCAAACGAAAAAGAAATTAACCGAAGCTGTAAATTAAGTTTAGATTCTCATTCGTTGCAGTGTTCCTTAATTATAAATTATTTCAATATTCTGTCAAAATTAAATCAATGGCGGATGGGAGGCAAAAATGAAATTATATTCTGTCAGTTGCCAATGTGTTTTGTTGATTAGCATCGTCAGATTGACATGCTAAGTCTAGCGAAACGGCTGTCATTAAAGTTATTAAAGTAATTTTTTAAATAAATATTTGGAAGTTTTGGTAAAACGAAGAGTTTTTCATTATTCTTAATAAGATGGACTTCCAAAAAGTAAGGGTTAGTACAATCAATTTAATTAAAATGAGATAATGTAACAACTGTAGTCGCATTTAAAATATAATATACACATTTGTATTTATTGTACTATTATCGACTATTTTTTATTGCTGATAAGTAAATAAAAATTGTTTTATTTTTACCTACCTATTTTCGTAAAATGTTAATATGTTAAAAAGCCACCTATTCATTAAATTTTGTAGCTCCCCCTGCTTAATAAATTAGGTACCTAGTGTAAGTACATTTTTAACCAAAAATTCAAACTGAAATCTGCATCTAAATGCTAATTAAACCACAAATGTAAGACTTTATTGTTGTCTCTTGATTTTATTGTTTATATTTTTTCTTATATAGTTGTACCTATAAAGCGACAAAATAATAATTGTACTTTAGAGCTAGACAAAATGAGGTATGAAAAGTTAAAAAAAATGTCTAACCTGTTTTTAATTTCTAACCTGTTTAAAATTAAAAATTGACCTGTTACACGATTTTTCAATGTGGCCGTTTTAGAAAATAACCAATTTATTTGTTTCATTTGCACCATGTATAAGTATATGCTCGAGGCATACCTATGTCATTGAAAGATTAAAAACAGACCTTTCTTTTTTTGTTGGCTTCGTTATCGAGCAGTAATAATACTAAAGAAGTTAAACTTTACATTCTACCCCACTCTCTGTATCTTAATCGATAAAATAATAATTGTACTTTAGAAGCTATACAAAATGAGGTATCAATCAATTTCTTGAGTGTCTAGGTTATAATATTAAATCGGCAACACTGTTGAACGATGTTCCTAAAAATCGCACCATCTGTGTGTGCTTTACTGAAATGTTTTTAAAAGTTCTGCATAGCGATGTAGACGTCAGCACCTCCCAGAGGTAAAAATTTAATGTGCGAAGTTTAAATCGTATTATTGTTATATTCGAATTTTGTAAAACAAACGTTTTTAAATAACAATTTTTTTTGTAAAATACTTAAAAACATATCCATTCAATTGTTTCAAACTTTAAAATAAAAAAAAAATATTCGAATAAATGATTTAGGCATGAATTAATATTTTTTTATTTTTTTGTGTCAAAACTGTACATTCAAAAATTTTCAAAAAATTTGTATATATTTTATTAAAGAAGATGCATAATATTACAAAAAATAGTTCAAATCGTTCGACTAGTTTTTGAGTTTTATACGTGAGAAAACATAGTTTTTCTTGTTTTTTCCGAAAACAACTCTAGCGATTTTGATTAAATTTTCGGAAAATACTAGTCGCGATATAATACATATTCATGAATTTTTTCAAAATTTTTGAATGTGTAGTTTTTTCCGGGGGTCCACTTAAACCTTAAGTGTTCAATGAATTTTACTTCATAGTAAATAGTAAGATAGATTCCAAAAAGTAAGGGTTAGTACCATAAATTTACAAAACTACCTATCAGTAAACACATTCAGCTATTTTATTATTTTAAAATAAAAAATAAATTGTTTAACTGTTATTTAATTTGTATTCTTAATAAATAAAACCGTCAAAAACTCAAAAATAGGTATTTGGGTATGGTTTTCAGATTTTTTTATTAAATAACTATCAAGAAAGTGACAAACAAAAGCTGTAAAAATGTTCTTCGTTCAATAAGACACATTTATTTTATATTTGATAATACGGTCCTTATTATAAGTTTGCTAGATATTCAAACTGACACAATCTCGCAATAATGCTGAAGGGAAACGTGTAAATCATTCTGATGAGAGCTCGCGATTCTCCCTGTCGTATCTCTTATAAACTGAATTAGAATTGACAAGCAAGATCGTAGCACGATTTATAAAAACTTCATCTGAAATCGTGGAAATGGTAGAAAGAAACATCACGGTATCACGATTACTGAAATTTTTATAATATAATATATAATTCGTCCCAAATGTTAATAAAAAATTGATAATGAGCTGCTTCATTTTATGTCATGGTTTATTTAGGTCAGATTTTCTTAGTTTGTATAAGCCAGTTATTGCCATGATGAAAAGAATAGAAATCATTTTGAACTTTTGTTAAATTTAAAATAGAAAATAAATTTTTAATACAAATAATTAAAAAGATTTGTAGGGTATCATTGAAGAGCTTTTATATAACATATCACAAGTAGGGGTGGCCATTTAAGAATAAACAGGTTGGGGGTGAAAAGCGAAGTCAGTAAAAAGAAGTTGGCAATTAAACCATTTTGTTTCACTCACTATAGTACAGAAACTTATTTCACTGATTTTTCAAATTTTTGTAAGTTTTCAAAATGTCACCCTGTATATATAAACAATGTGCAGGTTTTAAAAAATACGTTCACTAAAACAATTTGAAGGCATGTGAATCTATCCTTTTTATTTATAATTAAAATTAAGTAACCGATGCTCATTTTAGTAATAATAGACCTGAATATCCTATTCATTGTAATTGATTTCATCCTATCGTCTATATTATACTTAATTTGCTACTATTTAGACCTCTTTGAAAAAGTGGTTTTGTAATAACTTGTTTTTATTCTTTACTTGCTTTTATCAATAAAATTTCATAAGGACTTCGCATAATATCAATTATTACCATTACTAGTCTAGCCAGTAGCGATGAAAATTCTATACCTTTTTCAATTATAAAATGTTTACAAAACCTGTCTTTAATTAATTGTTTCAGGATTCCAATGCTGCGTTTATTAGTTATGCTTTAAAAATACAATAATTACATCCCCTAAGTGATCATTATTTGTTTTTTTTTGCATGGTACACTCAGTGGTGTCGTTTTTATACTTTGTGCCCGGAAAGTATGGAACAAATTTATTTTTGCGCTTTATCGGAAAACCAATAATATACACACCAAAAATAGGGAGGAAAGCATTGCTTATCAACGCAAGGGCGGAAAATTCATAACACCACGATTTTTTGATAGTAGCTGCCTTGGATTTGACATTTTTAAATCAGAAATAATATACATTTTTTCCAATTCTACAAAGTGAGAGAACAATTCTGAAAACCTCATGATGAAGGCGAGCAAATGCATAATAGTATAAAGCTTACAAAATGAGCCTGATCGTGGCGCAGTGGAATACGTGCTTGCCTCTCACGCAGAGGGCTCGGGCTCGAATCTTAACCAAAACATTTTATTTTTTTTTATAGTTATAAAGGATTCAGACAGGAGTTGGGTACGAGGGAGGCGATAGTCGCAACACAGGTGATGGTCCAGAATTGCTATGATCAGAGAAAGGATGTCTGTCTGTGTTTCATTGACTACGAAAAAGCTTTCGACAGCGTACAACATCATAAGTTAATACAACTTCAAAATCTTGATATGGATCAGAAGGACATCAGATGTATAGAGAATTTATACCGTATTTTAAAATGATATTTTGAGATACAGGGTGAATTATTTTCTAATAATGACGTTGCCGTTATTTTTATTAAATGAAAAACCCCTATTTTGTCTAAGTTTTTGGATTACTAAGTTGATTCTAGCGGCCAGAATATGATAAATTGAATGAGTTTTGTATGAACTACAGCCCTTGCTGCAATAAAAAAACCAAAAATATTATAGTAGCTAACTGTGACAATATTACTATATTCCTTTACAAATAATGACATTTCATAAGAACTAGACCACTATGTTTTTTTTAAATTGATAAAAAATAATAATAAATAATAATTAGTGGAAAATAGTGTTTAGTTGTTTACTGTTATTTATAGAATCTGAGTTAGTTTTTAGTATGTAGAAGCCTGTCAATTTTATTACAGGAAATATATTAAGTGCTACTATCCAGTAAAATTCTATTTTCCGGATTGAAAAGGTACGTGTTAGGGTAAAGTAATAAATAAAGGGCATATGCTTATTGGGTCCCAAGTAGCAGGTAGTTCAAAAATAACGTGCTCATTGGGTCCCGCACTTTTGTCCTACCTGAATAATAATGTATGGATTCGGTCCCAGCCACCTGTTGGTAAACCAAATGAAAAACAGGTAATAAAACTAATTTAAAAATTTGATATATTTATTACATTGAAATATTGTTGTAAAGGTATACATTTTAGGATTTAAAAATTTCTAACCTAACCTAACCT
This sequence comes from Ophraella communa, assembly GCA_035357415.1. NCBI lineage: Eukaryota > Metazoa > Arthropoda > Insecta > Coleoptera > Chrysomelidae > Ophraella > Ophraella communa. Next base: position 30,626,344 of record CM068993.1, read on the forward strand.
AACCTAACCTAACCTAACCTAACCTAACCTAACCTAACCTAACCTAACCTAACTTAACCTAAAAAAATATTTGCTACGTCATTTGTTGTAATGGTTGAATGGCAGATTTTCTTGAAGTACACGACGAATAATATTTATATTCATTTTTAAAATGTTTAAAACAACAGACAAATTGACCTGAAATATGAAATGCACTCCATAAAATATAAACAATGAATGACATAGTATTTCATTTAAACATTCAAATACAATAAAAAGAGAGAGGATTATTATATGGTTATATTTATCCTTAAGTATATTTACCAAATGGCAACGAAATTTCTATTAATAAGAATTAAAATATTATTGTAGAAATGGTTGAAATTAAATTATGAGGGAGTATCCATAGAGATGTAATAGACTCGTCATTATTGTGCGGTATTTTAACACATTCGACGTTAATTATCTTATCAACAATACGTCGACAAACTTAATAATACGTTTTGCAGTCAAGCATATTCGGGAACCTTTGTATATTGATAGTATACAACATTCCATCGTATCCATAGTAACAGACACAACGATAAAATTGCAAGATCATCTTGTAAATTACCGTGAGATTGTTGCAGTTAAGAAGAGAAGTTTAAATGTATATAAATTTTAAAAAACCAAAATATCTTATGTGGTTTGTAGCTTTAATGCATAATTAGAAAAAAATATTGGGTTCTAATCGATGGAAAGTTTTATACTTTAGAAATAAATGAAATGGTCTCAGTTCTGTCCTAATTTAGAGACATTTGTATATTTAACAATTCTAAAGTATATAATATATTGTATTATAGAATTGATTAGTAGATAGAGTGGACTAAAATTGTAGATCTGCTTAAATCATAGTCCAAATGAATGTGGCAAAGTAATTGATTAATTGTTTAGTCACTGCGCTAATGAAAGTCGGTGAAAACTAAATTTAACAAAAACTCGTTTCAAAGAGTTGTTTATACGAAACCATTACTGAATCCCTGCCAGCGTTATATTTTGAAAATAAAACGAAATTACTATGCGGAGTCGATAATTTCCGAAAAAAATATCAGTTCAACAACCAACGGCACAATCTTTTTAGATATCTTGTTTCTACTCCTGTTACGATATACAATTATTTCGTACTTCCATTATAATACATCCCATTGACTGCAATTTGTGGCACTTTGGAGTTTCTCGCATGGATCGCTTGTTGAATAAAATTATAATTAAAACTTTAATTCACCAGATATGTCAACTTTAATGAGGCTAATTTCTTTTTTCATCACGTTTGTCCGGTTTTAAATTGCACTTTTTTTAGAAATATATCTTTATCCATTTATTATTCGTACTTTATTCAAGACCGCGTGATGAAAATATTTTTTAAATGTGCAAAATATTTAAATAACGCGCAACACAAATTTTATTGGAAATATTGAAGATGGTTTGCCAGTTTGCCAGCTAGTTTCCTGAAGCTCCTCACACGTAGTTAAAAGGGGAGCATGCCAAAATATTATTAAAATCATGATTGGAAAAATTCGTAAAATTGTATATAAACAGACAAAACATCTAAGAAGTACTTAATATTTAGCAGTTTCAATGTTGCTTATGGAGAAAAATAATAAAATTAGTGTTATTTGCCAAATTATTAAATGAAAAGTGCGATTTAAAAGAAACATGCGGAAACACCGCCAAAAGTTATCGACAGCGCTCATTGTGAACAAATATGAGAGTTATCGCACACCACTTTTGTACGTTGCCTCAATAAAGTTTTCCTTATATTGACAGTTACGCTTGCGCATTAAGGTCTGAAATAAGGAAACCTTATTTATTTATTTATTATACAAAAGGTCAAAGGCTTAATTACATGTATAAATAATATATTAAATACACATATTATTAATACTGAGCGCAAACGAGACCGCTATTATTACCGTTAAAACCGACCCCGATTCATTGTTAATGCTACTGTACACGAGACACCCCTTATAGACGCTAACTATTTATCTGTTTGAACGAGGTCAATCAAAGAACGCGTCCCTTGCTTGCAATTGAATAACGAACGCATTTCTTCTGACAAATAACACAAACACGATTTCCGTTTTGAGCAAGACTATTTAAAGACCCTTAAGGCAACCATATCTCCTTTCATCGACCAACAGGCCAATTGAAGAGACTGAAGAAAAACGTTAAAGTACCTCATCTTGTGAATTTCCCTTTTGGTTGTTGAAAGATACAGCTAAATTGGAGTCAAGTTATCGCTAAGATACCGCTAAGTTGAAGTCAAGTTATCGCTAATTTAGAGCCCAGTTACCGCTTATGTGAAGACAGCCCTTCAAACCACTTCTGAACTGTTAAGAAAACTATTACATCCCAAGCAACCATAACCATTAAAAAAACTTACATCTCTCCACGAAGAAGCTGAAGCTGCCCCCCTAGACAGCACAGAAACCCTAAGTTAAGTCCACTTTTTACAGCTCCAGTTCATTATCAGCAAGTACTTACAGTTTCAATAAATAATTAATTTAAAAAAAAACAGCTTCATTTATATACCTTAGACTATAAGTCTTAAGGGTGTAGCGTGGTCGGTCTTTATTTCAAGTAGCTTCTTTATTTGTTGTTTAAATAAAGTAATTACAAGGTGTTTCTATCTTTCTCTCCTTCGTTTTTTTGTAGTTTGTTTGCTTAATCGATAGCGTTCAAAAGATAGTGGCGCCCTTATTACTTATACATCCCAATCCTTCCTATAGTTTGAAGAACTAATATTGTTACAAACCATAACCTTACTATATGTACTTCTAAAATTTAAAATATCACAACTACCAACTAAAAATAGTTCTTTTATTAAATTAATTAAACTAAAATCGACTTTTTAATTTGCCACGGTGTACATATGTATTTTAACTATTTTTTAGTTCTTCCAAATAATTTTCATAAGTGATTTGTGGTAAAAAAATAAGGTATTTTATTTTTTTAAAGTTTTATTCAAGGTACAGTCATAAACAAAAGTTTGCCAAATATTGGAAAATTTGCTGAAAAACGAATTAAATGCACTCTTATTATGATTTTTTTACAAACTTGATACCAAATTTAAAATTATAAAAATAACTGTTAATTTAGTTTCCAAGATATTGAAAGATATTAATTTAGTGGAAACATCACCGACATTTGCTTCCGATTGTATCGACAAATAATTCTTAAAGTTTTTATTAGTTTTATGGGATTTCTTTATTAAAACACTTTCGAAAATAATAGCTTTTATAAAATTTACCAATTGACATCAACATCAAAATATGATAACTCCTTTTAATCCATAAACTACTAAAAACTAAAATTGAGAAAAGGCAATCGTGGCTGCCACAGTTTTATAGTGGTTATGTTGTCAGAATTATAGAATTTAGAATAGAATTTTGGTTGATCAGCGCCGTTACTACGTATCCTGCAAGTGCCAAGCGACAGCGAATATTGCACAATTTTTGCTCTCTCCAAAATTGCAAATTCGAATTACGTATCAGCAAAAACAAAATGATAGCAAACTAGCGCTAGTACTGCCTCTACCACAGGAGTAACTATAAATTACGTAAATCGCTTCGCTATGGCAAGGCTATGACACTTTTTCGTATGACTTTCGACAGCAGAACGAAAGCAATCAGTGAGCGATTTTAATTGTCAGTTAGCAATCAGAAAGATTCATTTTTTCGATTAGCTTCTTCATTACTGAATGCTTGTTAGTGTTCGTTTAGGTAATGTACGAAATAATGTTAATTTCTTCATTTATTTCATACTTTACCCAGGTAATATATACACTGTCTAGGTATTGTATACAATGTCTGTATAATCATAGGCAATGTACTGTCGGCTTCAGAATAGCATATTTTCAAATTCAAATCGCTTGCATTGAATTAATTTTAAGGATGGCCTATTTATTGTGCATAACCAATCACGGTTTAAATAATAATAAATTTGAAATCAGTTGAACAGTTGTCCACGCCCACATCTTTAATGTTTGCAGCATAAGGTATTTTATTGACAAATTGCAGTACGGTTTTATTTGTTTTTTATTGCAACCTCTCTACTGATTCCTTTTTTACTTCACTTAGTTTGGAACCCTCGATAATAAATGTTTGTTTGGGATTAAAATCCCTTTTCAAAACATTTTTTTGTATTTCCTTCTTTTAGGTAGGTTGTTAGAAATAATAAATAGTTGCTTTAATTTTTATATGTGGCAACCAAATTGTTTGAAAATTTTTCTAACGTTTTGGTGCGTTGCATGTTTAATGTTCGCGATGGAAGAGAATATTCCATAACAAATTGTTAAAGTAGATGAGTTACTACCAAAAAGTCAAGAAAATTCTAAAAATTTGAAGAATGGAGAAAGAATAACTTGGTCCAAACTATCAATGAGATATTTATGGATAAAATTTGCGTGTCATAAAGAGCGGGCATAATGATTACGCCCGTTTTTTTACTTTTTACTGCCCCCCGGGTGTGAAGAACTTTACTACAAATCTAGTATCATAGGTAAAAAGGCTCAATTAAACTCAAGTGAACTATACCTAAATATCATAGACGTCATTATTAAATTGATTGTACTAACCCTTACTTTTTGGAAGTCCATCTTATTAAGAATAATAAAAAACTCTTCGTTTTTAACAAAACTTCTAATATTTATTTAAAAATTGCTTTTTTAAACTTAATTAAGTTAAATATTGGAAGTTTTGTTGAAAACGAAGAGTTTTTTTTATTATTCTTAAGTCATTTATATTTTTATTGTATAGCGTCAAGGTCAAATTTATTATTTAAATCATCAATAAACATTAGATATTATGTGTAAAAGTTTTAACAATACTTGTATTAAAATTATTGTTGATAGTCTACTTATTATTTCCATCATTTTGCTGTGTAAAGGGATTTATATCTATAGGGCAATATTATCATGATAACAGTAATGTTATTTAAACAAATATTTCCAATCTACCTTAAGACTTTTTTCTTATTTTATTGATAAAATACTTTAACAACAGTTATTTACTTACTGGCACAAGTAGAGAACTGTGATTTGCGTTGTATTTTTTAGTGAGATTAGGTTTCTTTCTGCAGTGTAATCACAAGGATGAAGTTGTCCATGCGTATGAACTTAAACAAGTTTAATTTGCACCCTATACAAATGTGCCGGAGGCCTACGTAGCATTAGCTAGAGAAGAATCTAGATATATCATTAAAAATAAATCTATACGAAACAAAAATAAATATTAGAGTGCAAAATAAAACTAGAATAACCGTACAGGTTATGTAGTAAAGTGTACTTCATATAAATAATCTATTCACGTATATACGATTATATTAAGCTTGATTTTTATTACGTAAAATCAAGCTTAATGATAACCATTATATCAAATGGTTTTCTTAACTTTATTTATAATTACTATGAATACAATTATATTTAATGAGTTAATTTAGTTAAAAAGAAAAAGATAATCTTTAATTTTAACAATTAATGTGGAAGGTTCCTATATCTTCCAATCGTTTTATATTGTCAGTTTCTTCTACAGGGTGCCTACGAAAGTGGTAGCGACTTTTACGCTAGTTACTAATAGATGACGCCATTCAAAATGTAAATTAAATACATATTGCAACTATGCTTTTTAAATTTACTAGAATACATAAATTTGTGACTTTTTCTGGATTGTCATTAGTTGTCACAAAGTATGAATTTTCTCACAAAGTTGAACAGGCAGATAAAGATGATTTTTAAAATTTACTTTATTTTTTAATTTTACTGAAATATCGGAGAATAACTTTTACGAGACACCTCACACCATCGATGTGTCTAATCAGGTTTTAAAATAAACATCAAATGTAAAATGAATTGCCTCTGCCGTTCGCTTGTATAATTGGTATCCTGTGGAGAAGTATTCTAGAAAATTGAATTGTAAATGCTTGTCTCATATATTGTGAGTTGTTCAACATTTAATTAGATTTGGCTAAAGGTTAAACAAAAATCTTATCGCTGTCTTCATGTTTGTCAATTTTTCTATTTTAATATATTTTTTTCTGTTACAGGTAAGTGCCCGAAGAAATAAATAATGGCGAAATAATAAATCATTGCGAGATATTAGTAAGTTTAAATTAAATGAATATAGAATCCTCAGGCAAATATAAATGTAAATTTTTTGCGGTTTGAAATTGTAAAATTTTTAATTTTCTTTTTCTTAACCAAGAATACTTAATTGTGTTGATTGAGTAATATTTTATATTTAATAAGAGGTGTTCATTATTTATTGTTAAATATAGGATGAACTAATTTACAAATCTTACTTCAGATTGCCGTTAATTTAGTTCATCTCTTAAAAAAAACAAATGAAATAGCTGGAATATTGTCGGACAATATATAAATAAACAAATTAACCACGTCACTAAGAATAATCAAAAACTCTTCGTTTTAACAAAACTTCCACTATTTATTAAAAAAATTGCTTTTTTAAATTCAATGACAGCCGTTTCGCTAGAATTAGCACGTCAATCTGACGAACAAATTGCTACTGTTCCTTCCGACGCGGCAGTTATCATTTAAGCGAGGAAAAGACACTTTACTTACAGGTTATAGTCAAATGCCCTATTAGGACCAGAATCTTTTTGTGGCATGGCAAAAACGACGATTAAGGCATGTCTAAATAAATGAAAGCTAGGTAAGTCTCAGGAATGGTGGGACAACTCACCAGGAATGAGGCAAGCGAAAGAGTTCATTATGGGACCAACACAGAAACTAACAGAGTATCTACTAAGGCAGGATAGAAACACCATTAGAATGTTGGTGGGTCTTTTCACAGGGCATTGTAAACTCAATAAGCACATGTATGCATTAAAAATGGCAGATTCTCCACTATGTAGATTCTTTCAAGAAACAGAGGAAATGGCAGCGCATATACTATGCAGCTGTGAAATCTTATCGAGGCAAAGATTTCTCATTTTAGGCGAAGACAAGCCAGGGGCTAGTAGTTACACAAGGGATTTCCTACACAGGACAATAAGTCTACTAGAGAAGACTGATCGAAATCCTATAAGGGAAAAGGGCATCCACAATAGATCTGCAGAAGGTCGAGGTGGCACAGGCTGAAGTCCAATCTAATCTAATCTACAAGTTATACATATGATTTTTTCATTTCCCCCATTCATTATTTAAAAAAAATTTTAAAAAAACTATCACCTACAGTGTTATCAACGAATCCAGCGGTAATCGATAAATTGGAGTAACAATTTACTGATTTGTACCATTTTACAATACTCCATTGTTTTACGTTTTGTCGCTTTATGAATGACTGATTGTCCCTTTGTATTTTTATACTCTAAGTATATACCTGAATATGTTTATTCAATAGCAATTATTTAAAAACTTGAAGAAAAGTGGAAAGCGTCAAAAAATCGATTTAATATTATTTTTAAAAAATTTTGAAATATACTAAGTGACAAAAAATCCGAACACCAAGTTTAAATGATTTTATTTTTATAAAATTTTGTATAAGTACTTACTGAAGCATAATAAGTAAATGATAAAAATTTCAAAATGATTGTATTGCCTTAAAGCCCTTTTAACTTTAATAATGTGTGGATGCACCCCGATGTGTTATGCTTTCTCCAACGCGCCTAGGCATGCTTCTGATCAGGTGGTCAATGTCCTCCTGTGGTATCTCATTCCAGGCAACCACCAACTCCTCTCGAAGTTCTTCGAGAGTCTGAGGAGGACTTTGCAAATTGAGCAATCTCCTACCCATCATATCCCACACGTGCTCAATTGGGGATAAGTCGGGAAATTTTGGTAGCCAAGGTAATAATGTGATATGTGACATGTGGTCGGGCATTATCTTGTTGGAAAGTTGGATTTGCCAGCACTCCAAACCATAACTCCAACAGTTTGATAAATATGCCTCTCAACAAAAAACCGTGGATTTTTCCTTTCACCACGTCGTCTTCTAACCCTCGCTCGACCATCGTGCATGCCTGAACAAAATTAAGACTCGTCACTAAAGACAATACTGTTCCATTCCTGATCCCAGAGTGACCGTTCTCTGCACCCATCAAGGCGATTACGTCGGTGTTCTGGAGTTAAAGGGAGGATCCAGTGTGGTCAGTATGAAAATAGGCCAAAACGTCTTATTCGTCCGTAAACACTTTGCATGCCAATAAGTCTTCCGTGTTCTGCAAACCATTAGTTTGCAATGGACCTGGTATTAGAGAAACGGTCCCCTAAGTCCAATAATCTTAGGCGGCGATCTTCACGGTCCCTTGCTCTTTGCGTACGGCCTTTTCAAAGCCATGTCTGACAACACCTAACCACGGTGTCTACACTTCTTTGCACTCTAACTGCAATTTCCCGAAAAGAAAATCCAGCTTCCCGAAGTTCTACTATACGACCCCTATCAAACTCACTAAGTTGATAAAATCGTACAGGTCTCCATACCCTAGGCATCGTAACCAATCCTAAAGAACGTCAAGAACCAAAATCCACAAAATTTGGATCTTTACTACGTCTACAATATTCATTTTTGGATTGTTAGTGGATTTCAAAAAAAGCTTTATAAAAACCGGAATCTTATTGTTTATTTCAGTAAAATAAATAAATTCACCATATTTTTTTAAAATAAAATCATTAAAACTGGGTGTTCGATTTTTATGTCACTTAGTATAGCAATAAGAATTTTTCGTATAAATCCTTTCATTGTCTAACTCAAGGCATACAATTTCAAACCCACTGTTGTTCTTATTTAACAAAATATTTAACCTCTAAACTCTATTTAACAAACTTCTTTTTCGATTACTCTAAATTCCCAATTACACAAAGGAACTTTTCCCATTGGAACATTAACTTTGCATATTTCATTTTCTGAGATAACAGTTAATTTAAAACTAACAGAAAGATTTATGGTCGTGTTTAAATTAGCTATTTAGAAAAAAAAATCATGAACATTAAGAGAGTTTCTTCATTATTTGTCAGTCTTCAAAGAATAAGCCGTGAATAACAAGACCGCAGTATATATACTGTAGTTATTTAACCGTGGTTGAACGAGCTTTGTAAATCGTATAAATTTAGCGACTTTCTGGTTTTCTTTAAATTAAAACTAACAAGTAATCCAATCAAATAATAAGTACATTGAACGGCAATAATAACATACATGAGTCACCGTTAATTGGCTGTAAGAGAAACATTTCGATATCGACGACTCCTTTGTTTTCCGAGAAAACACAGTCTGGATAAACTCTAATTATTGTTTGAAGTAGCAAGAACACACAGTGTACACTGTAAAATAGTTCAACACAAAATTACGAAACAAGTTCTATAAAAAACATATTTAATTAATTATGTCTATATTTTAAATTCCTGTGAGCTTAAGAACAAAACAATACGTTTATTTAGAAAATTAGCTTTTATAATTCAATGACAGCTGTCAGCTGTCATTAGGTAAACCTGTGACTGCGACGCCTGGAAGCCAGAAATCCCAATTCGAAATTTCATATTGTTTGCCTCTCATTCCTTGCATCTCAAGGCCGATCGGAACGTGTGAAGGCCTCAAGGTTGGCCTTGAGGCGCCCTAGGGCAGTCAGTCAAGTGTTTGTGTCCAAACGCGTGTTTGTTTTTACTCTACGTTGGCCTCTACGTTATAAGTTTTTTTTTTATGATCATGGCCCGTACAAAACAAAATCAAGAGGAATTTATAGCTCTCTTCAGAGATTTGCCGTGCTTGTGGCAAACTACTTCGAAGGAATATCATGGCCGGCCAAAAAGGGAAGCTGCATACCACACTTTACTGGAAAAAATGAAAGAAGTGGATCCTCTAGCAAACAAAGACTGTGTAATTAAAAAAATTAACAATTGCGTAGCAGTTTTCGAAAAGAGGTTAAAAAAATTAAAGAGTCCATGAAAACCGGCAGTGGTGCATACGAAGTATACAAGCCTAAGTTGTGTCCTCATCCATCCGTAAATAATTGTGCCAATCTTTCGGGCTGAACCTCAGATTTTTTAATAAATTTATGTGGGAACAAACTTTTCTCTTCTGTAACCAGTCTTTAGTCCACAACATTCGCTTCACTTTACTTTCACTACTTTTGACAGCTAAGAGCAATCCAACAACAGCAAGAGCATCGTCATCATCTGTTGACGCCATTTCGCGAACTGGCAAGCCTCAATGCTGGCCTTCGTATATTCCGCAGCGTGTGGATACCCCCCTATTTCTAGGTTCGCCTCGAGGCCGGGCGCCTTGAGGCAGACCGGATTTTCCGTAGCGTGTGGAGCCGCCTTTATAGCTTTTACAAAACATTACAGGCTGTCCCAGGTCGATATGGTACACCCTATATTTAAGTATATGTAGTATTTTTAGTTATAGTTCGTTTTTTTTTTATCTATTTTTATGTTAAATTAAAATTGATGTATAGCAGATTTAATTTATTACGTTAAGTATGAGACGACGCTGGTTCGGGTTGTAGTAAAACTCTGTCGGGGCGCAGGTGCACAAGGGGGTTAAAAAACAAAAGAGACGAGAGCAGTACTGAATTAGCTTTCAACGACGAACGACGTTAAGACGAGATATTTAGGTATATAGAGTACGACGAGAAGACGTAAAGACGAAATATATTTTAGTGTATTTTTACGACTAATATTAAAAGTAAAGACGAACTCAAGTGTTTAAGTGCCGGTGCCTACCCTATTAACGAATCATTGATTATTTAACAATAAATTATCTGTTTATATCGTCATCCGGTCCTATTATTTCATTAAACCCTAGACAACAATAAAAAAGCCTACATATATTTGTTTCAATATATTGTAATGAATAAAAAGCAAAATAATCTTACCTTACTTTTGTTAAAACAGTCCATGTTTTATTAAGAAAAAAAGGATATGATATGATAATAAACTCTTCAAAGAAATGAATTTCAAAGCTTCTTTAATTTGAACTTATTCACATTTAACTAGGAACACTAAATAAATTTGATTCCAACAATAATTTGAGTAAGGAACACTATATCTCAGTAGTATGGTTAGATTATCTCCTTGTTAGATGTCGAATTTTGCATTAAATTGTAAAAATAAAACATATTATTTGAGACAATTAATGTTTACATATTATCATTAGAATGATGTTTCATTAAGAAATATTAAATAAAAGTTGTAAATTAAGTTTTGATATCAACAAAACATGAAATATCATTGGTATAAATTAGTGTATACTTATTATAAGTTATGATTTTAGAGTTAATGTTGGTAATAATCAACTTATACAAGTATAGTAAAATACCATGGTTAATATATAATATTCGTGTTAGACGAAACTGTGTACTCCTAATATCAGGCTAAAAAAATTGGCCAAAATAATCAATTTTTGTGGCCCAGTCTGATAATCATCAACCTGGAATAATAAACAAAGGATAGAATTTGATAACATAACTGCCCATACACCAAAAATAGTTAAATCAAAACCTGTTATCGCCCGGAGCGATACATATTGACATGACGGATAATTAAGTATTTATTCATTTTAATGTGTATAAACATTTTGTTCAAGTAGTGCCAGTTCAAAGATTCTATTGTATTTGAATAGGCTGATTTTCGCTCACCCCTCACAAATCATGAACGTGTTGTTATTGTCGCTTGATCAATCTAAACAACCACTTCATCTAAAGTTGACCAGTTGGTTTCTGGCAAACGAGCTATAATATTTAGTAACTACTTTAATGTCCTATTGAATAGAAAGCCTTCGATTATCTTCTAAATTAACTTTTTTATGTGTTTTTATTTTAAAATTCACCTAGAAAAAGAGGATTTTGATCCAAGAAAAAACGAAACAAACAAAATGTAACACTTCAATATGTCAATCTGACGATGTTAGTTTGTAGTAAAACAGCTGTCATTGAATTTAAAAAAGTAATTTTTTGAATAAATAGTGGAAGTTTTGTTTAAAAAAGTTCTATTTTTAATGTTCTTAGTAAGTAAAGGTTAATACAATCAATTTCATTATAATAGATAAAAATTACATTTTTTTATCTTATGTAAAAACTATAAATTGCAACTGTTACAAATGAGTTAGTGTTTTATGAAATATTGTTAAACATACTGTTTTTATTTTAATTTACATATTGATCATGTTACCCAACATCTCCAGTTGCTTACTTTTTGAAAGACTAGGTCTTAAGACAAAACAAATTAAAAAACTGTCACCAAAATTGAAGGCTGTAATCAAAATATTTATAAAGCTGGGAACCAGACAGCAAGAGAACAGTAGTAATGGGAGGTTTATCAATTTTATTGTTGTAAATTACTTTTCTTATTATAGGAATTTGAGTGTATAATATATAATATACACATATGTCCAAAAGTTTGGAATATTTAGAAATAATATATCTACGCCTATGGTTTTTTAAAAACTCTTGATATTTATTTTTAAATCAAAATAATACTAAATTTAATTCGTTTTTGTATTAATTTGGTCATATTTAATTGATTTGGATGCTTTTACATTATTCTAATTGTTGTATAAATTTCATTTAAGCTGTTTAACAATGCCCAGAGACATGATATCTTATTTTAATAGGTCTAGAGTAATTGATTTGTTACAACAGGGCTTTAGTCAAAGTGATATCTCGAATATTGTTGGTGTTACTCAGGGATATCCACATTAAGATGGCCATCAAATTCCTCTGACATGAACGTCATTGAACATGCCTGGGACATTCTTAAAACACGCATTAAGAAGCGAAACCTTCCCCCAATTACTCCATTAAAAACCGACATTTCTAAAGCAGTATGAGTTGTTTGTATTTAAACAGTTTGCAAAAAAACGATGAATTTAGAAACATCTGTCTAAATATAAAATGAATAAAAGAACAATAAAAAAATATTACCTAAGGTTACAATAATTTGAGTTCGGGTGTTTGTATTTAGGTTTTACAGTGTACCTTACTCGTGGGGTTTAAAAACCTCAAAGCTAGCTTGTCTATGTATTGACCGAAAATAACTTGGCGAGAATAGTTATCCAATTTATTTTCGTCTACAACGCACGAATGCTACGTACTAAATGTTTTGCACATTTTCTCCCCTCGATTCATCTTTTTATTGGTGAGTTTCAAAAGTGTTTGTACTATTCCGGAGCAACATAAAGTTCCGGTTATTAACTTCAAGTTATTGATTTTGGTCTTTGTGCAAGCAATAATTACAAAACCTATTTTGATTTTGAACATTTTATCACTATTTTATGTTTTTATTTTTTAAATTAAACGTATTTAAAAAAAATGGCCAAACATATACAAAAAAACTACTAATTTATTATTTTTAATAAAAAAAAAATAAATCAAATAAATATATATACAGGGTGTTTCAAAAAAGGTAACACCGTCTCTAGGATAGGTAAAAAACAGAAAAATAATTGGGGTTTGCTTAGTAAAATTTTTTTCTAACGCCATCCGTTTTCAAGATAAAGGGCGTTGAAGAAAATAAAAAATTACACATTTCTTACGATTTTGCCGAAACTACTGGCACCATTGCAATGAAATTTTATACGAATATGTTTTGGAAGCTGATATATCCCATGAATTTGTTTTTATAACTAACTCTCATAGAGGGCGCTAGTTACACGATTCATACAACGTATTATTCAACATAACTTTTTTTAGGGTAGAATTATTAGTCAAAACTCCAAATGAACATAAACATCGTTTAATTCTGCACCAAAAAGGTACTCTTGGTAAAACTCGGTATTATGTACCGTTTTCGGAATATTTTGATTTGAAAATAACGATGTTCACTTGGAGTTTTGACTAATAATTCTACCCTAAAAAAAGTTATGTTGAATAATACGTTGTATGAATCGTGTAACTAGCGCCCTCTATGAGAGTTAGTTATAAAAACAAATTCATGGGATATATCAGCTTCCAAAACATATTCGTATAAAATTTCATTGCAATGGTGCCAGTAGTTTCGGCAAAATCGTAAGAAATGTGTAATTTTTTATTTTCTTCAACGCCCTTTATCTTGAAAACGGATGGCGTTAGAAAAAAATTTTACTAAGCAAACCCCAATTATTTTTCTGTTTTTTACCTATCCTAGAGACGGTGTTACCTTTTTTTGAAACACCCTGTATATAAATTATTAAACTTGTTTTTTTTGTATATCTTTTTATAGATATGAATCGATTTAAATAAAAATGATTTTTATTTAAACAAATTCTGCCTCAATTAAATTTATTATACTAACCGTTACTATGTGGAAGTTCATCTTACTAAGAATACTTAACAACTACATGTTTAAACTTCTACCTTTTATTTAAAAAAATAGCTTTTATAATTCAATGACAATGCCGGTGCCGAGAAACGCGTATCCCCCTACCTTACTTAATATTAAGCTAGGACAGCCATATGCATTATTTCGACAACGGAGAGGGCTATGGAAACTCGGCCACCCCTCGGCGGTGTTAAATCTTGGGGGTGGTTATCGGGATCCGGGACTCCTGTTACCTTTGAGCAATTAATTAGCAATAAATTATCCCGAAGAGAGCGTGTCTGTAACTATTTTTGTCGCCGAGTTGGCGTTTCCTGGCTGCCGCAGCTTAACAATTCACCCTGTATATTATTTGATATTTAATAATTAAAGAATAAGTAAATAATTGAAGGTTTGTTAAAAATACGATCTTTAACAGATTTCACGAACGATACAAGTACGTGAGAAATTATTTGAAGTTTGGTCACGTACGGTAAGCAATATTGTATTGTAAAAATAGATAGTTGAACTTTATGTGGCTCAGTTCGATTTAGTTCATTTCAGTTTCATGTGCTTTAATTATAAATTATCTAAATAATGTTAAAATCGACCTGAGTGAGTTTTTATCAAAAAGCTACGATCCATTTAGAAGATCCATTTAGGTGATCCTGTAAACTCAAGGTATATAATAACATGATGATCCTGCCAGCTCATAGTATGTGAGCTAGATACGTTACAATGGGAAGCACGGCTGCCCAGCAGCAATTGCAAGAAAACACAGTGGTAATTTCATAGTACAAGAACAGGTGTATAAACTGGACATAGTTTTCCAATTTGGAAAACACATGGAAGGAGCATGAAGAGAAACATAATTACACATCTAGCAAATAGTAGCAGAGTCACCCTAGTAGCAGCAAACCTTCAAGTCTGAAATCTCGAGCCAGTCCCGATATCTGACGCGCTGAATGGAAAAATAGTTAGTTATAAACACAAGAACAAGAACAGGACACCTGGAAACTGTTAGTATTTGCTCTCAGGTCGTCAAATTAAATTACCTTCAAAAAAATTTTAGAAATCGGAGTTAGAATGTGGGAAAAAAGTCAACAGATTAAGAATGAGAAGAACGAGCACCTTATTTATTGTGCACTGGGTGATTATGCATATTTTAACGTGCTAACTTTACGTCAAGTCAGCAATTTTTTGGTTTGCACTGCATAAAAGCTGCAAAAAAGCTGCAATTTTTGAATGTTTTTGTTTGACGATTGGCCTACTAGGAAGTAGAGATACGAGGTGTATCGTGCTAACTTTACGTTAATAAAAAAAACTAAAAGAGCTGCAATTTTTTGGTTTGCACTGCAAAAAAACTGCAAAAAACTGCAAAGAAGCTGCAATTACTGCAAAAATAAATTTTATATTTTGCCAAAAGTGTTGTGCTAACTTTATGCGCGTGAAAAATGATCATGCCCTAGCTAAAAGATAAGTTGATTTTCTTAAAATAAAGTTATAAATTGAACCAAAACTTAAAATTATCTGAAAGTAAGAGAACGTTTTACATTATTTAAAACGTTTTATTTATTTTCTTTGGAAATTTGTTTTCGCTTAATCATGGTTTTTATTAAAGTTTCGGTAAATATCAAAATTAGCGAATAACTATTTTTGTTGTATGATTAAAGTCGGCATAATATTTACTTACTTATTTTTCAAGTATCTACAGTCTAAAAATACGTGTAGTAAAAAGATATCCCGGTCACCTGATAAATGTAACTATCAAGTACGTTACGTTAATACGATGTGTGAGATAAAATTGTAAGGTATGTGCAGTTATAACTGACATAAGTCATAGCTGTTCATTAAATAAATGAAACAGTACCTCTCCTTTTCAAATAATTTTTTTTTTTATTAAAGTCGCATCAATTACAGGAGTTATTAGCGACATTTGTTAGTGATTATTACAATAAGTTATATATGTTAATAGCTTTTAGGTAATTAATTAGATTTTTGATGTTCGCTTCTTCGCCGATAACAGAGTTCAAATCGTTTTTAATATTATTGTTCAGTCTTTGGATTGCAAACTTCGGACATTCTACTAATAAGTGGTCGACAGTAATGTTTTTTAGACACTGATCACAAAATGGAATGTCTGATTTCGTTATGAGGTGGATATGTGTGAGGTTTGTATGACCCAGGCGCAGTCGTGCGATTTTCACTTGGTGGGATCTGTTTGTTGTTGGTTGGGTCCATGGTTTCACTGACGGTTTTATATTTTTTAATTTTGCCTGAGATAGGGTCCACGCACTTTGCCACGCACTGATCACTTTAGATTTGATTTCTTGTTTCATGTCGTTGGAGGTTACTTTTTTTTCTGGAATTGCATCGCTGCAAGTGGGTGCTAAGCGAGCTTGCTGGTCTGCTTCTTCGTTTCCCTGAATGTCTGTGTGTGAGGGGACCCACATAAATTCTACGTTGGTATTTGTTTGCTGTAGATGGTATAGTTCATTTTTTATCTGAAGTGCAATTGGGTCATTTGTGTAAAGATGTTGGATTGATTGGAGAGAGCTGAGTGAATCTGTGATTATGAGACAGAGAGTTTGTTTTGTGTTTTTGATGAAAATGAGGGCTTGTAATATGGCATACATTTCAGCTGTATATATGGTAGTTATTGGAGATAATTTATATTTTAGGGAGGTATTTGGAAGAATAACTGCTGTCCCAACTCCATTTTCAGATTTAGAGGCATCTGTATATACAATATAATGACTTTGATATTTTACAAGTTGTTTCAGGAAAGATTGTTTGATTAGCGTTTTTGGGGTTTCTGTTTTATTATAAAGTAAGAGTTTTGTAATAATTGATATCAACCAGGGAGGATGGGTTTTAATGTTTATTGGAAAAAAATCAGGGAAGTGAATTTGTAGGTTTGATAGGTTTCTTCTAACTCTGGAGTAAAAAGGTGGATCAGTTCCCTTTCTAGTGTTTGTTTCCGGGAAACGGTCTGTGAATGTGTTTAAAAAAGTTGGATGGGACTTGGCAGCGATTGTTGCAGCATATGACAGACATAATTGTTGTCTCCTAAGTTGTAATGAGATTTCTCCTGTTAAGCATTGCAAACTGTCAATTGGAGTTGTACGAAAGGAACCTGTAGCGATACGTAGAGCTGTATTTTGAATGGATCTTTTCAAATAATTGAAATGTTATATATACAGTGTCTTAACATGTCGCTTTATTACCTCGTTTTAAAACATATCTCATAAGCTTTTCCACAATTTTCTCTTGTTTTTTCCCGTTGGTAGGTTAGGTTCGGTTCTATATGAGTGGTCGTTTCACGTCCCTTCCTGTTAGTAACTCCAGTCCAATTAAGGCTTTATTTCGCCTCTTTCAATTATTTACTTGCCTTACTTTATCTTTATCTTCTATTGTATCAATACGTGCGCTAGCCACTAAACTTTTCCGTTTGGTTTTCCTTGCAATATGTGGCGAGTCAATCATATTCTATATGAATTCTTTTTGTTTCTATTGGACTCAATAGTGTCCAGGGTCCTTTTAATTGTTTTCTGTTATTCTAAGATCTTTCTCTTGCTTTATTTTGGCAGCGCACATTAACGACTTTCATAGTATTGTTACCAACCAATATTAAAGCCTAGATGTTAATAGCCCTAAGGGATTATGTCTTATTACTTCCTTACTTGGTCTAGCCTTAATACTACCTAAACAACATCAGGTACCTAGCTACAAACAAACAAAATATAACTTAAATGTCAATCTGACGATGCTTCTTAGTGAAACGGCCGTCATTGTAATTTAAAACATAATTTTTTCAAATAAACTTGGAAGTTTTGTTAAAACGAAGAGATTTTTATTATTCTTAATAAGATGGACTTCGAAAAAGTAAGGGTTGGTACAATAAATTTGATCATTTTTAATACACTTTCTTGTATTTTATTATCTAGTTACATATTTTATACTCCACGATCTTTTAAAGTAACTTTATATAATAAACGAGTCGTTTTGACTGCTATTAAAAGATTTTCATTGATATGTATCTTCAGTAATGCGCATATGTAATAGGACACCTTCGAAACAAGTTTCTAAACTTAGTTATAATGTATCTTTATGAAGTGTAGCTTTATATTCAATAACTCATGAAGGAGAAAAAAAAAAAAGATGCTGTTAACTAATACTCTTAATATAATTTGTTGTCGTTTCTTCATGGTAAATGATAAATGACTTGGTTGATTTCGTTTCTTCCAGATTTAGAGCTAGTCAGCATCGTACTAGCTTGTTGGATCTCAAATATTCGTGAATAAAACTTATTTTTTAAATAAATTTATTGTATCTATTGTACAACCCATGACTTTGCGGGAGCTCATCGTATTGAGAACACAAAATACTAAACAGTTTAACTAAAGTAAAACACTGACGGTAAACTTAATTAGTCTGGAAGTCAAGACATAATGCAAGCCTTTCTTCACTAAGAACTCATCAAAATTTTTAAATCCAAATTAATATAAGTTTATTAAACTTCTTAATTTAGCAACTAAGGAAAGCCATATTGTTTTTGAAAAGAAACTTTACAAACAAATCATATAATTGTGCAATTTGACAAGTTAATTTCTTGAACTGCTGTTTTACCATTTTCCATGGCTAAGGAAGAATGATGCGTAGAAATAATTGAATTTCCAGTCGAAGTTGAGGCCACAATTTCTTCTGATGTTTGTTGTTGGATTGATGTTGTTGGTAATGTTCGCTGCAGCGTCAGCAGTTTTTGGGCAATCAAATTCTTATTTTCCAAAGAATCCTCGATGTACCGCTTAGCAACGGTAGAAGATCTCCACCCCCATGACGCTTAATTGTCGTCAAATTTGCGCCAGCAGCGGCAAGTAAGGTCGCTGAAGACCGACGAAAACAGTGTCCCGTATAAAGGTTCGGATTTGGAAGTTCCAGAAATCTTGCTATAGCAGCAGGAATTTTTCCAAACGAATTATTTCCAACCGGACTTCTGGTACATCTACCTTTCACGTATTTCAAGAAAAATCGCCTGTGTCCGACATTTGCTGGTCGAAGAGCCACATATTTTCGATAAAGATCCAAATAAATTTTTTCAATAATAGTAAAACTTCGTGAAACACTGGTTTTTGTATCTGGTATTTTAATAATTAATGAAGTACCCATATCTTCCACATCGTCAACAGTCAATTGACAAAGCTCCTCCCTGCGGCAAGCACCAAATATTCCCACAATCACAACTACTTTCATTAGAAGATACTCATCGTCTAATGCAGACTTCAAAAACTGTTCAATTTGGATTCTAGTCAAGATTTTTGATTTCTTTGGCCGGTAACCTTCTGCTTGACGCTTCAAATACGCGATAAGCTTAAAATATTTGCTGATATCTACGTCGCTATTTATACGTAGCATAGATTTGATCATCGAATAATTTGACCACAGAGATGATGCCTTCCATACCTTTGCTTTCTCCTCAAAATAGGCCAGACATACATTTTTAGTATATTTTCCAGAAACGCCTTTCGCTTCACACCATTTCTGAAACTTATTATAGGATATATCGTATTGAACCCTGGATTTTCTCGGCAACAAATCGAGGGTTGCTCTATTGGCCGCCGCCTCTATGTCTTCAAATGGATCATTTTCATTATTTTCTTCCATTTTAAGAAAAATCTACAACCTTAACTGCGTTTTAAATAAAACCAACAAACGTCTGATAGATGCATCAGAACATTCGTAAACAATTATATCAACAATGGCACTACTGTCAAAATTGAATTGTCAGATTTTGATAGCAAATGTCAAAATATTTAGATTTTATTTATTCACATTAATATTAATAGTATAATTTATTTGAACGTTTGCAGAAAAAATATTGTATGATATGCATTTTTAAGGCACACATGAGTGCCTTAAAAGGTACTTTTAACACTTATATCATTAATAACTATTAAATTAATTTATTTTCAGTTGTTATTAAAAGCAGCATAAAATGTTTTTAAAAAAATAATAAATATACTGGTAATAAATATATCGAGTTGATAGAGCTAGTCCGTTCCTATTTTTTATGTGATAAATAAGAGTTGATTTCTCTTTTGGACAAGAAGAATTTGCATTTATAAGTGCAAATTCAATTTCAAGATTTATAACTGTGGACAAAAAGGAACACGAGAAACAAGACTAAACTAGTAAGCTGAGGAATGTGGAGATGTAGTAGAGGAAGTGATGTCTATCTAGATTTAAATTTTTGCAATGCTCATTTGACGGTGATCGATAATAATGTATTGACAACTGGAGAAAAACATAATGACAATACAGTTTTGAATGATTAAATAGATGTACTTAATGCTAAATCATGTCAGATTTTATAACAAAAATTATATCCATCTCATTAAGAATAATACAAAACTCTTCGTTTGAACTTAACTTCCAAGTTTATTTGAAAAAATTATGTTTTAAATTACAATGACGGCCGTTTCGCTGATTAGCATCGTCAGATTGACATTTAAGTTACATTTTGTTTGTTTGTAGCTAGGTACCTAATGTTGGTCTAGCCTTAATACTACCTAAACAACATCAGGTACCTAGCTAACAGAACATCAATTTTTTTTGTTTTCGGAAATTAATTTTCTACAACCTTTAGGGATGTATTTCACATGACCCATTTCTCTGAATTTTATTTTAATTTTACTCGCCGTGGATTGTGAAATTGGTGAAGTTATGTGTCCGATTTTTAAATGACTTTTATTCAAAAAAATGTTATGCAAGATATTGCAAATAATATGTTTCCGAGTAAGATGTATCAAAATCAAGAAAAAAGAATAAGGGTTGCCATTTAAAAAATCAAATGGAAAGTGGAGAAAACTTAAATTATTTTTGAAAAGTTGCGCGGTTAGTAAAAAATTGACCTCTATGAGCGTTTTTTCGAAAAACCATTCGCTGCAATTCCATTTTAATGAATTTATTGTTTTCATTTGTTCCATACTAGGGGATAGTACCACTTTATCGCTGTATTAGAGGCTCCAATGGTATCTCCTTTAACTCCTTCAACTGAGTTGGTCCTTCCTCTTCTATTTGATATGCTTCAAAGTTTAGAGCTCTTAAGTTTTCTAATGTGTATTTTGTGAGAACATGTTTTGAGTTTTCATCTTCAAACTCATAATTTCTGCACTTTGCCTTTCAACTTAAAGTGGCCAGTTGTAAGTATTATTATATTTACTCAGCCCGAGACATTTTATGGACATATTTGGGATGTATCTTACCCAAGGCCTTATTCCTGATATATTCTACCAATATTTGATTTTATCATTCTCAATGCTCCTAATTTTATTGAAGATGAAATTATGGGTTATGCCACATAATCTAGTTCAGGTCACAATATTGTCGTATTCTCTACCCTCCTAGCTAACTTATCTGTTCCCTTTTTTTATTTCAGTGTGCCCAGGAAGCTAAGAAAGAGCAAGTATGTTCTTCTTCTTAAAGTTCCATCTCCTATCGGAGGTTGAATATCATAATGGTTATGGTGACTTTATTGGCTGCTGCTCTGAAAAGTTGTAATGAACTACAGTCAACCCATTCTCTAAGGTTGTTCATGCAGGATATGCGTCTTATTCCTATACTTCTTCTTCCTTGGATCCTTTCCCAGCAGTTCATATTTTTTTCCTCTGGTTATGTTACCCAAATATTCCAATTTTCTTCTTTTTACTCTAATCGGGCTAAGCTGCAGGCTACCAGCGGGGTCACAGGTGGCGGATAGTGAACGGCCTTCAGATAAGAGGGCTAGCTGCGAATATATTGAATAAGCAGTCCCCGTCCAAGCAACGGCGATACTAGAGGGTGTGGTGTGTATACTAGTCCACGTGGACTATAGAACTGGCGGTTCGTATTTGATAATTTCTTAGAACAGAGTTTTATGATTGACTGAAGAATCATAAATTCTATAATAAATCGTACTAAACCCTATCCATCCTAATCTATCCTTACTCTCTCATGATGATAGCTCCAAAGTGGGAGTCGAAACGTCGAAACAAAAATTTCTTTCGGTTTTTCCAGAAAACTTAGTAATCATTCTTTTGACCGCGGAAGTCTTTTCGAACATTACAAACCAGACGTTTTATGATGTCTTACACATTTTCTCCTGTATCTCTTATACAATCGGCTTAATTCTTCTCTCGAAGATGTTTTATCAATCTGACGATGACAGTTTATCGAAACAACTGTCATTGATTTTAAAAAGCTAATTTTTTATCTCGAGGAAAACAAACTATTTCAAGCACCATCAGATTTGAACGAAATTCCCTATCAACTGTATTATTTTCATAATTATTATCAATCCAAATCCTCTTACAAAACCTAAATTTTTTTATTAAAAATAACAAGTCAACCTAGGAAAGTTCGTTTAATAAATATCTGTTTATAGATCCTTTCCCTTGATAAAATTATTTCGATCACGTCCATTAGGTCTTTTCATCAACCTTTGGGGTCTAACCTTAGTATCCAAGATAAATATGTTATTCTGGGATTTTCCTCCGTTTTCCGTTCATCCATTATTGAAAGCGTGTATTTTGTACGAGTTTTCACGAATTTCGTATAGACTAGACCCTTTATTAAATGAGGGGTTTTCAGGATTAGGGTAGAGTAGGATCTGTTTAAAATTTGTGTCTAACCGAATGGGTATCGACAATCAATAAATGGACATATATATTTAATGACGTAAACCAGCAGAAAATTGAAACAGGAGGATGCGCTGATGGTTAAATATGTCTATAGAAAATTATACGTGTAAAATTGTGTTGTCTTTTTTTAATGAATCTAATGAATGTTAAATAACTTTTATAAAAAATTAGGTATACAGTAGATTAATTCAATTAAAAAGTTTTGGGGTTGACGGAAAAGCAAAAACTACTGAAAAGTAAAAATCCTGGTAGAGCTGAATATAAAATAGTATATTGTGCAACAAAGTGGAAAAGTTTTCTCACAAGTGTGAAAGTTTGTGGCACGAGCCTGAATATTTGAATGGTTTGATGTTTCCCAAGATTAAAAGGTCAAAATAAAAAAATAAATAAAATACTTTCAAAGCTTCTTAGGTCTTAAACCAGATATTTTCCCAGATGTAACAGATATTTACAACATTGTTTTTTAATAATGTCCAAGCTTCAGTTTAAGCTTGAATACTCTAGTTGGATAAATAATACATTTATACTTCATTGTATTCCATTTCAATTAATTTTTCAAATAAAATTTTCTCCTATTTTTACAGGACTCCCTGTAGTAAGTATCTTTGTGTTTTTTGAATGAATTAATCATCTAATTTATTGAAACCCAAAGAAATAGAAACACATTTGTGATAAAAAACAGAATTTAATTTTTCTTGAAGAAATAAAAAGACATCTATCCGATCAGCAATTAAAAGTTGTAAATGAGAAGATACATCTTGGAAGTTGTCAACTATTAAACTGTTTACTTTGATTAAGTCTTTGCATTTTATTTATAGATAAAACATAAATGTACTACGAATCCATTACAATGTTTTAAAGATCAGCACGATATAGTTTTTTCCAGATTTTTCAGTTATATTGATTTTATTTGAAAATATATTCGGGATGACACCTGTAATAATGACAAAAACATAAATGTATACCAAAGTGAACCAAATAAGAAACTTAGGAAGACGATGTAACAGATAATATTTATCATTCTTGTATAGAATTAAATGTCACTCGTGAAAACATGAACTGGTTTTGCTATTATTAATTCATGTTGCAGTATAAAAATATTATTGAACAGAAAAATGTAACTTATGTAGAATATAAAAGTTTTTCTATGGAAAAACTAGTAAATTCCTTTCGTATGCAGTTTTCGTGACTAAAGTAAATTTTAAACCTGAATAATTAATTCATTTAATTTCCAGAATTAGCATGTTAATAAACTATTGTGTACTACTACTACTTTAATACATTTGGAATGAATGTTAATTTAGTAAAGGATTTTGTGGTTATATGTATTTTCGGTATTTTAATCGCAATGCTGCTAATTTAGAAAAATTATTGAATCTTCCGACACGCTTAAATATGACTTTGGGTAAAAGTTATTGATTATTTAAGTTCACAATTAATCAAATATAATGGGTCAAACGGATATTTTATGTCCTTGATATAAAAAATAATTTAAATAACTTAAATAGACAATTTAAAAAAAATTCATGGATTCTATGAAGAATTATTCCCAATAGAATTGTTGATTTTCAAGAATTTTAAAGAGAAGGTACTACGTGCTGTAAGTCCCTTTTTTTCTTTTTTTAAATTATTTTAATGATTTTTGAAACTATGTGTATGTAAGGTTAAAGGAAGCCGAAGATGTACGAAAACAACCGAAGAGGTTTAATAATTATTTTTGAAATTAGCTTTAATTTTAACTGATTCCTTGATAGAGTGTTGTTAGTTATAGTATAAGAAAAGCCAGTTACTATGTTCGTGCTAAATAAATTAACAATCAAAACATATATTCAACACTTTTTGGTAATTATACAGTTTAAGAAATTGCCATCTAAAACACCAACAGTGTGATCGTCCGAAACAACTTTCTCATTTTATAATGATATGTATACCTATTATTACTTTTAATTATTTGAACAACTTGAACCAGATATATCAGTGTTTTTGTAAAGAATGGTCATAAATTAGACCAAAGATTCTGGGGTCAAAAATATGTTGATTGAACCCCACTTACAATACAATACAATAGTGCACACAAAAAAAGTTATAGGGTGCTAAAGTTAAAAATTTAAATAATTTTTTTAACATTACTCTAAAACGGTTTAACGTTAATGTATGAAAATTTATAGGAAATATTAGTAGAGAATACCCAATAATCATATTTCGAAAATTAAAAGACAGTTTCCGAAATGTATAGTTTTTTAATTCGTTATGAGACTGCGTATATGTTTGAAAATTATGTTCACGTAGAAGCTTTGAAAGTATTTTATTTATTTTTTTATTTTGACCTTTTAATCTTGGGAAATATACAGACTATTCAAATGTTATGTTTAATTAAGAACAATAAACAACGAAAAGTTTGATCAGAACATCCACTTTCATTTAAATAAAAGTATTTATTAATAAAAGATGTATTTTATTATAGATCCAAAAAAAATGAAATAGAAAGTAGCTCTAATTTTCATATTTTGAAATTAAGTATAGGTAGTGTAGAAGGTACTTGGCCAATACACATTAAATTGACTTTAGTTTATGGAGTTGACACAGGGTAATAAATTTAAAAATATTGGGCATAAAATAAAGAATTTAATCGATCATTCACTTATACCTTTTTAAATATTTTGTATACAAAACCGTTGTGTATTCCTGTAAGGAGCAGATTTAAAATTTAAAATAAAATACAGTGTGTTTCATTAAAAAAACGTATCTTTAATGCAAAACACTATTATGGAATTTATGGTACTAACCCTTACTATGTGAAAGTTCATCTTATTCAGAACATGTTCTTGAACATCCACATTCACTCATACACACCAATGACATTCAAATATTACACACCTGTGATAAAAAACAAAATTTAGATTTCCTTGAAGAACTTGAAATCAAAAGACATCTAGCAGATCAACAATATAAAGTAGTTAATGAACAAATAAATCTTGGAAGTTCACCACTATTAAACTGTTTACTTTGATTGAGTCCTCATTTTATACATAGATAAGACGTAATTGTAACACAAATATATTAAGTTATTGTAAAGATCAGCAGGATATAGTTTTTTCCTGGGTTTTCTATATCATTGCACAGTTATACTGATATTAGAGGGAAATACATCCAGGATAATCCCTTAGGGCTAATAACATCTAGGCTTTAATATTATTATGTCTTATTACTTCCTTACTTGGTCTAGCCTTAACTACTTATCAACATCAAGTACCTAGTTACAAACAAACAAGATGTAACTTCAATATGTCAATCTGACGATGCTATTTCGATAGCGAAACGGCTGTCATTACATTTAAAGTATTTAAAGAATAAGTAGTGGAAGTTAATTTAACCTTTTAGTTGTTTATTGTTCTGACTATTATGGAAAAATCTAAATATTGGTAACTCATTTTAAAATGCGTATAGCTACTTCCTATTTTGGTAAATAACTTTCTTAGTTGCATAGTGGATTATCCATATTACGTTTATTATATTTCAAGTATAAAACTATAGTTTCCTCTTGCTAAAAATTGTGTTCCGAAAAAAAATAACTGTTTATTTTCAAGGAAATTTATAAATTCCCAATGTTGTGCGCTCATATTCTTCCGATATACCGTTAGCATGTTTTTATCCACTTTTTTAATAAAATAACCGAGATACAAGAGAGGGTCACTCAAAGTTTTCAGGAAATCTGGCTTTTAAGCTTATTGAAAATAATCAAATTAATCCTTGTGGGATCGTGTTGAAATTTATATTATGAAATAAGAGTACAATGAAGATTCAGGTCGATATATCAACGTATAGGGCAGAATCACGGAACAATAAATCGTGGTATTTAGGTACAAGAAAAATCATACAATTAAACAATCCAAATTTTCATGCTAAAATTCTTTTATTACAATATAAAAAAGAACGCATACTTTGCTTAGATTACTTAAAATCAGAAAAATAATTTTGTCCACGAGTAATACATATTGAACTATTTGCTTACCCTTTTGCTTAGTGTTAACCACTAAATATTTTCAATTCAGCTTTGTACATAAATAGAAATTCTGGTCCTCTGCGCGATTTGAACCCGGGGAGCCTCCTTTATATGTAATTGTCCACAACATTTCAAAAGCTACGGTTTTGAAAACTTAAACCTGTAACGTTATTACTCGTATGCGTAGATTTCTCAGTGTTTATAATCACAAAAAACATTATTTTGATGTGAATTTTACACCGCAGATTAACTTTGTTATTAATGATTGTTCTAATATTACAATTATCAATAACTAACTATCATCTTGTGATATTTTTTGTTCTAAATGTGTATACTCATATGTTTGTTTTAGTTATTGTAATTTTTTATAACTAATGTTATAGTGTTTCTAAAAATATGTTTGTAATGTAACCAAAATATTTAGAATAAAACTTCAACAAAAATATTAAGTAGTCGTGGATAAAGTATATTATTCTACTCGCGTATTAGGGCTTCTATTCATTCGGTCCGTAAACTTCACCTCGTGAAAAATTATTATTGAATTATACGTTCAATGAATAACATACTCTTATTTGATACGAACAAAGAAATATTGGTTTCATGTTCATATATTATGTTGAAGTTTTAATGGACCCAATTCTGGTCAGCAGAAATTTAGATAATAAATAAAAAAATCCAGAGAAGTAATGTAGCAACCAAAATTTAATATTTGAAGAGATGCTGTTGCCTAACTAGAAGGAACAGGAAAACAAAATGAAGAAGGGAGGAAAAATGACACTAGCTGTGTACAACCTTTTTTATTCATATAGAAATTACCATTTTCCCTTTGTATAGAGTAAAAATAAAAATTTTTTTTGTTAGAAAGTCATGGATCTAGCATATTACGACTTTTTATGTCCTTTTCAACTGCAACATTCTATTACGCAATGCTGTTAATGTTAGGTGCAAAACTTTGTTCACGTGTTTACAAACGTAATTTTTTTTAAAATATCACCTAAATTTGCAAATTCTTTGTGGCTATATTCAAAGTACCTATGTATTTGCTAGCAAACAGCCGAGGGAAAACTTTATTTACCTTCACTTTGAAGAAAAGCTTTTGAGCACGTCGTCACAAACTCTCTCCCCAAAAGGAAATCTTTTAGAGGGTCATAAGTGTTTTTTACTCTCTTAAATCAACATTTTCGTACGTAACTGCTTTTCATTATGTAATAATTGTAAAATCTGACTACTCTGAAACTCTGAAACTCTGAAAATAGAAAATGTGCACAGAACACTATAAAAATACCTTATTTATTAACATATTTTGAAGAAAATAATTTTAAAGAGGTAATGATGAAAACTTGCAAAATATTTTGTTTACATATTAATGTTATTAAGATGATTGTCAGACAAAATGGTTTTATTTTGAGTGTATCAATTTAGGCACTGATCCTAATGAACCTTGGTATTGCAATAATTGCTCCAAAGCAATGACTAGGTAATTATAAATAAACATTTTTTTTTTAATAAAACAATATTGTTGTATTTTTCACTTACTTTTAATTAAAAATCATTGTACAAAATATCTTGAACGGCTTCAACAACCAACCACAATACAAGTTGTTGGCATTTTCTACTAAACAAAACACACAAATAAAGTCAAAAAGTTAATTAAAACTAAGCTTTTATCCTTTATCACACACAAACACCTTCAATAAACACGAAAACAGACCTTTGCCGTAAAATCAAACAATTTATATATTTCAAACGTTGTTTACTTTCAATATTTGCCCTGGGACGCCATATTGGAATTTCTATTTGACAGGTTGTTGGATTGCCTAATTAGGCAGTCCTGCCTAATCGCCTAATTAGGCAACCTGTCAAATTTATTGTAGTAGAACTACCAACTAAGAAATTAAAAGAATTCAATTCGGCCTACAGATAAATCTAATTTTGTAAATTTTATGTAAAGTAGTGAAATCCCTGATTTTAATATACGTGCGGTCTAAAGTACCTTCCCCTCCATTTATTTTTTGAACCGTTAGAATTAGAAATTTTGGGAAAGTGAACTAGGGAATGTATATTACTTTTTTATAGGTGACGCAAAATTATAAAATTATTAAAGTTTTTAAATATTTTATTTGGTAAAATAAATACGTTCTAATAATAAAAAAAATTAAATAATATGTTCAAAATGTTCACCATTTACTTCTTCGTAATAAAAAAAACTTTACCGACTTTTTATTTAAATCGAATTCTTTGCTTTAAATGTAGGTACCTACAATGCTATTAACTGGCGTACTAAAAATTTAAAATGTTTGGCACTATACTATTCTTGTTTAAATTCAAAGTTTTTATTTTTATTTCTTTTTGGTTCATATCTTAATTATAATTTATAAAAATAGTAAAATTTTACCTCTTTACCATTATTGTGATTTAGTAAATTATCCGTTAATAATAAATAAGAGTTTTTTAAAATGTTGCGAACTATGCAAGAAAAAGTTGAAGCAATATTAATTATTGGTGAGGCTAGAACTAATCTGCATGAAGCCGAACGGATTTTTAATGAAAGGCATCCAGATCGACCAATATCCAGACAGTACCTGAGACAACTCTTAGATAAATTTCATAGAACGGGAAACGTTGCAGACGCTAAGCGAAGTGGCCCACCTGGAATTAGTGAAGACAAACAAGTCGAAATAGTTGCCGAAATGGTAGTCAACCCCATACAATCCACCTCAAATGTTGCACAAACTTGTGAAGTGTCTTCATCAACTGTAAAAAGAGTTTTAAAGAAACAAAAATTTGATCCTTATAAAATGAAAATGCTTCATATGCTGATCCAGATCCAGATCGAAGAATTGAATTCTGTGAGCAAATAAGAAATAAAATAGAACAGGATTCTTATTATCTTAAAACAATTTGCTTTAGTGATGAGTGCTCTTTTTTTCTTTATGGTAAAGTTAATATCCAAAACTGGAGTGACACAAATCCTCACCTTTTTTAAGAAGGTCACACCCAGTTTCCTCAAAAAGTTATTGTGTGTGCAGGAATTTTGGGAAACTACATTGTTGGGCCTATATTTTTAAACGTAAATTTAACTGGGGAAATTTACCTGGAATTACTCCAGAATGGTATTGAACCCCGAATCTTAGAGATTCTTGAGGATCATGCTGACGAGTTCCATGATATGAAAATAACTTTTCAGCAGGATAGTGCTCTTCCCCATTAATATCAACCTGTTAGAAATTATTTAAATAAACAATATCCAGATAGGTGGATTGGACGACGGGGTCCAATAGAGTGGCTTGTGAGTTCTCCCGATATGAACCCACTAGATTTCTTTTTATGGGGGTACCTAAAATCAAAAGTTTATGGTACACCAATTGAGAGCATTGACGAATTAAAGCGAAGAATTAGTGAAGAATGCAGGGTAATTTCTAGAGAGACACTTGAACGCGTTGGGGAAAAGTTTTCTGCTAGACTTTTTTATTGCCAGGAAGTAAATGGTGAACATTTTGAACATATTATTTAATTTTTTTATATTATTAGAACGTATTTTTTTACCAAATAAAATATTTTAAAACCTTAATAATTTTATAATTTTGGGTTGAAAGTTGTAAATAAGGAAGAAGAATTAATTTTTTTTGGTTTCATTGAAAATGGTTTGAAACAATAATAATTTTATAATTTTGGGTTGAAAGTTGTAAATAAGAAAGAAGAATTAATTTTTTTTGGTTTCATTAGAAAGGGTTTGAAACAAGCTTTTAAATGATGTTTTACTTGCCAAATGGTGCCATTTAAAATTATCTTCCAAAACGGCCCACGTCCGCCATTTTTTATGATTACGTCACCTACTATCTATAAAAAAGTAACTCCATACTTCACTTTCTCAAAATTTCAAATTTCTAATTCTAACGGTTCAAAAAATAAATGGGGGAAAGGGACTTTAGAACCGCACTGTATTTAGATGTCCATTTTTATACATATTTCATAGCCCAAAATGGTTTTTTCATTTTAATTAAAACATATCATTGATTTTTATGCGATATTTAATCAATTAGAGTGAGATATCACATCATTAAACTTTACAACGGAAGGCGCCAAATAGTCGTCTGGACGCTGCTTTATTTTTGTAGTTATTATTTTCCAAACCCTCAGATTCCTCATTTTTATGCTGGTACGTGCTTCCGGAAAACGTGTCAACAATGCCGAGTAAGCGACCGCTACAAACCCATACGTTTACTGTAAGTCAAACAAACTAAGAGATTAGAAAAAGAGCCGACACAAGACTGAGGAAAACTGAACTAGATATAGGTGTAAATCTTGAAAATAACGGAGCACAGGTGTTAAGTTTTATCTTGATCTCCGTAAACTCAAATTATCGTGGGATGATAAATATTTAAATTTTTTTGTGTAGGTAACTGTTGTTGAGTGAAATTAATACTTTAAATGGTAGTTTATTTCCTAAACATTGCACCGTGTTATTTTAATTGTTTAGTGCAGCCGTAGATACACCAAGGAATTTATTTAGACACTTATTTAAGTATAAATTAGGTACCGTACACCGGGGTAACTTTGTAACTTTAAATATGTTAATATATCAATTCAGTTTCACTATCACTATCAGAGTCTACATTATAAGGGGTTCTATGTTGGTATGAAATGCCCTGTATAAATCCTCCACTTTAATAACATGGTTTATTGTTCTTTTCCAACAATCAGCGTCTGGGTCATCTATATTTTGCCGGATTAATGCAATTACAGAAGGACATAATGTAGGTATAGTATTTTGGGTCCGCACTTGGTTCTTTAGTTTTCTCCACATATGCTCAATCGGGTTGAATACGCAGTAGTAAGGAGGAAGACGAAGAACTGTATGTCCTTTGGATACTGCAATTGTGTCACATACATATGTCTTCTGTATGTTAAATGTTCTTAGAACCTCTAAAAGCTGCGTTTTTTTATATCCTGCTTCAAAGTACATGTTGTTTTGGAGCATAAGTTCCTGGATTTCCGCTTTCGTATTTGAAGAGCCTGGAACCTTCTTCAATTGGCGACTACGGTAACTGGCATTCTCCATAACTATGACATTATGCGGGGGAATACTTAAGTGTTTTCGAACCAATTTTCGAACAATTCGGCAGCAGTATCTTGGTGGTAATCCAGGGACGAATCTTGAATGTTCGCCGAAAGTCCCAAGTCATTGTCTAATCCGTTGGGATTCCATAATAACTTGCCTTTTGTCAATTTTGCAGTATTTGAAACCTAGTTTGGATAAAAGTGTCCATAGGTTTTCAATTGATATCCTTATCTCAGTGGAGCTCCTTAGTCTTGTTTGCAATAATCTGATAGAAGGCACCAAGTTTTCTTCGTACATAGAGTAGATAGTTCTTCTTATCAAATCTTTATCACCGTCATCATAGGAAAATGTTTATTCATAGTTACATTAGCTGATTTTCAAGGTGAAAATTTCGTTTAAGCAAAGAAAAATACACAATTGTTTGGGTCTCTAATTAAAATAATTTTTTTAATGAAAATATTTGTAGAATCATATTAAACGTTTGACACTAAGCAAAATTAAATAATAATCTCATTTGTATAAAATGTGTGGGTAGATCTATGTTTTATAGTAGCAAACTTGGTGGAGATTTTAATATAATTACACAATTAACTTACCAGCTTACAAGAGTAATTAATGAAACTAGATTACTTTACGGGGCAAATTAAAATGTTAGTTTTTATTGATTGTTCAGCAAAATAAATCTGTATTCAAACCAGAGATTTTTTGTTTAATTTAATTATGGTTCAATTGCAAACTTCATCTGTTTTATTAAGACAACTTTGTAATAAGTTAAACTGGTTACACATTGAGAACACATTGAGAATATCTACTATTTAATATTAATTTGAAAATTATACAAAACAATTAGTTGCTTTAAAAATAAGTAATTTGCTTGATACGAACAATTAATAACCTTTTTAAATTTTCCTACAAAAGCGAATCTAGGATACTATTTATAAAATAATTATTGGTGAAAAGCCATCTTTAAAATAAATAAAACCAGTAATTATTTAGAAGATATTAAAAATGGAGGTATTTATGAATACTTGAACACCATATGTGTTATTAAAAAGAGTACCACTATGTACTTAATATAAGTTTCTTTATAATCCCAAGCGTAAATCACCTGTTTTTAACACTACAACTAACAGTATCTAAATATATAATAAATTAAAAATATCCTGTGTAAAAAATTATTGTTAATAATACGTTTCATATAACAGTAAATTTTTGTTCTTTGCTTTGCCGAAATTATCAGTAATGATGCCACTAGTAATTGATTTACTTCTAAACGTAGGACCAGTGGTGCTTTCTTTAAGCAACTCAGTTGAGTTAAGGTATTTTTGTTGCAATGTGAATAATTCAACATTTTCTTTCAAAAAGCTAAACAAATTAAAATCTTCAAGTCCAAATAATAAATGTAATTACAGGCCAGGTTGGTAGAACAAAAACAGTCCAAATCCAAAATCTGAACGAACACTAACTCTCCCAACGTGAATGACCCGCTTTATATACCAAAATACTTGACATCTCGATTTTTCTCGAAACAACTATTTACTAAAATCCAAATAATACTAGAATGTTCCCGAATAACTACCAACCTGGTACACGGCCGGCGTAGTCGGAAGGAAACAAGGGATAACATTCCCAGTAAGTCTATCCCAAAATGCCACGATTTTTCAAGCAGAAATTACGGCAATTCACTACTATGTAGAAGAAATTAAAAGGCTGGATAGGACGTACCGTTCAATAGCCATCTTCACAGACAGTCAGGCGGTGCTAAGGGCACTAGATTCTGTAGAGGTCAATTCTAGGCTAGTATGGGACTGTGTGCATGCTCTGAATACTTTGGGGGATCGTAGCAAGGTTACGGTAGCTTGGGTATCAAGGCATAGGGGTCTAAAAGGCAATGAAAAGGCAGATGAAATGGCTAAACTAGGCTCATCAATGCCTTTTATTGGACCGGAACCTTTCTGCGGCATTGCAAAAAATATAATAAAAACGGTCATCAAAACATGGGGGGCACAAAAATCACAGGAATGGTGGTGGAATTCACCAGGACAAAGGCAAGCGAAACAGTTCATAATGGAACATTCGCAAAAGTTTACGTCAGACTTATTGAGTAAAGACAGGAAAACGGTCAAAACTGTAGTAAGTCTATTGACGGGACACTGTAAGCTAAACAGGCATCTTAAGCTGATGGGGTTGACAGAGACGGATCTGTGCAGATTCTGTCACCTAGAAGAGGAAACACCAGAGCACATCTTATGTCAGTGCGACGGTCTGGTAAATATGCGGTTCCTGACTTTAGGAGAAGAATATCCATTGGTAAGGGACTACATGAAGGTTACAGTCTCAAAGCTTATAGACTTCGTTAAGAGAGTCGGACTGGGGTATGTAATCTAGTTTTTCGAGGACCACAATAGATCTGAAAAGGTCGCAGTGGAATAGGCTTCTGGCCACCTCTTAAACATCTATCTATACCAAAATACTTGACATCTCGATTTTTCTCGAAACAACTATTTACTAAAATCCAAATAATACTAGAATGTTCCCGAATAACTACCAGTTACTGTCAAAATCTTCTTCCTCATTCACGGACTCTACCCTTTATGACTAGCAGCTATATCAAAATACATGCATTCTTCTCGCATCTGTCACGATCATCCGTCACATTCATTCGTCACACATCTGTCACCACTAGAATTTCCAGTCAACAAGAAGATCTTGCCACTAGAATTTCCAGTCAACAAGAAGAGCTTACCACTAGAATTTCCAGTCAACAAGAGAGCTTGCCACTAGAATTTCCAATCAACAAGAAGAGCTTACCACTAGAATTTCCAATCAACAAGAGAGCTTGCCACTAGAATTTCCAGTCAACAAGAAGAGCTGAAAGATCAAAAGAGCCAGCAAGAGAAGCAGATAAAGAAATAAGAAGAACTGGTCCATCAAATGCATGAAGAGCTGTCAAGCTATGTTTCCAAATGGTAATTACTAAAATCTGAATTGAATGCAGGAAACCTTAACCGAGCAATTAATACATATGCCGTACCTATGTTAACTTATTCGTTTGGGATTCTAAGATGGACAAAAACTGAATTGGAAGATATTCAGAGAACAACAAGGACTATGATGACCAAGTACAGATATCACCATCCAATATCGTCAGTGCTTAGAACAACACTACCGAGAAAAGAGGGAGGAAAAGCCCCTGTGACATAATAAATCTACACAACAAGCAGATAAATAAATAAATTTGTTATAAGTAGGAAAAGATAAGAATAATTATTCCCTTCTAAATTTGGCAGGTTCTAATGAGGATTTATAAATAACAAAGTAATGCCAACTACACTTTGAAAAAGTTGTATCAAGTGGCTTGCTGACGGTACCTTGCTCCCAGAGACTGAAGGATTTATGATAGCTACTCAGAATCAGGTTATAAACTTCGGAAACCATACAATACATAACATCAGGATATTCAACGATTGCCAACACGGATTATTTACGCAGGCACGGATTGCTGAAGAGCTAAACACCATATTACAAATACAACCCACCGAATCGATCCGACATCGTGGTGGTGGATAAAAAAGCTAAATCAGTACTGTTAGTGAATGTTGCAGTTCCAAAAAATAGTTGTTTACAACTTGATAATGATATATTTTCAATGCTAATAGTTTTCTTCGTTCTATTTGGACAAGACGAAGATAACAGTGTATACAATATTTTACACTGAAATGTTTTCGCTTTCTTGCAAAACAATACGGTTCTAAAATCACTTAATTTTAAAATAGAGGAATTTTTATTTTTTAAATATTGTGTTGATACCATTGACGAATAACGACATTGATATCTATGACTTGCTACGCTTTTTGTTTTGCGGTTTCTGTATCTAAGTAGAATTTGTTGAATGATTTAATTAATTACTCTTTGAATTTATTATTTTGCACGGCTTATCAGTTGAATTTTATATTTCTTTTAAATATATTTAAACCTGTACTCGGCGTGATATTTTATGACATTAAAAAGACATATTTATTTGAATTGTGGACACACATCGATTAGTCCTCCAGATTTCATGAGCTGATAAAAATATTAAAGACTTTCCAAGTTATATCATTTCAGTTTTACGACTAATTAAACGTATTTGTCAACCATAGTATATAAAAAAAAATATTAGGTATCCGGTTGTAAACGATTTTCAGGGTAGGACTAAAACTTTTTAACTAAAATTTGAAATTGAAAACTCCTTCATATTATAGTCAGTTTAATACTCGTTTAAACTAGTAGATTTTTTCTATTTTTCCTATCCAAAAACTAAACAACAATTAAATATAAACCTAGAGTTTTTTGTCTACTATACACATACAAAATATGAAAATTACTTGAAAATCTAATAAATTTAAAATTTTGTAAATAAAACAACTTTTTTTCATATTAATAAATAGAAATTTTCTTAGTATCAGAAAAATTTAATATATTAGAAAAAAAACTAGTTTTACCCGTGACTTCCGCAATGCAGTTGACGATAATGGCACGTCTGAATTCTGAAGGGGTTTCATACAAACTTTTATCCCCTATTTTACCCACCTAGGTATGGAATTTAGAAAAATTCTGAGTGTACATCTACACCATGAAAGTTATCTACCCTCCAAAAATAGTGTTTCTATCTTCAGCAGTTTAGGCTCTAGTCGTATGCCAAAAATCAGTGAATCAATTTTGAGTTTTATATGTATATATCCAATAAAAAACGGTTATCACTAAATTTTTTGATACTGATATGTCTTATACATCGATGAACACCGGCCGCACAGAGTCAAAAAATTATCACGTTCCTAGGAGTGAGACACGATCGGCCCAAGCGTCGGATTGTACATATTTCTCTCTTCTTACGTGATTACAGAGCTAGCAATGCGAATAATGGAATGGACATGTTTATTTATATAATTTAATAGGATTTAATTGATTCCCTTTATAATTTTCAGTTAAATTTCATTTTTTTCACATCAATAAACTATTTTTTAGCAGCCAAAAAATGTAATTAGTTCTTGCAATTTAAAAAAATGAGTAATACTATAGTATGTACAAAAAGTACGAGGAGTAATAAACCCTAATTAAGTCGAAGAACTGATATACCACGAGAAAAAGCCATTTCTCCTACAATGTAGGTTTTGTATTTATTCTTGTTCATTTTTGCAATTCTGTAAAGTTTTTTCCTTAGTGGATCTTTTGGAAACTTAATATTTTTCGAAATAAGACACTCCAAAAGCTCTGCTTTACGCCAACGACTTGTAGGCAATGCTTCTCTTCTCGTAACCGTGAATGGTAACTTGCATTGTCCATAACAATAACAGCCCCTTTTGGAAACAGATCCAACATTTGAACAAACCATTCCTCGAAGACATCCCCATTCATATCTTCGTGATAGTCCCCCGTGCGTTTTGAAATAAAAGATAATCCACCATCAACAAAACCTTCAGAACTTCCAACATGGACAATGATAAGTCTTTTTCCTTTTCCAGATGGTGGCTGCAAACCTAACGACAAACCTTCCACGAATGCCTGCCTTCCGCTTTTAATGTTTTCATCTTGCCAAGATTTGGAAACTGTATATCCAGCATTTATCCATATTTCGTCTAAGTAGAAGATTTTCAAATTGTTCTCCGGCATGTCGAATGCTTCTTAAATAGTCTCTTCTCCAAAAAAATATTTTCGGCTTATCTATCAAGAGAGATTTTCTATTATGTTTTGTATATCTGAAACCCACATCTTTCAAAAGTTTGCATAATGTCATTCTGGAGAATTCTGTATAGTCCGTATCTTCTTGCACTGATGTCGTAATTTTGTCAAGTGTTGGAATTTCCTTTCGTAAGTAAAATCCATGGACTTTACGCATTAGTCTTTGTTTTAATGACTCATAGATCTCAATTGGTTTTCGGCCTGAAGGAGTTTTAGGGGGTTGAAGAGTTCCATTCTTGCTTTCTTTTAGTATTGTTGATTTAGCAACACACAACATAGCAGCCGTTAATTCCACAATATCATAAACACTTGCACTTGGATCCTTGTTTTTTAATGATATATAACAATTCAATATCAGAGTTTTTTCATTTAAAGATAATGGACCTGTTTTTGGTCGTTTAGATGGTCCTTGGCTTATCGACATTGTTTGGTACTTGCACAATTAACATTCAACAAACGTTTTAAATATATTCCAACTGTTTACAATATTATGAAAACCATACAACTTCATACAACTTTACTCAAAGAATTAATACTAAGTATTGATTTAATGTACCTACTTTTTTTTAAAATAATATTCCTGATAATGTTTCTAAGAAAACTGGGTTGTTTGGAAAATCCCTCTCAATAATCGAATAATCTGTAAATAGGTGTAATCGTATCAAGCCGATTACAGTAGGCCACTTGCCATTTAAAATTTCTGAGAAAAATTCCCCAAACACTACATATAAGAGTAATACAAATAAAAGATATTTGTTTTGCTTCTTTGAATTTAATAAAAATTGTAACGATATCTTGCTATCTTGACTTTAATTAATTTTTTAAAAATATATTTGATTGTAATTTATTTGTGACAATATTCAAAGTTTGAATTAATCTTCTTACAAAAAGAACAAAAATAGATATATAAAATAATTATTGTTACAGATTGGTTTGTTTTCTATTATGAATAAACTGTGTTGCCTTTCGTTATCAAACTTACTAAAATGTATGTACCTCTATCACTTTTTTTATTAAAATTAGTACATCCCGTTACCTCTGACCTAAATCGTATATTCTTTAGCATAGCTGCAACTCATTCGTTCAACACAAAATGTACCTTACGGTATACCCTCTTAAAATATATTTTGGTACGTCTATAAAATCTACTTAAATGAATGATTTATTACTCCTTGTCCTTTCTATATAGACTATATGCACCCATTATAATCAAAAAAGTTTAACTCCGATCTCTGAAGAAGTTAACTTGGTTATCGAAACACGTGTTAGTCAGTCAAAAGTGTGTGTTGGTGTAGTGGTAATATAGATGGTGCAACAACGTATCAGTATCTTCAATGACTTCAGATTTAATAAATTAATTACTTATAATAAATAATTTATATACATTAATAGAATTATCTTTATGGTGTTTGTTTGGTAAAATGAAAATTTAAATGGGTTATCATTTACCTTTATTTAATGGTAACATGGATACAAATTTTGGAAAATACCATTGCTGGACGCCTATGACCGTGAAAGTAAAATAAACAGCAATGTCACCTGGTCGCCTACGAAATTACAACATACTTTAGTATTATGTGTCGTAAATAATGCCCAGATAGGATTAAAACGTTTCTTATCAAATGACAGTTCCAAGTAAATCTCTTACATTACCCGTTGCTTCTTTATAACATTTTATTCTTTATTGTAACTTAAACGAAGAAGTATACAGACTTATTATTAAAGGAGTGTGTTTGAGAATATTTCAAGTCATTAAATGCTACTACCATGAAACTATTTTATAGCATTGTGTTTATAATGGATTCTTATAAAGTATTTGTTATTATTCTAGAAGTAAGAAATAAACTGTCAGTAATTAAAGAAGAAAAAAACAATTTGGTAAACCAATTATCATTTGTTGACAACTAAGCCATACTTAATTTATTGAGGATGATTAACAGGGTGTCTGTTATTTACCGATTTGATTTTTGAGTTTGCAGCGCCTCTAAATTTTTTTAATGTATGACCCAATAAAAAATATCGAACCTGCTCTACAAAAAAGTCTTGGTAATTTTTTCACTTGCTTAAAAGTTATTCAAGCTCAAAGTTGAACTAAAAATAACTTATTAATATTCTTTGTATTGAATTAACAAATTGATTTATGTAGAGAAACATGAAACTATTACTTGAACTAACATTTGAATAAAAACTGGTGACAATTTGTAACAAAACTTGTCAATAGAAACCGGTAACTGAACTTTAATGTATGTACAAACAATATTCTTTCTTTTATATATCTATTATTTAAAACGTGATATTCTCCTAAAATTTAACAAGGTTACAAACAATTATAAGGTATTATTTCTAATACTCAACACTTTAAAAACAGAAGTGTTAAATTTAAATTTGATGCAATGTCTAATACGTAATTATAAAAACATATTCGTTCCATGAACTATAAGTAGCGTTGAAAAAATTTGTAATCATTTTTAAATATATCCCCGTTATTACTTAACCGATTTTATGATTAGCGTTTTCCATCACTTTTATAAATTCAAACCTCTTTTATAGCTGTACACCGCTTTAATTTAATTAAAACTACATAAGTCTACCTGGGATCGTTACCGATCCAAGCAAGAAACTGGGGTTCGAAGTTTTTAAAACTTTCAGCACAAACAAGGTTAACATTATATTTTAAAATTAAAGAATCCAAATATAATTTAAAGTTTTGTAAGTTACCTTAATCATTATATATTCCTTATCTGGAACTTCCTGAATAAATTTGTTTATTTCTTCTTTATAGGCATGTGCTTGCTGTTTCAGGAAAGCCCGAAGTTTTGAATATTTAGATATATCCACATCATGTCTAATTGCAAGGGTTGCCTTCAGCATTGAATAATTGGCCCATAAAGTTGAAGATTTCATCTTGGAACCCAGCTCCAAGATGTATGCCATTACAACATTTTCCGAGAAAGAAGTTGCATTTTTACTCGTACGGTAGTCCACGAAGCGGTTGTATGCATAGTTATACTTATTTCTAGATTTTACTGGTAAAAAATCCAATAATGCAGCATTCACTGCCTCCGTGAGTTCTGGGGGGGTTCCAGAAATGGAACAGTCATCATCACTCGTCACTTTGGCTTTTTAAAACGTTAAAAAATCAACACTTTGGAAAGACGCCACTCGTCAAGTTTGACAATTTAAAATTATGTTCTTCGTTTCCGTAGTTACCAAAAAATGTTTCATGACTTCTTTTATTTAAGGAAAAAAATAATAATGTTGATTTGAAATATTTAACATGATTAGTAATAATTTACCGTAATTTTAATGATTCCCGATTTTCGGAAAAATAGTATATAGACCTCGTAGGAAAAGCCACATTTCCGGACTCCGTATTTACGATCGCTTGCGGTTTGAATCAAAGAACTGTTGCTTTCTTAGAATAGATACTTTGGAAGTGATTGCTTCACAAACGATTTCCAGCCAAACATCAAAACTAGTATTTTATCTAAAGGCAGTTCTTACACAATACACTCATTGTTATTAAATATATTCTTTCAATCTCTTTTAAAAAATGTTATACTTATATTGTTATTAATCAACTGTGGGAAATAGCTCTTCCTAATTAGAAGCAATAGTGACTTTCAAGTATTTTCGATAAAAAAATAAATACCGGAACAATAAAACAAAGACATGACATTCGGCTTCTGAGAAATCAGAAAATTACCAATATGGCAAGTTGTTGGATAAGGCAATAGCTAAAAACAAAGTAGCGTCTACATTTTTTCAAACTGAAAACACATGAGAGTTTTATTAACACCATTCAATGATATCCTATATAAAGAGAAAACAATTTAAAATCAATTTGCTTCCTGAAACAGAATTTTCCAACAATCATACGGAAAATATAAACATTCTCCGTATTCGTGCATTGGGGAAAATTGTAATAGCATTAAATTTA
Organism: Ophraella communa; assembly: GCA_035357415.1. Classification (NCBI taxonomy): domain Eukaryota; kingdom Metazoa; phylum Arthropoda; class Insecta; order Coleoptera; family Chrysomelidae; genus Ophraella; species Ophraella communa. Next base: position 30,667,990 of record CM068993.1, read on the forward strand.
TTTTACCTACTTTTATTTTGAAGAAGTCTATTATATTACGAACACTAAATAAACAAGTTTTTAACAAAAGTTTCAAAATTTATTGAAAAAATTAGTTGTTATATGTCGATGAAATTAAGTAATTTCGAAACAGTTGTCACTGACACAAAAAAAGTTAATTTTACAATACAAACAGTTACAAACTCTTGATTGTGTTCACAATATTTTAAAAGTATGTTTTATAAGTCTAGGACGATTTAAATAAAATGTATTTTTGAAATGCGTTTTTACAGTTGATTCAATTTTTGTACCATGTATAAGAACATTAATTAGGTACTTTTGAAATAATATTTAAGTCAAAACATATTGTCAGCACACTTACTGTACAAATTACAATTCAACCCATTTTCCCAACGCAAAGGAAGATTAAAAAAAATTAAAAAAAGGTGAGACCTCAAAAGGGAATGTCGAGTAAGAAGATCTGCATCAATTTGATTTTTTTTGCTTATTAAGAACATTAAAAAAATAAGAACGGTAAACAACTAAAAGGTTGAATTAAACTTTCACTATTTATTCGCAAAATATGAAATTCAATGACGGCCGTTTCGCTATAGAATTTGCATCGTCAGATTGACATATTGAAGTTACATTTTGTTTGTTTGTAGCTAGGTACCTGATGTTGATTAGGTAGTACGCTAGCCCAAGTATGGAAGTAATAAGACATAACAATATTAAAGCCTAAATATTATTAGCCTTAAGGGATTATCCTGGATGTATTTCCCTCTAAGATCATTATAACTGTGCAGCGATATAGAAAAACCAGGAAAAAACTATATCGTGCTGATCTTTACAATAACTTAATATATTTGTGTTACCATTACTTTGATTGAGTCTTCATTTTATACATAGATAAGATGTAATTGTAACACAAATATATTATAGTCTATATAGAAAGGACAAGGAGTAATAAAACATTCATTTAAGTAGATTTCATAGACGTACCAAAATATATTTGAAGAGGGTATACCGTAAGGTACATTTTGTATTGAACGAATGAGTTGCAGCTATGCTAAAATAGTTGTTATTGATAAAAAGAGTTTATTAGATGGTATTTTTTCCGTAATATATATATATATGCAGAATATTACTTAACTATCTATAATTTAATTAAAATACTTGGTAGTATATGTTGATCATAATTTTGTTGATCAGATTTTCTATTTTTATTTGTAATTTTATGTAAATAAATAAATAAAAGTAATTTTTTCCAGAACTGTCTTCTTTGTCTCGAGGTCCAAGTGTTCGTTTGTAAAAAAATATAAATCTAAGGAACAACCTGCGGCATACTCTCAAATGTCTGCCGTTTGCACCATTTAGTTGAGTAGGAACTTCAATTTAAATAAAAAATTTGAAAGCGCTAAAATTACATCCATAATAGGTATAAAATTCTAACCCATCTTCAACGAGCTGACTGTGTAATAAGATAAATTACTAGCCTGAAGATACAAAAATAATATGGATTTAAACGAGTTTACAGAAGTAATAGAGATCTTTTTAATGATAACTAAAGAATGGTGAATTTTATTTCTATGAAAAATAAAACGGTGATAGCGATTGACTGTACGGTCATATTCTTCATAAAAAGATCTTATATAACTTTAAACTATAATCAGTTTGATTAAACTAAATGTTCTGTTTTCACATACGCCATAAGATGATAGATATACCATATACATGCATACGGGAATAAAATATAATCTTTTAGTATGCAAGACTTGTTGGTTCATTGACCTTGTCTATATACGAATATAAGAATAAGAAATACAATATGTTATTGTTCCAGTGTAACATGGTTCCTCTGCCCACTCAAAATACATGTAATGAATAACATTAGGATTGTGTCACTGAAAAACATAACACGACTGGAACCGGTAATTGTGTCTTTCACATTTGCATAATGTCGCTTTAAGTAGACAAACAAATTTGGTAAAAGCTTCTTAATGGAATCTAAATCACTGGCTAAAACCTTGAGATGACGGAAACCACGAGGGCACTTTACAAAGAAAACTCCAATAAACTCTTTTAATACAACACTTTTTTGACCAAATTAAAATAAAATTACATAAGGGGAGGGTGGAGGATTTGAACAGTTTTTTTGTCGTGGTCTAAAAGTTAGTCAGTTTTTTATGTTTATTAAACCTTGATTATTTTTTATCGATTTTTTGTAGGTAACAAACAAACAAAATCAGAGGAATCGATTTTTCTCTATTACCAATTATGTTCAAAGGTTGGTGGGGAGCATTTGAACAAACTAGGGGGCGCATTTGAACACACCATGAGGAGCATTTAAACGCAACTAAAAGCTATACAATAAAGTAACAAACGAAATAATACATAAACCCCTTAAACAATACTTGTACAGAAAAGCTATATTTAACGCATACGGTAAATGGAAATGGTTTTATAGTTTCTGGTGTAATTATTGGGCCGTATGAATAAAAACTAAATTTATTTATAAAATTTATTTTAATTGTTAGTCATGTTAAAAATTAGGATTTAAACGAGTTTATATATTGCATGGAAATATAATTAATTAAAATCAAATAACCACCTTTCTCAGGAATTCACATCAAAATTCTTTATTAGATACTTAAATGACATTTTAATTTTTTTGTGGGCTCTATAAAAATTAAAAGTAAAATGTTCAGTTGGTGAAATTAATTGAAAAGTAATGTAATAATAATAGACGCAAAGATAATTGTAAACAGAAATACAAACATAACTTCAAAAATCCACATTCGACACATGCACGGAACATAACCCAATATAAAAAAGAAGAATAAACTGTTCTTTCTAAAAGTGTTTTTATAAAAATAATAATACTGAATAAAAATATGTTTATTTTTAAAAAAATTAAAACCCTATAAGAAACTTTATTCTTTATTCTTACTTTATACAGAAAAATTTGTATTGGCAATTACAATACAATATTTGACACAAGGAAGATTTAAAAAAAATGAAATGGTCCTTGCTTTGTCATTCATGTGTTTACTATTGATAAATTTGACGTAAATGTCATAGATCATAGAACTATATTTTTTTACTTTTCAATACGTGTATTGATATTAGCTACTTTCTTAAGTACAAATAAGTGTGCAAACTAGCACTTTCATATGTGGTCGTAGGAAAAGTTTTATTATGTTATATCGGGTATTTAAAAAGTTAAAACCAATATTACCTGAAAATAGTATCAAGTTTAACTCCCTGTATAATTAAAAATGAGCATAGATTAATTCAGTAACAAAATAGCGTTATAGAAAAGAAAACAATTTATTTCAAGTAAAATTTATAAAAAATAAGCGACAGAAAATTAAAAAAAAAGAAGGCACCTCATAGGAAAATAAAAACAGTAATTTTAACTTATCTTACTTAAGTAAGGTGTTCTAAATGACCTCCCAAAATATTAATGCATGCTTGAAAGCGGTCATTAAAAGAGTTATTTACATTACTAAGTATTTTATATACTTCGTTCTTAACGCAACCCCAAAAAAATGAGTCTATTTTATTGAAATCTGGTAACCTTGTGGCCCACCTTACCGGTCCATCTTTTCACTGAACCAGTACGGTTAAATCCATCTTTTAATTTTTCAAATATATCTTGTCTAGGTTGCCGCCTATCTGGAAACCGTGCTTGATAAATTCTAGGTGATAAAGTCAAACTGTAAGTTTCTGACAAACCAATCATGGCTAAATAGTGAAAGTTTTGTTTTAAAAAGTTTTATTTTTAATTTTCTTATATTTATACACTAATTATACTATAAAATTTCTATGAAAATTCATCTTAATAAAAATGCTATTACAATAATTATAGCATGGGATCAAAAAGATTAATAAAAAATAGTGTGTATAAGATTTTTTACTACTTATGACAATGTTTTATTCAAGAGCGGCTGGATGTTAATCACAAATATAAAATGAGATGGTTTCCAATGCTCTTAATAACAAACATTACATTCAAAAGCTTAAATCACCGTGTGCTACAGTTAGCAATTGAATGCAGACTTCAATGATGATTCGAATTGTATGCTTGGTTTGTTTATTGAAATTGCTATGAAAGTATTAATAATGGCTCGATTCATTGTCGCCTTTACTTTGTCATTATTTATGAGACCACTCGCCGTAACAGTTGATTTAACATTAGATTTCACGATTGCATAAAAGGTCACAAAGAAAAGCCGAACATCGACACTGTGGACTACTTTTCAACACTTTATGAGACTAATATGCATTAAATATTGGTTAATTAAACTTACCAATATATATAGCGGTGTAAGTGAACTATAAAATAAAATCAATATATTTTTACTCTTCATCTCTATATACCATTCTACTAAAAAAGTAGGTTTAAAAGAACATGGGAAAAAGAGAAATGAACTCTTTAATTTTTTATTAATTATCTAATTATCTAGTCAATTATGCAAATTATGTTTCTGTGTGTGTGTGGTGATGATTTTGGCGTGGAAACTAGTCCATTTGTCACTGATTTAATAATTGACCAACCAATTTAGTACCTAATTGAAAAAGTTTATATTAAATAGCCGGATTCATATAAGTAATTATATATAGGGCAAGTTACATAAACAATTGTTAAACCTCGATGCTAAATTCATTTTTGAGTTGCATTTCATACTCTAACCGAATACAAACCTTTACGTACTTGATTTCAATCTGGAAAACAGAATTTTACCGGATAGAAGCGCGTAAAATATTTCTTTACTTGCTACTACCATCCTGTAATGAAATTTAACCTTGACAGACTCCTATTATATTAAAAACTAATGAAAACTCCGTTAGGTTTCAAACGTATTGTAACGTTACAAGAAATAAATTTCTATAAGGTGCAGTCAATACCCTGGGTGCAAGTGGTTGTAACGAATTGACCATTCCAGAATGACGTCATTGACGGTCGGCCATGTTTGCTGGGTGGCATAAAAACTCATTAATTCCATTTGTTTATACAGAGTTTTGCACTTTTGCAATTTCTTGAATAGACCCAGCTTCATATTGTTTATAAGCTTGGGTGCTTTTATAAGCAATACGGAGAAAGTCAGACTGCGTGCCACCCAGAGAAAATGGCGGATCTTGTCAAAGTCACGTGTTCTGGAATGGTCAATTGTCTCCATAAACGAGGCCAACTGACCTAACCTAAATGCGGGTGTCACTTTGACAAGTGACTGTTGCCCGCAATGGGAAAGGTCAGGCTGTGGAAAAGTCGAGATGTTTCTAGAAAGAAACAATGACCAATCGTCGAAAATTCTAGAAACATAGAAAAGTATAAAAAGGGAGGCGACGAGCGGAAGGGGTCAGTTTAGCGCGAGATTCAAATCGAAGTTTTTGATGTCGCACATAAATCATCATATAAATAAGCAACTGAAGCGGCACATCGGGAGTTAATGGAAAAGCTTATGAACACGATGGACGCGTTTTCTGCAAAGAAGAGGAGACCTATCAGATGTGGAAGCTGCGGCGAACTTGGTCACGTAAGAAGTTTGTGCCCGCTACAGCCCCAATCCGCAGGAAAACTAAAAAGGGTCGACTCCCGGAGGGCGACATCGACTCGAATGAATACTCAAGACCCTCTACTCATCGTGGCTTCATTAAGACACTAATCCAATAGTATCTACGTCGACGGTATCATTGATGGGAAGAAGTACTCGATGTTAGTGGATACCGGGGCAACGAAGACCATCATCCGCCGAAGAGTCGTTCGAAAGAAGATGTCACCCTCCAGGTGGCGATTACGGACCGCTACAGGAGAAGTGGCCAAAGTTCACGGCGAATTAAATCTTCAAATTGAATTTGGTTCCTACGGATTCCAGTTGGACCTGAAGAATCGAGTTATCCACGTCGATTCCGAAGAACTGTTCCTGCACCCACGAGAAATAGCCAATGCAAAGGTTGCATTAGACGAGGACGTAGAACTTCCAGCAAGATGCGAGTTCATAACCCTAGCTCGTCTCAACGGGACCATTCAGAGTGAGATCCCAGCTATGGTGGGGCCTATAAACCATGAAAGGGCATTTTAGTCGGCAAAATATTGGTCAAGTCCACTGCAAGGGTTACCTTAGGCAAGTTCATACCCATAACTTCAGTAATCCACCAGGGGCCTGCTCCAGAGGACAAGAGTGCGACCCAGATAAGTCAGCTTCTAGCCACAGTCGATCCATCAGTGTCGTCAAAGGAAAAGAAGAAGGTGAGAGACCTAATTAGCCGATACCGTTCCGTATTGGGTTCTTCAGATGGCAAACCAGATAGACACTGGCGATGCACGACCCATCCGACAAGCCGCCCGAAGACTTCCTCAAGTCAAGAAAAAGCGGAATGTAGTCTGCAGGATATGGTGGGAGATGTGGTAGCAGAACCTTCCAATAATCCCTGGACCTCGCCGGTAGTCTTGGTGAAGAAGAAGGATGGTACAGCCCGTTTCTGCGTTGACTACCGTAGGATCAATGATGTAACCAAGAAGGACAGTTACCCGCTACCAAGAATCGACAACGGTCTTATGCATTGGCTGGATCCAAGCTGTTTTCCACCCTGCAGGAATAGCAGTTTTTACCGTACTTCCATTTGGCCTCTGCAATGCTCCAGCAACATTTGAGCGATTAATGGAGAACATCCTCACTTAATTTTATGAATTTAGTGCGTTGTTGCCTTGCATTACCGCGCAGCTATTTTCAAGGCCATAGCTCATCTCAAAATCCATTACCTCTAATTAGTTTCATTTATATAAAAAAACAAACGTGAAAAACTAGATATTCTATTATATTTTATTATTATGATAGTAAAACGTTCTAGAAGAAATTAAAACGAAAACTCGAAATTGACAAGTAAAAGAAACTAAAAAATTTGCTTAAAAATTCACATTACACTTCTGCATTTGGTTTGAAAAAATTGTTGTTAACTACAGTTTAACAAATAAATCAGTTAATCAGTGTGTAGTATTTTATATACCAATTAAAATTACATAAATTAACTTAAAGATAAATCATTCTTACATAAATTAAGTGTATTTTAAGTTTAAAATTTGTATTCATTTATTAATATCATTAGTATTTGTCAATTAAAGTGTGTCATCTAGTCATCTTATCAAAGTATTTGGAGAATTACATTAATATCTAAAAACTGGAACACATTTTTTAGATAACTAAAAGGTTATAAATTTCGATAATCTAACGGTTGTCTCGTTATTTACTAATAAAATTTTACTTAAATCAATAGAGTAATGTCAACAAATTAAGACATTTTTTGGTAATTTATCAGATGCGTTTGGACATTTTTTGGCAGGACATTTTAAATAACAGATGGCTTTTTATGATTGTTGATAAATGGGAGTTTGGCAATACTGCCTACGATGTATATGTAAATGAGGTAATAAAATGAATATTTGTTAAAGTGCTTATCAGACGTCTTGAATCTTTATAACAAACCGTTTTGATGTTTATAGTTTAAATTCCCTTTTTCTCGGAAAATAAACAAAAAAAATGTATTTTACTCTCAAGACGTAAATTTTACCACTTTTTTCTTTGCTAATTACCCTTTATTCTCGTCTAATCTTGTGGGTTTTGTTGTTTTAAATGTTTTTATTAACATTTAAATATTATTCAGTTAAATACGGCAAATCTCTTAATCTAGGTAAAATAATGATCTTGGTTAAAGGTAATTTTAAAACAAAAGTAAATTTACGCAATAATTAACGGTATTTTTTCACTACTACCCTTATACCTAACTTTATTGACTTTTGTTGAGGTAGTAAAATTATTCATTATTAACCAAGGTAGAAAACTACTATTCTTCTCTCCAAAACCAGGAGAGGCGTCCGTGTACCCCTCAAAACACCACGCATAATATCTTCAAATAGAACACGTGGTTGGGCTGTTTCTAATCGGGCTTGTCGTCCTGGGGCCCTCCAAACTAGCGTTCTTCGCGAATCAGAAACCAAGCCAATTCTTGATTCATCAGAGAACATCACGTAATTCCAGTTAGGACCATTGTGTAACATTTCTTGAGCCCATTGCAACCTTACAATTTTTTGTTGATAGGTTAGTTTGGGAACATGTAGAGGTCTTCTGCGATACAAATTTACCGCATTTAATCTTCGTGTAATTGTTTGCCTTGAGATATTCAGTCCTTCAAGTCTAGCTATTTCTCTGGATATGCCACTTGTAGATTCTTGTCGATTTCTTCGGGCTATCAGTGTTATCTGCCGGTCCTGTGCTGCTGTTGTACATCGACTTCTGCCACTTCTGGGACGATCCTTCACATCATTTGTGTCTTGGAGTTTTTTTTTTAATTTTTGATACAGCACCCTGAGTAACACCAACAATATTCGCGATATTACTTTGACTAAAGGCCTGTTGTAACAAAGCAATTACTCTAGACCTATTAAAATATGATATCATGTCTCTGGGCATTTTTAAACAGCTCAAATGAAATTTAAACAAGAATTGGAATAATGTGAAAGCACCCAAATCAATTAAATATGACCAAATTAATACAAAAACGAATCAAATTTAGTATTATTTTGATTTAAAAACGCTTTAAAATAAATATCAACAAGAGTTTTTAAAAAACCATAGGCGTAGATATATTATTTCTAAATATTCCAAACTTTTGGACATATGTGTATATACAATATATCTGTTAACAATAAACAATCTCATGAACTAAATTTATAATAATAAAGGAAGGAAAATGTTTTTGTATATTAAAAACCGTAGGTTAAGTGTGTAAAGTGTATATTAAAATCAGTAACTGAGCGCTTTCGGCTTATAAGGCCATCATCAGAGTTACTTCCTAAAAGGTGATAAACATAAAACTTAGAAGTAAGAAAAAAAGTGTAACTTACGTTAAAAGATAAAACCTTCTTCAGGTTTTCCGGATAGTGTTATTGATAAATCCATTAATAAGATTAAATATCGCCAGCTCCGAAATTTAGCCTTTAATCAACACCCGCAGAAACATGTTGATACTCCGATTTTTAGATCCCTTCCTTATTTCGGAAAAGTATCTTCCAATGTAGCCTCTATTCTCGAGAGGAATATTCCGAATCTTAAGATTTCTTTTAAATGCCAAAGAACCATTAAATCCCTTTTATGTAAAACTAAAGATCAAATTAAAAAACTGTCCAGAAGCGGAATATATAAACTCTCTTGTAACGACTGTCCAACCACTTACGTAGGTAGGACTACAAGACCTTTGGAGATCCGTATCAAGGAACACCTGACAAGACCAGATAAGTCCAGCTTTGGCCATCACTTAAACTTTAACAAACACAGTTTTTCTCCCAATAAAAACAGCACTATTCTTCATGATATTCCAGGGAATGGATATTTAAAAATGAACCTACTTGAGGATTTGGAAATTTTGAGGGAACTCAAGGTTAATCCTACCTATTGCGTTAACACGCAAATCAATTTAAATACCAAGTTCACACCTTTATTTAAATTCTTCTGGAATTGTTAAATGAACCTCCTTTTTGTTTTGTTTTGTGATTTGTTTTGTTTTATTTATTTGATGATTTTACATTTTAAATATTTTTACAACTCAAGTTTTACTAAAATAATTTTATCTGTTGATTAACATTTTATGATAACGTAGTCACTTCCATTTTATTTTCTATTTTTGTTTTTATAATAGTAATTAGTTTTTGTTGTCTTCAAGATGTTTTAATGTTAAAGCTGTTGTAATTTTAAAATTTAACTAATTTATATTATTTTAATGTGTTGTAATGTCTCTTCTGAAGAGGTTTTATCTTTTAACGTAAGTTACACTTTTTTTCTTACTTCTAAGTTTTATGTTTATCACCTTTTAGGAAGTAACTCTGATGATGGCCTTATAAGCCGAAAGCGCTCAGTTACTGATTTTAATATACACTTTACACACTTAACCTACGGTTTTTAATATACAAAAACATTTTCCTTCCTTTATTATTTCATCAAGTGTGTACAAAGTCTACAGTCTTTCATTTATTTATTAAATTTATAATGTAAAATGTGAATGATCTTCTTTGAGTGGATGTAAGATTTCTTTAATTAAATAATACAAAACCAATTTTTTTTGGCGAAAGAGTGTTAAATGACATAATTATAAGGTGAATTTTATAGAAATAAAAAAGCAAGGAGTTTTAATCTTGATAATCAAGTTATTTTATTACTTTTCACACACACACCGACGTGTAACTGTTTAAAATAGGTATAAATAACAGGTCGGCTGAAAAGTCCCCGGTCTACCACAGTAAAACACAATATTTTAACAAAATTCATTTTTTTTATTCAACATAGTTGCCTTCAAGGGCGATACAGTGATTATAGCGACCTTCCAACTTTTAGATACCATTTTTGTAGTACTCCTTCGGTTTGTCCTCAAAATAGGCTTCAGTTTCGGCGATTACCTCAGTATCAGAGCCAAATTTTTTTCCCGCGAGCATTCTCTTCAGGTCAGAGAAAAGGAAAAAGTCGCTGGGGGCCAGATCTGGAGAATACGGTGGGTGAGGAAGCAATTCGAAGCCCAATTCATGCAATTTTGCCATCGTTTTCATTGATTTGTGACACGGTGCATTGTCTTGATGAAACAACACTTTTTTCTTCTTCATATGGGGCCGTTTTTTCGCGATTTCGGTCTTTAATCGCTCCAATATGGCACAGTAATAGTCGCTGTTGATTGTTTTTCCCTTTTCCAAATAGTCGATAAACAATATACCGTGTGTATCCCAAAAAACTGAGGCCATAACTTTGCCAGCCGACTGTTGAGTCTTTCCACGCTTTGGTGGCGGTTCACCGGCCGCAGTCCACTCAGCTGACTGTCGATTGGACTCAGGCGTGTAGTGATGGAGCCAAGTTTCATCCATAGTCACATATCGACGCAAAAAATCGGGTTTATTACGACTTAACAGCTGCAAACACTGCTCAGAATCATCAATTCGTTGCTGTTTTTGGTCGATTGTGAGCACTCACGGCACCCATTTCACACAGAGCTTCCACATACCCAGATATTCGTGAAAGATATGTCCAACACGTTCCTTAGATATCTTTAGAGTGTCAGCTAACTCGTTAATATTCACTTTACGGTCACTCAAAATCATTTTGTGGATTTTTTTTATACTTTCGTCGGTAACCACCTCTTTTGGGCGTCCACTGCGTTCACCGTCTTCGGTGCTCATTTCACCAAACTTGAATTTTGCGTACCAGTCAATGATTGTTGATTTTCCTGGCGCAGAGTCTGGAAACTCATTATCAAGGCAAGCTTTTGCTTCAACTGTATTTTTTCCTTTCAAATAACAATATTTAATAAGCACACGAAATTCTTTTTTTTCCATCTTTTTAAAAATAACAAAAGTTGCTTCACTAAAAATGCAATATCTCACAAACTAATAGTCCGACAGCTTTCAAATTTTTACACGAATCTTTTGAAGGTTGATACTATCTAAAAATGAAATGGATTTAATTCTAGTGTCGTCATCTTTAGGTCAGACCGGGGACTTTTCAGCTGACCTAATATATTGTGAATTTTTAAATATTTTTTTAATATTCGGATAACTGTTAGTAGAAACTATAAATAATAATTATTTTAAGATCGTTACTTCTGGGGAACAGAAGGCAACTAAATAACTGTTCATTTTTAACTATGCGATTGAGACCTAATATTATGTCTATATTTTTACTTCTCACGACAACATCATCATAAAGAAATATACGAATTTAAATTGCTTATTTCCTATGTATGGTAATTTAGTGCATCGAAAAAAAATTAATAACCAAAATTGATATGTTACACATATTTTAATTTATCATCAACATCTATGACATCCTGAAATAACCTGTGTAGATATTAAACTGCTTTCATTATAATAAGTGTGTGTAAGCAATAATCAACAGTAATTTACAAAATGTCTTAATCTATTTTACCGAAGCTTAAGCATCAATTATAATGAAATGAAATCTAACCCTTTATTATTTAGAATGTTTTGCATAAATTATAAATCCCAATTTTAGATATTGTTTTTATAATATTTATTGAATAAACAAAATGTATTTGTTGATTACGTTCGTTAAAAAGCAAAAAGCACTTAGGTACACATTTCAGGTTTAATAAACATTTTTACAACTTTCTCAGTTTGCATATTATTATTGTAAGTGGATATACAAATTAAGTAATATTTCATTTTTAATAGTATTTTTAAAATGTAGTTATATTTATTTAATTCGACGTCAACCAACTGCTACGTTTCCATTATGGCGAAGAAGTTCTTATTAAATATTCAAATATGACATATTAACAACCTCGTTAAACATTAAATATTATTTGATATTTCCTGGAATAAAATACTCCAAAATGAATACGAAATTGCCGAACAATTTAACGAGCAAGTAAAAAAATTTATGAGTAGGTATTTAATTAATAACGCCAATAAATAATATTGTTCATATGAATGACCAAAGAATTGTTTGAGCATTGTCTTTTTCGTAGATTTCGAAGAAAATAATATTCTATAACCCAATATCTACTATAATTAGAGTAGAGTAGACCTTAATACGGATTTGATCTACAACTCTTTAAGTTTATAGTGTGTTATAAATTAAGTTGATTTTTTGTCTTCTGAAAATCACGTATCTAGCTAATACACCGTTATTATTGGATTTCAATAAGAATGAAAGGCAATATGGCCGTATCTAGGACGTGGCAAAGGCAGCACTGGTCACGGATTCAAAGTCCACAAGGGCGCCAAAAATAGAAGCCACAAAAAAGGTCAACTCTCCTATTTTTCAATAATTTCACTATTCTTGGGATGAAGAGTTGATGGTTCAAATAATATGTTACGTGCATATTTTTTTTTCTTTCTTTCTTGTCATAGACAAAGGTCATTTTGCCAGATATTCTGCCTGCTGTTTCATTCTGGTTGCATTCTGGTCAATAAATCAGTGAAGTTTTTGGCCTTTAAAGATTTATTGACGTTTTTTCTTTTGATCTTTCTTCATTAACCTAATCAATCAACTATTTTTCAAATCAAAAGCTAAAAAACAATCCATGGAAAAAAAACGATGTGCATACCTATTATACAAGTTTCCCACATTTGGCGCCCAACGTGGGGAGAATGCAGTATTAAAGTATGTTTTATTGACTTTATAAATAGGGGGCGCTGTTTAGCATATTGCAACAGGTGTAATATTACCTATATACGGCTCTGAGAGGCTGAGTAGTGACCTAAGGACTATTTACCCGCATTACAATTAATAGTTGACACTGAATTTTCATTCATTTTTTTATTTGTGTTATTTTAAAAATAACTGAAAGGACAACCCAAGCCAAATTGTTTGTTACTTTGTTACATCATCATATTGAATTATTAGTTTCAACAACAAAATATATACATATTGCAAAGATAAAAATTAGTTAAACTAAGGTGATAAAATAATTTCAACAGAATTTGTCTTGTAAATAAAATTTTTCGTCTACTTCTACAGAAAGTTACATTTTTCGTAGTAATTTCCGGATGAAAAATCGACAATTTTTAAAGGAAAACACTTTTCGTCCGCAAACTCCTTTCTGGAGAAGGGCGGCTGGGAAATTCAGACGCGATAGGATACCGAATGACACGATAAGACGGAACCTGAAAATAAAACATGACATATTAGAAATGATATTAGAAAACAGCAGCTGGTGTGGTATGGACATGTTCAAAGAATGTCGCAGACACGAATCCCAAAGAAAATCTTAAATTGTAATCCACACGGAAGGAGAAAACAAAGAAGACTACTTCAACACTTCAACAAAAATTTCGCCCCTTTGGATCATTCTGGCAATCTTGTTTTTGCCTTCAATCGATTCTTCTATATACTTTTCTGCAACTGAAGAACTCTTCCATCCACCGTGCTGTTGTAGAACTTTAAAGGTCAGCTCCAGTATTGGCCAACAACATTGAGGATGTCTTCCTGAAGCAATGACCTGTATACTTTTCTGGTTGGTCTAGTTTTAAGAACTCAGCTATTTTCTTAGGTGCTCCGCCAACAGTATGTATACCAGCTCTTTGAGACAGACATTTTCTTTGTCTATAACCCACCAAAAGAGCTTTCAGGGAGACGTGTTGCCGTAAATTCATGTATTTTCTAAACACATCCAAATAATGAACCTCATCTCTGTTAATCACAATGAAAGCTCGTCGAATATGCGTTTTTGTTTGGTTAATCTTAACTACTAGCTGAGTACCCGTATCCTCCACATCCTAACTTCTAAATTATAGATCTCTTCCCTTCGGCAATCTCCAGGAACTCCAAGTAATGCTATCACTTTGAGTAATAGATATTCTTTATCTGGAGCGTCCCTCATGAAGCTTTCAATTTGTTCCTTTGTCAGCATCTTCGACTGGTTTGGCTGATGGTCTACATTTTGTTTTTTCAAAAAACTTAGGGAAACTTGATATGTTGACATTCTTATTAACCATAATCATTGATTTTACCATCGAGTATTTGGACCATAATGAAGAAGGGTTGAATGTTTTTTACTGAAAATTTAAACTGTTGAAAAGAATATTCTTTAAAAAAACTGTTCTTACTTTTCAAAGTGTGTTGTTCACGCCAGTTGCAAAACAGCGCATATTCTTTTTCATATCTTTTCGCAGACTTAACTGGAATGATTTGCCCCATCGCTTCCGCAGTTTTCTCAGCAATTTCATCTAATTTCAGATCCATTTTCTCCGCAGATATTTCGTGTGTGCAGAAAAATTTAATCTGTCTGCCTTTATTTACATTGTTACTTGGTAACCGCTGTTCATTTTTTATTTATAAAGCAAATCAACCATGTTAAGAATAAATCAAGTAACATAATTTTATCACAGAAGTAAACATGACTTCCTAATAAAATGATCAAATATGTCATTTCAGTTTCATATTTTATTGCGTTTAAACCCAAAGGCAGTATGAAAAAAAATATAGTACGACACACGTTTACGATACTCGATTAGATATTCTTGACTCGGCTCCTTCGTCGCCTGGTCCATAAACATCTATCTCGTACCGTAATAAGTCACTTCCCGGACTTGTAACGTAAATAACTATTTTCGACTGATAAAAGAAGCCCTTATTGAGTACTTAATTCTCAATCGTTGGAAAATTATTAATAACTAATGGTTCAAGCTCTTAATTTGCTAGCATTGTCCGGAGGATTAAATACTTTATTAATTAACTTGACTAATATAAGAAGCACTTAATGACCACTTGTCTATGGAAAACAATTTTTAACCATTTTCTGACACCTCATTCGGCTCTAGACGTTGTTAGGACTGTTATTTTACAGTGCTAGCTTAATTAAAATCTAGCAAATTGTTTAAATTTGCCCATTCTTTTTAGAGCATCAGATTTATTGTCTACGCACTAAATTAGCGATCAATTTCTAGTGAAATTGCGACTAATTTTGCTCATTTTGCCATGGGCTTCACACACGAATATTTTACAATATTCGTTCATTCTCTTATGATCTTTAAACGTAACAAAGACTTGACAGACATGCCGCTGGCAACTTCTTTGAATCATGACATGAAAGTTTTATATTGTATGCTTTTAAAGTATAATAATATGTAGTTTCAATTATTTGAATGTTGTGATACTACAATAAATAAAGAAATTGAGGTATTAATTTATATTTTAATGAAATCAAGAATTACAATTTAATACTCACTACTTACGTTGATTAACATTAATTTCGATGTCGTACCCTAAAATTATTGTAATAATTGGTTTTGAATGAAGCGGTTTAAAATTTTGATCCGTTTTGGATCGTAAAAGTAAATGTAAACATATAAATTGTAGTTATTTCGTGTAAAATGGATCTAAATTGCTGTGTTCCAGATCACAGCAATGTAATTAGCCGAAGGTAATGGTAGAAATAATTCCAAGAAGTTTCATGCTTTTTTGGAGTTCCTGGATTGCAATATTATTTTTATAACTGTATAAACAAAATGTATTTTAGCTACAATAACTTTATAAAGGCACTTTCTAAAGTCCAGAAATGATACAGTGAATAAAAAATAAAATAAGACAAATAGACATATTCAGGTCGATTCTGTTTAAGCCTTGTTATCGTAACCACATTGTTAAATTTTTTAAATAATAACAATATGGTAGTTTAAATTCGTATTTAGTTTGGGCTGCAATAGCAATATTTGTTATTATTTTGATTCATAACAATATTGTTATAACAATGCTAAAAATTTCTAATTTTAAAGCTGACAACACTGCAATTATTGTTTTGTGTCATTTTGTGATAAAAAAAAAGAATGTGAGGTTAGTGTTTGCGCGATAACCTACAAAATTAGTAGTAATATTCAAATAAGAAACTCCTAAATAACAAATGGATTTACTAGAAAACTGTTTAGAAAAAATGCAGTTTTAACTACAGGCAAAATGCACCCACCACAGTGAGGTAGAACCAGCCATTTTGTTACAAATTTTGTCTTTTACATATAGTGCCAAAATGCAAAACACAAAAGCAGAATTATACACCCAGAGGTCAAATGAAATGGCTAGTGCACTTAAGGAAGTGGCTAGTACAATTTCCCTCTTATAATTATGACTGAATGATATTTTAAAAAGAGAAAAACAATTTTATTTATAATTGTGAAAAATGTCTAGTTCATCTAAAGCTTCCTGCAAATATTATGTAAAACTGAAAAGGAAGTACTTTTTTTTTCTTTTCTTCTTTCTTGGCATAGACATTAGTCATTCAGCCAGACTCAATATATCTACAGAAGATTACAAAAGGTAGAACGTGTACACATACTTCTCGCCCAGGGGCCGATCAGGGCATTTTTGTTTAGACATACAAGACAAGGCCTCGGAAAGAAAGGTAATATAAAACAAAGGTTAAAAACAAAGGTTCCAAGACTGTTAAGATTCACCACCTATTATAGTATTTGGGTGTTTCTTAAAAATTTGAAGATTGGATCGAGAGTCTGAGGTAAAGCTTCTCTGCAGAGCATTGAAGGTATATTCATTGGGGCAAAGAAATTGACCTTTATCAGGTTTCTATATAGCTCATCGCAGAAAGTCTTATTTTTATTGCATTCAAATAGTATGTGTTCCAAGTTTTCCATTTTTCCACAGTAGTCGCATAAGTCAGTTTCTTTGACATTTATCCTATTCAAATGTTGTCCATAGCTGGCGTGTCCTAACCGCATTCTTATTACCGTAGTAATATATTTCCTGGGCATGTTTAGATTATTGTACCAAGTTGTTTTGGGTAGGTTTGGCTGTATTAATGTATATTGTGCAATATGACTTGTGCAAAATTCTTTCCAATCTGATTTTCATATTTTAAATTGCTTCATTTTGCAGAAGTTTTGGAAGTCCTCACTGCAAAACTTGTAGTCTAAATCTTCTCCAGTATTTATCGCGGATTTGTCAACGTGTTCATTGGGTAAAATACCTATATGAGCTTTTACCCAAACCAAAATTATATCAACTTTTCTTTTCCTTAAATCTGCTACAACATTTATTTTCAAGATGTAATGGTTTGCTTGTTCATGTGGTAGATTCATTTTTTCCAATGATTTTAAGACTGATAATGATTCTGAAGCTATCACAGCCTTTTTTTCTTTAGAATTTAGTACAAAGATTAAAGTTTCCAAAATGGCAACCGCTTCTGCGCTGTATATTGAGAAATGTTTATTATGCTTTATTAATTTGTTCATCAAGTTTGAGGGAATATAAAAAGCACAACCAACACCTTGTGAAGTTTTAGAAGCATCTGTGTACACCACAAGTTTGGCAATCGATCGAGTATACTTCGAAATGTGACTTGTCTGATGGCTGCATTCTCATTGTATTGGGGTAAAATTATTTTTATACTGGTTAAGAAGTCTTCAAAGTTTGTATTAGTAAAAATTTTTACATCTTTGGCTAGCATGTTAATATCTATTGTACAATTCTGTATGGCTTTGCATAAGGGGAAAAGGAAGTATGTACTAATGTTACCTGCAGTAGCTTGTTTGTAATGCAACACTTGTAAATGAAAAAGAATTGTATTCATTCTTGTTGCCTCTTTCGCAAATTCAGATAACTATTGTATTCAAGACATATTTTCATATTCATTTAAAAAATCGACTTTTGTCACCTTGGTATATAAAAGTACCTTGCTGAGATAGCCAGCTTTTTAGCAAGATCTATTAATAAATGACAGATCATATTGCTTAAAACTAAAGATTAGAATACCATTTTTTGCAAAACTTGCTATTGAAACATTGAAACATTGAATGTAATAATGATCATATGCATGTTTATATTTATACCTTCTTATGAAACTGCTAATTTTAATGTTATGAGTGTATGTACTATTTGTTAAACAGGAACCAAATTAATGAATACTTTACTACATTTATTTAATTCATTACGTGAGTTTTAAGTGAATGATTTTTCAAATTTGTTTTACTTAAATCTTTGAATTGTTCTGTAAACAATTGCCATGTTTCACACTGATTAAATATGTATGTACTTGTTAACTGGAGCTTTGTTAACTTGCGAAACCAGCTAACTGGAAACATTGAATATTTTACATATTGTGTGTATGTTAGGTCAATGTTTCGTTCAATTGTACCTATAACCACCATTGTTGAAATATATACAGGATATGAAATAAAAACTAAGCCAGGAAAAAAGGTTTAACATTAATTGTATATTTATTCATTACAACATAGCTTACGAAAACTATTATGTCTACTTCGTGCAACGAAATGTCTATTTAAGAATGATTAATTATAAACTTATGGCTAATTAGTTGTTTTATCCATTTCTAAATTAAGATTTTGATTCTGTAATTTGTAAGGAATTTATATTGGTTTCTTATATAACTGTTCTCTTTTTGACGTTATGAGTCCATTCACTTTTATTGATTTAAAGAGAAACGAAAAACTTTTAATTAGAGCACTTCCTATGTACCCATTTCCTATTACAACTCTGCAACCCCAAGTTGAAAATTATGTTTGGAATTCCTTGGTGTTTTGAGATTACTCAGCGGGATTCCATTTGCTTTGAAGTTTAAATATTTAGAAATATTTTTCACAAGTTTACAGCTTAAAAAAATAACTCTACAAAAGATAATATTTATTATAAGCTAACATTTAAGAATCTTAGTTCCAGCTTGTAATTTCTAATTAAATGAGTGAGAAGGTACTAGAAAAAATTGATAATTACCAGTTCTTGCATTTGGCTCAATATTTATTTAATTTCAAGATGAGTACTAAATATATACAGTAAGTCAGGCAAAAACGAAGGTAGCTTCCGCCTTGGCAAACACACCTCTGTGTTTCCAGCAGAAGTCTACGCTTGTACAAGAGAGAATAATATGAGAGCTTAGGACATATCAGAATCTACAGCAACAGTCAAGCTGCCCTTAAAGCCTTAGAAAGCTTTAGGGTGTCACCCAGTTTTATATGGAATTGCGGCGAACAACTTAGAAGACTGGCAACCCACAACTGGAGTGGGTATCAGGACATCATGGAATCGCTTGCAATGAGAAAGCTGACGAACTAGCAAGGCGAGGATCATCAACTCCACTTAACGGACCCGAACCGGCAGTAGGCATTCCTAAATGCTCCATCAAGTCGTGGTCAAAAGAGTGGGTTAGAAGGAAACATAAAATTGACTGAATGAACACGCCCAAACAAATACATTCACAAAAGAACCATCTGAAAAAGTAGCAAAATAACTGCTCATAATGAACAGAAATAAACTACGCATCACAGGATTACTCACGGAACACTTCCTCAGTAGAGAACACCAGCAAAAATTGGGACTTTATAACGAAGGACTTACATGTATTACCTCTGTGAGAACCTGGTCACAGAAGGCAGATACTATTGTAACCAAAAAGGCAGGGAGCCAATTTGTAACTACAAAACTCTTCAAAAGAGATCCCGGCTAAGAGACCCTCTCCAGGAGGTGGTTCGACTCCAAGTTAATGCTCACTATAGGAAGGATTTGGCGCCACTATCTTTTTGTACGCTTTCGGTTAAGCAAACAAACTACACAAAAACTAAGGTGAGAAAGATAGAAACACCTTGTAATTAGTTTAATTAAACAACAAATAAAGAAGCTACTTAAAACAAAAGACCGATCACGCTACACTCTTAAGACTTATAGTCTAAGGTATACAAATAAAACTGTTTTTTAAAATATTCAATATTTATTGAAACTGTACTTGCCGATAATGAACAGAAAGAAATTTTAAAAGGGGACGTAACTTTAGGTTTCTGTACTGTGTAGAAGGGCGTCTTTAGCTTCTTCGTAGAGAATTGGGGATGAAAGTTTCTGGATGTTTATTTACTGGTTCTGCCAGCTTGAGATGTAGTGGTTTTCCTAACGACTCAGAAGTGGTTTGGATTTAGGCTTCTGTGGCCTCAACATCAGCTTAAAATGGTTTGATGGTTTGAAGGACTATCTCCACATAGGGACCTTCCAAAGAATGCTTTCAACTTAGCTCTAACTTAGCGGTAACTTAACGATAACTTAGCAGTAACTTGGCTCTAACTTAGCGGGTTGTGTCTTGTAACAACCAAAAGGAAAGTTCCAAGATGAGCTACTAGCACGCTTTCCCACTACAGTAATCCCAAAATCCGTGTCGGCCATATTTAACTCTACTACACAGCATGCGGTGGAGTGGAGCTAGTCAGCTGAATAACTATAAGTTTGAGTGAAGTTTATAACCGATTTTTATGTGGTCCGCTAAATTAATTCTGTTGTACTAACAATACTTATCTTAGATATAGTAGTTATCTTAGATATAACATTAAAAATAATTGAACAACTTTTGGTAAACTACATAAATTAATTATTTGAAGGTAGTCTTAAAAAGATAATACTAATTTAATAGTTTTCTACTATACTATAAGATGTTGTAATTTCATTTATTTTAGAAATGACTAAAGAAGGTTAAAACATTTACCGAAAACTTTCACTAAAACTTACAATACCAGAATTAATCTAATCAAGGCAGGCACTAAAAAGAAACATTTTCAAAAGTAAGATATTATGTTAAGTATCGCGAACGTATTATCTTAACTAAGTTCATTGTCAATAAATTCATATGCTTTAAGATTTTTATAGATGATACGATCAAAAACATCAAATATCAATCCCATCTGTCAACCAGTTTCTTTTTTTTATCAGATCAGTTCTACATTTTACTCGATGATGTGCATTGAATAGAGCTTAAAAAATTTAAACATCGTGTTGACTAAACTATTATTTGGAAATATAGTAGAAAAAGTGACGATGTAAGAGTTTTGTGGACATTAGATATAAAAAAAGATACAAAAACTCTTAAATCGATCCATTATTATTTGTCAAAACTAAAACGTGCTATTATACAAAAATAAAGTGATTAAATAAATATGTTATGATGGATTTCAATTAATCAAGATTAAGATTAATAACATAAGCACATTTATATTGCGGGCCTCATAATCTCTAGGAAGTAAATAATGAATTATGAATAAATGAATATTTAAATATAAATTTTACTTAATCAATATTTTTTCAAATAATTATGCTTATATACTTTTTTTTGTTCTAGGTAAGGCAACGTTTTAAAAATTATCTGAATTTACTTTTTAAGACAATGTTCGGTAAGTAGCGATGATTCTTTAACTATTTTAGTCAATTGTTATTAGATTAGATTGTCTTGGGTCGTATAAGATAATAAGATTTCTTTGTACTTCGCAATTTAAGTGTCAAATTAGGATATTGATTTAGGGCTGAGAATGTAGGGTTAGAAACTTGGAACAACATAAAAATTGATTAGTTTTTGACATTGGTTCGTATTATTTTACATAAATTTGTTTTATAAAATTTAAAATTCTCATCAGTTGGCATTTATAAAACTTTTTTGCGGAATGATTTAGTTTGGAGTATTTTTTTATTTTAAATTTAATATTGATGACCGGACGTTTCTATAATTAATAAGTGAAATATCCTGTTTTAACTAATATAATAATTCGAAAATAAATCTGGATTGAAGAGTCGGAAAGAGTAAAGAGAGTAAATAGTCAAAGGAAATGACGATTTCAAATGAATTCAAAACAGGAATAAACATTTTAAACGAGCGTAAAAAACTTTTAATTCTATTTAAAGAAACATGACATTCAAGTGTTGGCACGTTATTTTCTTTTTCTGTTTTAAACTTATTAAGGAAAAATATTCATTTCTTTTAAAACAGAATAAAATATTGATTTATTTTAGTAGTTATATATTATAAACTTCTGAACCATCGACAATTGGATTTTAATAGTTATTTTCCTAAAAAGTGAAACGCTTGGCTCCAAACACCACCGCGCGTCGTTCGTGGTGAAAAGTTACTTTACGCAAGCGTTAGCAACAATTTTTTTTCTACAAGCGTGAGAAAAAACTATAATATATTTGTATCTGTAATTTTTGAAAGGTAGCTCTCCCATATTAGCCAGTTCTCGCGCCTAATACAGAAAATCTTGTTAGAAAGAGTACCGGACAGAGGACGTGTTAGACTGTCTCATCTTCTTGTTCACATCCTCTACATAGTGGGGTGTCAGATAAACCCAACCCTTTCAGATATTTTCGTAGGTGACAATGGCCAGCAAATATGTCTGTTGCCATACGCGTATTTATGGCCACGTATTGCTTGGTTCTTCTGCAACCTTTTTCTTCGTCTCATCTTCCCTTGAATTTGTCAAGGGAGCGTTCCTTTACTAGGTAGGTCAACCACCGCTGATGTCTGCAAGCTGACAAAATTGCCAGGCCCCAAAATATTTAGGGAGGCAGTTCTTCTAGCTAACGAGTCAACTATGCGGTTACTTTTTGAAATTCCATGACCTCTGATCCAGCCTAGAGTAACCACGTTATTGTTGCAGGCTTCGGTAAGGGTCATGTGACATCTTTTCATATACAGGGTGTTTCACTAGGATAGGTAAAAAACTGAAAAATAATTGGGGCTTGCTTAGTAAATTTTTTTTCTAACGCCATCCGTTTTCAAGATAAAGGGCGTTGAATAAAATAAAAAATTACACATTTCTTACGATTTTGCCGAAACTACTGGCACCATTGCAATGAAATTTTATACGAATATGTTTTGGAAGCTGATATATCCCATGAATTTGTTTTTATAACTAACTCTCATAGAGGGCGCTAGTTACACGATTCATACAACGTATTATTCAACATAACTATTTTTAGGGTAGAATTATTAGTCGAAACTCCAAGTGAACATAAATATCGTTTAATTCTACACTAAAAAGGTACTCTTGGTAAAACTCGATATTATGTACCGTTTTCGGAATATTTTGATTTGAAAATTATGAAGTAATAACCGCTCCTCGTATAAGTTAATGATGAAGTTCGCTTTAGAAAAAAGGATAGACTTGTGTATTCGTGAAAACGGAGGACATTTTGAACATTTACTCTAATTGAATTTTATGTTATGTTCTTTGTTTTTATTTTAATTTTCTTATTGTAAGTTTTTTTAATTAATAAATTTATCATTAACTTATACGAGGAGCGGTTATTACTTCATAATTTTCAAATCAAAATATTCCGAAAACGGTACATAATATCGAGTTTTACCAAGAGTACCTTTTTGGTGTAGAATTAAACGATGTTTATGTTCACTTGGAGTTTTGACTCATAATTCTACCCTAAAAAAAGTTATGTTGAATAATACGTTGTATGAATCGTGTAACTAACGCCCTCTATGAGAGTTAGTTATAAAAACAAATTCATGGGATATATCAGCTTCCAAAACATATTCGTATAAAATTTCATTGCAATTGTGCAAAATCGTAAGAAATGTGTAATTTTTTATTTCCTTCAACGCCCTTTATCTTGAAAACGGATGGCGTTAGAAAAAAATTTTACTAAGCAAACCCCAATTATTTTTCAGTTTTTACCTATCCTAGAGACGGTGTTACCTTTTTTTTGAAACACCCTGTATATTATATAAGATAATAGAAAACTATAATTAATTAAAAGATCGAAAATTCTATTTAAGAAAAGGCCTGAAATTTATTGTAACAAAAAGCAGGGTGGGAATAAAACAATCTCTTCATGTCATTATAAGAAGTCGGAGAGAAAGTTTTAATTTAAACAAATAAAATAAGTCATAACGTTGGAAACGAATGCAGTAGTGAAAATTTATTAAATGCAAATTCAGGAAGAAGAACATCCGAACCTGAAGATATCAAAGAAGGCCATTCAACTGAGCCAAACTCACAAAATGCAATGAATAGCAAAAGGGTTATTAAAATTTTGTAAAACATATTGGGTTAATGTTAGAAATGTCCATAACACTAACAAACTGAATAATAATACACTGATTAATTAAAATCACACTTTAACAGGTAATGGCGGCGATCATAGAAAAGACGGAATTCATAGAACATGAAACATTAGAAGTAGAAGTACAAAACTAGGTTACAAAATCATGATATCTGTGGATATAAGATTACCACAAGGACAATGTTCAGTTATTATAAAAAAGGCAAGCAAATTAGGTAAAACAACTACAGTTAAACAATATAAACCAATAAAACTAAGTATGAAAACAATAATATACAACTAAATTATATCACCTTAATTTAACGAGGGAGTTTACTAACAAATATGAAATTCCAGTTTCTGTTGTAAATCTAATAAATAATATTTTTTCTCTAATTAAAATACGCAATATAAATTTTCTCATGAACCTAACCTAACTATACATAAACGCATTGAAACATGTTTTTTTTTCTTCTGATTTATTGATACTTCAAAATCTATTTGTTTGTATTGCAATAAATATATACTAATGCGTGTTTCCGTCAATCTCAAGGCGATCATATAAAATATAAAATGAGTTTTCAGTTTTCATAACTACCTGCTACTAGACCTGCCTAGACTGTCCATTGTTTAGTATTTATTGAGATACATAAGCGAACGTAGACGTAGGGGGCAATACACAATATCACATTCCCATCAACAAAAATATACAAAAGTTAAACCTAGAAAGTGAAACTCAAGTTAAACCACAAATATCCTGTTAAGAAAGAAAATATGGTATTCACCATAGAATAATATTAATAGTGCATAAGATTCAACAGCTTAAAATAAAAAAAAAATATAATTCACATCACAAATAATAGACTATTTTGTCTCATCCCTCATCTTTCAACCCCGCATTCTTTTTTTCGTTTTTTATTCCATATAGTAGCACCGACTAGTGGCTTTTTATACTATACTTGAAACAATGTCAACTTGTTTATTTCCATATTGTATATGGTTGTTATGTATTTCTTTCAGTTGGTTAAATATAAAAGTTTTGCCAAGCTGTTGTTAAATTAATCACAGTATTTTCTTGTGAATTCATCATAAATTTCAACTATTTAATCTAAATGTAGTTCAGTATCACTATCGTCTTCATTTAAATTAATAACTAAGGGTGCTACAGTTATATTAACATTTCGATATGTACCTTCAACCTTAATAACATGCTGAATCGAATTTTTCCAGCTATCAATGGGAATATTACTTGTCACATTTCTGATTAACTCTATAACACTTGAGTTTAATGTGGGTGAAACGTTTTCCGATCTAACTTTGGATTTTAGCTGATGCCACATGTTTTCTATAGGATTGAACATGCAATAATATGGGGGAAGCCGTAACACTGTGTGGCCCATATTTTTAGCAATAGTATCACAAACGTATTCTTTTTCAATACCGAACATTGCTACAACTTGTAAGAGATCACGTTTTGTGTACGATTCTTCAAAATAAAGGTCATTTTTTAACAAATACTCTTGAATTTTCCATTTATTGTTGTTGCTATTTGGTACTTTATTTAATTGACGGCTATGATAAGTTGCATTGTCCATTACAATTATACTTTTTTCCGGTATATTCGGCAATAAATAATTCTCAAACCAATCTTCAAAAAGTTCTGCTGTCGTATCTTAGTGATAATCCAAACTTGAATCTTTAATATTCTTTGCTGATAACAATAAAGCGTTTGGAACCCAACCTGTTTCTGATCCGGCATGTATTATTGTAATTCTTTGTCCTCTATTTGATGGAGCCTTTGTTTTGCAATTTCCCGATGAATCAACAAAACCCTTCGTTGAAGTATCCATGTCTCGTCGAGGTAGATAATTGAAAGGTTTTCACTTCTATATTTTTGAATAGCTTGTAAGTAATGACAACGCCACATTCGTAAACGATATGACTCCATTATCACTTGTCTTTTATTAATGGTACAATATTTAAATCCCATTTGAGAAATAATTCTCCACAAAATTGTACGGCTACAAATAATTTCCGTGTCGTCTTTAAGTAACCGTTTTTTTTATACAATCTAGGGTTGGTATCATTTGTTCTTGGTATAGGACATATCGTTCGTCGGATTATATCTTTTTGTATTTCATCAACACATTTCGTATTATTAACGTCACTTCGTTTTTTTCGTTTACTTATTGGCTTATTGATAATATCTTTTACTGTGGATATTGGGGTTTTGGTTAACTTACATGTTTCTTCTGCTGCATCGGTTACACTATAACCTCGATTATTCAATGTTTCAAACACATTTTTCACAATTTGTTTCGCATCCGGCGATAAATGCACTTTTTTTGCCCAAGGACGCCACATACTTAGTTATAAACACAAGATTACTTTTAGAGTATAATGTTTAGTACAAACCAAAATTCTAGGAGAGAATTTTAAAAACAAATTACCCCGAAACTCCCACTTTCTCTTCCAAGATGATTAAGAAAATCAAAAATCATTTACTAATGATTTACTATTGATGGTCAGTAATAATAATTTAAAATTTTATCTGAAAAATAAAAAATCCAAAATATATCTTCCTGGACAAAAATAAATAATACCTTTCTGTAAATGTTCGAAGAAATATTAACCACCTTTTATTAGTAATCCCTTAAGAGCAGTTAAGAGCAGGTACCAAGTCAACGAATTATTGTGAAACGTACTTTACAACAATATTAACTGGCGTCTTTTAAAAATAAGCTACTAAAAAAATGGAAGGTGTACGTATGAGTAGAAAAATATTTGTACGTCAATGGCATAGCGACGAAAACTGCCATAAATACAGTTTTTTTCTTAATTAAGAAACGGTAAGCATGTCATATCGACTATTAATTTTGATTGGCTATTAATAGATGTAGCCTTAAAGATAACAAACATCTAAATTGTAAAATATTGATATAAATTAAATTATCTCACTTTCTATACCTACGACGACAGTTGGATATGTATCTATTGGTAAACTCAAATAAGCGAAACAGATATAAGGAGATCCTTATCAAATGAAATTGCATTGACAATTGTGACGAGCAGGTGTTTTACAAGATTAATTTTGTGTACAATGAAAGTTGATGTCCGTGTAAAATATTGATATTAAAAGTTTAGTCGCGCCTTGAAATGAAAGAAAGTAGTTAGTCAATATTATAATTTGATAAATGGTACTGTCATCGTACAGTTACCTTTTGTTAATTGAACTAGACAAGTTAATGTTCGCAGAGAGTTTGAAGTTAAATGTGGAAATATCAGATGTAGATAATTGTCATTTATTACAAAGAGAAGTAGTGAATAAACCGTACCATGCAAACTACTTAGCAATAGTGCAACAGGTATCATCCGCGGACATTGCAGCCCAGAAAATTGGGGATTATATTTATAACAAAATTATACCATGCATGTCTTTAAATAACCCTAAGCTCAACCCTTTAAAGACTGAGTATAAGTTTGCTTGGTAATCTAAGGATCCTGGAAAAAATTCCACTAGCATCCTTAAATCAACCATTAGAGACCATGTCAATTAAGTTTGACTTTGAGACACCGTTTGAAGTGGTTATAGGAAACCGTTAAGATGTTAAAGAAGTCGAACCAGAGCTGGAAGAGGGCTCATTGGTGTGGTACACAGATGGATCCAAGATATATTATAGGGTTGGAATGCCCCAACTATCTTTCAGGCGTAGATATATCCAGGAGTGTCTCCGTAGAGACACCCGAAGAGCAACACCTGAAAAAACAAAATCCCTTCTCGAAATGAGCAAAAAAGATATAAAATTGACCGCAGGTCTGCTCACTGAACACCGCCCTTTGAAGTATCACCTCAAAAAATGGGGAAATCGAAAAGTTAAAACTGTCGTTTCTCCGAAAGCGCCAAAGAAATGGAGGAACAAATATTATACAAATGCGTATCATTGTTCTGCAAACGTCTTAAATTCCTAGATGGAGTTGCTTTGACTTTGACTGAAATTAGGAATTTGTCCTCTAGAAAAGAAAGCTGCTTAACTTTGTTAGAAGTATTGGCGTTCTAGATGTAATCAAGGTATTCCTCATTGGCCATTACCCCCTAGAACTCTTTATCTAAACCAACCTGCACTGTACATTATTGGGATCAACACCAGAGAGTATAAGATGCACACGGGCTCGCACTGAAACTCTTCAGCAGTTATCAAGAAACCTATTCCATCAACTTTGGCTACAAATTAGATCAAAACTGTACCAAGCAGTTATTAAGGCTCGTAGAGGGCACACTTCACATTAATCAAAATTTTACTGCATTCTGAAAATGGTTACAAAAAATGTTTTCAATTTTAATTTTTTATTTTCTACGAAAGTTTTGAAATTGTTGATTTTGAAGGAGATGCAGTTATCTTAATTTATTTTTTTATGCAAAACACCTACTTGAACATCCAACTTCACTCTTACACACCAATTACATCCAAATACTACACACTTGTAATAAAAAACAAAATTTAGATTTCCTTGAAGAACTTGAAATAAAAAGACATCTAGCAGATCCACAATTTAAAGTTGTTAATGAACAAATAAATCTGGGAAGTTCTCCACTTTTAAAGTGTTTGCTTTGATTGAGTCTTCATTTTATATAAGACGTAATTGTAACACAAATATATTAAGTTATTGTAAAGATCAGCATGATATAGTTTTTTCCTGGTTTTACTTTATCATTGCACAGTTATACTGATCTTAGAGGGAAATACATCTAGGATAATCCCTTAGGGCTAATAACATCTAGGCTTAAATATTGTTATGTCTTATTACTTCCATACTTGATCTAGCCTTAGAAACCCTAATAAACATCAGGTACCTAGCTACAAACAAACAAATAGTAACTTCAATATGTCAATCTGATGATGCTAGTTGTCTAGCGAAACTAAACTATACTAAACTAAACTGAGTTTAAAAAAGCAGTTTTTTAAATAAATAGTGGAAGTTTGTTAAAACGAAGAGTTTTTTATTATTCTTAATAAGATGGACTTAAAAAAAGTAAGGGTTAGTACAATCAATTTAAGATGAATATCTTAAATTGATGATAACTGTTGAATACAATGTTATTGCACCATATACCTATGTTTGCAGCTAGTTTAGACATAAATAGTATCAAAATTTATTAAAATAATAAAAACGAAATATTTCTTCAGTTTTGGCATTCAAAATGTATATTTAAATAAAATTCTTTTTAACAAAGTTTACAAAAAATGAAGTATGTTAAAAAAAAGCTTTTTTACAAAATGCACATTAAACTAGATTTTAATCTGCCTCATCATCAGACACTTGTGACATATTTTGAGAATGAGGTAGATTTAAATAAGTTGGCTATACCTTGTCCAGTATAAATATGGGGGCACGTCATCAAAGTGAACAAATCGCTCTGTTAGTTGGACTTCCTTCATTCTTTTGCTACTGTCAATCAGTTCTTTTTTCACTGTAAATTTGGTAAATATTGAAATTCGTAGTCCACAAGTTATTACAAAAGATAAATAAATGCTTTAAGAAAGGTTAATTTTATATCAAATACAACTCGTGGGCTTATAAAATATAACCTTCAAACGAACAAAGCTTCGTTTGATATTTACTAGATTCTAATATTATTTTAAATGCTTGGCAACACAGTCCCGTTCTGACAGCTGTGACGTGCAACTATATGGACAAGGTATACGTTATTATATTTTAATGTTGTTATAGGAAGTAATCCGTGATAAGCTAGAGGAATTTGTAACTCAAAAAATTTTTGCATATTTGAATTAATACTTTTAGCAATTCTTTTGCTAACTATAGGTTTGCACTCCAAGTTTATAGTGGGCAATTAATCACAAATAAGCTCGTATTGGAAACTAAGACAGTAATTTTGTTATTTGCATATATTTAAAAACTGTATTTTAGACCAGAAAACTTTATGTTTGTCCGTATCTAGGGTCCAGTTTGGTACTTTTTTCAAAAGTGATTTAAAGTCCAAAAAATAATTTTGACTTAGTTCCTTTAAATCGTATGGCTTTTCTGTCACTTTAGCACATCTTATTAGTGTATACCACTGATGTGGAGTATAAATTACTTGGTTTTTTTCTTTGCTCGATGATAGCATGCATCGAATCACCCTCAGATTCAGAATGGTCCACTTCAAAAAACGTAAGTGTAATATTAATATTCATAAACTTAGCGACATAAACATACATAGGAAAGATAATTCTATTCCCATTTTGTCATCCACAACAATCTGAATAAAACTCTCACGCTGCATCAGCAACTTTTCTTTGAATGAAATTAAACAAAGCGCTACTTATTTCATTAGGCCCCTTTTTACCTATAGTTTCATCCCACGCATAACAATATAACCTTCTGCAGATCCAATATCAAAAATAGTTAAATTGTATACCTTATATAATAAAAAAGTGATACCTCTGATTGAGATGCTGCTAATATTTTTTGTAAATCGAAACATGCTGTCACAATATTTTTTGATTTTTGAGAAACAACCTTATCATTAAGAATAATAAAAAACTCTTAGTTTTAACAAAACTAACCTATTTATTTATCTATTTATACCATATTACAATGTTTTTATAAGAAATATCAAAGCATCAATGGAGTTCTTTAATATTGTAACATAAATTACCATGATTATTCTACGCAGTGAGGCCAAATTTTCGATTACAATGATATTATTTTGTTGAAGAACTTAATACTGAACAAAGATGTAATCAAGAAATTTAAACCAAAATGAAGCTTGCCCTTAGACGAATCATTTTAAACTTCAGGTGTCGATTTCTTAAATAATTCAGATGAGTTATTAAACCATTAAAAAGTAGCAAGACCACACCAAAAATAGACACAATAATAGCGCAACGTCAATTTGTTCAATCGCGAGGGAATCAACTGAAGCAAATATGTCTGATTCGTTGCTGTTGAAACATTGAAGTAGACTTTAACATTTCGTTCAATATAACTTGATCCTTTTATAGACTTGTAGTAAATAAAATAAATGAGCACATACGTTCAGGAATGCCAACATTATATACTAAGGAAATAACAAAGATGTCTTTAGAATCTTAAAGACTGTTTCTCCTCCATTGTTTCTTATTTCGTTTTGTATGTGTTCAAATGAATCGTGCGTGTGGCATTTATGTTCATTTACATTTTGTATAAAAAGTCGGAAATTAACGACAATACATGAGATGTCACGATGAACTTAAATCTGCTGTAAATCAGAAGGTTTAATGCTGTGTCATTCTAGAATGAATAGGTTCAGGTTGTCTCTTATTTTCGTGCTTTCAATAAATTTTAAAATGTACTGTTACTTGGTATTTTATATCCGATTTAATTGTAATTTAACCACTGGATTCCAACTGAAATAGCTTACGTTTTTACCATTGTTTAATGAAACTATTTTACAATTTATAAATTTACGTCCGTTGTTACAATATTAACTAATGAACTTGTTTTTTCCTATAAAACTCTTTACAGAAAAGTTAATGATTGCAGTTTCTTCTGAAATTCCTTCGCATAATTAACGTACAAAGTACATTGTTAATAGTAAACAAGTACTTTTAATGGCTTTGTTTTAAGTCGTTTTAAAAGAATTTACAAGTCGGAAAAACACAAAACATTGTAATCCTTTAATAACCTTTTAGACTATTATACGTGTTCTTTCCACTCGCTATTTTAATAGGTACAAAATAAAACATTTAAAAGTAGAATTTGTTTTTTATTTACGGCCGTCGGTATCTTTTATTTCAACGATTACTTAATGCTAGTGGTATCGGTGAGCGAAAATAACGTAATATCACCTTTTATTTTAGGTGATTACAGCTTTTTGCGTCTACGAGCCTTAAACTACAATGTGATTTTACAATCCCATAATATTTATACAAAAAAATTGGTTTTCATATAATTTCTTATATTTTGGTAATGTTTTACCTTTATTATAACTGATTTTAAGTATCTTTCAATACCACTTCAACAATATTACCTACTACGGCTTTTCGACTTCGTCCCAAAGTAATCATACTCTTTAACATTCTTTCCTTAGATGGTTCCGCAATACTTTTCACAGAAATCATAAAATAAATCTGTGAACCTTTTCTTAATATTTGCTACAATTTTTATAGACTTAATGGGTTAACTTACAACTTTTGTTATACAGGGTTAGTATAAAGTATGGAACCCCCAAGTATCTCCTCAACGGTTTGATATTTTTAAATGAAATTACTTATCCCCTTCTAAGAAGATCCAAGGAATTCAAAAATGCTAACAAATTTAATGTACCATTTGCGGTTAAACCGGAAATGCATATCAACTTTTTTATTTTAAATAGAACACCCTGTATATTTTTCCATTTTTGAATTCCTTGTGAAATTCTGCATACAGTAAAACTTTCCATTCATATTGTTATTGAATAATTGAGGCTTTAATCAATAATTTATCGTTTTTGACTTAGTTAGCCATGGATGAAATGTCAAATGGTGGCGGAATTTGGTCTTCCTGACTTGGGTTCATTTACTACGTGATGTGTTCGTAAATAACGCCTTACAGTTTTCACAACTGTTGATTTTGTGATTTGGTGATCTGGATTAACTTCATTGAATAGGTTTAAAACTTCCTTATAAGAACGCTGTTTGTCTCCATATCCTCGCATAATTAAAATTTCGATACGTTTTCCTTCACTTAGATACACCATAATAGAAAAAACAATAGTAACAAATAAAAGAGAGAAATATTATTGCACAACTTATACTACACTCATAGGTAGATTACTCAATAATTAATTTATTTGACAATTAAAGGTTTGACATTTCATCCATGGCTAACTAAGTCAAAAATGATAAATTATTGATTAAAGCCTCAATTATTCAATAACTATATGAATGGAAAGTTTTACTGTATGCAGAATTTCACAAGGAATTGAATTCAAAAATGGAAAAATATACATATTTAAAATAAAAAAGTTGATATGCATTTCCGGCTTAACCGCATTTTTGAGCATTTTTGAATTCCTTGGATCTTCTTAGAAGGGGATAAGTAATTTCATTTAAAAATATCAAACCGTTGAGGAGATACTTAGGGGGTTCCATACTTTATACTAACCCTGTATAATATGCTATTTACGTCCTTAAATTCGTTTGAAAAGTTTGAATTCCTTGGATCTTCTTAGAAGGGGATAAGTAATTTCATTTAAAAATATCAAACCGTTGAGGAGATACTTAGGGGGTTCCATACTTTATACTAACCCTGTATAATATGCTATTTACGTCCTTAAATTCGTTTGAAAAGTAGGAATTTCTTTAAATCCTTCTTCTTTTTCTTCTCTTCTTGAAGTTTTTTCCTTTGTTTTTCCTCTTCTTTGTTCTTCTCGTGTAGTTCTATCGACTGTTTGGCCTCCTCTGCTCATTTCCTGACCTTCGTCTCTTATATTGGCTTTTTCTTTCTTTTTCGCATTGCGTCCTACCTCCTTAGCCTTTTGTGCTTCCTTTATTCTAATACAGCAGCCACTCACCTCCCTTTCTCCCTTGTGTCATCGAGGTATAAGATCTGGCGCTCGATAGAAAAGTCTTTCCTGAATTGATCTGCATACCTTTAACCTCATTACCTGTGTCAATGGTGGTATCCTCCTGAGGACCTCTCAGCCTCTTGCAACTCTAGTCAACGGAATTCCTATCAATAGTATCAGATACCTACCTTGACTATTCTTCAATTTTAGCAGACAGTGCTGATGAATTACAGTCGGTATTGAATTCCGTAAATGAAGCAAGCAGTGCATTGGGTCTAAGAATAAATGCTGCCAAGACGAAGTTTATGGTAAATTCTAGAAACTTCCGTCCATCCAAACATCCGAATAAGCATAAATAACAACCATATTGAACAAGTACGACACTTCAGATACCTAGGATGCTGCTTAAATGATAGGACCCGGATACGGAGATTAAATGCCAAACAAGCACGGCGAGTCGTCTTTCTGCGACTACGTAAGTTTTTAGTTGATATTAAATTAAGATATAAAACGATTAAATATTATGTATGGATTGTACTTTTATACTGCATGGATTAATAATTAATAAGTTGGAGGTATTTGAAATGTGGACCCTTCGTCAAATGTTTACGAAGAAGTCAGTAGAAGAGCAGACAAAGAATTGTTTGATATCATTAAAAAGAGGAAGATATTATGAGGGGTGACAGATATGAATTTCAGCGGTTGATGCTGGAGGGGAAGATTGGAGGAAAAAGAGATATAGGTCGCAAGAAATTATCCTGGATGCGCAACATAAGGGCTTGGACAGAAATTCACTACTTCGGTTGGCTTAGGGACGCCGCTAACGCCAGATATATGTAGTACGCCTACGTAGTAAACTGCATGGCACCTTAAGAATAAGAAGAAGAAAGGGGCCAGGTCTCCCTTAATTCTTCGAGCTTTCCTGCATTGCTGCTTGGCCTGTGACTTGATCGCATAAATACCCTCCTCTAACCTTTTTAGCCCATTCTTCACCGTTTGGCTAATGTAGGACAGTCTTCTTGTTGCCTCAAGCATTTTGTTCACCTTCATCTCAATTTTCCGCATTCTCCATCTGTTTGAGAGCTGGTCGTACTCGTGCCACGCAGTTTTCGGCTGTTTTGAGCTTGCGGTCGGTTGAGTTTTGTTTGTTTTTTTGTTTGTATCCATCCTTGTTCCCACGACTAGCTAGGGTTATGAAAGGTGACCTGTCGCAAGCGGCTAGAAAGGCTACGTTTGAACTGGGTGTTACCCTCTGCCCAGAGTCCTCTGCTAACGACCATGCATCTCTCAGTGTAGCTGCTCCACCTAGGATTGGGTCCTCGTATCCCGGAAAAGGAGGCCTAACAGGTTGCTACCAGTTCGCCTGCTGGACCCTCTTTTTTTAACGTTTTTTCATCCTGGCTTGGGACAGGCATTGGCCGAGATAATAAAAAGATAGTGATACTTAAATGATGGAATTAAAAAATAATGAAATAGAAAAAATCTCTCGGGCTAAATTAATAATACCCCAACAAACATATATTATGTTGTATACCTTGGTTTTACTTAGAAAGTAACATTCTTTTATCAATTTATTTATATACTGAGTTAATGGTATCGACTTTTTTGTAAAAAAATGTTTCTTTTTATAGAAAACAATATTTTGTTTGTCATACATATTTTTGTTTGTCATGCAAACTTAGAGGGCTTATATCTAAATTTAAATTTCTTAAACAGTTCTTAAGTATTTCCAATCTACGAATAATGTATTATGCACTTATACAATCACAAATTACATATGGCATTTTAGGCTGGGGTGGAATAAGAGATAAATATTTAAATTCTGTAAATACAATACATAAATGGTTAATAAGAATTATATATGGAAAACAATTAAAATATCCTAGTGAAAAACTATTCAGCGAAAGTAAAGTTTTAAATGCGCGCAAACTGTTTTGTTTTAAGATAATTATGAATATACATCAACAAAAAATAAAATTAAACTTTGTAACTCATTCGCATAATACAAGATCCAGTTCTGCAATTCTACCAAAATGCAATAAAATAATATTTCGGAGATGCTTTAATCATTTAGGACCAAAACTTTACAACTTTGTAGAATATTTTTAAATAAACATTTTTATTATTATTATTATTATTATTATTATTATTATTATTATTATTATAATTAATAAATAGTAATATACGATTTTGAAATTGTGTAAAACGTTTTCTTTGAATGTCTTTTGTATGTTGTAGGGTGTATTCATTTTATTTTGTTAATTTCTTTGGCAAATTAACCAAAATCCTTTTTTATTTCAACGTTTGAAATTCCAGTGTGTTAGTTTTTCGTAGACAAAGGAATGCATAATGATTATTGATCGTGTTTTGTTGGTGTTTGTACACGCACATCTTCCAAACAGGTGGAAGATTATAATAAACGGCGTCAAACCACGATATATGATATATAGCTGCTTTACCGGTAATCCGTTTCAATAATTTGAGAAGTATTTTTGTTTATTTTAGTTAGGTTAGGTTAGTTTAGGAATTAATTTTGTTTTATTGTGGATAACTGGTATAATTAAATTGTATTTAATATTTGTATATGCATTATTTTAAGATTCTACCTTTACGAGAAGACGTTAGAGATACCTACTTTATAAGATCTTAATGAGACCAGCTAAGATTGAATAGATTACTACATAACAAGTATGGAAAGTGAAATATTACGCACGAGTAAAGCAAGAAATACACTTTCCAAAAGCGTTCTGTTTTTCATTGCTGTCAGAGCTGCTTAGATCCGTCAGATTAGTAATAAAGTAATATTTACTGTAGAACAAATTCATAAGCTTGTATGTATGAATTAGGGGTGATAAGTACACTGCAACCTATAAGATCTATTGTGTCCCCCCTTACTTGTCAAGTTCTGATGTTTTCTCAGATTTATAGCAGCTCTTCAAGTCCTATTTTCCTGAGGAAGTTTGGGACATCGTTGGGCTTCAAATCAGGTAGATACCCCTCTTCTATTTCATGTGCTCCTAGGTATCTGGCCCTAGAATTCCGCAAGGCAGAGCATTCTGAGAGTATGTGTATTGAGGTTTCATCCTCTTCCTCACAGAATCTGCACTTTGCTTCATCTGCTAACCCTAGTTTCTTCATGTGGCTTTTTAACCGGCAATGCCAGGTTAGTATTCCCGTTAAAATTTACTGAGGTTG
This sequence comes from Ophraella communa, assembly GCA_035357415.1. NCBI lineage: Eukaryota > Metazoa > Arthropoda > Insecta > Coleoptera > Chrysomelidae > Ophraella > Ophraella communa. Next base: position 30,705,019 of record CM068993.1, read on the forward strand.
AGGCAGCTAAGGGATCTCTTCTGGTCATATTTCCCCAGAAGTATCTTAGATTGCCTCAGTCCTTCCAGCTGGTTCCAGTACTTGGATTTTCCTTTCTCCATTTCTTCTCTTAGTTTTCCTAAGATTACTCTACTGCTGATCCCACAGGATGGTTCTGGTCCCAAATGTGAGGTTTCAGCTCCTTTTTTTGCCAGCTTGTCTGCTGTTTCGTTCCCCTTTATTCCTATGTGTCCTGGGACCCATAGGAGGGTGACAGTGTTCTTCTGGCCTAGTTCATTTAGTTGGCCTAGGCATTCCCAAACCATCTTCGAACTGATTATATTTGAGCTCAGCGCTTTGATGGCTGCTTGACTGTCCGACATGATCACAATCTCTTGTTTGCGGTAGTTTCTTCCAATATTGAGTTCCACACATCTTTCGATGGCGCGGACTTCTGCTTGAAAGATGCTCGAGTATGTGCCCAAGCTTTCTGAGTATTTGGCTCTCGGGCCAAAAACTCCTATCCCAGTTCCCTCGTCTAGCTTGGAACCGTCTGTATACCACTTTATGGTATTCTGATTTAAATTCTGTATGGTGTCTTCATCCCATTCAGATTTATTCCTCAACCTTGTGATGAATTTTCTCACAAAGTTGAATTTCTGTGGCATATCATCTTGGGGCATTTCCCAAGTTTGATCAAAATGAAGTGATCGCCTGATAATTCCTTCTTTGATCATTCTATAAATCGTTTTCTTCCTTACACTTTCTAACAGAATGTGCAGTGGGGTCAAGTTTAAAATCACCTCCATTGCAGAAGTGGAGCAAGTTCCCATAGCTCCAGTGATACATGAACAGGCTAGTCTCTGAATCTTCGAGAGATTTTTCCTCGTCGTACTCAGATTAGCCCTTGCTCCCCAAGCCACTGCCCCATATGTGATTATTGGTCTCACTATTGCTGTGTACATCCATTGCAGAATACGTGGGTTGCATTCCCAGTTCTTCCCTGCAATGTTCCTGCACACCATGAGAGCCTTGGTTGCTTTGTGTATTACTTCGTCTTCAATTCATAAGCTTCCAGCATCAGTTTTTCTGACAATGTATTAATAACTACAAAAAAGTATTTTAATACACAGTTTCTGTCGAATTCTCCCAAAACAAAAACCATGTCAAATAATTTCATTTGTAGTAAAATTCATTTTTTTTTTCAAATAACTTTTAAACGACGGAAAATAGGTAAGGACAGTAAATAGTAAAGATGAAGGCGATAAAATCCAGTATCCAATGATGAATATTTATACAGAGTATCCCATTTGAAAAAACTGGGATAACTTCTATTCAAGTTTTTGGAATGTTACATTTATTTAAAACCAACCAATACAAATTAAAATTTTTATACGGAGCCAAAAAAAACAAGTTTAACAAAAAAAATTTGGGAGTGTATAGTACTAACTTTTTCGGTTTTAAAAATGTGGAAATAAGTATGCCATTCCATTTAACAAAAATTATAAGTCAATTGCCTAGTTTACTAATGGACCACCCTGTATACATGAATATAATTTTAAAATGTTTGATTTTAATTACCCTTTACATATACCTTATAAATAAATATGTACGTTATATACAATGAGAGTTATAGACAGAGGATTGCCGGGCCCTTTTAATATATCGGGGACTATATACCTACATTCTGGAACATTTTCTTAAATTATCATAGTCTTCTCGCACAACTGGCGGAGTTGCTTTACCTATGCTAATAAACAGATTTCAAGCTCAGAATATTTGAAGCGAGTTCCATTTTCCCTTGTCCATCTGCATACTAAGCCCTAATCTTGTCTTTATTCCATTAAATCTAACAGAGAATAAGCTTCAGGGCGCAAAATTCCTTTATCTCGCCATTTTCTACTCTCATGAATAGACAATAACTAAGAAATTAGTTTACAATGCCTCCCTCTCGCAATGTTTATGCATGCATATCAAACTTTATCTCAATCTCTAATGTTCCAGTAAGATATTCTTTACAATGCCCTAAAAAATTATATTTAAATGATGGTACCACAGCAAAGAAAGTTTTCACTCATCCAAGTCTCACTTAAAGTACCACCAGGTAAAGTACGTTTCACAATAATTCGTTGACTCGGTACCTGACCTTAGGGGATTAATAATGAAAGGTTATAAATTTGTCACTGTACAGTAAACATTAACAGATCCGTAATCCGGTTTTCAAAATAGATTTAAATAAAACTCAGTAACATTTACTAAAACTTAAATTTATTTTGTAAAAAAAATCACGAAATTTTTTAAAAACAAACAAACAAATTTTAAGTTTATTTATTAATTGAAATTAAACAAAACTGTTGAAACTTACGTATACGTATACGCTTTGGTCTATTTCATCTAATTGGCAGATGTTGTCAAAAAATGTTTCAAATAAAAAAGATGTAGTTTAATCATGGCCACATTTTAAAAATATTTTGTACTACAGGGTATACCAAAAATTTGATTTAAATAAAACTAAGTCAACATTTACTAAAACTTAAATTTATTTTGTAAAAAAAAATCACGAAATTTTTTAAAAACAAATTTTAACTTTATTTATTAATTGCGATTAAACAAATGAACTAATTCTACATAATTTACAACTATTTAATCTAAATGTAGTTCAGTATCACTATCGTCTTCATTAAAAATTAATAACTAAGGGTGCTACAGTTACATTAACATTTCGATATGTACCTTCAACAACATGCTGAATCGAATTTTTCCAGCTATCAATGGGAATATTACTTGTCACATTTCTGATTAACTCTATAACACTTGAGTTTAATGTGGGTGAAAAGTTTTCCGATCTAACTTTGGATTTTAGCTGATGCCACATGTGTTCTATAGGATTGAACATGCAATAATATGGGGGAAGCCGTAACACTGTGTGGCCCATATTTTTAGCAATAGTATCACAAACGTATTCTTTTTCAATACCGAACGCTGCTACAACTTGTAAGAGATCACGTTTTGTGTACGATTCTTCAAAATAAAGGTCATTTTTTAACAAATACTCTTGAATTTCCCATTTATTACTGTTGTTATTTGGTACTTTATTTAATTGACGGCTATGATAAGTTGCATTTTGCATTGTCCATTACAATTATACTTTTTTCCGGTATATTCGGCAATAAATAATTCTCAAACCAATCTTCAAAAAGTTCTGCTGTCGTATCTTCGTGATAATCTAAACTTGAATCTTTAATATTCTTTGCTGATAACAATAAAGCGTTTGGAACCCAACCTGTTTCTGATCCGGCATGTATTATTGCAATTCTTTGTCCTCTATTTGATGGAGCCTTTGTTTTGCAATTTCCCGATGAATCAACAAAACCCTTCGTTGGAGTATCATGGGTGTCATACCATGTCTCGTCGAGGTAGATAATTGAAAGGTTTTCACTTCTATATTTTTGAATAGCTTGTAAGTAATGACAACGCCACATTCGTAAACGATATGAATCCATTATCACTTGTCTTTTATTAATGGTACCATATTTAAATCCCATTTGAGAAATAATTCTCCACAAACTTGTACGGCTACAAATAATTCCCGTGTCGTCTTTAAGTAACCGTTTTTTATACAATCTAGGGTTGGTATCATTTGTTCTTGGTATAGGACATATATCGTTCGTCGGATTATATCTTTTTGTATTTCATCAACACATTTGGTATTATTAACGTCACTTCGTTTTTTTCGTTTACTTATTGGCTTATTGATAATATCTTTTACTGTGGATATTGGGGTTTTGGTTAACTTACATGTTTCTTCTGCTGCATCGGTTACACTATAACCTCGATTATTCAATGTTTCAAACACATTTTTCACAATTTGTTTCGCATCCGGCGATAAATGCACTTTTTTTGCCCAAGGACGCCACATACTTAGTTATAAACACAAGATTACTTTCAGAGTATAATGTTTAGTACAAACTAAAATTCTAGGAGAGAATTTTAAAAACAAATTACCCCGAAACTCCCACTTTCTCTTCCAAGATGATTAAGAAAATCAAAATTCATTTACTAATGATTTACTATTGATGGTAAGTAATAATACTTAATTTAAAATTTTACCTGAAAAATAAAAATTCTAAAATATATCTTCCTGGACAAAAATAAATAATACCTTTCTGTAAATGTTCGAAGAAATATTAACCACCTTTTATTAGTATTCCTTAAGAGCAGTTAAGAGCAGGTACCAAGTCAACGACTTATTGTGAAACGTACTTTAATTATAAGTGAAAAAGAACGTAAGGCATTCAAGATGCTTTCCTGAGTTTGATGATTCTAAACAGAAATGTGATCAGCTGTCTAAAGTTACATACATTACTTCAATATAATGAAACTGACGTAGATTTCAGGATTACCATCACCATAGATTCATTAAATATTGTATAATAGTGTAGAAGAAGTGCTTACATCAAATCTCAAATTAATACGCTCATCATGTTATAATTTTCTTTATATGCAATTACTGACACACCCTTTATAGTGTACGTTGTACGTGCACTGCCAATTTAACCATCCCGTAGCGATTCTCAAAGGCATGAAATGACCTTTGACTTTAAAAGTCACCACATCTGCCATACAAGTTCCATAGGGTTAGATGTTAAGAGCAAACCGTACATGTCCGAAAATTTTAAAAGCATCCTGTGCCTTTATTTCTAATCCGATTTTTGTGAAATTTTCAGTAAACACTCATTATTACTAAACTTAGGGGGGTATTACCTTGATTTTTTTCTAAATCCTTTAGAAGTATTTATTTCCTAATAAAAACGAAAAAACAAGAAAAAAAAAGGTTATTCCCGTCTTCTAAATTAAATTTAAGAAAATGTGTCGCTTTCTGTTTTAGTAAATGTCGAGTAGTTTTTAAATGGGATGCTTTCCCACCTTTGCCTAAAAATTTTCTATAAAATGCTGCCCTCTCGTTGTATAAATTTTAAGACAGTTTTAATCGCGTTGGTCTAGATATTCACAGTGGCGGAGCAATTATCATGTTAAGACGAGAGTATCAGAAAATTTAATATAACTTTTCTGTTGTATTTAATGATGTAACTTTTTCTAAATAAATTAAAATCAAAATAATAATGATTAACTTCACAACTACAAAATTAAATTTTGCCTGTAAATTTATATAGCAGACATTTTTGTCAATTTCATGTTTTTAATTTTATCTAATCTATATAAATCTGCCACTAACATCATTTCTCTTGGATTTTCTGGTGTAATTATTTATTAAGAAGAATACATACATCGAAAACAAAAAAATTGCATAACTTAAAAATAACATATACAACCAGTCAAAATTGTTTCACCAAATTTCTACATTTCGCTAAAATATCTACAGGGAGATTCATATTATGGACCTAAAATAAAATGATTTTTATATGCATTTTACAACTAAATAATAAAATGCTGAGATTGTACAGATAATTTCTTTAAAAAAATTGATTGTGTTAACCTTTACTTTTTGGAAGTTCATTTTACTAAGAACAATAAATAACTGAACAGTTAAACTAAACTTCCACTATTTATTCGAAAAATTCGCTTTAAAATTCAATTACAGCTGTTTCGCTAATAGCTAGCATCGTCAGATTGACATATTGAAATTACATTTTGTTTGTTTGTAACAAGGTACTATTAGCGAAACAGCTGTAATTGAATTTTAAAGCGAATTTTTCGTAAATAGTGGAAGTTTAGTTTAACTGTTCAGTTATTTATTGTTCTTAGATAATTTCTTTACTTTATTTTATAGTGCTTCTTGGAAATGCTTTTTTTAATACTTTTTTTATAAGATTTTGTTGGTTAGTTGCAATAAAATAAGACAATGAACATCGTATAAAAAAAGAATCCAAAAGGCACTAGATAAAAAAATGTGGAATTTCAGCTCTTATCATCTAGTTGTAAAATGCATTTAAAAAATTATTCCATTAAAAGTGTTTCGCCAAATTTAATAAGTGGTTTAAATACAGAGAGTTTAATATTCGCGTATATAAAATTGAATAATTTTTTTGTAAAATTTCTGCAACTAAACAATTAGAAATAAATTAATATTTGAAGTTCAACATTAGTTAATTGGTAAAAAAATAAAACTTATTGTGTAGACATTAGTTTTTTATTAAAAAAATTCATACTCTATATTTTACAAGCACGATAAAGTTATGTTTTAACGTAGGAATGTCGCACAATCAAAACTATTCTATTTCTTTGACTATTGTCTCTCTTTGATTATCCCGAATTTGCAGTCCTCTAGGAAATCTTGGATCAACTAGCTCTGGAAGCAAAGAATTAAAAAAAAAAAAATTTAATTTTTCTATCATCCTGTCAGCCCAAAGGTTCTGTCTCGCGGAATCTAAAACATTCATTAAACAATAATTAGGAAATTTATAGGATAGTTAACTACGTAAGATTACTTCTATAATTTTATATATTACCTTTTCTATTAGCAGACCTTTTGAACTCCATATTACAAAAAAACAGAATTCTTTATCCGCCACTTCGAGCTGTCCTTGAACCTGGTAAAAATATATGTGATTCCTGTTTAAATGTAATTTTCCATTTTTCAAGGAAGCCCATTTAATTTTTTTGAATTTATGGCATCTTCAGGGTGTAAGTTTTTGATAGTCTCCGGACATTTTATCTTACTATTTTATCTTACTATTTACATTTTCATCATAATATGTCTGCGACTTTTTCTCCTTGCATTTAAATCCAATTGTCTGCCAGTAGTTTTTCGCCCCATAATCCAAACCTAATAATTGGCAAATTATATAAACACTTAATATTAATATCCTAACATCCACTAGTAAGTCTCACTCAAAATATGGAACCTAAAATAATTTGTTATGTTTAATAATTAATCAAACATATTATAACAATAGTTATATAAATAAATAAAATAAATATTTATTACGGCATTATCATTACGCATAAGCACATGGTATAGAGTATAGACATTTTTATATATTGATACGATCTTAAAAATACTGGTTGTTTAAAACAAATTAACAAATACATATTTATTAGTTCTAACTTTAAACCGAAAAAAATTGAGAATTATTTTTTTTAGAATTCAGAAACGTAAAGTTGAGTCACTCTTGAGTCTTGAGTGTATAGTATAGCATATAGGTTTTATATTTATGGATACTCCGGTTTTAAAATATACTTTATAAAATTTTACTAAAATTTACTTACCACTTCTTCAGAGTAAAAATTAAGAAAGTAGAAATGACATTCACGAAAGCACAAATTAAGTTAAGAAACGAACAGTACACTGTAATATAACGATTTTTTTATATTTCGCACTTATAAAATAGTATATTAAACAACGCATTTCGTATGGAATTCTGTTATGACACGAGTTCAAGTTTAAAAAACGAATCGCGAAGCGAAGAGTGTCTTTAAGAAAGTATCTGTGAATATGAATATAATATTTTACTTATATAATATATTATTATTGGTATATTATTCTTTTTAAAATATTTTAAAACATTTACATTTGATAATTTAAATGTCACAACTGTCAAATTTTATAAATTACACAGTGCTGCCGACATACTTTTTAAAATAAAAATTTTCGTAATTACATAAAAATAAAATTTATGGTACTAACCCTTACTGTGTGAAAGTTCATCTTATTCAGAACAATAAACAACTAAAAGGTTGAATTAACTTCCACTATTTATTCTATAAATACTTTAAATTCAACGGCTGTCATTGAATTTAAAGTATTTATAGAATAAATAGTGGAAGTTAATTCAACCTTTTAGTTGTTTATTGTTCTACATAAAAATAAAAAATTAATTTAAAAAATGGTAAAAAGGGCAATATATAAAAAATATTATAAACAACTTATTTCATATGGCTGTTGTGACACTCGTTCTTTAAAAAACTCATCGCTTCGCGATTCGTTTTTTAAACTTGAACTCGTGTCATAACAGAATTCCATATGAAATGCGTTGTTTAATATAATATTTAGGTACGGCTATGTACCTATTTGAAAATCATCTGCTGAAACACCCGAAATACAATAGACACATGCAAGTTTTCTTCTCTTACTTATCTTTATAGTAACTTCAATAGCGCACGACTTTACTTGTTTCGGTGGTATATTTGGTTTATTGGCTCTCAGCGCGGAGCGAGAAGTAGGAGGTTGGGTTGATGAGGGTGAAATTCGCTTGCCGCTGTAGGTACGGTTGGCTCTTAATTTAACTGCCATCATTACGGACCAACTAAGTGTACAAAAAATGCGAATGAATAATAACATTATACAATATAAACAGTATCGTAATTAAGATAGCAACAACAACGCTGATCCAATATTGAGTTAGTTTTTACTGGGACTATAAACGATACGTGATGAGATGGTTTATAAAGCTTGTTATTTTAAAGGTTTTTAGTCGTTAATTTTTGTAATATAGTCTGGTTTCTTGTATACTGTGCACCTGTTGCGATTGAAAGGGTATTGTGAGTTATTTTACCAAATATCAGCACAAAAGTGGCCTAAAAAACCAAGTCTATTATGGAAGAATCAAAAGTTTTTCCATAAAGAAAGTATAATAACAGTATTACTTGATTTTTTCTGTATTTCTGGCCTATTACTATATAGGCGACCGGCTTTGTAATCCCTGGTTGGTTTACCTGAGAATAATTATTATTAATATGTCAATCTGACGATGCTGTAGAGCGGGTCACAGTTATTATGCAGCGTGGCCGGCATAGGCCAATGTAAATCTTATGGGCGCATATTGAACACTGTTGCCGCTTTGGTTACGGCTTGAACCACAATTAACTCAGCCAATTTATTTTCGTAGAAACGTTTTATTGTGAATTTTGCAAAACAGATGTATTCTATATAATAAATATTATTAAAAAATGGAATTCAAATCTATTTATGTAGATTGTAATCAGTATATACCTGATCACTTGATGGATTATTTAGGTCTCTACTAAATCTTTCAGACAAATCCTAATCCTATTGTCAGTATTTAATTACAAAGATGATTGTAATCAGTATATACCTGATGTTTAGGTAGTATTAAGGCTAGACCAAGTATGGAAGTAATAAGACATAACAATATTAAAGCCTAGATGTTAATATAGCCCTAACGATTATCCTTATCATTAAACCGTTATGTAATTCCCTCTAAGATCAGTATAACCGTGCAAGGATATAGAAAAACCAGGAAAAAACTATATTATGCTGATCTTTACAATAACTTAATATATTTGTGTTTTACAATTATGTCTTAAATATGTATAAAATGTAAACTCAATCAAAGCAAACACTTTAAAAGTGGAGAACTTCCCAGATTTATTTGTTCATTAACAACTTTAAATTGTGGATCTGCTAGATGTCTTTTTATTTCAAGTTCTTCAAGGAAATCTAAATTTTTAATTAAAAATCTAATGTTTTAATTAAACGAGGAAGTTGCGTTAAAACGAAGAGTCTTTTCTTATTCCTATAAAAAGTTTTCTTTCGAAATAGTTTAAAATTGATTAATTTAAAACAATCAGATATGAAAATGTTTATAAAATTAGTAGTAAAAAGCGTAAAGAATAATTGGAACATTGATTTTTAAAAATCGGTTAACTTTTCTCCGAGATTCAATCATTAAATAGAATGGAAATACTGTGGTATACATTTGAAACGAGTACCAGCCACTGGGTAAACTTTATCTTATTTTTATTTTAACTCTGTAAAAAATGAACCGATTAAAAAAATCAGTTTAAATTAATCTCTAGATTTCATACAACAACTTATAAAGTTTTTAGTGAGATTGGTCAACTTTAAATTGTTTAAAAACGCTAAACAAATTAGTCCCGAAAAATGTTTGACAAAATTTAACTTTATTAAGAATTTAAATATTGTTAAACGCAATAAGTTGTAAACAAAATTTATAAAATTGTAGTATAAGCCTGTAGCTTTAATTTAAGCTCGGGCTTGCTCAATTTGATTAAATAGAAAAAAAGTTATAAACAAAATAATGAGCGCGCTGAAGGTTAAAAGCGCTCAGAACGGTTTTTTGTTTATAACTTTTTCTAGAAGCAAAATAAAGAAAAAATCTTATGGTTTCTGAATTAAAAAAGGAACAATTTGAGCTTTGGTGGACATCTCTATCTTTATAAACAAAAAACCAGTTTGATTGATTAAACAATTAAATTGTTGATAACAATTTGATGTCCCATTTTACAGCTGTGCACCCTCAAAATTGATTTATTTTAAGTAATTTCTCTTATATAAAATTAAAATCCTTTAACACATTTGATAACACTCGATAATACCTTTTGATCTGTTTTCAGAATATTTCTGGCGAAAATTATAATTACCCAGTATATCTGTTTTTTACAGTTGGTATTTAAAAGTATAACTGTATAACAAAACTTCCACAATTTATTATTTATTATTAATCGATATGTCAATTTGACAATAAGTGTTTACTTGAAACAGATTGTAACCTTAATAGTTCCCAAAAAGGCAGGGAGCCAATTTGTAACTATATACTCTCCAAAAGAGTTCCCGGCTAAGAGACCCTCTCCAGGGGGTGGTTCGACTCCAAGTTAATGCTTACTGTAGAAAGGATTGGTGGTATATAAGGATTAAGGGCGCCACTATCTTTTTATACTTCTACTATTAAACAACTGAAACTAAGGTGAAAAAGATAGAAACAACTTGTAATTAATCTGAATTTGAAAGCAAAGAAAAAACTGAAATTGATTGTACTAACCCTTACTACGTGAAAGTTGACTTCTCGTCAAAAGAACTGCTTCAATAAATGGGTGATACTTCTCATCAAAGGGACTGCTAACATTAATGGGTGATACTCCTCGTCAAAAGGGACTGCTAACATAAATGGATGATACTTCTAGTTAGGACTTAGGGACTCAACCTGTAAGACACTTTCAAAAAGATCAAAAACTTTACTGTAGGAGTTTTTAGATTTAACTCGAATATTAGCTGTATCATACAAGTTTTTAATTAATCTTAAAAATTTCCCAACTCCCCCACAGTTATACAATTTATTCCACAGCAATGAGTGATTTACAGAATCAAATGCTTTTTTAAAATCTATCTATCTTTTTGATATACCCTCGTATTATATTTTTGTTAAATAGTATCCACGTTACGCATTCCATTTAAGTTTTCACCGATTTCATTTAGGGTGTCACCCATTTCATTTAACGGTTAGCATTTTGCAGCGCGACCCTCCTAAAGAACTAAAGTTCTTGGTGCGTATTAGTATTAACTGGACAGCAAAGTGGTAATGTTTTACAAAAAAGCTTCAAAACGTTTCTGAAGATCATTAAACATATTTAAAAAAAGGGGTTGCTGCAAATATTGAAAATAAGTTATTGTCCTTTGCCATAGTTCCCCAACTGAGAGTAATATGGAATCTTTCATCATACTCCAAATGTAGACATCAAAATGTTCACAGGGCAAATTTAGGGAGCGTTCGAATGAACGGCTTGTTGCGCAATCCAGCTTGAAACCATTGCTTACGGATTCTTAAATTACACGCACGACAAAAGGTCTTTAAATCTCTGAAAAAAGGTGTTACAATATTATATTCTTAACGCTCTTGATTGACAGTAACTCATTATTCCATTCTCTTATCGTCTATCGTTATTTTCTTCAGTATTTGAACAGCTAGTCTCAGCAGTGGTTCCTTACCCTGAGGTATTATCCTACCACTTCGATATAATGATCTATAAAAGTTCCGTGCGCTAAAACAATTTTGTTCCTATTTTGATAAAAGTTAATAATTAAAATACAAATTGATTGTACTAACCCTTACTTTTTGGAAGTCCATCCAATCTGACGATGCTAGTTGTCTAGCGAAACGGCTGTCATTGAGTCTTTTAAAAAAGCAGTTTTTAAATAAATATTGGAAGTTTTGTTAAAACGAAGAGTTTTTTATTATCCTTAATTAAAATACACTTAGGAAGGCACAATAAAAAAATAAAGTACTTTTGATGATCTTAATTAGTGAGATTTGTTTTCACTAATAGTATCATTTATTTTTGCGATTACTTTTCTTACAACTTTCAGTCTAAAATATATTGTGTCTTAGTCTTGTTTGACCCTTGAAAAAAACTCATAAATAAGTGTGTCCCCTCAGTTGGCATCATTAAAAATGTTAATAATAATTTCTCGAGGAGTGGCGTATCGTAATATATTTTTCTCTCTTTGAAATATAAGATACCGTATTTATAATGCAACGGTATTGTATAAATCATAAGATGCAACGCGCGATGCGTGACAGAGACATTGAAAATTCCATTAGGAAATTAAGCGTATTCGAAATTTCCAGCTGTAACTAAAGCGAGATAATAAAATATGCTGTTGGATAGAATGAAGAAGATTAAAATAATGTGTACAGATATGCTGCAATAAATTTATTGTATTATATACAATCCGTTGTACGAGTACACAGGGCAATAATAGTGAAACTATTGCGTCAAAATACAATTAAACAATTTATTGCTAAATAGTAGTTGTAGTTAAGTTTAAATGTTACACTTTTGAAATATTGTATCAGTAAGACATTTTAGATATTGCTTATAAATTTATTAAAACAACATTTTTTTGAAGATAATAATTTAAAATTCTTAAATTTTTTGAGGTTTTGAAGTTTTATAGCAGAGCTGTCAAAAAAAAGTATCTTAGTTTTAGTATTAAAGTTTAAAATTTTAGTATTAAAGTTACTGTATCTTTGTTAATTTATTTTTTGGGCAAACGTAACTATAGAGCGGGTCACAGTTATTATGCAGCATTGTGTTTATGGACGACGGCGTTGCCATATCGGCATGTTCTTCGAATTTGGTTCCAACTGGCGCGGGAATATAACTTGCCATTGTGTTACTATTATGATTTAAATGTTGACTAAATTATTCATTTGAAAATCGTTTAGTGAGTAACTAAGAATATTTATAATTATGCTTTTAGATAAATTTTACGCGTTTAAAAGAAAATATTGTAAATCCGCTAAAATATTCAAATTTTATACTTTTAATTATCACGTATAAAGAAATAAATAAATACAGCGGCCTTACAAAAGACCTTTGTCAAGTTATGAAATAATAATATAACAATATAATTAATAATAAAAATATGTCAATAATAATATATACATAAATTACAAGACGAGTGGTAAAAAAGTCAGCTGTCATCTAAATTTTAAGGGAGAACGATTAACAGAGAAAAGCTAATGACATCTTGCTGACGTTTCGATGATTTTTCCGAGGATTTTTCATCTTCTGTCGGGTTGTTGTAACAAACAAAATATAGAATAAGTAAATGAATTAATAATTACGTATTTTAACTTGAATTAAAATTAAACTTTAAAAATGACAATGATTAGCAGGTAATAACTAAAATAAATGAAAATTGAATGCAACATTTGAGGGTTAAGAAATATATTACTGATCTTCATCGTCATCCAAGTCTTCATCTTCATTGTCTTCATTTAGATTTATTATTATTGGCTCAATGTCTTCCATTAAATGATCTGTTTGCCACATCTTTTCCTTTGTATTCTCTACCTTTTTTCCATAATTAGACCACTGCATTGGGGTTACTTGCGAATACGCTGTTTTTATAAGTTTTTCCACATCCTCTTTTTTAAAAGTACTATTATTACGAGCCACATATCCTTTCACTTGGCTCCACACCATTTCAATAGGATTTAATTCGCAATAATAATATGGTAATCGTAGGACTGTTATATTATGTTCCGTGGCAATGTCGTCTATTTTTCTTAGGTCGTACTGCTCTCTAAACGCGTTTGCAATAGCCAATAATTCTGTTTTTAAATAATCATCCTCGAAGTAAATCTCTTTTTCCAGTAGCCAATACTTTATTTGTTCCTTATTCCAAGTTGTCTTTGGAAAAGGTAACTTCGCCGAATGGTATGACGCATTGTCCAACACTACAACATTCTTTGATCCGTTTTTCGGCAAATTAGGGATCAATTGATCTTTAAACCAGGCCTCAAAGCCTTCTGCGTCCATTTCTTCGTGGTAATCGTCTGCACCTTTCTTTGCCAGAAAAGTTTTTTCTGCACCCTCAAGAAAACCGTCTTTCCAGCCTGCATGAAGAAGAACAAATCTCGGTCCTCGTTGACTTGGAGCCTTCAGTCCTTTGACAAATGCATCTCGGGCATTTTTTATGGTAGTGTCTTTCCATTCAAAATTTACACTGTGGCCCAAATTGATCCATGACCTAAATAATCCATCAAGTGATCAGGTATATACTGATTACAATCTACATAAATAGATTTGAATTCCATTTTTTAATAATATTTATTATATAGAATACATCTGTTTTGCAAAATTCATAATAAAACGTTTCTACAAAAATAAATTGGCTGAGTTAATTGTGGTTCAAGCCGTTACCAAAGCGGCAACAGTGTTGAATATTCGCCCATATAAGATTTACATTGGCCTATGCCGGCCACGCTGCATAACAACTGTGATCTGCTCTATAGTATCTTAAATACTTTCTTAAAAGGAGCTGTATCTTGTAACTAAGACAGCGAAAAGTAATTTAGATACTAAAAATTATCTTGGATACCGAAAAGAAAAATATCTTAGATAACAAAATAGTTATTTACTTTACAAGTCCGGGAAGTGACTTATTACGGTACGAGGTAGATGTAAACTGCAAAACTGATGATCTCACCCTGAATATTCAAGTAAAGCATACTATTATTGTTGAAGAAACAATATTGGCCCAAGAACGGTTTCTTGACGTACACCACCTGTGATTTTATGTCGTGCACACCAGTTATACCATTGATTTGAACCATTTTTATAAGTTATCTACTATAGATGCAATTTTTCTCAAATTTAAATCCGTACTGGATAGAATAGAATAATTTATTTGAATGCCAAAAGAAAGTACATTTCTTTGTAAAAATAGTCATTTGACGCCTACTCGAATTATATTATTAAATTATATTATCTCTTCAATGATGGGTAAACTCCTAACCGTGAAAGTTTTATTTTCATCTCAATTTCCAGTAAATTAAATTGACATCCTTTTGTGTTTAATCGTCTACTTATTATTCTACGTACCTACAATAAAATAATCATGTGTGTTAACTACCGCCGCACTGGCGGCATTTCCATTATTGTGAACACACTCACGTTAATTATTTAATTAGTTAAAAGGAAACTAAAAAATGTTGAAAAATTAAAATACTCATAAAAGTTTACTATTACCTACCTTATAGTTGAAGATATAACGGCTACCTGCGCATACGTGGGCAAATAATATAATTACGGAATGATGTTTTATAAAAACCAGACATTCCTATCGTTTATTAACTTGTTGATGGATTAACAGCGTACAAGATTTAAAGATAAATTTACTAATTTTGCCACTTTTATTACTTCCGGAATCACGATGTGTCACTACAGTCAAAATTTAGTGGTAATTAAAAATGAATAGTGTCACGAATCGGATTAAACCATATAGTCGTAACTGTAACATACAATAAATGTGAACTAGTATTAAGTAGGTAAATACATGTGAATGTTAAACCCATAAACATAAATGTTAAATTCCTTTTTCAGTTGGACTTTCTAGCTTTAGGGCCCTTTCATTTATTGCTAAATTATAAATCTGTTGATTCTCGTTAGTTTTTTAAGGCGTTTATGATATAAAAGTACCTTTGAATAAAAAAATTATAGGTTTTCGTGCTAGCATGAAATGCAGTTAATTACCCAGAATAAAAGATTAAGGATAATGTATGCATAGGGGCAAAGAAGTTGAGCACGTCATCGACGAGAAGACAAATATCTATATTAAATATCGATTTTAGTACAAATACCAGCACTCTATTATCTGATGGGATATGTGTCTACCTTGGAAAAGAATAGCAACTCGATATTTTACCATCTATATATTTCACTCCTCTACAAGACGGAAATTGTTCTCTTCACCAAAAAAAAGGGAAGCTGATACGAACTAGTTTCATATCATTCAAAGAAAGCATACTGTTTACTTTCACGATAAAATTACCCTCGACTAGCCTCCTAAGCGCTTGCGGGAGAATACGCCACATTATTGTGACTTCACTGTCACTATTGCTTGACGTAAGTCATAGCATTATATCCAAACAAACTGTGGCCTTATGGTAGTTAGTTTTCATTGAAGTTTTTTGTATTGTGGATTTTCTTGTTTTTTGTATAGTTTTTGACATTATAAACACATATTATTATCATTAAGGAATAGTTTGAGTTATATTTTGTTCTAAGGTGAGAAAAAATTAAAAGTAATATTACTTAACCTCAAAAGCAAACTTTTTTCTTTAAAACAAAATAAAACTTCTTTAAATACGACTTCCTTAACGATAATAATAGAGAGATATTGCAAATTCCGTTAGCGCATGCGGTGTGTTATTTACTCCGCGTTAAATATTACGTTTACGTCTTAACATTGTTTGGAGCGGTACACGTATTGCCATTATGTTTTGAGTTTTATTTACGCGCTGTTTTATTTATTGGAACTAACCTCTAAAACCATTGAGCTCTGTTTTGATTGAGGATCTTCTGAACATGGATGAGGCATTAGAAGCAGTCATTTTAGCTGATGCTGATGACGATGAAGTGGAGCAAGTGATTTTGCACAATATTTTCGGCGTGGTTGAAAATTTTCCTGTTGGGGCTGCTGAAGATAGATTCAATCTAAACAATATGCGGGCAGAAGATATAAAAATTAATTTCAGGTTCGAAACAGACGATATCTTCAGACTAGTTGTTGCCTTGCGTATACCAGAAGTAATCAGAACCCAAACACGCAATTCTGTTCTAGGTATGTTAACATATATGCAGTGAATTGAAATACTGAAATACAAATCAAATTCCTCTTTAGGTGTCATGGGACTATATATTTTATTACTACCACAAATCATCTCAAGTAAACTACCTACAACTTAACCTCGAAAATAAAAACAAACACATCTGCCGCTTCCGATTAGCTACCGAATCTATCCGATTTAGTCCGACGTAGGATAGCGCAACGTTTTACGTGAGGTGTTGTTCGGCCGTAAATAACGTGATGCGCTAACAGTATTACCGCAACGTGTCTCTCGAACTTATTATGCGCATGCTCAACTGTCAATATAACGCCTGCGGTAATAACGCCGCACAGGATTTGTCACAGCAATATCTCTCTAATGTGTCTATTTAGCACTATAATAACTCATAAACAAGAAAATACATGAAAATAATAATAAATAATAATACAAAAAATTTCAATGCAAATTAACTACAATAAGGCAAAAGTTTGTTTGGATATAATGGCGACAGTGACGTTTCTAATAATGTGGCGTATAGGGTCGTGGTATAAATCTGATCGACCCGGTTACAGGGACAATAGCCACGCAGAGCTTCGTCCTGTGATTAAACTACTGATCTAAGGGTTTTGTGGTAGTTTTTAGTTCTGTGTTTCAAGGTCTCCGACAAAGTAATGTGCCTCCGTGATAGTACACAGAAATGAAGTAGAAGGTAGACAGTAGTAATATGAGAAGAAGAAAAGAAAAAGAAACAAATACAATGGTCTTAGTATTGACTCAGCAATATTATGTGGACTTGTAGGTTTAGGAAAACTTGCCGTTGATGGAGGTGACCTTTAAGTATGTTTTCCTTTAAAATGCCAGGAGTTAAATCCGCAACAGCGTCTTCTAAATAATTGAAGCTTATCCTGATACTGAAAAGTGTTTGGTATTTAAATCCAGAGAACTGCACGTTACAATACCTACTTTTTTTTAAGAAACAAAAAAAGAAGGAAAAACCATCAATCCAAAATTAGTGAGACGTAATAATCACTTCACGGATGTGTATCGTACTATATTTTTTTTCATACTGCCTTTGGTTTTAAACGCAATAAAATATGAAACTGAAATGACATATTTGATCATTGTATTAGGAAGTCATGTAGACTGCTGTGAAAAAATTATGTTACTTGATTTATTAAAGAATTGCTTTATAAATAAAAAATGAAACGCGGTTACCAAGTAACAATGTAAATAAAGGCAGACATATTAAATTTTTCTACACACACGAAATATCTACGGAGAAAATGGATCTGATATTAGATGAAATTGCTGAGAAAACTGCGTAAGTGATAGGGCGAATCATTCCAGTTAAGTCTGTGAAAAGATATGAAAAAGAATATGCGCTGTTTTGCAACTGGCGTGAACAACACATTTTGAAAAGTAGTGCTGATGAAAATGTGATCTTGGCTTACTTTTTGGATGTGGTAAGAACAGATTTTAAAAAGAATATTCTTTTCAACAGTTTAAATTTTCAGTCAAAAACATTCAACCCTTCTTCATTATGGTCCAAATACTCGATGGTAAAATCAATGATTAAGGTTAATGAGAACATATCAATTCTCCCAAAGTTCATAGCTTTTTTGAAAAAACAAAAAGTGCTGACAACGTAACAAATTGAAAGCTTCATGAGGGACGCTCCAGATAAAGAAAATATATTACTCAAAGTGATAGCATTACTTGGAGTTGCTGGAGGTTGCCGAAGGGAAGAGATCTATAATTTAGAAGTTAGATACGGGTACTCATCTAGTAGTTAAGATTATCCAGACAAAAACGCATATTCGACGAGCTTTCACTGTGATTCACAGTGATGAGGTTCACAATTTGGATGTGTTTAGAAAATACATGAATTTACGGCAACACGTCTCCCTGAAAGCTCTTTTGGTGGGTTATAGACCAACCAGTAAAGTATACAGGCATTGCTTTAGGAGGACATCCTCAACGTTGTTGGCCAATGCTGGAGCTGACCTTAAAGTTCTAAAACAGCACGGTGGATGGAAGAGTTCTTCAGTTGCAGAAAAGTATATAGAAGAATCGATTGAAGGCAAAAACAAGATTGCAAGAATGATCCAAAGGGGCGACACTTTTGTTGAAGTGCTACATCACAGCCACACATCTTCCGCGATTACAGAAAACACTCCATTAATACATATTGCTGGCAACAGCAGTTGTACAATTAATGTCAGTCTTCAAAAACTAGAATAAAAGCTTAATTTATGTTGATTCACTTATTATTTCAAACAACATTGGGAGAATTGAAGAGTACTGTGTACTAAAGTGTAAAGTGTACTAAAATGGCACTTTATCGTACAATATGAAAAAAATTTATATTACAGACATTCAATTTTTTAATTTAATTTAAAGATACGTTAACTCTTAGATCACAAAAAGATTTTTTTAATTCGTAATTAGATTCTAGGTGGTTGTTATAATTGTAATACTTTCAACAGACTATTCTAAAAATAACAATTATATTCAAGAAATGTGCAAAAAAGATGCTACTACGAATAACTTTTTGTTCCTTATATGGGAAGGCTTATTGTTGTAAAATATTATACATAAACTAAAAACTTCTTTTAGTTGACTATAAATTAAAAGTTTCATCTCCGGAACGAAAGTTGTCTGATGTGATGATTACTGAAATGAATAATTACAGCTAGGTATTTAATTAGTACTTGTGTCACAGGATGTACTTGAGGTAAACGAATGTTTCAAAATGCAAATTGTAGTTGCTTGTTTTCAGTCTTCGTAATAACTTGGTTATTATTTGTAATCAAGTTTTCATTTTCTTCGAGAATTTTGCATTTTAAATGACTTTTATTTAAATTAAAAGTTGTACTGGAAAAAAATTTTAAGTGTTTCGTTATTTAAATAAAAGGTATGCTGAAGCACCAATAAATCATATTTGCATGTGAATTTAGTCATTATCATTGAAGTTTTTTGTTAAAATTTTACTACATGATTGGCTTTTTCGATCTATGTCTTTGTTGACTTTTCAGGTTTTCATTTGTAGAGGTATTAATCAAATATTTTTTTTACGTATTCTTAATTTTAATTTGAAAATATTCGTAAAATATTCACTACTGGGTGTAGAACTTTATTAACTCATTATGAACTAGTAAAGTTGTTCATTATTAACCATGGCAGAATAAAAGCCTAAATAATATAGCTTCATTATACATAATATAAGTTCATTCCATTTAAATATTTCAGTTCATCTTTTGACAAAAGTTGAGGTTAAACCAGATGTGTTTGTGCTTCTCACTTTATTGACAAGCATGGATTTTTTGATTTTTACTCTGATTTTTAACAAAATTCTAAAATCCCGATTTTATTCAATTTTTATTTCTTTTAAAAACCAATATTGCTCGTAGTGAAAAAAATACTATTCCACGGTAGATAAGTCTATTAATGTCTCGGATCCATTAAAAACCTCGACAATAATAACTCACTTTTCTACCTTGGCGCATAATTACATTATATGCAGGATATGGAGGGTAGAAGAAATGAGAACCAACTCAATGTATTAAAAAGTGTCCATCGAAAGGAAACAAATTGGGGGCGCCACAGTAGCAAGAGTAAGTGAATGAACGAATGAATGAATGTAGCGGGCGGGGTGGCTGATGCCGGGCAAGTAGGCCCTTTTTGCCATAGCCCAGGTTCTCCCTCCTCTGTATTTCGGCGCCCTCTCGAAACGCCTCGACCTTCGTATGAAATCCATGACGTCCCTTGGAGGGAGGGTGTGCAAGCCTACTTCCTCGATTCTTCGTTCCCCAAAGATGTCTTGTCTGAGTTGTGCGTGTAAGAAGTTTCCTCCTCGCCACAGTTTGGGCAGTCTCGGTCTTCGACTCAGATGTTGAGTTATTTCAAATGAAATATAAAAAAAATTGACCATAAATGCCATTTTGCAATAAAAGTAAAATTATAGTAAGTTTGAATATGCCTCAAAAACTGTAAGATTACTGGAATCTTCTTTTACGACCATGTCAAAGGTGTTGGGCTTCTGTTCCGGCTCTCTAGATGGCACCATCTGTAAATTAATTCGCCTCGGGAGCCGCCACGGGTGAGATGCATATCTATCAGTGTGTTTATCTATGATTCCAATACAAAATGCTGTTATCGATATAATATGGTGTCCATTATATTGTGGAAAATACTACTATCTTTTGGAAATCGTGGGGAAACATATATTTATTGTGTATTATACATATTACTATATAAGATTAAACCTTTTAAAGCTTATAAATTATTGCAGTTACAATTTTAAATAAACCTTTCACAATATTAAATGCCAAAGTTATTTTTAAACCAGCTTTATCATTTGTTTCATAAAACATTTATATAAAATTTGTAAGTGTCTTTAAAATATATAATACGAAACTTTGTATGTATTTAATATCGGGAAATGTCGTGACTGAAAGTAATAGAAAGGTACATGCATCTAAATTGATAGTGTCCTGTGGTATAATGTTTATGTGCACGTATGTCTTTCGTATTTATGGTACTATTTGTAAACAGTATGGCCCAGGAAGATTTATCTGAGGCGAGTTGTCGGGTCAGTGTGCCTGTTAAAGGTTTTACGCTAGTCAGGGAGCTAGCCTAACCTCCCAGGCCTGGAAACGCAATATAATCCCTGGACAACTTAATCTACCAAGAGATCATTTTTTTTTCGGGCTGGACTGAAAAAAAAATATTCAAACAGATCCTCCTCAGGACCCGAACAGTATTGAACTCATCACTGCTCGGAATCACTGGTCGGAATCACTATCCGAAGATACATCACACACTCTCTTTTTACTCTGCCACAGAAACATACTCTTCTGTTAGTCTACTGACTCTTACCATCACATCCAATGGGTAGGATCTTGCCAGCACCGCGTTTTTAAGTACCTGCCCAACTTTTAACTTAGGCAGCTGCCAGGTTCTAGTTTAATGTAATTGAAATTTAAAGGTTATTTGTAATAACCTGTATTCCCATTTAAATGTACGTGGTGTGGGAAAAGACCCGTGAGGTAGATTTTTTCCCACAGTTGATAGCAATACGTCACTTTGTAGTTCCGTCAATCAATTTCATACCAGCCGTAGAAAAAATAGTTTGTGCATCTCGGAGTAAAAGCACATTCCCAGACTCCAATGTTTGTTGGCCTCGGCTTTGCATCGACCAACAATTTACATTGCCGTCCGGGAATATATCGCTTTTACTACTAGATAAACAATATACTATATTTTTCAGTGTGTGATGCTGTTTTACGACAGGATTTTCAAGGGAAATTAAACAAAATTTTGAGGGAGCCACTTAGTGCATTTAAAAAAACTAAATATCTGTTATGGACCATCTTAAAATGGTTAATCGAACGATAATGCCACTAAACAACCGCGTAGAGGAAAGAAAATACTAACGAAGGTTCAGTCAATCCATCGGCAATGCACATATAATTACATTGTATTATTTGCAATTTATATACAGGGTGTTTCATTAAGAATTATCGATATAGTAACTGGAGAAAACTTAGCACTAAATATAAAGATTTAAGCCAAAACACTTAAATAAAATATTCCTCCTAACCGAGATATAGGGTGTTTTATTTTAACTATTCTAAATGATTGTATCCCATAATTTTGACACCTTCCAATATTTTTTGTTCATACTTGGCAAAGAGTTAACACATATTAGGTTACTTTAAACAGTGGCAAAAGATATTTTTTCTCGATTACCAGAGGCGTGCGGGAGGGATGGATACTTTCTTTTATCCCCCTAAAATTTACGCCACTGTCGTAATAATTGTTTCTGCATGTTTTTTTGATTCTCCGTCACTTTCATCGTAAATATCATCCTCTTGTCTCAATATGATAGAGTGAGTAGTTTTCGAGTTTTTTGCATTTAAAGGTAATTATTAAAATATCCATTTTTGTTTTATTGATTATTAAACATGAATTTCCTTCATTATTTAACCACCTTGATAACAAAATTTGTTAATTCTAAACGTAAATTCAGATGAGTCAAAAATTATTTCAATAAATAAATAAAATTTATTAGTTTCAAATGATTTTTTCATATTAATATTTATCAAAACTACAGTTTTAAATAGAACTATGATTTTTATTATAAAATAACATGGTGAATACATAAAATAAACGTACTGAAACAATTATTTATTTAGACTACTGTAACAAAAAATTCTAGTTAGTTAACATTATAGTAAATTTTCGAAGTGGCCTTCATTGACTTCAATACATTTATTAATCCTTTTGGAAAAATTTCTCCTAACCTTTAGAAATATGTTGGGTTGATTCCTAATAAAATTTGCAGCATTTTCTATTTGTTGCCATAATTCCTGTCGGGTATTAATTTCTTGAGCATACACAAGTGTCTTCATATGTCCCCAAAAATAAAAGTCTAGGGGATTAAAATCGGGACTCCGAGCAGGCCATGGAAATTCACTCCCACGCCCTATCCATCTATGAGGAAATGTATTGTTTAGATAATTTCGAACCGCTAAAGGATAATGTGGTGGGGCGCCGTCTTGCATAAACCACATACTTCTTCTAGGTAAGTTTTCCAGCTCATCAAATAGTGGATTTTGAAGAAATTCCAAATATGAACGGCCATTTAAATTTGCAGGTAATTCAAAAGGACCTATTAAATTATCTCTAAAAATTCCGCACCAAACATTTATTCTCAGTTCATGTTGATAATGTGCCTCTTTGACGGAGTGTGGATTTTCATTATCCCAAATATGGCAATTTCTCCAGTTAAAAACGCCTCTACGTGTGAAAGCGGCTTCATCACTAAAAATGATATTGCTAACAAAATTGTTGTTTACATTTGTCCTATCCATAATAAATTGTGCAAACTCCATCCGTCGAGGAAGATCTGTGGGTAGCAAGTTCTGCACTGGAGTGAAATGGTAAGGTCTTAAATCTTCTTTTTTTAATATTCTGAAAACTGAAGTTATTGCTGACAAACGTCTAGTACTTAATTCAGGATCATTAGCAATTCTTACTAACACATCATCCTCCTGATCTACTGTAATTATTTTTGGACGTCCTAGATCTCGCTTTGGACGGAATTGACCAGTTTCCGCTAATCGGTCGTAAATATTTTCGAAAGTCTTGTAATGGGGTTGTCATCTGTTAGGATATAATTGTAAATATCTTTGAGCAGCAACTCGCCCTGTATAATTTGCTTGCGCATAAACACAAACCATGTCACGCGTTTCTGCATTTGAGAAATTAGTATGACGAGGCATTTTCACAAAAAAAAAACGTTTTTCAATTAAAATTATCTGTCTGACAGTTGTGACGCAAATAAGTGACATCAGCCTACTTGTTGTAAACCTTTGTCAATAAATAAGCCCTACATTGTAATGTTGATAATACCCAACAAGAATTATGGTAACAAAATGAAAATGCTGCGAATTTTATCTTATTTATTAGTATCTGATAATAAAAATCATATTTCTGGATTTTCATAAATTTAAAATTGAATAACTTTAATATCAAAAAATATTTTGAAATAAAATTTACTGAAACTAATAAACTTTATTTATTTAGTGAAATAGTTATTGACTTATGTGAATTTATGATTAGAATTAACAAATTTTATTATCAAGGTGGTTAGATTATTAAGGAAACTCATGTTAAATAAGCAATAAAACAAAAATGGATATTTTAAACATTACCTTTAAATGCAAATAACTCGAAAACTACTGACTCTATCGTATTGAGACAAGAGGATGATATTTACGTAGAAAGTGACGGAAAATCAAAAAAAAACATGCAGAAACAATTATTACAACAGTGGCGTAAATCGTAGGAGGATAAAAGAAAGTATCCATCCCTACCGCACGCCTCTGGTAATCGAGAAAAAATATCCTTTGCCACTGTTTAAAGTAACCTAATATGTGTAAACTTTTTGCCAAGTATGAACAAAAAATATTGGAAGGTGTCAAAAATATGGGATACAATCATTTAGAATAGTTAAAATAAAACACCCTATATCTCGGTTAGGAGGAATATTTTATTTAAGTGTTTTGGCTTAAATCTTTATATTTAGTGCTAAGTTTTCTCCAGTTACTATATCGATAATTCTTAATGAAACACCCTTTATAAATAACATTTTTTGGTTCGTTATTTTTGTCAGTTATAAAGCAATAATTAATACCAAAAAAACTTACTTTTCTCGCTGGCTTATACAATTTCCAATATAGGTTTCGCCACTGATTGAGGATGGGTAGGGGCTAAAGGAAAGTGGCTTATTCCATAATAGAATCGGTCATCGAAAAAATTCCGTTTTAAATTTAATTAGACCGTAAAATCTGTTATCGTCGAAACACGATTTGCTACTGATTAGAAAAACATTCTCATAGACAAATTACAATTTAAATATTAGTTGGCCTCTACTAGATAGGCAACATTAATGCCAAAACATTATATTGAATAAAGAATTTTACATAAAAACCGCTAATTAAGTAAATTCCGAATTTCTTGTTGGACTTTCTGATTCTCACAAAGATAGGAGAAAAATATTTTTATTTTCTAAATGTTCTCTATTGTCTAAAACTAATCCAAAAAGTATGCATAATATGCGTCGGTTTTATATTTTTCAAGGTAATCAAAGTGGATAATATACCGCCTGCATCCCAAAACACTGACCTTGTTGGCCGGCACGCCTTAGTCTTCTTGGTTGGCTTTAATTCACCACGAGAAGTCAATTTATTGTCTCGACTATTCTTTGGTCTGCATATAGTGTCTGAGCATTCAGTGCATTCTTTTGTACAATATAAAGCAGAGACAACGTTAGACTAGTACCGCGAATTAAATGTAATTTTCAACTAAAACATTGAATTTAATTTCTAATGTGATTAATCATTTAAACTGGGTGTTCGGATTTTTATGTCACTTTTAATTAAATTACTTTCTTACTATTTTTTTTTCTAACCCCTACATGTTACGACTCTGATTTCATGAACATTGCGCTGTTTAATTTAAGGCAGCGTCACGTTTTTCATGAATACGATAAATTAATGGAAGTTTTTGAAATCCAGATTAAGATCTTGTATCGCCTATAATTCACCTGATCAGATAATCAACGAGAGACGATATCCTCTCTCTGGCTTTCTTGCAGATAGATAGATTACAGACGATTTAGAATACGGAATTTTTGTTAATGAGATTCTATTTACTCCTATCTATCTATTTACTCTCGGCAAAAGCAAATAATGAGAACAATTCTCCATTTATTTTATGGTCACGTTGATTAATCGACTTCTCAAAACTACGTTTTACCTACAGGGTAGTTAGATTATTAATTAGTTAAGAGATGATGATTGAAATTTGATACTGTGTTAACATGATACAATATAAAAAGGTCGGCTGAAAAGTCCCCGGTCTACCATAGTAAAACACAATATTTTGTCAAAATTCATTTTTTTTATTCAACATAGTTGCCTTCAAGGGCGATACAGCGATTATAGCGACCTTCCAACTTTTCGATACCATTTGTGTAGTACTCCTTCGGTTTGTCCTCAAAATAGGCTTCAGTTTCGGAGATTACCTCAGTATCAGAGCCAAATTTTTTTCCCGCGAGCATTCTCTTCAGGTCAGAGAAAAGGAAAAAGTCGCTGGGGGCTAGATCTGGAGAATACGGTGGGTGAGGAAGCAATTCGAAGCCCAATTCATGCAATTTTGCCATCGTTTTCGATGATTTGTGACACGGTGCATTGTCTTGATGAAACAACACTTTTTTCTTCTTCATATGGGGCCGTTTTTTCGCGATTTCGGTCTTCAATCGCTCCAATAATGCACAGTAATAGTCGCTGTTGATTGTTTTTCCCTTTTCCAAATAGTCGATGAACAATATACCGTGTGTATTCCAAAAAACTGAGGCCATAACTTTGCCAGCTGACTGTTGAGTCTTTCCACGCTTTGGTGGCGGTTCACCGGCCGCAGTGCACTCAGCTGAGTGTCGATTGGACTCAGGCGTGTAGTGATGGAGCCAAGTTTCATCCATAGTCACATATCGACGCAAAAAATCGGGTTTATTACGACTTAACAGCTGCAAACACTGCTCAGAATCATCAATACGTTGCTGTTTTTGGTCGATTGTGAGCACGCGCGGCACCCATTTCGCACAGAGCTTCCGCATACCCAAATATTCGTGAATGATATGTCCAACACATTCCTTAGATATCTTTAGAGTGTCAGCTATCTCGATCATATTCACTTTACGGTCAGTCAAAATCATTTTGTGGGTTTTTTTGATATTTTCGTCGGTAACCACCTCTTTTGGGCGTCCACTGCGTTCACCGTCTTCGGTGCTCATTTCATCACGCTTGAATTTTGCGTACCAGTCAATGATTGTTGATTTTCCTGGCGCAGAGTCCGGAAACTCATTATCAAGCCAAGCTTTAGCAACTATATTTTTTCCTATCAAATAACAATATTTAATAAGCACACGAAATTCTTTTTTTTCCATCTTTTTGAAAATAACAAAAGTTGCTTCACTAAAAATGCAATATCTTACAAACTAATTGTCCGACAGCTGTCAAATTTTTACACGAATCTTTTTTTTGAAGGTTGATACTATCTAAAAATGAAATGGATTTAATTCTAGTGTCGTCATCTATAGGTCAGACCGGGGACTTTTCAGCCGACCTGATATAATAATAAATTCATAATTCTTAAAACTCTTGTTTTGTTTTAGGTGACATTCTTAGTGGAGTGTGTTACGTTGGAATTTGGAACATAGACGCGATGCGCACGTTTGTTTTGATTCCTCTTGTGGTGTACCTGGTAATAGGTACCGTCTTCCTTACTTCAGGATTCGTTTCCTTGTTCCGGATACGCACAGTGATGAAGCATGATGGCACCAAGACCGACAAACTTGAAAAACTGATGATTAGAATTGGTGTATTTTCCGTTCTTTATACGCTTCCTGCCCTTGTAGTTATATCCTGCCTAATATACGAGCACAGTTATTTTGACGAATGGATGCTGGTAAGTTCACAATTAATTGATAATGCGTGTTATACAGTATCATCCCCAAACTCCGCACCAAAATGGGAAACTTATTTGTTATGGTGTTTTCCATTGTTCATCATTAAAAAATTCATCAAGATTTGAAGTCACGACCATCTAGGAGAAATTTTGATTTTTTCCAGTTTTTTTTTTAATAGTGACTATAAGAAAAAAGTTGTATACAACAGTGTCTCAATATTATTGAAAATTATATTCTTGTTAGGATACTAACTTGTTTTGGACAATCAATAGAACTTAGCACCAAAAATTTTGAAGTTTTTTCGTATATACTATTGTCGACAAAATTTCCGACTGGTATGAAAGTTTGATGTTTTCATGAAAATTTTGACAAAATTTCATTCGCGTAAATTGCCAAAAATCAACAAACTTGAATAAAACCAGAAGAAAATTTGGCCGGAAAAAATTTTCTCCCGGATGGTATTCGACAAGACTATGTCACAAGAAAAACAAGACAATATCAACGAAACATAATCTTTGTGTAATTGTAAACAATATTAAATGTACAATTATTATAAGTTATAGTAGTTTGCCCGTTCTTTTCTACTAAAAATTGATTTTGTGTATTATTGACATGTAACATTTGAGAACTCGAAGGTCCAGCTTCATGAGTGACCCGTTAATTTAAATAACTCCTGTTCAGCAACACCTTGCTTAAACAAGGCTGTCACAGCTGAAGATCGATGAGAATGGTTTGTTATTTTATGTTTTTTTGTGTCTATTCCAATTTTTTTAGCTGACATTTTTGTCCACTTACAAACGGTGTTTATTCCAAATGGACAATTTTTGAACCAAGATCCATTTTTCCAATTGAGGTGAACGGTAAAAAAGAATCTGTCTGATAAAATCTTTGGTCCTCTTTTTCAATAGTCTAACTGGACATAAATTTACGTTTGATGAATTTCTTACCAACCATTTGCTGCTTGCCAAACTTTTTGACCCGCCTTGAGTTGTTTTCGAAAAAATGCTGTTGTATTCAATTCGACCCGTAAATTCTCTCATATCAATTTCCTTCTGGAAAAAGTTAATCTTGCAGTTTACGACCTCTGTCACTACAAGCAAGTTCAAATGAGCAAAGGAGAAAAAACTTGTCTTGTGCTCCATCGGGGGTTTCTTCGTCGTAGCTTTTGATAATTTTTAATAGTTCTTCGGTAGACAATGCTTTTGAAATGAGTTTTCTTTTTTCTGGACAACTTTGAAGCTGCCTTCGCTTGGTGTCTATGGTCAATCTTATACATTTGAAAGATAAATCCGTGAAAGGGTCGATTTTTATGCCGTATTCCGTAAAATATTTTTTCTTGTACCATTTTTGCATACTGACTTTACAGACGACTCTTTATAGTCTTCGCCATAGCCTTTTTTCATATTAAAGGCGTAATCCTCGTGAATTTTTGCTAGTTATTCCGTTATGGTAATACATTTTTCAAGTGTAAAATTTCTCACCCGAGGAACTCCGAGAATCGATTCCAAATAGAGCTTCTGGACTTCTCCGTGTTCAATGGGACATTTTCCGAAACAAATTTTCTGATTTCTTCGCCTGACCGTCACCCGAATCTTGATATTTCGTCTGGATTCATTATTTCTTTTCAAAATCATGAAGATGCTTTAATAACGGTTGTGAAACTGACAACTATAGAAATACCAGACACTTTAGTAACGGATCTGTCATAATTTTGTCGTTGAGATATTACGTATTGTCAATATGAAACGTGTCGTTGCTATGCAGTTTTGTCAGTTAAAAATAGTCTAATGAAATAGTCTACTGAATAAAAAAATTGTCAATAATTAGTACAATAGATGGACAATTTGTGAATCACAAGCTCTTTTAAATAAACTGTTGTATACAAGACATCGTTTAATTATCACTTACTTAAAGCAAATCTTTCTTCTTATATAGCCACCTTTTAAAAAAAATTGGAAAATAAAAAAAATAAGTTTCCGATTTGGTACGAATATAAAGTCTGTTATTGCTCGTATCTTATATCCACTTTAAACTTCGCAATTTCTAAAAAAAAATATTATCATTGGCCATTTTTTATCTATTGTAGAAAAGGAACTGATTAATGTTCCCACTTTTTTTATATGATATAACCAAAATGGAGGTTAATAATATTATTGCATTTGTTAATCTTTTCATCACTAGGAACACCGTGTCACAAAAGCTGGAAATTTTTATAAAACCTACTACTATACTGACATGAAATTAATCATAATTCAAATAATTCAATTCAATTCAAAACATTCTCAAGATGGCAGATTGCTATCAAGATGGATTTCTTATTTTTCTTCTCAAACTGATTCTAATTTTAGGGGTTTCTTAAACTTCTTTGGTCCAATTCATACAAATTTGGGAACATTTTTAGGAAAATAAAATTGATTTTGATTTTAAAACCCAGATTTCAAGGTTAAATTTATTGTACTAACTCTTACTTTTTGGAAGTCCATATTATTAAGAATAATAAAAACTCATCTTTTCAACGTAACTTCCAAGTTTATTTGAAAAAATATGTTTTAAATTACAATGACGGCCGTTTCGCTGATTAGCATCGTCAGATTGACATTTAAGTTACATTTTGTTTGTTTGTAGCTAGGTACCTACCTGATGTTGTTTAGGTAGTATTAAGGCTAGACCAAGTATGGAAGAAATAAGACATAACAATATTAAAGCCTAGATGTTATGAGCCCTAAGGGATTATCCTGGATGTACTTCCCTCTAAGATCAGTATAACTGTGCAATGATATAGAAAAACCAGGAAAAAACTATATATATTTACAATAACTTAATATTAACATCTAGGCTTTAATATTGTTATGTCTTCCATACTTGGTCTAGCCTTAATACTACCTAAACAACATCAGATACCTAGCTACAAACAAACAAAATGTCAATCTGACGATGCTTTTTAGCGAAACGGCCGTCATTTTGATTTAAAACATATTTTTTCAAATAAACTTGGAAGTTACGTTGAAACGAAGAGTTTTTATTATTCTTAATTTCAAGGTTAGGTATATTGGCCGGTTCATTACATCTTTTAGATACCTACTAGGTAACATCTTAATCATACCAAAAAAATACTAAAACTTTGACCCATCTAATGCACTTGATTGGCCTTTGCCAACCATGTCAAAGTTAAAATTACACTTTCTTTAATTCCATTATTTCTAGATTCAATTAATAAATGTTTTAAAGTTCCCAGATGAATTTATTTGAGATGTTTAAAATCAATGAAGCTGCTAGAGAAAAAAGCTCTATGTTTGAACCAAAGAACCCTTAATATTACATGATTTAATAATTTGGTGTTTGTAGCACATCTTACTTTGGTCCCTTCCGTATTTCCTTTGTTTTTTTTTCTGTTGTCCACTATTTCTTCAAGAATTATTTTTGTTTGTTTCTAATGTAATTAAATCATTTTCCTATATTTTATAATGTTTATCGTTACTATTAAATCATTTTAATTGTTATTAATCACCTAAACATAACCTAGCACAAATTTTTGTTATTTTTTTTACATTTCACTA
The DNA here is from genome assembly GCA_035357415.1 of Ophraella communa. Taxonomy (NCBI): domain Eukaryota; kingdom Metazoa; phylum Arthropoda; class Insecta; order Coleoptera; family Chrysomelidae; genus Ophraella; species Ophraella communa. Next base: position 30,736,428 of record CM068993.1, read on the forward strand.
ACCTATTTGTTGCTATTATCATATTGTACGAGGGTTGCTTTTTATATTTTGGGATTAGAGAACAAAAATCACTTTATTGTTTTTCAAAATATTCCCCAAAATATTCCCCTTTTGCATGCGTTTGAACCAATACATGCACTAATGTAAATATTTAAAATTGTTTACATTGTGTTATGGTCTAAGAAGAAGTATCCTAATAAACAACTCTTCATGAAATAGTAAGTACCTACAAGAAGCCATGATTTTCCATCAGTATCTCAGTCTGTTCTAACATTTTGTGTTTAAAGAAGCAGTTTAAGTTTTTTCCTAGAATCCAGAGTTTGCCAGTCTTGTGGTATTACTTCATTGTTCCATGCTAGTTGTCAGATTTGCCTAAATATTTCAGTTGCTTCTGGTCCCATATTTTTCAACATTTCTGCAGTTATTTTATCGTGTCCTGGGAATTTACCATTTTTTAGTGATTTAATAGCTTCTGTTATATCTTCCACATTAATAATATCGTTTTGGGCTTTTTCTTCTTTTTTATCAGTTTTTATCCTTATTTCATTTTTCAGTTGTTTATTGTCATTTGTTGTTAGTAACATTTTGAAGTATTCCTTCTGTTCATTATTTCAACATCACTAGTCAATATTTCTCCATATTTGCTTTTAATGTTTGGGTTTTGGGTTTGTTCTCCTTTCCTTTTGGTTTTTAACACTGTAGAATAATTTTTGGTTAACTTTTCTGTTACTCATCCTCCCAACATGACAATATACAGTGTGTAAAAGCCAAATGGAATTAATTCATTATTTCGGTTACTGTACATATTTATAAAAAATCCCGAAACACGTCAAATTTAAATTATAACTTGACATTCTTTAACGTGAAAATGCAACCCCTCCTTCAACCCCTTTAGAATGACAGGTACAACCCCCAATTTTTTAAATGGGAACTATAGACTTGTGATATATCATTTGAAAGGTCTCTTCATTCTCTATTTAAAAATGTTATTGTTTTTAAATTTGATGCAAAAATTAACATAAAAAAAATTAATATCAAGTTGTTACCGAAATTCGCTAAAATATACTCGAAACTTATTACAATATACTTAAAACTTATTTTCCGTTTAGGTCTTGATAATGAGAAAGTGAACAAAAACTATAGCAATGTGGTTTTTAGATGGTAACCATTAAAAAACTTTAAAGAATTTCCGTGGCAACGCTATTTTAACAAGCAGTAGTAAATTGTTTTATTTAAGTTGTCATTGTTGAAATTTAAGTATAAAGTTTGTTCAACTCAATTCTGAAAAATGGTTAGATTAACGGAAATGCATAAAATAACAGTTTTACAAATGATTGGTTACGGAGATAACATCCGAACACAACAGGAAGTAACTCGCCTATTTCATGAGAAATTTCCTAATTTACCGCCTATATCCCAAGGAACAATAAGTAAAATAGAAAAGCAGTTTCGCGAGTTTGGTCATGTAAGGCAGATAAAAAAAGCAGCTGCCAATGCACTGAGTGATGAACTCAAATTAGATGTGTTGCTTGTGTTTCAGGAAAACCCACATACATCGGGTAGACAGGCATCCACTACATTCAATGCTAGCCATACATCGATAGCAAACATATTAAAAGAAAATAAATTGCATCCGTATAAGATGATACTTACTCAGGAGCTCATGGAAGACGATTTTGATAGGAGAACTTTTTTTTGTGAGCAAAAGATGGACATGTTGGATAACAATATTATCCAATTAGAAGACGTTATGTTTTCTGATGAGTGTACTTTTTTACTTAACGGTCATGCTAATCGGCAAAATTGCCGCTACTGGTCCACGGAAAATCCTCACTGGATGAGAGAAGAACACACTCAATACCCTCAAAAGGTTAATGTTTGGGCAGGGATTGTAGGGAACAATATCATTGGTCCCTTTTTTATTGAGGGCAACTTGAATGGCAACAATTATTTGGCAAATTTATATCCTGATCCAGGTAACCCTCAAGTTCCAGCGAATACGATATGGTTTCAGCAGGATGGAGCACCACCACATTACCAACTTAATGTCCGGCAGTACCTCGATACAATATTTCCCAATCGGTGGATAGGGAGGCGAGGATCGATTGAATGGCCAGCGCGATCACCTGATCTTACATTATTAGATTTCTTTTTATGGGGATATGTGAAGAGCCATGTGTACAAAACTAAACCTTCTGATTTAAATGACTTAAAAGAACGAATAACGCTTGCGATTAGGTCGATCACGCCTGATATGTTAAATAATGTTAGAAGACAGTTTTATTTGAGATTAGGATGTTGCCAAGACGTTCACGGAGAACATTTTGAACATCTAATTCATTAATATTCATAGTTCTTTTTCGTGTTCTACATTTTATTACGTTTTGCATTACATTTTAGTTTTTGATTGTATTGTAGCGAATTTCGGTAACAACATGATATTAATTTTTTTTATGTTAATTTTTGCATTAAATTTAAAAACAATAACATTTTTGATTAGAGAATGAAGAGACCTTTCAAATGATATTTCACAAGCCATTTAAAAAATTTGGGGTTGTACCTGTCATTCTAAGGGGGTTAAAGGTAGGGGGTTGCATTTTCACGTTAAAGAATGTCAAGTTATAATTTAAATTTGACGTGTTTCGGGATTTTTTATAAATATGTACAGTAACCGAAATAATGAATTTATTCCATTTGGCTTTTACACACTGTATAATTATAATATTTGTTTAATATTATTGTATAAATTTCAGTTAATTGCGCAATTTACACACTTTATATTTTGATTGTAGACATGGAACCAAGATATGTGCGAAAAATCAAAATACGCCATCCCCTGTCCGATGGATTTGAAAGAAAAAGCTCATCCGAGGTTCGAAGTATTCATGGTCAAATATCTAATGACCATGATAGTTGGAATCACATCCAGTGTGTGGATCTGGTCGGGGAAAACCGTACATAGCTGGAAAGTTTTTTTCAATAAAATAGAAGGCAGGCATGTTGAAGCTTATGTGTAAAATACTAAACTATAAAATGTTACCTGAATGTTATGTTAACGTTTCGAATAGAAAACATAGATTCACTAATTTTAATGAATCTTTACAAATTTATTTATAAATTGATATGAATTAAAGTATTTGACAGACAAAATATGATAATATTTTTGTATAAAGTAACTATAACCTGTTGTTTTAAAGGCTCAAAATAATGTTTTTATACAAATTTGTGAATCTATTTTTATCTTTTATTTTATAATTGTATATTTCTTTTAGATAAATAGCGAGATGAGACTGCAGTATTTCTATAAAAACAATTGCCCATTTGAAACAGTTCTGATTAGCATTTAACTGAAACTATTCAATATAAAAATGTCAATTTGAGTTTAATCAGAACTGTTTCAAATGAGTGTAAATATTTTATGCGTTATTGAAAAAGTATTCCAACATTTATTCATAACTTTTTTGACTATTCTTGTATATCATAAGATATTTTAATTTTATTTTTTATGGTTTTGTACTTGACTGAACTTAGTTGCCGATTATATCGTCAATGTTATTAGTATTAGTTAATTAAGAACTTCCAAGTTTATTTGAAAAAATATGTTTTAAATTACAACGACGGCCGTTTCGCTGATTAGCATTAGAATTTTTTATTTAATTTAATAATACTTTTTCAACCAACAAATAAAAATGTAGCTGTTTTTATAGAATTATTGTATTACTTTTAAAATAATCCGATAATATTGAAGTAATAGAGACGAACAATATACCTACTGGTAATAAAATTGTTTATTTTTTAATCTTTACACCGAATTTATTATCGATTATTTTAGAAATAATAATTAAATAATTTTTTAGTATTGTGGTAAAATTATTTAATTGTTATTATGCTTTTAAGAAGTGGTTAGAAGTTACATGGAAGTCGTAAGAGACGTGAAGGTCACGGAAAAAATCATTTAACAAATAAAATCAGTAAAAATGGTAATTATCTTGTCACTCTTTTAAGTAAGACCTTTGACCTTTTGCCACGTGACTGACCAATCAGACCATTTTAAGCAGAATCTGTATTTATAGTATAATTTTTGTTATTGCCATAAAAATACTGAGGGTAAATTCTATACTAAAGAATAAATGCATTAAAATACTTTCAACTAAAACATCATGCAGTTTTTTCATTTCTGACAAAAAAGCTTAGTGTCAAAAATAAATTATCTATTATCTTTCATTTTCTTCATATTTAGTTACATACTTTTATACTGCATATTGTTTTAATTCTTATGCCCCGTATTAACTTTTCTGGTCGAGTTTTTGTTTATTCAGCTGACTTGATATTATTGATATTAAATAGATTATCGGTCTTCATTATTAAAGTTTACATACTTCATTAATTCTTGATGATCGATTTTCTTATAATTTTCACTTATAATATCACAAGAGCTTAAATAACTTCCGGGAATTTTCTTAAAATATTCGTGTGGAAAGAAAATTTCGAGGAATAATTTAAGCTTGCGTGGTATTTGATAAGAAAATTTCACACCATAATTTGGAAAATAATAATTAATCCAATCTGAAGTCTGTCACAAAGCCTCATAATTGACCATTCCAGACCACGTGACTTTGACAAGATCCGCCATTTTCTCTGGGTGGCTCACAGTCTGACTTTCTCCGTATTGCTTATAAAAGCACCCAAGCTTATAAACAATATGAAGCTGGGTCTATTCAAGAAATTGCAAAAAGTGCAAAACTCTGTATAAGCAAATGGAATTAATGAGTTTGTATGCCACCCAGCAAACATGGCCGACCGTCAATGACGTCATTCTGGAATGGTCAATTACTAGTTTGAACGTCTGCACCATAGAAAAATATGACAAGTTTTTATTTGTCTGTGGTCTGTAGTCTGTACGTTGAGGTTTCAGCGTTCTATGTCGTTTCAGCTGTCAAAAAATTTCCGGAAATTGTATAAATTGCCATAGTAACGAGTCAAAATTAAGACATTTTAAGGTATGGTTCCGCTTGTGCAGCGGACGCATGCAGCCACTGCTTGCAGCCGCTGCTGCGTTTGGCTGCTAGTAGGAAGTGGTTCACCTTGTGCAGTGGAAACGCAAGACGCAAGCGTTTTTAAAAAACTCGAGTAGACTCAGGCTAGTAGTGGTGAGCGATATCGTGATTTTTAAATCACAATGTGAATTGCTACCGTGATTTTTTGATATCAGTGATTTTAAAGCGTGACGTGATCACGACTTTCGCAGTTTTATTATAGTATGGCATATGGTATACCTAACCTACGCTACAAACTGTAAATCACACAAAAATTGCTACTTGCTACTAAATGATTCCCAATATTTCGATTTCACGGACCTGATATACATACTTATTAAAATATTGTGAATTCATTTAGTTTTCAAAGTCCGTAAGGCACGATCTCGCATATTGCACGTGTTAATCTTATGGTGTGAAGCGAAATTCAACTTTACTTCTCTACAAATGTCAACAAGGCACGATGTCGCTTGCAGTCTATGTCAAGTCTTATGGTGATATGCAATAATCGACCATATTGAAATATAAAAACGTGATTTTTTAACAGACAGAAGACGATAGGAAACTCGGCAATATTGTGCCGTGGTTGTGATCACGTCACGCTTTTCTACGAGATCAGGTAACAGTCGTGATTCGTGAATTCTAGATATCAGTTACTAAATAACAGTTCGTGATATCTCGCTCATTACTACAGGCTAGTCTAGTCAGATCATTTTGAGCCTTCATGCTGAAATAATGAATCGTGGTGCATTATTAGCTCTTTATTTGTTAGACGAAGAAGAAGACGATGCTATTGTGCGTATAAGTATCAGGAATGTTCAGAGAAGACCACAACACATGATGTTTCGACAAAGAAATACGGAAGGAACGTATAAAACTTTAATATGCAAATACCTAGTGGACGACGAAGAAAAGTTTCAGCAGTTCTATAGACTAACAAAAGAACAGTTTCACATTGTTTTATCTGCCATTAAACCAGACATTCAAACCCAAAACCACGTGTTCTGGTACAACGACTGCTCGACCGCTGCGGCCAGACTGGTCACCCTAGCAGTCGATGCAGCCGTTGCATGCGATGTGATGCGACCGACGCGCTAGTAGAACCAATGCCATAGAGATGCACGGATATCAGTCACTGCGACCGCTGCAGCAGCGGCTGGCTAGAACTTTATATTTATTACATTTTTTATTGAATAGTTTTGTATAACTATTTTAGCCATTATAGTATTTTTGCACTTGATTTCTACGTTAACAAAATTCTCGACAAACAAACAAAAATTGATCATTATGATTCATCATAAACCCAGATCACGTCACTAATGGCCAAAAAAGTGACGTAATATTATACCAACTTTAGAACAAAGAGAAACAGAAGTGAGTCTGTCAAGTGTTAACTATAAGGAAATTTTGCCATCTTGAAGCTCCTTGTATGAAGCATTTTTTATGTTTACTGTATACTGTCAAAGCAATATTTGCATAGAAATGTCAAAAATTAAAGCATAGGTGTATCATGTGGTTCTTATAAACACAAAATGATTTGGTTGGCAATTTGTCCTCAAATTCCGTTGCTTTCCAGTCTCCGGAACGCTTAGTTCAGTGCAATGGGTGGGAAACGTTTTTTTAAAAACATGTTAGATACGTAACAATGCTGTAGAAAAATAGAACATCTTTATTGAATTAAATTAAACTGAGATAATGCGTTGAACATAAAAAAAAATTTTTCACACCAAAAACTTTTAAAAAATGAGAATATATTATGTATAACCAGTTTCAATTGGGTAATCTCCCGCTTTCCAGCACAAACATTGTGTGACCATTTCTGATTCTCATACATTTTACAGCTAATCATTGAACTCGATCTAAACAACTTTCAAAGAAGCAATTCTATAAGCATCTTTGCATTGGGTTTCTTTTTATTCACCCCAACTTGTAGTTTGTTACTCTTTCTTTTAACTTTGACCTGGACACTGGTAATGAACATCACATCGGCAGTCGAACAATTATGAAAGGCATTCTTCAACTTACGAGAAACGTGTTTTATAGGGGACTGTAAGGTAGCACTTTTTCAGGGAGAGTCACTGTGTGATATTCATTTTAAATCGTGCCACAATTGGCAAAGAACTGTAAATATTTTCGTTATCTAAACTTTCAGAGATAGTAATTGGACGCACATCATTGCTGATTTTAGACCGAATACGGGTCCTATAGTGTTGATGGTAGCTTAGGAAAATGGCTGCCAAAAAAATACATTGTTGTTTAAATTTGATTGAACACTTGGATATCCATAGCATTTTGTGACTGATGCTTTATTAAAGCCAATCGCTCTGACAGCTGAGGTACCTGGGTCCAGTTGACACCCGTCATTTTAGTTGTTGGATTGAAATTATGTAGGCTTGGCTGCAAGCTGGTTAGCTAAACTCAGTTCTTCTTTATAACTGAACATGGTTGTGATTAAGGTAAATTTCATTTCATTTCACCTTGGTCATAATGGCTTTGGCTTGTCTCTCCAATGTGGTTTGTGGTACTCCATACCCTAGTTCGGCTAGTCAACATATTTTCCACCACTTTCTTCATACTTTCTTTTAACAACTCTCCCTTACTGTTTTTCTTTTATAACAAAAAAGCATGCATTATACTACAAATAGAATAACAAAAGTTTTTTTTATAATTGTAGGTCTCTAGAAAAGGGTTTAACAAGCCAAACTTCCTTACATTTTAATCTTAATTGTAGTACCATTTGGGCCAGGTGAGGCAAATCTACCTCATTTCACCCAAATAACATTTTCTATCGCAGGGAAATACATAACTCTAACAATGATAATCAATGTGAGTACCTAAGCCATTGTTTTGCTCAATGCAACAAGCTTGACCTAACACTCATAATTAAGTTTGTTTAGAATTTTGTTAAATATAAATAAATCAAATTATATTGAATGAAAATTAAAAGAAATGTAAATATTATATTATTTACAAGTTATACAGTATTTTTGCAATTCAAATAATACATTAAACTAGAATAAATAAAAGTTGTATTTCTCTTCAAGATTATTATCTACCTCTATGAATTCTAAATAATGTCATATATATGATCGCCTATTTTTATAAAACATGGCAATTGCATATATTTTTGTTAAGAGGGTAGAGACTGAACATCAACTAAATTTTATTTATCAGTAGAAGTAGCTACTTGTCAATTACCTATGCAATCACTTAAAGATATATCTACCATTTAGTAAAATAAATTTTTATACTTTTTAAAAGTTGTCAGCAATGATACTTTCTTGAATATAATCAAAATAAATCTTATTGATAACTGTTTTGTAAACTATAAAAATCAAATTTTCAATCAATAATAAAACCCTCGAGTAAAATCTTTAAAAAATATATGTGCCTTATTTCTTTAATTTATTTTAATTTGTTTAGCTTAGTTAATCATAAAAAATAGAATTGTCCTGCATGATTATTTTTGTACCATTTTTAACTACGCAATAATAAATTTAAGCTTCCAAAGAAAACGAAAAATTGCACAAAAGATTGATATTTTAAAAATCAAGATTGTTCATTTATCTTGATGTAAGTATATGTTAATAATTTGTACAGTGTAAATAATACTCATTATTATAAGTCCATGACTGATTTTAAGTTAGGTATAAATAGAGAATTGCTGTGTAAAATTTTAAATAGTTGTAATTAATGAGTAATAAGTTTGATGTTTTGAAATTGTATTTAATATACCAAATGTCAAAATTTTGTATGTTGTTCAGAAATAAATTGTAGTATTTTTATGTTGTACTCCTTTCGACCGCCCAAACTTTGAACAGTGCCGGTTTAACAGGGGTTTTTCAGGTGACACCTGACAAAAATTTTAAAAATAAACAATTGGGTAATCGCAAGGACTTCCAGTAGAGAGATTTGTGGGCTTTTATGAAAACACTGGGCATTGTGTACAAAAACTTGAGGGGACTGTTATCAATATGTTAAAATTACTAAACCTAGACATTAAAAATTGCAGAGGACAATCCTGATAACACCAGTAATATGATTGGCAAATATTTTGGATTACAAGCTCGTGTTAAATTACATCATAATTTGGCTGTATTTGTACCATGTGCTGCTCACTCATTAAATTTAGTTGTTCAACATGCAGCGGACTGCTGTTTAAAAGCAACCTCCTTTTTTATGCTGGTACAAGCCATTTATACATTTTTTCTGCATCTACGCGTAGGTGGGACTTGCTGTCTCAGGTATTAACAGTTTCTTCTGAGAGTGCTGAGTGAAATCAAATATTGTTAAGTAAATACAACACGTTGGTCTTCTCGCTTTGATGCCATAAAAGCGCTAAAAAATAGTTACGTATCAATAAAAACTTGTTTGAATGAAATAGCAAAGGATACAAAGAGAAAAATGTTGTTAGAGTTGAAGCAGGTTCTCTATCGGAAAAAATGGATTTTTTAGACAACGAGATAAATTTATCTTTTTGGTTGGACATTTTGCAAAGGGTTAATGAAGTCAATAAAGCAGTCCAAAAAGAAAATATGGATTTAAGAACCACTGCTCACCTTTTGTCGTCTTTAGTAGAGTGTACTTTGATTTTTTTGCGTGATCGCTTTGATCATTATGAGACCTTAAGAAAACCAAAATTATGTTTAAATTCAAAAGCGAATAATTTTAAAAAAAATTGCAATTTGAAGAAAATAATTTAGAGGCAATTTTAAGCGAAAAAGAAAAAATGTGAGCACAATGTTTCGTTTTAATAATAGACAATCTTAAATCAGATATTATTCGTCGATCTGATGGCTACAAATCCAGCTCGAAAAAATTTGAATTTTTGTTTACTTTAAAAACACAAGAAGACAAAAATATTCTAGCATCTGCAACTCAGTTACAACAAATCTATGTGGAAGATTTATTAGATGAATATTTTCCTCAAGAATGTGTCCATCTTAAAAAACTCTTTTAAATTCCCTTTCGGAAATAAAAATAGAAACTCCATTAGAACTCGTACAAATTTTATATGAAAATAAATTAATATCTTCATTTCCGAATGTTAATATTTGTCTCCGCAGGTATTTCTATTTTTGTTTTACAACTGTTAACAGTAAAAGCCCAAAACAAAACTTTAAAGCTATAAAAGATTGTAATTTAACAAAATGATGCAATGCTCAATAGTTTTTACGATGATTTACACATACTGGTGCGTCGAAAACCGGGCCAGATAAATATTTATTACCTTACTAATTTTTTTCATCCAAGAATCGGTTCGAAATAGAACATATACCACTCCCCCTTGGAGTTTCTCATATCCAGGTACTGGATTACTGTCTGTAATCTTCAGATGACGCTGGCATCTTAACGTGCAACAATTTAATATGTCTACCAGATTTCCGAAACCTGCAAAATTACGAAATTAAATCAAATCAGTTAAGTCTACTGCGAGTGCTTGTAGGGAAATTTATGTTTTTAAAATGTCCATGATGTAGTTCCAAGCAAATTATATGAAATCTTGCAGTTTTTAAGCGAGAGTAATATGGATATGAATAGTAGGTAGACATTTGCACAGATATTTAAGGGGCTATAGAAACTCTTAAGAACCCCAAGGTAACCTCGAGACTAGATATGGGTCGATGTACAAGTCATATGTTTACAGTACAGTACTTAGGTGACAATAGGACAGACTATACTCAAAAAAGGTTAGAAACCGTATCTGTATTTTCCTTGATGTTGAAGCTGAAATCATAACGAAGGTATTTACAGATTTCATCAGCAGTTTCTTAAAGTAAATCTAATAGCAAAAGATGTAACAATGTCTCTTTGCAACGCTCTTAGTTAGTGGTAACTGAATAGTGAAATTTTGTAGTTTGCGTAACTATATACCAGTGTTGACCTATTCCGCAATAAAATATATATTTTTGTTATGTATATTATAAGTTTCATAAGTAGGTTTTAAATTTTAGAATACGTTTAAACAATTTATTTGATAAAATTGTATTGCTACATTATTTTGGTTTTTATACAATTAATTTTTTAAGTTAAGTAAAAGTTTTATCCGTGTAGGCTATTTGTATGCAATAATTAACATTTCTCAGTGTTATTTAAGAGAGTTTCTCGTCAACCATGATACAACTATTTTTACATTTTTGGTTGTCCATGTTTTATTTTATGCTTTGTGAATATCTCAAATTCTCAAACCATATGATTTTGACTTTGACAATTTGGCATTATCAGTTTAAATTTCATTCTCAATAAGAGTTATATTTGGAATAAATTTATCGTAATTTAACTTCAAAAATTAACCTTGTGGAACATACGTTGACATTCATTGGAAGTTTAGTTATTACTAGGTAAATGAAAATAACAATCTTATTTTTATAACATTTGAGTTCTGATTCGATTACCAAAATTTAAAGGGTGAATAATAGTTAAAGTTCAATAAGTATTAATACATTTACTGAATATGGGACATAGAATAAATGTACTTACAATTAATATATTAAAAACACTATGTAGAAATGGCCGTAGAACAATTATTATAGGTAGGATATATTTAATATGTATAGACTTTTCAACTACTTTACCAGAAAACATTTTGATATACTTTTAATATTTTAGATAACTGCTGTTGTTTTAGCACTAGATCTTATGGTCAAAAATTGCGCTTTCTATCTGGAACATCCATAAGTTCCATGAACCATTCTGTCATGTGTAGAGATATTTCATCTACACACAATTTTAGATTTGCAAGTACAGGAGTCAAAGAAGTAAAGGAAGAACATGAAACTGAAAAAAAAGTTTCTGAAAAGATAGTTGTTTCAGAAACTCTATCAAGAAAAGAGAAATTAAAAAAAGCAGTTAAAGAATATGGATCAACTGTGATTGTTTTTCATATTGGAATATCTTTAATATCTTTGGGTACTTCATATGCTCTTGTATCAATGTAAGTTAATGGTGGTAATGGTGTATTTTAGGTCACCCCCCTAGGCGCATGCGCGACAATTTCAAATTTATTGATTTTTAGACGAGTTTGAAGTTGCGGTGTTGTCGGATTAAATCATTTTTCCCTTAAACCGAATAGTTTGGGTTTAGTAAATTTGATTTAAAAAAAGAGGCGCTGGTAAATAGGTATTTATTATTTAGATTAAAGGAGTTTTATAAATCCATAAATAATAAATTATATACTGAAAGTAGTAATTAAAAATATAAATAAAAAGCATTCTTTTTTTTATTTTTTTAATTTGCAAATATACCTATAAATCTCTTGCTTTAATGGTATTCTGTGATTTTAATTTATTATGGTTTAATAATATTAACAATATATAAACTTCTGTTATAAATGCCATAGAAATAATAAAACAGCAATTAAAAAAAGGAATAAAACAGCAAATAAAATTAGAAATAGTACATGTTTTATGTTTTCATTCATGTAGGTAAATGACATATTTACTTATGGAACTTATTTTAATTATGGTTTAAAATTCATTAAAAAATATAAACTATTAATGTAAAGGCAGTATAGAAAATATTAGCAAAAACTTTTGTGATTCATATGTTTATATGTACCTCAAGTTTAAATCCAGAAATGTTTTCAGATGCAAAATTTATTGTTCTGACTCACTATTTATTTAAAAAAACTTAATTTTTCAGCCAAGATCTAATTTGTCTAATTTATGAAAGAATAATTTTCATCTTTTCAAGATCTTTCACTCAGTTTATTTATTCACAAAAATGTGGCAACGTAGCTTAAAATTCAAAGTTTACCGCTCGGTTACTGCTCTCGTGGACCAATAAAATTAATTTAAGAATTCAAATTGCCGCATGCGCCTAGGGGGGTGACCTAAAATACACCATTACCTTTATTTTATTACATCTAAAGTAATAAATGACCTAAGTGCATAATATGAATGATGTATTTTCACTAAAAACTTTTTGACATTATTTTTTAGGGGACTAGACATAACTTCCTTATTTGAAAGTATAGGATTAAAGAATTGGATTTCTAACAGTAACATAGCAACAAATGCTGGGACTTTTGCTGTTGCCTATGCTATTCACAAAGTTTTTGCTCCAGTAAGAATTACCATAACCCTAGCATCTGTACCTTTTATTGTAAGATATTTAAGGAAGATAGGATTTTTAAAAAAATAAATTTCGTTTCCAATCAGGTGTACAGTTACAGAATATTTTGATGATATTGTGTTATTTCATAATATAGATAGGGAATAAGGAATAATTTGTAAACATTGTCACATGCAGACTGAGTTAACAATTTAAAAAATTTAGATATTTTATTTTTTAAATTATACGTTTTTTATGAAAAATTTGTACAATATACAATTAAAAATGAATTATCTTGTTTGGTAAATTATGCACCGATTATATTTTTGTTTGGTAGCTGTTTGCCTTTGTAATGGGGTGTTACCAATATCTGGTTTCTGGTAATTTATGGAAGTATATTAGCACTACTTTGTAAAAATATATTTAAAAAATCTTTGAATCAAATATTTTGGGAGAAAACTGGAAATTGAGAATTTCTAAATGTTTCTTTCATTACAAGTACGTCACTAACTCATATATGAAGTAAGCCACTTTCTGATTTAGATGTTTTATGAACTTATAGCTAATAGCCAGTTACAAAAAGGCCAATCTAATTTGAATAATGTCAATATCATGTAAATCTTGTTTTGTATCATACTGCACGAACACAACAGTTAGAACTCCTCATGAAAAATTTGTAACCGTGCCTGCAGTAAAAATTAGACGAAAATTGTGGTTTGAGGATTAAAATTTTAAAAAAGAAGTCGACAGAATTGCGGTTCTATGTCGACCAATACCAAGAATAACTTGTTCAATTTTAATTTGACTATTACAGAATGGATTATTGATATATATAATTACAACAAAATACTACCTTATTAAATACAGAAAATATTTTGGTTCCAAACACAATTTTTAATAATGTGATAATGCAAGAAACTTTTTTTTGGAAATAGTAGGAACAAAAAAAAACAATGTTAGTTAACAAATCTATTTTTATAAAAACTACAAAATATAACAGTTACTTTTTTAATATAAAATGTTTTAAAAATGAACAGTGAAAATAATACAGATTTTAATATTCACACATCACAGCAACAATTTTCATAAAATATATTTTATAACAATTTTATTTAAAAAAAAAAATAACAAAATATTCATACATGTTGTAAAAAGTGAAGTAATACTTTAATATTTATTATAGTCATCTTTGTCAATATCCGATAAGGAAAGAAAAAAATATATATAAGATGACCAACAAAAAAATGTTTGATATAATTTTCACGGGCTTAAATATTCAAGAAAATGTCATGTCAGTGTTAACTTTCATTTTTTTTTGTTACAGTAGTATTATTTGACAAAGTAAAATTCGACATTATATCTGTAGGTATCCAAAGAACTATAGTTAACCACAGTAGGGCTGACGGTTATATTAGTCATTAGATTTTTTGGCATACAGGCGGGTGCCGAATATATTCGTCAGGTGCTGTATCAATTTCTAAACGGCTGCCAACTCGGCCAGGGCGTTGATGGAAGTTTGCCTTGGCGTAGAGGCGACTGATACGTCTCGTTTGTTTTGGTTTGTCACATAGGCGACTGCCTAAAATTTTCGGCGCTGCCAATTATTGACGGCAGCCGGCAACGTGGCAAAGTCAGGTGACACATCAAACCAATGTGCATATTTTGAGCCATTTAGTGCCAGGTGCCAGTTACGCGCCAGTGTGTTTCATAATGCCGTCTGAAGACCATCAAGGAGCTCTAAAGGGGCAAAAAAACGGAAGTGTTATGAATCATTTTGTGAAAAATATTCTAAATGAGATAAGTGAAAGTGACTTATACCTCAGCGAGTATGAACCATTTAAATACAGTGGCAGTGAATACGTTCCTGAAACTGAGAGTGACAGTGAGGCAATATTTAGCTCCGGAGAAGAGGATAATGCTTTGGAAAACCAAAATATCCAAGAACAGGAGACTAGCTATTATAGTTTATGAGTTATTAGCAAAAATGTAAACCTCCTTTTTTGAAACTCTTAAATTGTTAATAACAATTGGAAATTTTTTAAAACGGATTTTGATATTCAGGAACATTTTTATATTTGTCATTTCGAATCAGATTTAAATGACTTTTCGACTAGACTATAACGAATGTTTTTGTTGTGAACATTATCCCGAGTAGAGGATGAGGGATAATATAATTTCTGAAATCAGTTCATCAAAGAAATGTAGAAAATCCCAAAATGTATAGGGTGTTCCATGGGGTGACCATAGGGGGGAGCGGATTATGTAATATGTATTGAAAATGCATTAAAACACTGTGACTTTCATTACTAACGTTCCGTTCCTGTGATTGGGAACTTTCAATACAGACAATAAAATTGTCAGCAACTAATCCCATCTGAATCTAGTTGTGCGTTTCATTTGTCTTTGACTGTACCTATTCAAAATATGCTATCAATAATAGCATTATAATCACATCACATATATTTTTTTCCAAAAAAAAAGAAATAAATATTATTCAGGACTTAACATTTTCTGTCTTAAAATAATTGTCGTGCTGATGGACTTGACTTGATGTCAAGTCAAGTCCGTTGACTTGTGTGTTTTCTGGAGGAAAACTATGTTAAGTCCAGTTTTTTGTTTTTAATAATTGATTTTCCAAAAATTATACTTTTGGTACAGAATGACTATTACAATTTGTATAATGCCCAAAAATAAATGTTCTATCTTGTATTGTCATGGAGCTATAGCAAAAACTGTTGGCAAAAAAACTTTAAGTGCTCTCCCGAAATATTAACCTTTTGGACTATTGTGTGTATTGGCAGTTTTTACGAAGTTATTAGGCCACTCTACTAGCTAAATGTATTTTTCATTCAAGGATTATAATAATCTAGCTAGATTATGAAATGTTTGTGATGATTTTCTCAAAATTTTTAAATTGTCCCAAAATTTATGCGACTCATCTTTTAAGATGTGCACAATCGATTCAACTAATAATTAACCTTGTGCATGAACTACAACATTTACCAACTTATGTTTAGTTCACTACTGTTTTTCTATATTCTTTTGCTCGTTTCGTCCATGCTATCAATCCTATACAGATAAAAATAACCGCAATGAAGAGATGAAAACAACCATATACAAAATACTGATCTCTTGGCTTAAGTGCAAATCCTACTCCGTCTGTAACTACAATGGCAGTTAAAACAGTTTGGAAAATCAGAGCAAGAAATGTGTTAACACCTAATACTAAACCGTAACTGTCATCTTTAATACATTTGGCAACTTCGCTGCATGCGACCGTTATCATAAAATGATAGATGCCTCCAAAAACTACGTAACAAATATAACTAAAAAACAAGTTATCCGTTCTTGAAGAGTACAGCATAACAAAAGCTTGTAATATAGAACTTATTGTTAAAGTAAGTTCTCCTTTTATCTTCCAATTGGTCTTAAATATTCCTGCTATAAGCGCACCTAGGAAACCAAATACTGTTAATATTGCTTCCACGGCTCCATTATAAATCGGTTTTGTACGGTCGTCTGCTATAACTGTCCAAAGTGGTTGCATGTACGTTTGGACCTAAAACATATTTTTATGATACATACTAAATTAATAACACCAAAATACAAATAATCTACCTGTATAAATCCACATGTAGAGAGAGCGTACCAGAGCGACCATTTCAAAACGTAGGTGTTGGAAAATGATGTTGCAAAATGAGAAATCATCAGATCGAAGGCGTTTGATATTTTAGTGGTCAGTGATTCGGTCTTAAGGTCTTCTGGATGAAAATATATACTTCTTTTGACTGAAGGTAAGAATAAACTCCATATAGTGGCAACCACCATAGCTGAAATTAATAATAATAAGATTACAAATAAACAATCTCATAAACTAAGATTTCCTTTATAAATGAAGTTTATTCTTTATGTATGTTGTCAATAAATAAAGATTGTTTTTCTAAAATAATGGGTCATATAATACCTATTGCTATGAATGCATAATTACTACTAACGATTCATTATGTTTATTTAGTTTACTGGTCTTATCTAGTTTGAAATATAGGTAATGTTAATGTCCTTTAAAAATGTATTTTTTATAACTTAAATGCTTATATAATAGACTTGATACTTAAAACACTATAAAATATTTCTTATATGTATACTTGACTGGTATTAATTTTATATTAATCTTTGGTTATTTCACCTTTGGTTACTTTAAAACACAATAGTAAAATCAATTTTTAAACTATCCTCTACTATAACTTATATCATATCAAATAATATAATAGAAACTATTACTGGTAACATAGTCACATCAAATATTAAATACTTAAACGGTATTGTTATGGTAGATGTTGGGTTAATCTTAAAATTTAGTTCTATTTATCATCTATCATTGACATTATTTAACTGCATTTAGAAACTAACACTAGTTAAACTTAGAATAAATACTTTCATGTTTCTAATACAACATAGTCACCATGTTTATATATTAAACTCTTCATGTAATAGAAATTTACGTTACTAGTGCGGTAAATACACTTTTACAGTAAGGAATTCGAAACGAGTACTATAAAAGTTTACCGGACATGTAACCTACAGACTTTTATTTCATACTGTACCCTAAAACACAAAATAAGAGCGAAAAAATAAAATATTAATATATTTATCGGCATTTGCTATTTTTCAAATTTGCATTCAATGCCAAAATAATTGGTGTATAGTTGGTAACCTAAGTGTCATCTCTGACATCTGTGCATAAATAAAAATTATTTGAATTTACGATTGAAATTATTAGAATTTTTCAAAATTTCCAAAAGTAGTTTTGTCTAAATAAAGTCTTCGACCCTAGCCAATATGGAAAATCCCCAAAAACAATATTGATAAAATCATTCGGTCATAATATTCTATAGATTATATTTACAATTTCTCATGGACACTCATGGACAAAATTAACGCACTACTTTATTAAATAAGCACAAGTTTTCTTTCATGCGACTAATATAATTGATAGCTTCATTATAAACTTGTAAATAAAGCAGAGCAATTGTTTTGAACTGAAATTGGGAAGAAAAGACCCTATTTTGAGTAATTTTGTAATTTTTTTTGTTACTAATGCTACAAAATATGAACTACACATAAAAATTAGCGTGTTTCAACCGATTCTAGTACGGTGTATGGCCTTCTCTACTTCTTATTACTGCATTCATTCGCCTTGGCATACTGGAGATCAGATTTTCGATAACATCTTGGGGGATATTCTCCCATTCTGCTATTACTGCATCTACCAGTTGATTATGGTTGACAGGTGAGGGCCCATGACTGGGAACTTTCCTTTTAAGAGCGTCCCATAGATGTTCTATGGAATTTAAGTAGTCAATCACTTGCCTAGCCACTTGGGGACGGGCATTATCTTGCATGAATACAAAATTAGGCTCCACGAAGGGGGCAAACGGCATCACATGTTCAACTATGACATGTTCGAGATAATAATCAGCATTCATGGATCTCATACGAATAGGCACCAACTCTGTACGACCGTTAAAACATTCCTCCCCAAAACATAACAGTGCCTCCACCAAATAGAATTTTTGGAGTAATTTTGCATCTTGAAAATCTCTCTCCTGGCCTTCGCCAGACACGCTCACGCTCGTCCGAAGATTTTAAGTTGACTCTAGTCTCATCTGAGAATAAAACGCTCTTCCAATCATCAACCGTCCAGTTTTGATGATTTCTAGCGAAACGTAGTCTTGCAACTCTGTGTTCCCTGGTTAGCAAAGGTTTTTTGGCTGGTCTTCTATTGCTAAATCCAGCTTCCTTTAGACGTCTTCTTGCAGTTCTAGATGATATCAGGACATTGGAAACAATTGCCAACTCATTTTTTAACATTGTACCAGTGACTGTCCTGTTTCTAAGAGCAGATAGCCTCAGAAAGCGGTCATCTCTTGCATTCGTAGACCGTTTGCGCCCTTGTCCTGGTCTGCGATTGTAAGATCCTGTCTGATTAAAGCGTTGAACCATGCGACTTATAGTCGAATGATTTCTTCCTAACAAATTCGCAACATAGCGCATAGATTGTCCTACTTCCAGTAAAGTTGATGCCTTTACTGCGTCCTCAACCGATAAATTTCTGCGACGATTCATTTTTGAACACTAAAACTCTTAAAACTAATACTACTAACAACACCACATCTAGCAAATGAAATATTTTGTTAATCAACGATTTTTATAACAACAATGTGCTCATCTTTTGGAGACCATGTAAAATTATGACAATAATTATGCTCTTGTCACACGAAATATTGACAGCAGGTGTCTAGATTATCAGCAGACATCCATCCGTATTAGTAACAAAAACACAGTAACCTTAAGCAAAAATTGAGTGGTGCGTTAAATTTGTCTAGGAGTTTATTTATAATTTTTGTTTCAATAAGATATTTCTCCTTTTTTTTTCTGTTTTTTGATTTTTAAACACTAATTATCACATCTTCATAAACTCGATTTATGGTAAAAATTCGTTCAGCTGTTTTTTTTTAATCAGAAAAACCATTAAAAAACATTGAAATAATAAATGTTTCACTCAAAATGTAGAGTCCGACCCTGAGGTTTTTGATAATTCTCACTAGCGCGTAGTCCACTAAACTAAAATTCCAAAATAGTAGGCACTAAATTCTCAGAAATGACTGTGACGTTTTTGCCTTAATCTGCCTCTTGCAGTGGCGTACGGAAATTATACTAAACAGATGTGGAAAAATTAATTATTTAAAAACTATATCCACAAATAAGAATTAAATTACATTATATTTACTGATTTATAATGATATTTCCCTTGTTTCAGTCCTCAAACAAATCCCTTGGTTTTTACCTGATCTGATATGAAATTACCTTTTTTTTTACTGTTAATCGTTTTCCTAGAAATGTACCTGCCTAATTATTTGACGTCTACTACATTATTACTTCTTACGAATGGATTAAATGGATTAACTGTATAGAAAGTGTATTATTCCTCTTTTATGTTTATCTAGGGTAGGTATTATACAAAAATATCATTATTTATTATATTATTGAAAAGGGTATTTCCAATTTTAGAATTTTTACAACAGAAATTCCAAAACTGTCATCAGTGTTGAAACAGACCTAATTCGTTATAACTGTATTATAATAACAGATCAAAGAAAAAAAAAATAATATTTACATTACGTATTATTCAACGAATGTTACGCTCATGAATGTTAACCTAACCGTGCTCAACTGATGAAGCAATATTTATATCTCTCTCTATCTTACGGCAAATTTAATCTACCTCTCTTTTTTCCGCCCCACAAACGTCTCTGTGTACGCAACGTTGCCATTTATAAATTTTAGTCCCAGAATATAATTCAATTTTTTTTATATTTAATAAACATTGATGTTGTTGAATATATTTCATTAGCAGGAAGTTTCTTTAATATTTAATATTTTTTAGTATTTAGTATTTAATGAATAAAACACGTTGTCCGTTATTCTATGACCATTTAGTTGCGTGTGTATGATTTAAATAGAAGATG
The DNA here is from genome assembly GCA_035357415.1 of Ophraella communa. Lineage (NCBI taxonomy): Eukaryota > Metazoa > Arthropoda > Insecta > Coleoptera > Chrysomelidae > Ophraella > Ophraella communa. The sequence goes on from CM068993.1 coordinate 30,757,045, forward strand.
ATAAAATATATAGAAACCCAACCTGACAACAATGTTTACGTTTTAATTCAATAATATTTCTGAGAATTTAGTGCCTACTATTATGGAATTTTAGTATAGCAGTAACAAGAACACGAGAGATACTTTTAATAGTTCCAAATAATATTATTTTCTCGAAATTATTTACCTCGAAACTCAATTAAGTTTTCATTTTAGAAAAAAATTGTAATAGAAAAGAAATTGTAAAAAAATAAAGAACAATCTGTAGGTTTCCAAATTTTGATTTTTGCACATTTAAAAAATTAAATATTAGTTTTTAATTTGTTTTTGAAAAACATAAATCTAATATAAAAACCTAAAACCTACAGATTGTTCGGAGTTTTCTTTTGAATGTTTCTGCCAAAATGAAACGATTCTATTCATAAATAGCTGAGATATTGGAGAATTGCTAAAAGAGTGCACCGATAAAACAGCCTTAACGGAAAACACATCAGAATAAGTGTAACAAAAAACAATTTTTAATTTTTAAATGTATCTTAAAATTTGTAAACATCCTGTTTACATGTTTTACAGTGTAAATATTCAGAGAAAAAAAATGACATGCAATTTTGCATCATAATAAGTATTTATAATAATCTTTGTCACGCTGACGATTTTAATTTAAACATTATAAACATTAAAGATATGCTTTAATTGAAAACTTGATAACATTTCTAGTTAATATAGCAAACCAATGTATGTCAGTTTTTTAAATAAATTATTAACTATAAAGAAATATGGTTTTTTAATATTTTTTATAAATTAAAAAAAAACTTAAAATTATTTATTTAATTACTCTAAACATTACAAGAAAACTACCAAATACGACTCCAATGCTCAGCAGACCAAGCATACTGGTGACGTAGCCTGTGACGTATTGACCACCATGTTGCCAGCAAAGTGAGGCAACCGTACTCTATCCTACAGACCGTGTTCAAAAGTTGCAAAGTACGCAATTTTTTATTGAATTTTTTGATAATATAGTTTCATTATCAATATTTGTTATAACAAGCTCTTCATTGATAGATATGATAAATAGAATGGGACTAGCGATATGTGATAAGTATTTCCACATTTTTATATTCTTACTTTATACTTGCCTTATCAGATTTCCTAAATAACTTTGGAATAATTCAAGGGGAATCCCCTTCTTTCCATTTATCTTATAACCAAATTTCCATTAATATGATTATACGATAGGTGCGTTAAAATTGCACTAGTGAATTATGAAATTGATTATAGGTTTACAGATGCATTGTTTACACTTGGTAGTAAGCTGATTGGTCTGTAGTTTTCCATTAGTTTTCAATCTCTCTTTTAAAAAAAAGTTTAGACTAGTACCATCTTCTTTTGATATGGGAAACTTCCATGTTTAAATGAGTATGGTACTTCATCTATCCCACAACTTTTATTTATTTTTGACGGAAAAATAACGTATCACATTTTTCAGAATATTTTAATATCAGTGTATGGTATAAAATCCCATAATATTTACAGTTTAAATCGCCTTTTTGTTAAAAAAAACAAAAAATGAATTTTAAAATTTCTTATGTGCAGTACGTTTGTTTAATTTTTCATTTGGAAGTGTGTGTAGAAACATTTTGAGTAAAAATGAGTAATCTAACCCCAGAACAAGCAGCTCAAATCGTGGCTTTAGTTGAAGATGGACGATCTCAGCAACATGTTGCTGAAGTCATGGGAATCAACCAATCCAACGTTTCTAGAGTCTTCAGAAGGTTTAGAGAAACTGGAAGTTATAATAGAAGACCAGTTCCAGGACGTCCCAGGTGTACTAATCCTACAGATGATAATATCCACTTTCACATCATCTTCAATAACGAAGTGCGGTTTTCTCTTTAATGGTTTGACATGTCCAAGTTCTCTGAATTGTGCATGAATTTTAGGCACAGTACCTTGTGAAATATTTGGCAACTGAGGATACCTCTGATTAAATAAGTTTGCCACTTCAACTTGACTTATGTAATTATCGCCGTAACCAATCATCATTAAAATTTCAATCCGGTCTCAGTTAAATATTTCATTATTATTTCGCAAGATATTAGTTTGTGATTAAGAATTGACAACTACGATATTTAAATGTCAACACATCAACAACTGACAGACATTATTTACCGATATAGTTTATTTATATTGGCATAGTTATCTATACAGTTTTTACCTATTCGTGACAAAAAATGTTAACAAAACCCAAAATATTGCATTCAGCTAATTAAAAATAAAACCATTATTTAAAGTGTGAAACATTATTATTTTCACAATTTTACTATCTTGAACAAAATTATAAATAATTCTAAAATTTCACCCTGATGTACATGGTATAGTTTGTTGAGATCGTATGGTTAAGGAGCTATTAACATCATAAAAATATACAGCGTGTTTCATTAAAAATATAGATCATGGTCGATGCCAGACTTGTGTATATTTGAATTTCAAAGTTGACGGGTCCCAGCGTTTTTTATAATCTTCTAAACTAACCCCAACAAATAATTTTATTCCATAACTGGTTTTCACACTGTATAACAGTCTCTCCCTCTTAAATGAAAATCACATACATGATACTAATACATATCATAGTCTTCAAACCGCACTGGATGTCGTCGATTCCGCAGCGGATGATTCTGAGGAATTGGAGGAGGTTTAGTCACTGGAGTTGGAATTGGTAATATCACAGATGAATTATTAATGTGAGAACCAGGAGGTGGTACAGGCTGTTGTGTGGTTCAGGTAAAGATGTCACTCTTTTCTTAGGTACAAGAAATGGTCTAAGTTGGTTAATGTGGCGTTTAATTATTCGACCAGAATCTAATTGAACTAAGTAATAAAGACGTCCTAATTTCTTCTTTACTTCCGAAAAATACCATACATCTCTGTAAGGAGAGCAGATGTTTTTCACATGATGAGTTGGGCTGAGGCCGGTATGGAAACTTAGCCTCATTGACAGCATCATTAAAATTTGTATACATTTATCACCAAAAATAAGGTCCTTCGGGTTACTTACAAAGTGTAGTTTTTTTTTATTTAATAATTTTTTGTTTGTGAAGTACGAGTGTCCTATCTCTTCAATGAAAACGTGGAGTTTTTACTTTGTAATTTAACACCTCCTAACAAATGATGTATATTTACCGGGAAATAGTCACAGTCATCAATAGAAACATCAATTATTTGCTGGTTTTATCTACACTTAACATGTTTGCAAACAAATTTTGTATTTTCGAGAATTTCGTACTATCTGAAATACTACAATTGAAATCTCCACCTATATTAAATCTATAGTATCTATATATTTATCAGAAAGGTTACAAAATACTGCCTAAGTATATCTTATCAAGTGCATTATTCAAATCAATAGTAGGGGTTAGATAAGTATTGCAAATGATACATTAGAAAGAAACAACTAATAATCAATATGCACCTATAGAAGTTTTTAACATTAAAATAATGTTTTTAAAAGATAGTTAAGCCTCCACTAGGTCTTTCCAGTGACCATTTTTTAGTAGCTGATGAAGTTAAATAATTAAATTTTGATAAACATAATGTGGACACTCCATAGATGACGCTGCCACATTTCACTTAAACACAATATATCAAACTAGTATTCAAATGCTTCTAAATGGTCTTACGTATTTTTTATTTTGTTAAATAATTCCTAATAGTTAATAAAAAAAGTAATAAACAACTATTTGTTTGAACTTAAATTCCACAGTTAATTAAAAAATTATCTTTTAAATTACAATGACAGCTGTTTCGGCACCACGAGCATCGTCAGATTAACATATTGAAGTTACATTTTGTTTGTTTGTAGTGTTAAGATTAGACCAAGTATGGAAGTAATAAGATATAACAATCTTAAAGCCTAAATGTTATTAGCCCTAAGGGATTATTCTGGATGTATTTCCTTCTAAGATCAGTATAACTGTGCAATGATACAGAAAAACCAGGAAAAAACTATCATACTGATCTTTACAATAACTTAATATACTTGTGTTACATTTATGTCTTATCTATATTTATATAAAATGAAAACTTAATCAAAGTAAAACAAATTAATAGTGGGAAACTTCCAATATTTATTTGTTCATTAACAACTTTAAATTGTTGATCTGCTAGATGTCTTTTTATTTCAAGTCCTTCAAGGAAATATAAATTTTATTTTTTATCATAAATGTGTAGTACTTGTTGTCATTGGTGTGTATGAATGAGGGTGGATGTTTAAGTAGGTGTTTTGCATAATTTGACTTATCTGGTTGTTTTAATCTAATATGCTATTAAGTGATCATTGAATCTTACTTCAAAATTACTTTGTGTGTTTGGACAATTAATTTTGTAAATTGTTGTTTATTATTCTTATTAAGATGAACTTTCATAGAGTAAGGGTTAGTACAATAATTTATTTATTTACGGGCAAGCCCAATTCAGAAATATTATTAAAAAAAAATATTACAAAGACAAAAGCAATACCATAAACAGTGTCAACACAAGGAACAAACATTATAATATATATATATTGGATAACAAACTAATAAGTTAAAGGAATAAAAAGTACATTACGATATAAAACAAAGTTTAAGCTTAAAAATAGCTGATAGAATAGTTAATAAAGAAATTCCAATAGTAAGTTTCTTTGATTTTGGTAATAACTGGGAGATTTTTATCCTTTTTTTTAGAGATAGGACAAGGATATATGCGAATAGAATAATTATATGTTTTAATATTGGGTCAAATTTAAGAAAACATAATTTAGGATGATTACTGGTAAGTTATTCAGTTGTATTGGCGTTGAACAATATTGATAAACCAATAGTATATTCGGAATGTATTGAATATTTATTTTTACTTACCAGAAAAAGTTATATAATTAAGATCCCTGTAGTTGGTCAGACTAAAAGATATTAATAGTTGAGCAATTATTCCAGATAACGCACGACCTGCCAGAATTGCAGCTCTTGTGTGTGAGGTTACTTGTTGAAAATACTCTGTGTCTACTTTAGCATAGATATATGTATAGTAAGCTACTTCCGTCGCGCAGAACGTTCCATAAAAAACCTGAAACAATAAACCAAATCAATATAACTTTGGCTAATTTGGTAGGTAGCCTAAGTAAAACTTGGGCAAGTAAACATAAATAAAATTATAATCTGGTCTAGCAAGTTATTCTGAAAAATTTATCGTTATTTATCGTTTTTATTGGACCTATTAGCCTGGACACCATCCCTTTCGCATAGCTCTCTGTCCTAGGTTTTTCTTCTCCGAATAGGTGACACCGCACCTAGGCCTTCGCACTCACAGAGTATGTGCTCCGCAGTTTCATCTTCTTCCTGGCAGAACCTACATAGGCTGTCGTCTGCTAGGCCGATTGTGTGCACATGTTTCCTTAGCTTGCATTGTTTTGTTAGTCAAGAATAAAGTGTGCCAATAAAACTTCGACAATGAAAATAAAAATGCCGCGTCATTCTGATTTAAAAAAAAATGGTTTTGAGAAGTATAAATTTTATTATTTAAATGAGAAAAGACGTACCCAAAAAATTAGTATATTTGTGAAGAAATTTTATAAATATTTTGGAGAATAAAAATACCGTTCAAAAATAAATTTTTCAAAAACCTAAAAATGAATTGAATTGTCTCTTCTGTTTACACAATATTACATGTTTCCAAAAATAAAAAAAGCTAAATATTTGTTTCAATATTCCAAGGAGAACAATATTGATCTTTAAATATGTGTTTTAACTATGGAAAATAAAGGAAAACGTATTTTATAAATGTTTGTAGATAAAACCTATAAAATAATGACAAAAAATATATAAAAACTAATACTGTTGACAAATTATATAGGAGGTGATTCATCAGCAAATTTATTTATTTAAGTATTAACTTTATATTCCTCTTTTTAATACAGGTATGATCAGAATTATTTCCTAATTTCTTAATTTATTGGACTAAATGTACAAGACAATTAAAGAAAAGTGGTTCTTTATTTCATAGAGGAGATAAATTGTTGTTTACTTCTTTATTTATATTGGTTACTTATATAATGGTTATTTTTTACACACTCAAAGAAATATCAAACATTTAATATGCTAATAAAACAGCAATAGGTACCTGTAAGGAAAATAAGTAATGTAAATCAAAGGAATTTAATATATTATAAACACTTGTAGTCATATTAGTTCAATAAAAAATCAACATGTCCTTGGCCTTGCCATTTTCAGTCAACTGTATTATTGGTAGATTTAATTTTTTAAGTGGATATTTTATGAAGCAACTTATATCTTCAAGGTTACCTTCCCATTCTGAATAATAATAGATGGCAGAGAACAAAATATGAGTTTTTTAGCTTTTTATACACCTTGGCAAAAGACAATAGTTATTATGTTTGATCTTAAATTTTTAGAAAATAACTATTTACTATTATTATACTTCTAAGTATTATTTACATCTGTACCTATACATAATTTAAAATAATAATATAATCATGTAGGTACTGATGACAGTTTTGCAATTGGTGCTGAAGTCAATAAACTGTTTTATGTATGTTTTAAAACTATAAATATAAACATTTATCTTTAAAATATATATAATCAGCAATTAAAATCTATTGTTTATAATAATTACTATTTAAAAGTTTCAGGAGAAAACACTCAATAATAATTATTTGTTTATATTTTTTAAAGTTCATACACAAGTTATTGAATCATCTTCTGTTAACTATGTTGTTAAGAGTTAAAATGTAAGTTAAGTAGTGTAATTATTACTTACCTCTACAATTTGTATTTCAAAAAGGCTTTTTGTCCATAATAATAAACTCCATATAACGATTCCAGAGGCTCCTAACAATATGATAAGTAATTTATATCTACACAAGTCTGTAATTAAAAAAACTAGAACTAAATGCGCTAAGTAACTATAAGTACCCACAGGGTAAACTTGCTGCGTTACTTCGTCATTTGTAAGATTTCTCCATCTATGATCAATTAAAAATTCGTAAATAAAAGGTTCGGAAGGTCTTATTTCTTTCAGAAATCCAAAAACGCTGAGCGTCAAAGATATCCGCATCCATTCCTTCATATTTTTTATTATATAATGTCGTGAATATGGAATAATTTTTTTAAACAGCAATGCTTTATTTTTTAAAATCACATTTGCAATAGTTTATATACACGTTAAAACTGTATCCTTTAAATAAAAAAAATCGACACATGTTAACTACTTGCACACATTCCTCACCGTTTCACATTCATACACACTACACATACTGTTTTGTTTTCCTAACATAATGAGGTAATTTATCAAATACCAATTAATTGATCAAGTTCCCGAATGTTTAGAATACATAATTTTTGTAATTGGTTCATATTGAACACATGATCTCTCTACTTCCATGGTCTTTTATATTTCATTTAAATGGTCATATTTTAACAAATCGGACAGTTGACGTTGACAGTTAACCTAACAGCTGTCACTTACCATACCTATGAGTGTCATTCTCAAACATTTTTCGGGGTACTGCGGGATTTAATTAAAATAAGAACAAGTTATTTTGTATAATCTAAATTAAAGAAATAAAGGTAAACAATTTTTTAATTTTATATTAATATCACGTTTGATTGCATTAATTTGAAAAGTTGATACATTTAATAGTACTAAACTATTATGTAATATAAGGTTATGTGATCTGCAAAAACTGTTTCTTCTATTATCAACTATTTTAATTTGCTTTTAAGAAAATGGCTGCAATTCGATCTATGTCTCGTCTTCTTTTGAGCAGAACTATTCAAAACACAGCCAGAAGAACTTATGCTGATCAAATGAGCTTCACATTTGCTGCTGGTAACCAGGTAAAAATTTGTTCAGATAGTTGGTAAAAAACGCGACCCAAAGCTATATTAAAATATGTTTAGGTTTATTACAATGCTTCCTCTGTAAAACAAGTAGATGTACCATCTTTCTCAGGCAGCTTTGGTATCTTACCTGCTCATGTACCCACATTAGCTGTTCTTAAGCCAGGCGTAGTTACAGTATATGAAGATGATGGTAAAGTAAAAAAAATATTTGTTTCCAGTGGTACTGTAACAATCAACGATGATTCTTCAGTTCAAGTATGTATAGTTCAAAAGTTTATTTTACAAAAAAAAATATTAATTAATTGCTTATGTCAGGTTTAAAAGTTTTTAATCTATAGAAATAGTACTAAAATCTTACTTTGAATAATAAGAATAATAACAGCATTTTAAAATTCTATCAAAAACATTTTTATAAAGTAAAGTATATGTTTTTCGGCATACTCATACAATCTTCAATCTTTAATTGAATTTTTTCATTCTGAATTAAAGAATAAATAATTTAATTAAATAACCAATGTGTTCACACCAAAATTTAATTAAAAAGAAAATAAATCACCTTAGTTTGTACTTGTAGTGGATATCTAAATGATAAAAGTTGAATATATAACCATTTCAAATTCCTACAATCTTCAAATAATAAATAAAATGCTTATAAAAACCTAGATTTCTCAATCTGAGATTGTAAATATAATAACCATTTATTTTATTACTTATACTTGTCTTTTGTCATTGCCTCTAACTCATACTAAGAATGTGCCAATTGATGTAGCTTAACTTTTATATATCTAAGTAATTTTTGTAATAAAACTGTATGAATATTCATCACAGTGATATTAATTCATTTTATGTTTGAATCTTAAGATTTTATTTATAATAATTATAACATATTATGAGATTATTATCTTGTTCACATTTAAACTCATTTTGTTAATTGACATAACCCATACACTTTTTGTATGAAAATATTTTTAGATTTTAGCTGAAGAAGCTCACCCTGTAGAAAATCTTGATGTAAATGCAGCCAGAGACATCCTCAGCAAAGCTCAAAGCCAATTGTCTTCAGCAAGTACAGATGAGGTAATATCAATTAGATACCTTCTACCCTTTCAATGTACTCAACTTTTTTGTTTCAAAAAAACAGTTATTAGCATCCATTATTTACAAAGTTCATTATTTCTGTCATAATGAATTTATTACACCATTTTAAGCCCTTTATCTTCAACAAAGTCTATTGTACTAACCCTTACTTTTTGGAAGTCCATCTTATTAAGAATAATAAAAAAAAATTATCCTTTTGAACATAACTTCCAAGTTTATTGGAAAAATTATGTTTTTTTATTATTCAACAAATCGCCATGACAAAAACATATTCTTGTACAGAATTTAACCCTCTACAAAAATGTCCTACAATTTACAATATAAATGCAATTTTCCATGTACCTTTTTAAATAATGGACACCACAATACTGTACTGAATAAACCATTGGATTAAATTGCACTATAAGGACAATTAATAATACTTACATTGTGCTGCATTTATTGTAAACTTGCATTATTGAAAATTAATTATCTTTGCTTGTCTTTGAATACCTCTGTACATATGTATTAAACTGTGTGGAATATCACACCTTACTATTACATCAAACTTCCAAAAGTATTTTAAAAATAAATTGCATAATAGATATAAGTATATCATCTGAATTTTTTGAATCTTAATTTTATACTCATATGTATTAAATCAAAAATAATATCTGTTTTATTTCAGGCCAGAGCTGAAGCTGCCATTGCTATAGAAGTTGGAGAAGCTTTGGTTAAAGCTGCTGAATAAAAGATTCTAAATTTTGTTATTTTTATTTATAACTAAATAAACTAGTGTTATAATGGAATTTTTATTTACAATTAAATTTGAAGTTATTTAAAATGTTCAAAACTATGAAAATTAGTGGGCACTTGATTAATTTCTTTTTTGATACATTTTATTTGATTTTTTAAGAGTAGATAATGATAATAAAAAAATGGATGATCATACCAAAAATTGAAAATATTGAAATAAGTTTTACAATATCACCCGAAGCGTTGCTGTAATTGTCTTTGAATTAGTTTCTTTCTCATCGTTAATTGTTATTTTCTGTAATTATACTTTTTATTTTGAATGTGGCTTTATTTTCCTTTAATTCTTTAATAAGGCAAATGCCACAAGATTTAGGTTCTAAACCACTTCTGTTAGTAACTGACAAGAGAAATCCCTAGGACAGTATTAGATTTACTGCCCAAATAAACTGTTGCAGTAAACAGGAAAAGTTGCATTTACTTACAATATAAAGGTTTTCTAAAAATCAGTCGAAATTTTTCAATAATATATCTTAGGAACAAATTTATCCATTTTTCGTTTAGCACTGTCTACCGTGACAAAAATTGTACAATGCAGGTAAGTATATGTTCTAAAATCAATTAAAACTAGTAACCAACAAGTTGGGTAACAGAATAGCTTTTTAAACAAAATATGAAGATTTGTATAACTTGGTTCTGGTAGGTGAATCAATTCAACTCGTAAAATGAAGATCTTGGAGGAGTTTGGCCAGAGAAAAAAATATAACGTGGGAAAAAGTATGCTATGTTTAGCAGAGGAAGCCACTTCTCGCAATGTTCTTCACACTCTAAACAGAAGGCGGTTGCTGAGAAAAACCAGGACAAGGTGCCAAAATAACAGGAGCTCAGGAAGACCGTTAATTACAAAGTAAAAATGCTATTGATAACTTTTTGATGGATTTATGTTATTTAGGACAGAGAATTTTTTTTTAAATCATTATTTTTAAAGTATTTTAAGAAAACATATTTCATTTTGGTACTTTATGAGAAACTATACCTAAAAATTGGGTGTTTGGGAGTGTTGTCCAATCAAAATCAATACATCGATAGTCGCCACTGCCATAGTAGTACAGTCACAGTAGACTAGATATCTTTTGGGAGACATCTTTTGACGTATATTTGAGGCTTGAACTACCAAACCCCTATGAAGGAGTGCTTCAGCCCCTCAAAATTGATAAGGGGAGAAGGGTTGATGGTTAAGCATAATTGGAGTTATCTGTAATTCTGGAAGGGAGGGTCGCCCCACTGCACTTAGGTGACATTTGGCCCATTGTGCGTCCTTCTGAGATCGAGCCTAACCTATATTTGCTCGTCAACCATCCTACCTGTTTAAAGTAGGTGATAACGTCGCCTGTAGGCAGCTCCCTCAAGTTGGCATGTGTTAGCCAGTTCTCGCCGAATACAGAAAGTCTTACTAGAGAGAGTGCCGGACAGTCACAAAAGACGTGCTCAACTGTCTCATCCTCTTGTTCACATCCTTATACATAGTGGGCTGTCAGATAAACCCAACCTGTTCAGATGTTTTCGTAGGTGACAATGGCCAGTAAGTATACCTGTGACCAACCGCAGGTCCTTTCTGGTCATGGCCACGTATTTCTTGGCTACTTTGCTATTCGGATATTTCAGAAGTTCCTTGGATAGCATGCAACCTTTTTCTTCCCCTGAATTTGTCAAGGGAGCGTTCCTTTACTAGGTCAACCACCGCTGATGCCGGCAAGCTGACAAGACTACCGGGTCCCAAGAGCCTTTGGGAGGCAGCTTTTCTAGCCAACGAGTCAGCTATGCGGTTGCCTTTTGAAATTCCATGACCTTTTATCCAGCCTAGAGTAACCACATTATTGTTGCAGGCTTCCGTAAGGGCCATGTGACATTCTAATACTAGACCTGATGTGATCCGTGGATAATTGGAGTTATTTGACGGCAATTCGTTGGAGTAGTTCGTCCAAAGTTCACAAATATCTTGGACTTAAGATGTCCATTCAAGAAGAGGCCCAGAGGGTTCAGGTCAGGAGATCGAGTATAGGACCACTTCTCAATTAGGTGGTTTCCAAAAATTCCTACCCAAACGTTAAGCTTTTCTGGATATTGTGTGTGACCTCGAAGTACAAGAGGTACCTAATGTAGCTCTCCAACTTCTACAGTTATGCCGGTTAACCTCTGGCTAAAACCGGAAACTGCAGACAGTTGTCGGACAGATTGCATGTTTGATATAAGGTGGACATGGCCCAATTTAGCCACATCTGTCCTTTCATAATTCACAATTCTAATGGGTGCCCATTTTTATTCATTACTAGTCGCATCTCAACAAATCTATAAATCAATTCCATTAAGAATAATAATAAACTCTTCGTTTGATCGTAACTTCCAAGTTTATTTGAAAAAATTATGTTTTAAATTACAATGACGAAAAAATACAAAAAACCGCCTTTTTGGTTTTAAATTTTTTTCTTTTACAAAAATGTTTCGATTGAGCTGAAAGTTTAATCAAATATACTTTGATAATTTATAATTTTCAATCACCATTTTGAAACAATTTTTTTTATCAAAAAAGGTTCTCTAACTGCTAATTTTTTTCATTTTTTTTGTCTATTTTGAAGAAATGAAATAAACAATATGTAGTTTAATTGAAAAAACTGAAGAAAAACTGAAAATAAAAAATTATTGACATTTTTCATTATACTTTATATTATGGCATCACTGTATAATAAAAAGGAAAACGATGTAACGTTACATGATTTACGATATCAAAGTTATAAAACAACAACAATAAAATCAAATTTCAAATTAGAAAAATTGCCATCAACAGCTGGAGTAGCAGAACAGCATTGTTACAGAGTTTATTACCAGCTCCAAACATGGGTATAGAAGACTTTGGTTCGGAATTTTTTTTTTATTTAGTTATGATGTCTTTGACTAAATTGTACCATTAGTTTGCTGTAAGAAAACATTTATTTATTTGACCAGTGAAGGACACACTGTTTTTAAAGCATGGATGGAAACCAATATTTCAAATTGCGTCAGGCATTCAACAGGATTAAATGCTCCTCGATGTAAAGGTCGCAGACTAATAATCGCACACATTGTCAGTGAACATGGTTTTGTAGAAAATGGGTTATTAGACTTTGTATCAAAGTCAACCAAAGATTACCACGAGGAAATGACCTCTGATGTTTTTGAAGATTATTTTTCCCAGCTATTAGACTTTTTGCCAGTTATCATTCAAAACTGGTAGAAAAGTTACCAACGACGTCATGGAAAAAACGAGATATTAAAGAGTGGCTCCAGAGCAAGGATATTTGTTTTGAAGACACAATGCTGAAAACGGAATTACCGTAAATTATAGAGCGCCTCAAATTAAAAGATATTTAATTGACGAAATGGCGAAGGAAAAAGGAATAACTGTATTATGTTTGCCACCTTATCACTGTCAATTAAACCCTATAGAATAAAGATGGGTACAGATAAAAGGTGAGGTGGCCAGAACCAATACAACTTTTAAATTGAATGACGTTAGACAACTTTTGATAAATTCTTTTGGAAACATAACACGGGTAATTGGACCAATGCCATAAACCATGTGAAGAAGGAAGAAGAACGACTGTGGAGCGTTTTTTGCATTTATTTATAGTTAATTCTTACCTTTTAATATGTAGCATATTTTTATTTTAATTTGAATAATTATGCTTTAAAAAAACTTAGGTTCTACGGTCATGGGATCTATTCAGCTACCTGTTGTGAAAATATTATCTAGGGTTTCTATTGTGTTTGGGATAGTTAATCACTAATTACAGAATGGACTCTTTAAAAAATAACAACTCTAACTATGTGTCACTAGAAATGTATGCTACTTTTAGTTATTTTTCATGAACCACCCTTGCTTGGGCTTTAAAGGATTTGCATTTACAATGAATTCACTGTTTTGCCAACTCCAAACAAATGAACTATAACTTATAATTCAATCTGAATAATGCGCGATGGTAGATGGGTTTCCCAGGTATTTAGAAAACTTATAATAGGTTTTGTAATCCCTTTGCTAATTCCTACATTTATAATTATTTTAGGTAATAATCTTTCTTCATTCTGCCAACATATATTTTATTAACTGTTTATCATTTCTAGTTCATTTTTGTATTGCAAATAAATTAATGGAAATACTCTTGCTTATTTTTGGAATTAATAAAAATGTATAATAAACTGTGGTTTAGTTAATGACATCAATATGTTTATGCAAAACCACTTCTTCTTTTTTCTTTTGTTTTTTTTTCTTTATCCTATTTGTTATATTGTGAACATACTTGCTGACATTTTTAAATTTACTATACAAGTATATTTTTAAGGGTTAAGTGTAAGAATATTTTTATTTTTGTCTCGGCAATAAAAATAAACTTCGCCCTTTAATTCAGCATTTTTCATAATTTCTTGTAAATTGTAATTAGTTAACTTTTGTAGCTTTCAATTTTGGAATAATAAAGACGATATTATTATTATGTAAAAACAAAACAAAATATTCCAAACTGAGTTTTGTCAACAATAAAATCTATATATTTTTTAAAACCAAACATTGATTAGGTATTATTTACGTATATACAACCAACATCAGAAGCCGGCCAATAAGTTTGACCTTTACTGCAAACACCATTTAGTGGCAATTCCGGAAAAAAGGTTAACTTCTGGTAATTATTAATGCTACTGGTCGACAAAAACAAAATTTCCTTCACGAATATAATGAGAGTAATTTACACAGACCTTGTTATTGAGACAAGCAGATGTGGCTCGCTAAAAATGTACTTTTGCTGGTTTTTTTCCTCATATAAATTAATAAAAAACTATTAAGGATAAACGTAAATATTAACAATCAATAACGCTTTATTATAAGTGCCCATTTTTTGATAAAACAATATCATTAACTTAAAATTCGAGACTTTGTATATCTACTATAGTATAGGTATTAAATTCTTATGCAATTATCCAGTAACTTCAACTTTCAATGCTCCACTACTACATCAAGAAGTCATGAGTACCTACGTAATAAACACGTTTTTATTTAATTAAGTTAAATAGAAAAAAGTTTTAGAATACCAACAAAATCGAAACCATGACTGAGCCCAAAGAAAATGTTAAGGTCAAAGAAAGTGGTTATTGAACTATGTTTAGTCTAAACATGTGAGTTACAGTTCCTGGAATGAAGAAGATATTATACCTACTTATAATTACGCAGTGACCTTATGTCTCATTGTTTATTTACTACGTTTGTTTTGTTAAGCTTTAATTGCGCATTTTTAGTTGTAATTTGATATATGAGTAAATATCAAGTATTAATTATTATATAAAGAAGAAATATTGTTTTTTGGTACCTAGCTAGAACGATTGTAGAATCTTTTAGTTCTCAAATTTTGTAAAGTTTAGTTGAAGTTTAATTCTTTGTAATTTCTGTTATAAATAAATTTGTTAGTTCAAATTGAAATAATTGTTTTTAAAAAACAAGTTTCAATTCGACAGAACTAACTTGTGTAGTGTAAATCATAATCTTTTGGAATGATTCATTAAATTTTGATGTTGCTCAAGATTCATGATATATCATATACAATGTAACGTTTATTTAATTTGTTTATAAACTATTTAATTTATAAAAATATTAAATAATTTATATAAACTTTTCACTAATTTATTTTATATTATTTTTATTGTTTACTTTTTATTAACTATGTTATGCTGGAACCGCACTCGTATATCTTTATTGTTTAAAAAGTTAAATAAACGAATGAAATTTTGGACATTGTTTATTTTTGATGCTTTCAGATGTGCGTCTAGGTGTTGCTCACATAAATATATACATGCTCCCAAACGAAGACATCTTAATTTTCTAGCCATGTTTTCGGATATCAAGAAATTAGTTTTTTGGGTCCGGAACCGTTTTGTAAAGTATAACAACGGAATTTTATAAAGAAGCCATGTCTTTTAGTAAAAAGACTACTATCTAGGCTTAAACACTAAGTAAAAATCATCTTAGCACACTGGTAAGGGCACTGACTAGCCACTGTGGGCTGAATAGATATAACATCGAGGTCATGCAGTAGCACAAAAACATACATTCTGTAAAAAGAAGTAATCAGAAATAGTTATTTACGTTACAAGTCGGGGAAGTAATAATCACTTCACGAACGTGTATAGTACTACCTACCTTCATACTCTGCCTTTGGTTTTAAACGCAATAGAATATGAAACTGAAATGACATATTTGATCATTTTATTAGGAAGTCATGTAGGTAGACTGCTGTAAAAAAATTAGGTTACTTGATTTATTCCTAACATAGTTGATTTGATTTATAAATAAAAAATGAACAGCGGTTACCAAGTAACAATGTAAATAAAGGCAGACATATTAAATTTTTCTACACACACGAAATATCTGCGAAGAAAATGGATATGAAATTAAGTGAAATTGCTGAGAAAACTGCGGAAGCGATATGGCAAATAATTCCAGTTAAGTTTGAGAAAAGATATGAAAAGAATATGCGCTGTTTTGTAACTGTGAACAACACAATTTGAAAAGTAGTGCTGATGAAAATGTGATGTTGGCTTACTTTTTGGATGTGGTATGAACAGTTTTTTAAAGAATATTCTTTTCAACAGTTTAAATTTTCAATCAAAAACATTCAACCCTTCTTTATTATGGTCCAAATACTCGAGGGTAAAATCAATGATTATGGTTAATGAGAATGTCAACATATCATAGCTTTTTTGAGAAAACAAAATGTAGACCATCAGCCAAACCAGTCGAAGGTGCTGACAAAGGAACAAATTGAAAGCTTCATGAGGGACGCTCCAGATAAAGAATATTTATTACTTAAAGTAATAGCATACTTGGAGTTGCTGGAGGTTGCCGAAGGGAAGAGATCTATAATTTAGAATTTAGTGATGTAGAGGATACTAGTAGTTAAGATTAACCAAACAAAAACGCACATTCGACGAGCTTTCACTGTGGTTAACAGTGATGAGGTTCACTATTTGGATGTGTTTATAAAATACATGAATTTACGGCAACACGTCTCCCTTAAAGCTCTTTTGGAGGGTTATAGACAAGGAAAATGTCTGTCTTAAAGAGCTGGTATACATCCTGTTGGCGGAGCACCTAATTAAGAAAATAGCTGAGTTCTTAAAACTACACCAATCAGAAAAGTATACAGGTCATTGCTTCAGGAGGACATCCTCAACGTTGTTGACCAATGCTGGAGCTGACCTTAAAGTTCTAAAACAGCACGGTGGATGGAAGAGTTCTTCAGTTGCAGAAAAGTATATAGAAGAATCGATTGAAGGCAAAACCAAGATTGCAAGAATGATCCAAAGGGGCGAAACTTTTGTTGAAGTGCTACATCACAGCCACACGTCTTCCGCGATTACAGAAAACACTGTAAATACATTAACAACTCCATTAATACATATTGCTGGCCACAGCAGTTGTACAATTAATGTCAATATTCAAAAACTAGAATAAAAGCTTAGTTTATGTTGATTTACTTATCATTTCAAACAACATTAGGAGAATTGAAGAGTAGTACTGTAAAGTACAAGTGTACCGTAAAGTGCCTCTTTACCGTACAGTATGAAAAAAAGGCCTTTTACATTCTGACTGAGTGTGACATCGAGTTATCTCGTCCATGGGCCAGTAATATTATAGTGAGGAGTTTCCAATCAGAAAAACCTATAACTGATTTCAGTTAACGTTTCCAGGCTTTCGCCTATATCAGTACAACCTATTTAAATATAATATTTTAAAAAAGTAGTGAAAGCACTAAGTGCTACTGTTTATATTATTAAAAAATTCAGACCAACCTCATTAATATTTCATTAACAAAAAATACCCACAGGGTGAGGTTCATTGTTTAAATTGTTTAACACAAGACAATTTACTGCAACTTGTGGGAGCAATTAAGTCAAATGAATATTAAATTTGTCAGTATGCATATAAAAATATTTTGGCGTACTACTTTCTCCGCCAAGTCATGTCTGTTCTGAATGTTTCAAATAGGTAACAAACAGCTGATTGTATTCAGATGTATAATCAGAAAAGTTACGGGATTTCAAATAATAAAAAACTATTTATATTTTTGGAATAAAGATTTTGCTTATTATTAAATATGACAAGAAAAATAACAGAAAAATTTCAAACCATAGGCGTTACGTTATATTTTTAAGAGGTGTTGTACTTTAAATGAATTAAGACTTTTTTTACAAAGACGGTGCAAATATAAAAAAAATCATAAAGGATCGTTATGTCTGAATACTCCATCCTTGACAGATGTGTGTATCGTAAAAATGTGTCCCCCTTGGAACAAAAATCCACCTGTTTTCTCATTTTTTTAAAATCTAATAAATACTGCCAAATATCGAGGTAGACTGTTTTCAGTACCCCACACTGTATATTTAAATATATTGTATCGTTATATACTTGCGACGACCAGTTGTAGAAAAACTAAAGTACGCACCTCGAGGGTAAGCCCAATTGTAGCGATTTATCACTTATACGTTACATTATACATATATGATATTTAAAGTGCTCTTTAGAACTTTTAGTTTTCAGGTCGATTTTAATGTGAAATATGAAATTTATTATTAAACCTTATTTTATAAACAAATTAAAATATTAATTTTGTTTCATTTTTGGTAAAAAAATAAAATATTTGAATTAATTGTAGACACTAAAGTAATTACTATCTTAAATCCCCAATATTTTTAAATAGACACCAAAAAGAGTCTAAAAATCTGCTTTCTCTATGGAATATCAGTAAGCAGTACCGTCAAAGACGTACTTGGGATTGTATTTGGTACCATGATGAGTTGGGAGGTCAAGGTAAAGAAGACCGTATAATGTGTGTTGTGTATAATCATTGATATTTGTCTTTTTCTTCGAATCTTACCCCACCATTCTATATATACACGGAAGGCAAACAATTTTATTTTCAGTTGATAATCGAAAGTGTTAAAAAGTGTTGATAGGCATTTTTAATTAAGTGAAAATAATATTCAAAAGTAAGTAATTTATAAAATGTTACAAATTTTATAATAAAAACATTAATCCTTAAAAATTATGATACATATTTATTCAATTTGATATTTATTTATAAAAAATTGTTCTTAATTCAACTGCTTTCTTTTAGTTTAATTCTATTTTAATGCGGCAAAGGAATTTAATTTATAGAATTATAGGATTTTAATATTTTGCAGTGCAGGGTACAATATTTGTATAAAGTATATTAATTTAAAAATAAAAATGCTCTTGTTCATTAGTAATTGTTGACTAGGCGTATAATACATTATTTTAAACATAGGTTCTAAATAAAAATAAAAAATAACCATAAAATAGTTATTTAATGAAAATAGTAGAAACTAATTAATTTATATTCATGTATGTATGTCTAACGGAGATTAAACTTAATAATCATAAATAAATACAAATTAATAATTCTCTCTCCATGCAAAAAGATACTGATTTACTTTTTGTGAAAAGAATATTTAGAATGAACTGCATAAATATAATTTAAAATCTTTGTAGAAAAATAACATTGGTTTGGAAATAATTGAAAAAATATATTTTCCAAAAATTTAATACTGAATTTAAAATCTTCTACTAAGATTAATTGTGTAAGAATGCATTTAATTTTACAACAAATTAATTTATGTCTGAGAACATCCCAATTGTTAAAATAAAATGCTTTTAAGAAAGTATATATACATAAACGTATTTTTTTGTTTTATTAGCGCAAGAATAAAATTATACAAAATAACCAATAAAACTTATTTGATGATTTTTAAATTAAAAAATATCATTTTATCCCAAAAAAAAGCTCTGCGGTTATTATTGAATTGTGAGTTGCAAATTTTTGTGATATATAAGATGATTGGAATGTAGTTTGGGTATTTATACTATAAAACAAACAAAAAAGATTAGTTAGGTTATAATTAAAAATAGTAGATGAAAGTTTTTTGGTAAATTTTTTTATTAATACGTTGCCTTGGATACTGGATTTTTTATTAATTTTTAAATAAGAGTCAAATATGAATATGCAACATTTTTAAGGTTATTTCAACTTCAAGAATGTTTTTAACTATTATAGTTATTGGAAAAACTACAATGGCTATTTCTGTAGATTTATTGATGGCTTAGAATGCAGATACGGTTGAAAGTCATTAAGTGACGTAGATAACATCTGAAAACGATGGAATACCTATTCAATATTTCAAAGGTTAACAATTTAATTTTAGTACTTAATACTTGGTAATATATAGCTTTTGCTTTGCTAAAATATATAAAATATTTAAAAAACTGTTTAGCACCGCTGTAGTCTTTAGAACCTATACGATTTGTTATCTAGTCAAAGAGAAATTAATTGCATAAAATTTGAATACTTAATTTTTTAATAGCATGTTAGAATCGAATTGAAAATTAAATATCACCAATAAAACGTAAAATTCTTTTGTTACCAATATTTCAAACTATTATTTTATTATTGGATTTGACATTTAAATAATTTTAATGTACGTTTTATTCATAGTTTAGTATGAAATTGATTAATAATAAATTAAATGCCAAACAATAAAATACTTGATCATGACATTTTCGAAGATATTTAATTCTTTGGTTTCACAGTACAGAATAATAAATTTAAAAGTAAATAAATAAAAGAATCCCACAGGCTGTAAATCGAATATAAGAAATTAAAAGTTATATTGCGTAAAATCTATAATTCTTCTTCTTCTTTTTCTTTCTGAGTTTTCTATTATAATGTATTTGAATTTAATTTTCTGCTGAATAACTTTTTCTTCAATTTTCATCTTGAATATTAATGGTGTTTTGACGTTGTCATGCACAGTTTTCTGGAAAGATATACTCATGTTAAGAGTTTTGGCAGTGCAGTTAAATGGATGTAGTAGTCTTATTTGTAGGCTATCCTCATTCTCAGCCACTAACACAGCGCCATCAGTGTAGCGTAGCATGGTAACTGCCCAGTTTGTATCCTTTAATAATCTTACATTTCTTATTATTTCATCCACAATGATGTTGAAAAGTAGACGTAAAGATCCAAATTTTGCGGATTTTAGTTCTTGACATTCTTTACGATTGATTATGATGCCTAGGGTACGGAGACCTGTACGATTTCGTCAACTAGGGGTCGTATAGTGGGACTTCGGTAAGCTGGATTTTCTTTTCGGGAAATTACAGTTAGAGTGCAAAGAAATGTAGATACCGTGGTTAGGTGTTGTCAGGCATGGCTTCGAGAAGGCCGTACGCAAAGAGCATGGGGCTCTGGACGCCCCCGTATAGAACAACAGACCGTGAAGATCGCCGCCTAAGATTATTGTCCTGAATTTGATATGATTGAGTAAATATTACTGATTACTTATGCTTGGTTTTTATTTATAGAATCATGATAAAATATGCTATACTGGCAGTTGTCGTCTTAGGCATAACTGCAGCTCAACTTCAAAATCAAAGAATTCTAGAAGCTCCAGTTCCAGCTCTTTGTGCACAGAGAACGATTCACGAAAGGACTCCAGATGGTAAGTTTTTTTAATAAATAATACTTTTGCTAATTTTTAAACCATTTTTAATGTAGTTTATAAGACAAATTTCCTTTGGTACTCGCTAAGGTTAAATGATATTTTATTTTTATTGAATAAATCTAAATAAAATACTCTAAATATACGTTAACAAGAAACACGATAGGGTACACTGGAGACTAAAACGAATGCCGCTTAAAAGAGAAGGGTCGAATAAAGAAGAAAAATATACTACACCTTAGAGGAATTAAAAATAAGAACGCTTTTGATTACATATTTATTTACGTTACTTTTGCTGTCTATACAATTCAGTGAAAACGATCCGCCCTTTGTTTATGAGAAAATTTGGAACTATTTAATATTTAGGGTTATGTATATTTCAGGAAAGGGATATTTCTTTAGCTGGAAGGATCAAAATACAAAAGGGGTGGAGCAAGATTGGTTGAGCACAAGAAATTATTGTAGGAAGCGTTGCATGGATTTAGTTTCGTTAGAAACTAGTGCAGAAAATGAGTGGATAAAAAGGCACATCGTAGAGGACAAGGTAAGTGTACTAAGTTAATTTTTTATTCAATAATTTTTAAACATCCATAATAGACTTGTCTAAAAATTAAAATTGATTCTGTTTACTTTAAACACTTGCATATTTCTAAATGAGACGATGAACAAGGTGTAAAATGAAAAAAAAATCAACAGATTAAAATTAAATAAATGCAACTTTTAAATACTTAAAATAACATTTAAAATTTATAAAAATAGAGGTTTTTAAAACATCCCCTATAAAAGTTTCAAACTGATAAATCATAAAGTTAAACTTATACAGGTTAAAATTGTACTGACAATTAGAATTATTATTGTTTTAATTTTAATTGTCAGTACATTTTTTACCTCAATTTTTATTACTTAAAAGGGCGATCACCTGGTATACAGATGCTTCTAAAAGGCCAACTGGAACTGGGGCACGAATATTTGAGGTCAGACCCAAAGCTCAATTTATCATAAGCTTGGGGAAGCTGGCCACAGTGATTCAGGTTGAAGTTTCGGCTCTGGCTGAGTGTGTATAGACAGAGGCCTACGTTGTCAAACTATCTATAATAAATTTAGACATCAATGCAGCACTGATGGCCCTGGCAGGGTACGATTTCATCTCAAAGGCAGTATGGAAATGTCATCTACGTCTGAAAAAACTGGCGAAAACCAACCGGATGACACTGTGGGGTTACTGGCTATATGAGGGGTGGCCAATAAAGGAGCTGAAAGTCCCTTCGTAGCCCTAGAACCAACGGGTAAGGTGGCTTACTTACTGCCTTGCACGAAGAAGTGTTCACCAGAAGGTGGAAAAAGAACACTTCAAGCGCTGGGAAGAAACAGTGAAAAATATTCAGTCTAAGAGAATTATGAGGACGCCTTGAGTAGAAATAGCGTCAGATGTTCTAGAACTGAATAGAAGGGAATTGAGAAAAGTGGTCGGTTTTGTTACTGGTCACTGGCAATTCAAAAGTCATCTGAGTAAGATGGGAATACCAGATCCGAATCTCTTATGCAGGAAATGTGATGAGGATAGAGAAACTGCACAACATAGATATGTAGATATAAAACCCTAAGTGGGAAAATGATCAAGGGGACTAGCAGGAAAGCATTATCAAGAAGATCTTATGGTAAGAAGCTGGGATTTGATAGAGAATGACGTCCTGGATATTAGAGTGCACAATAAGCTTATTAGCTACGCTGCCATCCCAGACGCAAATGCGAATACCGGCCATCTTTTAATAAAAAAACGACAATACACCACATTATTAGGACTTCACTGTCTGCCATTGTTTATCCGAACAAACTTTGGCTTTTGGTATTTAATATTTGTGTATTTTGAATTTTATAGTGCTTGTAAAGTTTTTAAGACATTGTAACCATATTATGACGTTGGGCGTCAATTTGTGATATGATTTACATGTTGAGAGTGAATTTATAAAAATATTTAGTTAACTTTTAAAAAATATACAATATACCAAAAGAAAAAATGTAATTTACAATAAAACAACCATTAATCTTAATTTCGTCTTTAATTAGTTGTAAAAGATATTTCAATAATTAACAAAATTTATAAATGTTTATCACAGCAAAAATTATGATAGTTAAATACCTCGGCTAGGGGTGAGTAAGTTCATTAGCTCTAACTATAGTACAATATTTGTTTCTTTAAGAAATTATAAGGGCGCCACTGAAATCTTTTTATTTTTTATGATACTACTGAAGAAAGTTGTTTTAAGCTGAGTTATTTAAATAAGTATCATTAGATGACAGAAAGATGTCAGAAAAAACTGTCTATGAAGTAAAAAAAAATGAAAATGTACCAACAGATAAAAGATAAATAGGTTTCTTGGTGCTAAAATAAATGAAGTTGAGAATACGTTATAAAAAAATAATCCGCAAACAGTTCTTTAAAAATACTTATTCTAATACAGTTGACGATATAGATAGATATAAACGGAAATAAAAGAGAAAAAATATGGGAACAGTAAACTTGATATACCACAATAACTTATCTGTTAACAAAAGTGGACGATCCTTCGCCGCACCTTGGGGTCGCTACGGCACTGTCTAGGTGGTTCCAAATGACTAAGGAAGATCACGAGTGGAGGGATGATCTGCCCAAGTTGTAGAGATGATCCAATTAAAAATGTTCGTGCATACGAGAGCTTAAAGTTTACAAGCTGTTCAAGTTTACTGAATCTTCAAATTAAAGAGATGCTTCTACCCAGGTAACCAGCTGACTAAACATCACGTCGTGGCGACGTCCTTATTTGGTGATATTTGGTCACAGACGTCATAGGTCAGTGTATAGACGTTGGTACGACGTCGATGTAACGACGTCTTATGAACGACGTCGGTATAACGTCTGTTTCGTGAATTTAATAAAAAGTTATCTTTCTAAAAAATGTTAGCCAAAGACGATTTGATTCGGCCTTCCAACACCGTGTGTTCACAGCGATAGAAATGCATATCGTAACACACACGTTCTTACGGATGCAGATTTCAACACACAATTTTTCCCCTACCCCGGTATATAATTGATTTAAATATATTCCTACTACACTCTGATTGATTTGTATCTTACATAATTTATTTTATTAGATAGTATCCACATTCGTGATTAATCCTCTATACGTATATTTTACTTTGGAATTCGGAGTGATAGATTTGTTTAAATCTCCCGCTTCATTGTATACATTCCTCGTCATTGGAGTGTTTTCCGTTTCCGTTATTTTTGACAAGTGAAACAACAGCACACGTGAAACAACGACTTGATGGAAGTAGTTGTTATATGTTGTGAAGTTAACGTGAATTGTGCAAGTTGTGTTGTGGCTAGGAGAGTTATCCCAGGGATTAGAAAGAAAAGTAAGTTTTCGAAGATTTATATTAAGAAATCCAAGGTAAAAGTTCGGTATAGCGGTTTTCGCTATTATAAGAGATTTTTCAAAAATTCTTTTTCAGGGCGTTTCTATAGGTCGATTATGACACAAATCTGTGTGCGCGTTTTCAAAAATTCATTTCTATAATTTATTATTAATGAAAACATACTTACGGGACGGTGGGGTGCTGGGTGGGGACGAAACAATAGAAATCCTACATTAAACACCAAAAAACAGTATTTCAGAGTACACACCGCACTTTCTGTTCACAAAAATGTTCAAGAAATTGTTTAAAAAAATAAAAATAAATAATAATTAATACAATAATACCGCCATGGCTGTCACGACTGTCACTGCATAAAAAAGAAGAGTGCAATAGAACTGTCAATGTGTTGTCAAATAGAGTGAAAAAGTCTTAATAGCTGAAAAAAGGAACATACAGGACAAAATTGATATGAAAAATTAAGTTATTCCTTCTTCCTATTATAATTTGTAGAGAAAAAAGGAACATACCTAAACATAAAGAAGGAGGCATTTCTACAAAAATACCACTGCTTCTATCAAGCCTGTCATTTTAATAATGACGAACTTCATGTTATCAGCTGATCAAAATAATGGCGAACGAGATTTGTCATGTGTGGGATAGTTTTTCGAAAAATTTAATACTTTTCAAAATTAATTTACATTTTTCATGTGCCCCGAGTGCAGTGTATTAGTGTTTTCTTGTGTTTGACGTTGGATTTCTACTGTTTCGTCCCCACCCAGCACCCCTATTCACTCCACCGTCCCGTAAGTATGTTTTTATTAATAATAAATTATAGAAATGAATTTTTGAAAACGCGCACACAGATTTGTGTCATAATCGACCTATAGAAACGCCCTGAAAAAGAATTTTTGCAAAATCTCTTATAATAGCGAAAACCGCTATACCGAACTTTTACCAAATCCAATATCAAACATTCTACTATGCTCATCCTCAATAAAATAGACAGAAATGAAGAATTATAATCACCTTTAAAAATGGCTACCTTTTTGTTTAGATGTACAAGTTGAGGCATGTGCTTTTATTCATCGATGAACTAATTTGAAACCTATTCGCCTCTATATAATCCATGTAGTTCTAAGGACTTTGATATTTCTGTTGTAAAGCAGCTTTCAGAAAATATGTCAATAATATCAGTGTCTGATATTGCTGCAAAATGCATTGTTTTTCCAATGTTGGGAGACCAATCATCCTTTACATCATTTCCATTACTACATAGCTATTTTAATCCATGATGTACACTATTAGGCTAGTTATAGTTAGTCACTATTAATTGTATTCCAAATTCTATAGCCTAGGGGCGGTATTACATTATCGAATATTTGATAAAAAAATCTTTGGTGAATAGTTTTTTGAATATAATATCTACATTTTATGAAATATTTTTATATTTGATACTGTCATATGTATTTTATGTGTTATGTATTTTTATTTGATTTATAATGTATTATTGTTTTATTTTTATGAGTAGAGAATAAACATTTTTTATTTACTAATTTATTATTATTAATAACTTCTCCTATACATTTTTAAAATCCTATAGATCCTATAAAATCCTAAATAATTTAGAACTGTGTATATAATGTCTTAATATGACGTCGAGGAGACGTCACCAAATGTCGTCATTACGTCTACATTATGACGTCGTGGGGACGTCACCAAATGACGTCAAAATCATGTGACTTTTTCACGTCGTGAGTACGTCATAGGGACGTCAAAAAATGACGTCATTACGTCTAAATTATGACGTCGTATGGACGTCTTTTGGTTGCTTGGGTAGTTTACTGTATTATATTCCAACTGTGTATATTACAGTATGAGACTGGGAATAATTATTAAAACCTCTTGAACTCGATAATGACAACTCATTAGTACACCTCGTAGCGTAGCTACTTTGAACTTCCAATTATAATTACTTATAGAGACCGTATTCATTATTTTATTATTAAGAATTCTTTAGGAAAGATGTAGCTCGCAGTACTAATTTAATTTAATATTTAGGATATCAGGTGTTAAAAATGTTAACTATTACAACATTATTAAAGCAGAAAAGGCATTCACATAAAACAAAATGTATAAAATGGACGATTAAAATTTTAAGAGTTATGGAATACTATAGAATATTTTTCCCTGGTACATACAATGTATGTGCACTTTCAATTAAAGATGGTAATTATTGTTTTGAGTGACAAGATCCTTCATGATAATTTTCACTTAGCATAAACGTGTTGTTTATGATTACGAATAACTATAGGCATTCCTTCACAAACTAAATATTCAAAGCATGAAATACTAATAATAGAAAATCATTGACCTAATATCAATTACTCGGAGGTAATAAAATGCAATTGCGAAACGATTTGTTACCTTGTGATTTCATAAAAATGGTTTGCATAGAGGATGTTCCTTTAATACCGCATTTTAATGGCAATTCTTTTTGTGCATAGTAAGTAAGTCTGACGTAATTTTAGAAGATAACCCCATAATTGCTCTTAAATAATGCATTGTATTGTTTCAATCAAAGTCATTAAATTATTATTTGCTGAAGAGATCAAAAACAATGATATTAACATAAATAGGTAAATAAAACATTAAAAAATTTACTCGTGTTTTATCAAAGGTAATACGAGTTCTTAAAATTTTATCGATAAACTTTTAGTTTCGACGAAATCTTTTTTTATTTGGCAAAAATACGAAAGCAAACTGAAATGTGATAATCAAGAGAAAGAAAGGAAATGGGTTTACACAGAATTATATTTAATAAATATATTATTATTTTAAAAGAAAATACGTATAATCTTTTGATCTTTTAATAACTTTAATAAAAAATTTGACAAGCCCGACTTTAATGACGTAATCAATATGGTCCACGAAATGCCGTTACCCCTCCCAAGAATGATAAACATTTATGTTTATGTAAATGTTTATCATTCTTGTACCCCTCCTATTAACTTATCTTATAGGTACACTAGATAGTATTGACAGTTGTCAGATGTCGTGAGCGTCGTGAGAACAGAGTTATAATTTGAATAAATATTCATTTTTATAGCTATTTATACAATTATATTGTTAAAGAGAAAATTACCAAAATAAAAATTATTAGGTATATCTATTTAAAGTTTACCTACAAGACCACATTTGCCTGTAAGCATGTAAAAGTTTTAAATGCATACAGAACCAGGAAGCAGGTTAGTTTTAAAATAACTACATATTTGGTTTTTCATTATCGTTTAGATGAATTGAATTTTGATAATAATAATAACAAAATATATTTCAGAATATTTAGATAATATAAATAAATGTTGATTTATAGTAAGGTACTTATAAACAAGAAAATAGATTGTGCAATATTGATTTTTGACAGTTCTATAATTTTATCGATCCTGGTAAAACGACTAGTGGTTTTATCGCTATAAAACGGAATGATTGGCTAGCATTTAGCATAGAACATTGAAGATTAAGCGTTTTCATTGGATGAAATCACAAAACTGTGATATTTTGACAGGTGAAAAAAATAAAATCAGTATAAAACGGAATGATTGGCTAGCTTTTAGCACAGAACATTAAAGATTAACCGTTTTCATTGGACGAAATCACAAAACTGTGATATTTTGACAGGCGAAAAAAATAATCGAGGTAATATTTTCTAAATTCAAAGATTGGCTGAATTTAACCTAAATATAGATAGAAACTTTAACAAAAGGGTTTAAGAGGGGCGTCAAAAATGTGACAGCTGAAAACGGGTGGCATGCCTGAATTGTACCCAAAATTTCAATCATTTTGTAAACAACAAATCTAAAGAACGCCTTTAAATTACGTATTCAAATTTTAACAGGATATAGCTTAGAACTTTCTCTAGGAGATAAGGTTTTTTAGTTAAGTTTTATATTGTAATAAAAGAGATATTGGTGTTTAAGTGATAGTATGTTTTTAAAAAGTTTGACAATTTGTGATCACGAATTTTAACGCCAGAAGCTTAACTCCTAAAGAATGCATAGAGAATGCGACTAGCAAAATATGAAGTTAAAGAAAGGTATATTTTTTGAGATTTGTTGCACGCAAAATTTGAACATTGCACTAATCTGTCAATTTAGTTCAACAGTTTTGGTGGCGCTTTTGTCAAAAACGTATGTCTATTCTAATTCTCCAAATCCAAACACAAACTTCACTTAACATAACCTAACCTTATTTCTCGTTTATAACGTCAAAATATATTCATTTTAGTGTTTTGCTTTTAAATATATAATTGTCTATATTTATAATTTACCAGAAGTCAATTAAATTAATTTTAAAGTATATTTTCACAATTTGCGTTGGTTTTTACATCGGTTTATGCATTATCCAAGGAATTTAGTGTTATGAACCATTGTTATTTCCTAAATTACTTTTTACTTAAACACAGTTGTCTTATTTTAGTCGAATTGGTAAAAATGTGAGTTTTGAGAGACCTAATTTTTCTTTATACTTTTTTTTAGTCTTTAAGTTACCTGATATCTTTATTTGTTAAATAACATAAACCCAACCTAAGGGATTTACATTCATAAATTAAAACTACATATGTAAATTATATTAACAGCTAAGTGTTAAACTGTTTTTCTAAATGGGCAGAATAATGTCCACAAAGTAAGGGTTGCTACAATATTTATTTACATGTTCAATATGCATAAATATAATAGCTTTCTCTTTAGATAATGTGATGAATAAAAATTTACAGTCAAATATGTAATATTTTTATTAAAACAGTTTTACAAATTTGGGTTGGATACTGAATATGTCTTTTATCTTTATATATATCCCCCTCACCATTGAAAGTTTGTTGGTAAATGATAAAACAGACCAAAGGGTTCCATATTCATGTCAGATTGAAGTTCATATATGGTGAACTGGGTACATATACCTAATTGAGAAAATAGTCCTAAAAAAGAAAAACATAAAACATTTACTTGTTATTTACTAATAAATATGCAGATGTAATTTGGTAATGTTTAAAATTTAATTGAACCCTAAAATAAACATAGTAGCCCACAATAGGTTTCATATTGATGTAGTTCTATAAGGGTCCAGATTCAATGTTTTTGAAGAAAGAGTTCTAAAAAATAAAAGATTAGAATTAACAGTAAAAATTATTAATTATTTACTATAAATAGAATAAAGCCTGTGTTACTTCAGGTCCAAAGTTTTTGAGGAAACAGTTCTAAAAAATTAAAGATTATAAATAAAATATAAAATAATTCATAACATTACTCAGTTACAAATTTTTTCAGTCTTCTTACTATCAACAGAATACAACCAGTGTAGACAGTTATACTTGAGGTCCAAAGATTTTGAGGAAACAGTAGCATATATTTTGAAAACCATTGATTTATTTCTCCAACAATTTAATTATCTAAACATAGATGAAATAACATATATGGTTGCCAGAAAAAGTATATTGCTAAAAATAGTATTTTCAGGACATTTTTTAAATACTTTAGAAAAGTAGTAACCTATTTTGAATCTTGTAGAAATATTTTTGTTTTCTATACTCCACCTAATAAAATAATCAAAAATTAATCAAATAGTTTTGATTTAGAAAATAACACTAATATTCTTCCTGGTCTATCCTAGTATTTAAAGTACACAAAGGATGGCTCAAAGGACGAGTAGCATTAACACTTCTCTGAGATGCCCTAATAAAGACTCTTATATGAAACCAAAGAAATATGCTATCCAGATAATGCTGATTATTTAGTATCAAGAGGCAAATTCACAGGGGAATAAGCACACAGTAGCAGTAGTACACAAAATACCACTGATTTCAATTTTCCAAAGAAAATACTTCAACATGGGCAAATACTATTGGTAGGTACCTACTCAAAAAGAAGAAAAATTCATATATCTAATATGCAAAATATCTTTTAAAACTAAATTTGATATTTAGATCTGAATCATATATAATAAAATAAATAATACCTACCTATTAATTGTAAAAAAATTAAACCAGTAAATAAACAAATTAAAACTTACCTGTTATCACTTCTGATTACTAGATGGAGAGTGCTTTCAAATGTAAATAAAATTTTTTAATTTGTGTGAAAGATACCAGTTAAAAAATTCAGTTACAATCATTAGATACATTTTAATTTCAATTGATTCCAAAAAGTATGGGGTTGACATTTTTGGAATATAATTAATAGCCATAATTTAATGATACAATTAGTTTTATTAAGATATACCCATAACATTAACAATTATGTTTAGTACTTGTAAGAGTATTGTTGGCCAATCGCTGATAGTCAGCTTATCCCACTTCTTAAGGTATCTTGAAAACAGGTGCACAAAGTGTATTTCTATAGATACTAGATTTGGTTAGTTATTATCGTAGGTTATTCAAAACATTATTTTTTTCTTGCTCCACATTCTCAAAATAAAAATAAACTATAGGTAAGCTTTATGTAGGGTGTGCTTTACTTTGTACTCCATTTTTCATTAAATCATGGATCTGGGTGGTAATTTAGGAATGTCCAATACTCTAAAAAATAAATGATATTTATTTATTTAGGCAGTAAATAATTAGTAAGGTACCTACTTACTTGAAGTCATATTGAAGACAGACTAACCTGTTAATGTTTACAAACATTATAGTAACACTTTTGCAATAATCATCAAACGTTTTGGAAAAGTATTTAAATTTTTTCCCAACAAAATATATTCTAAAAATTTACATCTACTAACAGGTAAGGTATAATTACATACTTTCCACTTTATTTCAATTTTTCTTTAGACCATGTTGATGTGTGTATATTCAGAAACCGTATTATGTTTTTATTATAATTAATATATTTATTCTAATAAATACCTTAATTAGTAAGGGTTAGTACCAGAGCTGGGTAGTATCCGGATACCTCTGTATACGGATACTTTTTATGTATCCGAAAGCTCTTTTAAATTTTGTACCCGGTATCCGTATCCGTGACCAAATTTTAAAGTATCCGGTATCCGGATACTGTTTTTGATATTCGGATACTTTTAAATATTATTTATCGCCCTCCGATAATGCACCTAACGTAGGCACAACATTGCCCTTCTTTTAATTCAGATGTGTCTAACATGTTAAATCCCATTTTTCGTACTGGTTTCCGTTATAATATATATATTATTATATACTAATGGAGCTTTGTTTTTACCTATACCTAAATCATTTATAAAGTTTCATAAGTACGTTATTTATTTTTTATATTTTCTATATCTCTATTATTTTCAAGAACCCCTATTTGTACCCTGTATTTATAATTATTAGAAGAAATTATTTTTCGGATATTATAATAAAGGACATCCTAATATTTATATTTTTATTTTAGTGTACCTACAAGTACAAATAAGTACACCCCCTAAAAAGTTTGAAAACTCGGCTGGTCCGACGCTGGCCAAATTCAATATCAAAAGTTCAGGAAGTGACACGAAAAATTTTTCGTTAAATGTATTTTTATTATTTTATATTACATTAAAAATACATGCACATCACATAGTTTTAATACTAATAATTTATGTCCTTTTTAAAAAAAGTATCCTTCAGTATCCTAGGAAGTATTCGGATACTTGTATCCGAATACATTTTTAAATGAAAGTATTCGAACTTTTTAAAAAAGTATCCGGATACATTTTGAATATCCGTATCCGGTATCCGGATACTTTTTTCCAATATCCGACCCAACTCTGGTTAGTACAATAAATTTCATTAATTAATTATTTGTTAGGAATGCCGAAATCTTTTTTTATTTTTTTCATATATCGATATTTTAAATCCTAAAAACAATTAATTTGTTACGCCTATGACACAACAATAACACACAACAAACTTCCAAAATGTATCCAAATAGGATATTTAATAAAAATTATACAGGTATTCTTCATCTGTTTATGGTCTCAAGGTCAAATGTTTGTGTATGTCGTGAAAATATTCAAAGATTTACGAAGCAAAATTCATATTTTCATCTCTGTCTTAGACAAAGAAAGTCAACAAGCTCTAAAAATATTCAAATTTATAACAAAAATACTAATTTGAAACCACTATCGCCATCTACTCTACATTCTTGTAATTTAAAAATAACCAGATTTTTCACTAAATTCAGGCAGTCTTACCAAATTAGAAACGCCCCTCTTAAAGCAATTGGATTATTATAAAAACTTTTCGAAATTTTTATTAAAAATGTTTAAAGATATACATTTATCGCGAAAATAGTCTAAAGACCTTCCTGGGGGCTAGAAATCTGACATCTTAACAAAAATTCAAATTTTTAAAAATAATATCAACTTACGTTGAACAAATACTAATGAATAACACCAGATCTTAATGATTTGTAGATTATTTCATAAGTTTGCTTTATTTTTTGCGTAGGAGGAACAACAATAAAAATTGAAAAACTCTTATTTCCAAAAAATAAACTAAATGCTCACTATTGAACTAGAGTAGAACCAAACTAAGAATGGTACACCACATGGCTGAAACCTGCGCGAAGGTGTGACGTCAGAAACAGAGGCGGACAAATTTCTAGTTAGTTTTTAATCATTAATATTAATATTATGGATGATTTCCCTTACTTGACTATTAAGGGGTCTTCCTTTTATTCCAATTTTTTTTGGAGCCATTTATAAAATAATAACAAATAAAAAAGTATATAGTCAGAACTCACAATAATCACTTTTCGCTTTCAGCTCACTTTGCACTTACTCTACTCAACCAAGTCACGCCACTGAATAATTACATTTCGCTCTTTCGGGAGTCGTTACTATGGTAACTGCCACTGCGCAACTTATGCGGTCGCCATGTTGTGTACCATTCTTAGTTTGGTTCTACTCTATGACTCGATTTATTGATAAAAAGCCCTCAATATCATTAAATTTTTCCTTAGTAAAAATCAAATTTGTTAGGATCTTAAACGCAGGTCTAATTTAAAAAATAATGGCCTAGCACGGGACTATCCAATATTTTATCCATTCGTTTTATCCCTAGTCAAAAGTGTGGACATTATGGGATACCCACAATTTTTTTATCCTTCCCTACCTTCTGCATATTATGTTGTTTTGACTTCTGACTGAATGCCCCAGTGCTAGTCAACTAAGGCCAAGTTTAAGTTTATATTAAGTTTAATTTAGTTATTGTTTTAAATATTTCTGTTTTAAAACCTCAGGTAACAAGTTTTCAGTTGCATTTTGAGCCTTTTCAAAAATAACAGGAGGAGTACTTTCAATGTCAGAATTCGACAATTCAAATAGTATATTAAACAACGCATTTCATATGGAATTCTGTTATGACACGAGTTCAAGTTTAAAAAACGAATCGCGAAGCGATGAGTTTTTTAAAGAACGAGTGTCACAACAGCCATATGAAATAAATTGTTTATAATATTTTTTTGAAATTTAAATTATCAAATGTTGATGTTTTAAAATAATTTAAAATTAATAATACACCAATAATAACGTATTACCTACATAAGTAAAAGATGATATTCATATTCACAAATACTTTATTAAAAAACATTAGATACTTCAATCATGTTGCCAACCATTTAAAACAAAAATTTGCGTGCGTAAAAGTTACATTACGATACGCAAGTGCGTTTTATAATGAAGATTTTTATAAGTGCAAAATATAAAAAATATATTATGAATCTGGATATGACTGGATATAAACACACACTACTACACCAAAGCTATGACGATTGCCAATAAAAGTTTAAATTGTTCATTAGGTTTAAAGGAAACTTTAGCAGGACCTTAATTACATATTTGTATGTAGTTATATTTGGATTCATAAGTGAGATTTACGGAGCACTTTTCTGATTCGCAAATATGGAATATGAAATTGGTTTAAAATAATAATTATTAATGTTTGATATAATTTGTTCTTCATTATTCTTTCTTCGAACGATATATTTTTCAGTATGGTCAATACAATTCATTATTTTAGCATCATATATATCGTTTCTTTCATTTCCGAATTTGAGTTTTAACAATAGGTATATATTATTGTAGATGGTGTATTTTTGTTAAATTTGAATCTCCTTTTATTGCGGAAGTTATACAAAAACCTCTCTCTATATTCTTTAAAGATGCATAAACTTTTTTCACGATTATTTTTGCATTAGACGACATATGCACTATTTTACCCACAGACGAAACATACTTTCGTATTCAAATCTTTGTGATAAACTTATAAAATTTTGAAAATAAATAATCACCATTACATAACTTATCGACCCAACTAAAACCGTTATATAC
Source organism: Ophraella communa (assembly GCA_035357415.1). Classification (NCBI taxonomy): domain Eukaryota; kingdom Metazoa; phylum Arthropoda; class Insecta; order Coleoptera; family Chrysomelidae; genus Ophraella; species Ophraella communa. Next base: position 30,792,063 of record CM068993.1, read on the forward strand.
CTATGAAATTAGCACAAAAACTACCTACGTCCTAAGTGCATCCCTGAAATTCTTGTGATTGAGTATACCTTCCTGTACACGTGTTTAATGTATGGGTGGGTAATTTTTTTAAATCTTTTTGGTAAATCGTGATAAAACAATAATTATTCTTATTTATTCTGTATAGTTAATCAGTAGTCAAAAAATATGTGAACTGCTTAAAGGTGCTAAAATTTGCTAACCGTTGTTGGCTAACAGTCATTAAATCATGCAAAAACTAAATATATTTTCACCGGAAACACCTGACGTGAGAAGTATGTGTTTGCAAAACTTTCTTTTTGTTTAATAACCTTTGACAAGATCGTTAATTTCGCAATAAAAACAGGCAGTAGTAAATAATTTCTAGACAAAATCATTTTAATTTTTGCATATTTTTTAAATAAGTTAATTAATTACTTTTAACACAATTTTACAATAGTGTTGCATTGAAACATATTTGTCTTTTTACATATTCATTATTTTAATTTGTTTTTTTTTATGTTTAGGTTAAATACATCTGGACATCAGGTAGACTTTGTGACTTCCCAGGGTGTGATCGACCGGATTTATTACCCAACAATATAAATGGGTGGTTTTGGACCGCAGTTCTTCAAAAATTGGCTCCAACAACTCAAAGAGATCAAAACGATTGGTCAGAATCTGGAGGTATTGGTAAACCTCAACCAGACAATAGAGAATTAATCCAAGGAGGAGCTCAAGAAAATTGTTTAGCAATTCTAAATCAATTTTATAATGATGGAGTTAATTGGCACGATGTTGCTTGTCATCACGTTAAACCATGGGTTTGTGAAGAAAATGAAGATCTTTTAAAATATGTGCGATACACAAATCCAAATTTGAGAATTTAACATATCTTTTAGACTGAGCATTTTTTAACAGTGTAAATAATATGAAATATTAAATTATTACCTAAAAATAATATAACCAAAAAACTGGATTTTTTTAATAATTAATCAGTTCTTTGTAAAATAAATAAGATAAAATAAACAACTATTAGAGTACCCATATGGTCTATAAAAACTATATATGTATTTTTTGTTATTAAGAAATATATAATATAGTAAAACATTTGTTAAAATTGGGATAGTAATTCAAACAAATATTAATGGAGAAATATTGTAGTTTGTATTGTATTCTTAATAGATATACTTAGTAAGTAGTTAAATATATAAGTATTTATTGTATTACAATATATAAATAAATTATTTTAAAAGAAATACTGCATTGTATTAATTCAAACCTCCAAATACAAAATGAAATTGATCTCACTTAAGAGTTGATACCTGAAAGGTTTCCATTTTGACATTATTTATCAAACTAATTAGCTCAATATTAAAAACAAAATATAATATTATGACAAGTACCTATTACATTATTGAATTTTTGTCATTACATCTTCTTTATTTTAAAATAGTATTTATATTTATCTATATTCCTTAATATTTTTTGTAATAACAAGATTTACTTTAACATAATACTTTGTTACAACTAAATTAGTATTATACATTTTTATGATATAAGAAACATATTGTGTAAATGATATTAAATAAAACATATATTCAAATCACAATTCAAATATTATCAACATTGAACAACTATATTTTTAACATAACTTTTTTGTCTCAATAACAGATTAAAGTTAATTTTTGTTTTGATGAGATAACTATTTGATAGGTACTGAAGTACTTGTATTATGACATAATGATATTAATGCCTATTATCCTGTATATATTTCCATCAGTGTAACTGTGCAATGTTATAGAAAAAGACTATATTGTGCTGATACAAACCAAAGGAATAGAAATACTACCCACTTGTGATAAAATTATAATAATACATATAAAAAATACAAAATTTAAATTTTCTTGAAGAAATAGAAATTAGCTCGAACTTAGGACATGTAGCAGATGGACTTCCACAAAGTAAGATTTGGATGATAAAATTTCTTGTTCAAATATATTTATTAGATGATAATCTGTAGGAACATCAGTTTTAAAGAGCATTAAAAGAATTTGAAATAAAAAAATTATGAAAACATAATTGTGACTTAAGATGCTGAATTTGGGATTTAAAATAAAGTTAAAAGTAAAGAATTAAAATATATAATAACATATAAAATTTTATTTACAAAATTAAGTTTATTTTTTACCTTCTACCATAATAATGTGATAACCAAACTTAGTTTTAATGGGAGGATCTGTATAAATTGGATTATTTACATTTGAAATAGGTAGTGCAAAGGCAGCATCTTGAAAGGGACCAACCATAGAACCGCGAGTCATCCAACCTAAAATATTAGTTCAACTTGTAATCTTCAGTTTTATAATTTTTACTACTTGAGTAATTACACCTAATTCAAAACAATGTACTTACCCAAATCTCCTCCAGATCTAGCTTTATCCTCACTATAAGCAGCTGCTACTTCTGGGAATTTCTGACCAGCTTTTAATTTTTCTAATGCTTCTAAACATTTACTCTGTTTTTCGCACAATATATGTCTAACTTTTACAGCCGTACCCCCTTTCTTTTCTTTTCCTCCTAGGAAACAATTCTTATTTGACATAAAAGAAAACCCGTAGATGGTATTTTCTTACCTTTATCACCCGATTCATCGCTTTTACTTGCTTTTGCAGGCTTGGATCCCCCTTTATCTTTTTTAGGAGGCATGTTTATGTTTTTATATTGTATATTTAAAACAGGCTAACGTCTTCTTCTTTTTTATTGGGAAAGTTTTGACCATAATTTATAATGATCAAAATAATGTTTATAATAATTTGATTTATTAAAACACTAGTAATTGTGCTTTATTTTAAAAATTGGATGTCATTATTATTCCAGACACCAATCATTCAATTTCTAATCACAAAAACATTCTAATAATAATAATTCAGAAAATATTCTTGTTACTAGCGCCATCTTTTTATACATCAACACATAGCCTAGTAATTTGATGTAGAAATCTTTCTTAAAAATAGTTTCTAAAAATAAATTATTTATTTTTATGGTTAATTTGTTAGATCTATAATTTAACAATTTTTATAAGAATATATAAATACCTACTTTAAATCAATAATGTTGGGATTATCATTTTATTTTGGTTAGTCATCTAATGTGGTTTTTTAATATATTTTTTATATTTTGCACTTATAAAAATCTTCATTATAAAACGCATTTGCGTATCGTAATGTAACTTTTACGCACGCAAATTTTTGTTTTAAATGGTTGGCGACATGAGTGAAGTTTCTAAAGGCAAGACTATTGACAATGACATTTGTGGCTAATAGCAATTTATTAATTTTATATTGTTCTTTAAGAAAGTATCTGTGAATATGAATATAATATTTTACTTATATAATATATTATTATTGGTATATTATTCATTTTAAAATATTTTAAAACATTAACATTTGATAATCTAAATGTCACAACTGTCAAATTTTATAAATTACACAGTGCTGCCGACATACTTTTTAAAATAAAAATTTTCGTAATTACATAAAAATAAAAAAATAATTTAAAAAATGGTAAAAAGGGCAAAATATAAAAAATATTATAAACAACTTATTTCATATGGCTGTTGTAACACTCGTTCTTTAAAAACCTCATCGCTTCGCGATTCGTTTTTTAATCTTAAACTCGTGTCATAACAGAATTCCATATTGACAAGTAGGTAGGTATATAGTGTGTTTTAATATGGTTATTTCACAATTTGCACACAACTTATTATCTTTTACTGTTACAAAAAAAAATTATAGCAATAATAATGTATTTTTAAAATCCTATCAGAAGAGAAACTTATACATAAAATATAGATAATTGAAATTTTTTTGTGATTTACCATGAGTACTCCTACATTACCTACTTAAAACGGAACAAAATTTATCAAGCTGTGATTTTTAGAAATTAATTTAAATATTAAGAATTTGAACTATAATGTTTTCCGCAAACTGATTAATCACTATAAAATAAATAAAAACAAAAATACACAAAAGGTGGATCATATTATTAAAATTGACTAGGACTAGGGCACTAACTAGGATATTAATTAGTAAACTCTAATGATTTTATTTATACTGGACAAGGTATAGTCTATAAACATACCGCTTTTCGAGACAGTTTATTGATTTGGTCTTTGTTTTTGGAGAGAAAGGATTTAACAGTTCTTTGGAATTTAAAAGACGTCTTAAGATATTATTAGGAACATTACTATCGAGAATAGACATTTATTTGGAAGACATTTGCCTGAAGAACGGAAGGAATCTAAATAGGACTAACATCGGTGTTCTGTAGTTGACAATTAAATTAATACAATTGTTAAGCTCCCATTTGTAAGTAAAGCTATAAGAGTGAATATTATTAATTGATGACGATCAAATCAATATCCTCAACGGAGCCATCGACGAATACCAGGGGCGCTATTCTTGACCGTTCGCAATTTTCAAGGTCCTTCACAAGTTTGAATATTGCGAACGAACCAAGATTTTTGCTATTCTTGACAGTTTGTATAATTTGCGATCATTCTCAATTTACTATGAGAGGTCTTTGCTGTTCGTAAATGAGTTGCGAACTAACTTTGAAGTGATATTCGCATAAGATTCGGATATTTGACATCAGTTGGTATTTTTTGTTGTTTGTGTTTGTTGTTTTTGTGGGTACTTACCGTAAAATAAAAATACCAAATAAGAGGTTTTAAAAAAAACCGAATTTATAGAATTTATTTGAATGCAAATGATAAAACGCTTCATGTATTCAAAGCCGTCTTTAACTTATTGGAGGCTCTGGGCATATTAGGATAATGGGGCCCCTATGACTTTGACAGAATACTATTTTGTTAGAATAAACAAAGAAAGTAGATGAGCAAGTTTCTAGATTCATTTTTATTGACAGTCACATTAAATGAATAGATAATCTAATATAATTTTGTTAGAATAAACAAAGAAAGTAGATAAGCAAGCAAAGCAAATTGGTATTGTAGTCAGTAATTTAGGTTCGTTGTATTCGAATCAAAAAAGTTTTTCGGCAATAAAAATCGGTTATCGTTTAGTGATCTGGCAGGGACGAGGGGGCCCCTATCGATCACGGGGCCCTGGGCACTTGCCCAGAGTGCCCAGTGGGAAAGAGGGGTCTGCATGTATTTCTACTAACAGGAAAAAAGGATGAGGTATATAAAGTTTGTGTTTACTACAGTTCGCGATTAGTGACGTCAGGATAAAGGTCAATTTTTTCTACTGTATTTATTTTTTTACTTGCTCAAACATTAGCTATTTCTGGTCTTGTTATGGCCGACTGGAATTTTTTGTGATGTGATGTTGCATGTTCTTCAGTTAAGGTAAAAGATTTGTGATTGCTACTATAGTATCTATTTGTTGATTACATTTGCAAAAATTTTGTAACCATAATGCTATCTCTTACATTAATATTTTATGAATTATAATATAATTATTTATGGAATATTTAACCATTCTACTATTTCATTGGGTTAGATTATAGAAATGAGTTGCCCAATAAACGACAACGCCGCACGGCTTGTCTGAATGATACCACGCGCAGAAGCGGTTAGCGAAATTTGACACAGTCTGTTTAATTATTTTAAACATTGTTGCCGAAGCAATTATAACGAGATTTTCCCTACCAAATACACCCCTTACAATAGAACGCACCTGAAACAAAACCCTTAAAAAAAGGAACGCAACCGTCCAACTGAAAACCATTGTCAGCCCCCTTATAAGTTAAGGCACACGTTCTGTCTCGATCTTTCCTTCGACTAAGTAACATTTTATCTGCAAAATCTAGACAACCATTTTTCTGGCTCTGTTACAGAAGATATATCCGCTATTACGGAGAGATATACCCTCTAGTATAGAGAAATATATCCGTTAGTACGAAGAAGTATCACCCATTTATGTTTAGCAGTCCCTTTGACGAGAAGTATCACTAATTTATTGAAGCAGTTCTTTTGACGAGAAGTAGATGTAGTGAAGTAGATGGCCGTCATTACATTTAAAGTATTTTACGAAGAAATTAATAGTGAAAGTTTAATTCAACCTTTTAGTTGTTTATTGTTCTGAATAAGATAACCTTAGAACATAAAATAGTAAGGAAGGAGTTTGTGTTATATCTACAATGTTAAAATCTGGCGACGGAAGTCGGCCATATTGGATAACCATTTATGACTCATACTTTGTTTACAAGTTATAAAAATTTAGTTTTCTGTTAAAAATTTGGATTAATTATTTATTGGTAAGTAGCTATTATTATAATAAATATACATTATATATACGTAAACTATATTTTTATGTTTAAATTAAATTAATACTTTGTATTGATCCCTAACTTATCTACTTAAATTGACATAGGCGTATCAATAATGGAAAGAGGATATTTTATTTTAATTATCATTAATTTACAATTTTTTAGCTGTATATGTCAATTATTTTTATGTCTATGGAGTATTCTAAAGCAACGTTGTACAATAAATGTATTTGTGTATTAATTAACACATTATCACATTCACAGTTTCCCACGGGATGAAAATATTAGACGGAAATGGTTAAATATTGTGGATAAAGATAACTGGAGTCCAGGCAAGAATAGCTTTTTAGGCTCACAACATTTTACAGAACAATCATTTGATAGAATTTCTTCAGTAATTGTTTTACTAGTACCAAATGCTATACCTACAATTAAAATCGCAAGAATGAAATATGTAAGTAATTATTACATCCACAAATTGCTTTAATAACATTAACCAAATCTCAAATCAATATTTTTTCTCAAATCTATTTACGGATAATTTACTTAAACATATATTTCACTAATGTATACCTTTTCTATGCAGGTAAGTACTAACGACCCTTATGCTGAAGAGATAATAACTACTAGCAGTGAAACTATTTCACCAGTTCCTGTTCCTGAAACTCTACCATCTACTTTTGAAAGTCCTCGTAGGATACTAAAAAGTATCTGTGAAGTATATTTAAAAACAAGAATTTATTATATATGTAAAAGTAAAATAAATAATGTAGAAAAAATTAGACACAAAATTCAATTTAAGTGCCAATAGTGGTAGAATGAAAAATTTTAATAAAAATTTTGTAGTAAATAACTGGTTTTATTTCCTTAAATCTAGTACCCCCATTTTAGGCAATGTTATACTATTTTTTCCTCTACTTCCCTTATTAAAATGGTTAGTTTAATATATAATGATTAGTGTCCATACTGAATAATAATAGGTATGTTTCAATAAGGCCATTATTTTTCTACAAATTAAAATATAGGACGCCACTGTTAAAAAGTAACTTCCGGTAGCCATCTTGGATAACCATCCCGGTTATCCAAGATTATTATTCCACGGATTATTTTTCCCTCAACATTATATTTTATGGTTGTATAAGTATTATTCGTCATGCTTAAACAATACACAAATAAAAATCAAATACAAACATTTTAACTTAGTTTAGAGGTTATAATTGTTGGTTGTTGTTGTTGACATATCGAATAGCCGACCAACTTAGTGGAAAATAAATTCACTGAAAAAAATGGCTACCGCTAATGCTAGCGCTGTCACTTAGCTGTCAAATTCGCCATCCGGTTACACAGCGCTTGCCTAGCGCTAGTGTTGCTGAACGCGCCCATTGTCTAATATGTCTACTAACAATAACAGGTTTTCATTCTTGTTAAAATGATAAATAAATTAAATGTCGAAATTTTATAGTTAGTTAATACAATTTTTTAATGCTAGCCCGTCCCTGACTGTTATAGAGTATCTCTAGCTATAGAAGATAATATAATGTAATATAGCAGTAACCGAGGTTCTCATTTTAACTATATAATTCTCGTTTGTTTCAGGTAGGATAGAAACGTAACAAGTTCGATTAGGATCCCCTTGAATATAAATCATTATAATAGTTTGCTAAAACTTTTAATTGAATTGGCATTTAAATTGAAAACTATATTATTCAGTCTAACGGAAAATTTTGATAAAAATTCTTTATTTAAACTTTACAGTTAGATACGTTGTAAACACAATAATATGTAGGTTAACGGTGCTAATCACAGGAAATAATATAAGTTCTACATGAAAAAGTAATTTAAGAAACGCTACCCTGATTGATATTCCTCAGTTTAAATGTTGATACACCTTTCAGCATTTTCTATCACATTTTCATTTAAAAACACAATCAATATGTATCTCCATTGTTTTTCTGATTGACGTGGTTTTTGATTTACTCTATTTTTTCTGTAAGCATTGTTTCAACAAAAATCAACTACACAAACGGTTTGTTGACCACTAATTCAAGATTATTTTCTGTGCTTCTATATCTATAGAGTCTATCTAGACAGGGTGTCCTACGACGTTTTGACAGTCCAAATTCTTGAAAACTGGAATTCAAATTTGTAAAAATATACAGGGTGTTCTATTTAAAATAACAAAGTTGATATGCATTTCCGGCTTAATCGGAAACGGTACATTAAATTTGATGGCATTTTTGAATTCTTTGGATCTTCTAGAAAGGGACGAACAATTTTATTTAAAAATATTAAACCGTTGAAATCGTAGAGGAGATACTTAGTGGGTACGATACTAACCCTGAAGGTATACGTTAATTTTCTAAACATAAAGTTTAATGATCAATATCCTATGCAGATCATCGAATAAAATAACGTGTATATGAACTCTATAGTTATACAGGGTGTCCCACGACGTTTTGACAGTCCAAATTCTTTTTTAATGCTTCTTATACTAATGTAATTTAGCTTTTAGGATTGGTACCGTAGCCAATATTTAAACCTACCTTAGTGAACGCAGTTTGGATGAACTACGCCAAAATCAGTATGGAAAATCAAATATTTTCTTGAACAGGGTTCACCAGTGACTGCAGGTTCAGTAGATCTTTAGATTTTGAAAGTTTTCCATGAACGACTCTTCAAGTTTCTAAATTGTCGTGATCTTTAGCAAAACTCCAAACTCTTAGTAAAAATTAAAAATTTAAAAATCTAATTTTTTATTTTTTCCATTTTATGCCTCTACCCGCCCAGGCTCACGTAATGGGTGAGCCGAGCCTGCCTCTAGTTTCTCTTTTATTTTAATGTTACTTATTTTGTTCTTTCCTGTCCCTCCTAATGCTACTCTGTATTTCATCTCTTAAGCTCTTATTTCGCTTTTATATTTCTTCAAAAGAGGCTGCTAAATATTTAAATCCTTTTAGCTGTTATATTTTAACATTGTCTGCTTGCTTCTTCCAAAACATCTATTCAAACATTTATATTTTCTTGTAATTGACAATCATTTCAATGAATACAATGTCATCTGCGAATATTCCTTCAGAAATGTGTATTCTTTTTAATGATTCTGTCCATAAGTACGTTCAAAAGTGTTGGATTTAATGCTCTTTGTCTTAATCTTATGCCAATATGAAATTCTTCTGATTTCTTGTTCCTCGTGTTAGTCTTGTCAATATGGAGGTCTTATCATTTCTTATTGTTTTTTATTACCAAGTTTTTTTTGTTTTACGAACGGCTAAATTATGGAATATTATCATTGTTTCGAGAACCGACGAGTTTTAAATAAAAATCGGTATAATGTTACACATTTGAAAGAGATTTTTATTCTCTATTTAACGCCTTTACATTTTTAACCAAAATATTTTTTAAGGGTACTAAAACAATTATTACAACTTATGCTTGAATCCATGACTATTTGAAGTACCTAAATATTTAAAAAAACAAAAATCAGTAAAAATAATAATGGACACAAAAAGTTCTCTCATAAACAATGAAACTTTTTGTCAAATGTTAATTCAACAAGTGATAGTGACATATTTACTGTACCTATTATTTATTATCGAAAATGTTTTGATTTTGTGAATTGTCACCAGTTGTTAATTTTTTAATATTAAATGGCTCACCCAAATGAAACACAACGTATGGAAATATTCATTCTTAGCGGATGCGCAGATAAAAAAGAGGTATGCAATTGATTCAACGCAACATATCCTAAATTTTTTTTTAATTTCTTCATGGTATCTCTATTTTCACCTTCCTTAGTTAAAGAAAAATTGAAGACAATGTAAAACTTGATATTTTATTAAATGGGTGAATATGCTGGAGTTTCTCGAGATTATCTTTTTTGTTAATTTGATCTTTTACTATTTATGTAACAATACATTTAATACCAAATTAATGACAACGTAAACATTAAGGTATATTTGACATTTTTAAAGTGAAAAAGTCTACAAATCCATGCAATATACAGTTCCATTTACTTTTTGTTAAAATACAAAAAGGACCTCCATACTTTTACATCCGGACAAAAGCATTTCATTATCTTCCAGTATCCTTTAATCCTATTTGCACAGACGCTTATATTAGGTATTTCACCCTTTTTTGTCGAAGGGATGTGTAAAACTAAATAGGTTTCAGTTTTAAGGACAATATAAATTAAGCGGGGTTCCGCAAATATTGTTTTAAGCGTTATTTTTATCGCAAAGTTAATAGTTAAATTTGGCGAGACATTAAAAAATGTATCATACTAGATCTAAAATATACATACAAAATATTGTTATATTAATTGATTTTATAATTTTTAATAGTAGCATAACAAAATTAATTAAAACAATTGCATGTTCAATGAAATTAAAAAAAATATGTAAAACATTTTAAATATATTGATTAGGGGTAGGGTAGGTATGTTCAAAAAAGATAAATGAATTTAGAAATAGTATAAAATAATTCCAAGCTAATATGTATGTTAATTTACAAATAGTTTATAAACGAATTTGAATGAAATTTGATGCTGTTATAATATTCTTCTTCTTTTCCAACCTGTGTCTGCCCATGGACGTACGTCTATCCTAAATATCCCCATGTCTCCCTATTTTGTGCAATATTTCTGTTTCCCTGCTATCTTCATGATGTAATTCACCCCTCGTTTTTGTGGGCAACCCACACTTCACCTTATTTCTCTGGGTCTCCATGTTGTTATTTTATATGCCCGTTGGTCTTTTGTTAATCTTGCCACATACCCTTCCTTGTCACTTCCTCAATAATGTCGTTGACCTTGCTTTCGAATTTTATATCGTAGAGAAACTCCAAGCATGCTTCGATCCATTGATCTTTGAGTTATGAGCTTGTTTGCGAATGCTTTAGTGAGGCTTGTGGTTTCCAACCCATATGTACTTACTGGTAGAATGCAACCAGTCACCTGTTAGAATGGTGTTTTTAATACATCAATTATTTTAATTTATATTTTTCTAATTTCACTTCTTTTAAGTAATTCTTTCCACACAGGAATTCTTCTCATCTTCTAGCTTCTTTCTTCTCTAAAATATTCAGTTCTTTTATTTATATATTATATCTATTAAATTATTTCTTCACTGCCATATATGTCATTTTTCATAGATCTTTCCAAATCCTTATCAAAATTTTCAATATTTAATTTTGATGTCCAAATGTTCATAACAATACCTTTATTGTTATGTCAGTCTCATTTTAAGATATTGAGACCGCTCCCACTGGAAGTTGTTTGAGCTGCGAACTGTTGGCCAGCGATGGACCCTCCGCTTCGAGAACGAAAAAGAACCCACTCGAATACTCTGGGCTGGATATGTTCCAGGCGTTCTAGAGCACAATAGAAGCAGTGGCGTATGTATAAATACTGTTGTACGAAGAAGCATTTGCAGTTTTATTCAAATAAATTCTATGTGTTTATATACCGTGACATAAAAATCCGAATACCCAGTTTAATAGTGATTTATGATATAAGTGAGTGCCTTAAAAGGTACTTTTAACACGTATTTAATACAATATTTTTTCTACAAACGTTCAAATAAAGTAATTATACAGTTTGAATTAAATTTTAAAAACCTGTATTAATACATCCAAAGGAGATAATTTTAAATTGCATCGTATATTACGGACCCTAGCAACCATTGTTGATATAATTGTTTACGAATCATCATTCTTCCTTAGCCATGGAAAATGGTAAAACAGCAGTGCAAGAAATTAATTTATCAAATTGCACAAATTGTACTGTTAATATTAATGTTAATAAATAAAATCTAAATATTTTGACGTTTGCTTTCAAAATCTGGCAATTCACTTTTGACAGCAGTGCCATAAACATTTTAAGGCACTCAGTGCCATAAAGTGACATTTTTAAGGCTTCTATGGAGTGCTAAAAATGGCATTTTTAAGACGTTTGTAGAAAAATGATTTTTTATATTTTGCACTTATAAAAATCTTCATTATAAAACGCATTTGCGTATCGTAATGTAACTTTTACGCACGCAAATTTTTGTTTTAAATGGATGGTTTCATGATGACGTATCTAACATCTATTTACAATGACATTGATGGCTAATAGCAATTTATTAATTTTATATTGTTCTTTAAGAAAGTATTTTGTGAATATGAATATCATTTTTTACTTATATAAAATATATTAATATTGGTGTATTAGTAATTTTAAAATATTTTAAGACGTTTTGGCCTGTTTTCATACCGACCACACTGGGTCCTCCTTTTAACTCCCAAAGAAGAACTTCGCGAGGAGTTGCTGGTTACCACAGGAGGGCATTGACCACATGATCAGAAGCATGCCTAGGCGCGTTTGCTGAATGCGTAACACATCGAGGTGCATCAACACATTATTGAAGGTAAAATGGCTTTAAATCAATACAATCATTTTGAAATTTTAATCATTTACTTATTATGCTTCAGTAAGTACTTATACAAAATTTTATAAAAATAAAATCATTTAAACTGGGTGTTCTAATTTTTATGTCACTTAGTTTAGATATAAACTCAAAACTTGATTTTTGTTTCATCTCGACTATTTTGCTTAATATAAAACAACTGAATTTGATATGAATGAGTAAATTTTACTGATTACTAATGCTTGTTTTTTATTTATAGCATCATGATAAAATATGCTATACTAGCAGTTGCCGTCTTGGACATAACTACAGCTCAACTTCAAAATCAAAGAATTCTAGAAGCTCCAGTTCTAGCTCGGATTTTTATGTCACTTAGTATATAAATCCGTATAAGTGTAGGAGCTAATTTTTTTATCCCTTTGCATATTTTTCTCCAAGATATCCTCTTAGACTTGGCTTTATTTTGGTGAGCTTTTTTGTAGCCTGCCAAAGTTCTTATTCTTTTAACCCTATTTTCGTCTAATTTTCTTCCAAGTTTGTCTAGCTCTTTATTCCACTTAGGCACTATTCTTTCATACGCCACGCCTTAATTATGACATTTTGAAATTGCTATGGAGCACTTTCCCCAGTCGAGTCCCTCTTCATTATCGACTAGTAGTTTTAGGTCTATAAATTCCCCTTTCGAAATATTCCTTATAAACGTCCTAGTTGGTTGATTGTTATTAATTGCGTTCAAAGGATGAGTTTGATTGCTTTATTAATAATATCTATATTGCTCAAAGACAAAGATTCTAAAAATACCTTCGCATTTGTTGATGCATTTGTTATCGTTTGATACTCGTTATTAACGTCCACGCGATTGTGCCGTTGGTGCCAGCGCTATGAACATAATTTTTCTTTTTGTCATTGCGTAATAACACACCTGACGAACCGCCATACTGGTACAAATTACCCAATATTTACTGTCACGATCTCCGGGTCTATAATAAATGAATTCAAAATTGTTATTGTTCTTCACACAACAATTCTTTACAGCTTATTTATTTAGAAAGAGTAACAAAAGACAGATAAATATTTCCTTTCCGTTTTTTTAATAAAAAGTATCTTGGTTGGGACATAAGAATTTATTTTGGTATATTTTTTTCTATTTGATGGTAAATTGTAGTCATAAACAGTGATATAAAATACACAAAAAGGCTTTTCCCGTTTCATCCTTCTTTGACTGTTAAAGTTAAAGTATTTAGATTATTTTAGTAAAGGTTGATAAAATTCCAGAATTACAAGTCCTCATCTTGTAGTGTTATTATTTTTTTTCAATTTTATTGGACGCCCTTATTTTAAAATTATGTTTAATTAATTAATTAAGTTTAATTAATTAACTCTAGAAATCGTTAACCCTTGTTTCCATTGTGTTTATGTTTAAAGACTGTACTTATATCACCTTTTTATAAATTCCTTGTTTTCTTCCTTTAAGAATGCAAAGGAAAGTTTCCGAGATTGCGGGAACTTTGTTAATGTATTGCTCACTCTAATTTTACCGAAAACCGAATGATGTAAACTGTTATAATTTTCACTCTCACTAATAACTTAATATATACTTTTTAAATGTCTTTATCTTTACTAAGTAAAGGACTGTAGTACTTGGGGCCACTGAAAGAAATGTGATGGCCAAAACTAGATGTATTGGGTCTATCCAAATGTTCCTTAATCCTAGTCTTTAAAGCCCTGGTTGTTCTGCCAACATAGGAAACAGGACAATCTTCGCATTGCAATTTGTAGACACCACTTTTTAAAAGTTTGGGATTATCATCTTTAGTTTTAGAGAAAAGTGATTTAATGCTATTTTGACTCTTAAATGAAATTATCAAATTGGAAGCATTAGCAGTAAGAATTTTAGATATTTTATCAGAAATCTTACCTAAATAAGGAAATCTGTAAATTTTATTAGACAGACATAGCTATCTTCAAAAGTCTGTAAACATAACAATTAATAGCTGCCATTTTGTGCCTGTAAGGATGGTTGGAAGAGTAAGGAATCAAATGATCGGTCTGAGTAAGTTTACGATAAATGGAAAATTTAACTTTGTTGTCTGACCTATTTATTGTAAGATATAGGAAATTGATATTATTATTAACTTCAGTATCAACAGTAAAGGTTAATCTAGGATGTAAGCCATTAAGAAGAGACAATATATTTTCCACATCAGAGAGTAAACCATTGATGAACACAAGGACATCATCTACAAACCTATACCATCCGAATATTTTTCTAAACAAAATATTATTTTCAATATTATCCGGAAACAAGTCAGCTAAAAGAGGGTATAAATGGATGCCCATAGCTAAACCTTCAGGTTGTTTGTAACAAAAATATCCTGCTTTAGACAAAGTTTCAAAAGATTAATAATTTGTGTGTTTTTAGGTTCCAGAATCAATTTCTTCTTTAATAAGTCAATGATGATGGGTATTGTTACGGGTTAAATTTGTGGTAAGGAATAGGGAAAAAATAAATATATATTTTGGTTGTGATGGACTATACCGTTGATTATTTTGAATATATGTATTGGGAAAACAGCTAATTCATAAAAGTTATGAATTATATTATTATTTCTCATATATCTAAAAATGTAAAGCGAATACGCCACTGTAACATATTTTTAAAATAAAAATAAAAAAATATCATTAAAAACTTAGTTAGCTAGTTTAGAGTTGGGAACCAGATAAAAGTATACAATATTTTAATATACTGACTGGTTGGGTTCGTTATAAAAGTACAGTTACCTTTATTCTGTAAGTGGCCCTCTCTAGATCCTATTCGATAGAATGGAACTTGCTAAAGAAAGAAACTTTTTGGATATCAAGACATTTTAACTTATTAAATTTATTTAGACAATTTTGGTTATAACTACACATAAAGTTTTACAGCGGTTAAAAAGAAACTCGATAGTTTATTAAACAACCCTCTTAACTAGAGGGTTCTGGTTTTATGATTAGTTTTTAAAAAAAAAAATTTTTTTTTACACTGCATTTATTTCCTGAGACGAAAAGAAAACTACAGGAAGATGTTTATTGTTGGTGAATTTCTTCTAAAAGGCAACTTAGTACTATAACCATTTGGATTTCAAAAAAAAAGAACACATCTAGGTGTAATAAAGTCAGTATACTTTGGTTATTTTCACTTCCAGTAGTACTACAAAGTTTTAATCTACACATGCCAAGAAATTCTGTGTTAAGAACAACTGAGCTGTTTTTTTTGTGTTATATATTTTTTTATAAACATTTTTTTTATTGATTGGACTATGGTTTGGTTTATATAAATATTAATAGTTTTATTTAATTTTTTTTATGATCTAATGAACTTACTACATTTAAATTGAATTTTCTATACTGTATACTCATCATATTGCCTAGTATTTTTTTTATATAAATTTTAAGCTCTTTGCTCATAAGATTAAATTCATATGTTTATTATTTTTTTTTTGTTTAAAACTGGATATAATTGGTTTTATACTTTTATGAATGTTTCTCTTTATTTACATTGTATGAACAAAATCAGTTTATGAATGGTACCAGTCATAACTTTACCCCAAAATATCTATTTATGATTTACTTGATTTGTTTATCGATATTTAAGTTGTTTAAGTATGTACATTTCGTATCAGGTGTCTATTTTGTAAATTTTTAATAGTTTATAGGTTATATACACTAAATATATTATACATCATAATTATTTTTTTTTGATAATATACTATCGTAAGAAATAAATTGTATTTTTGTTGGTTTATTGTAAAATATCATTTATTTGGTGTTTGCTCATTTTACTAGTTCAGGGTAAATACTGGTATCGTGTGGTCTTCATTGGGAAGACTAGTTGGCGCTCAAAAATTTGTTTATTTTTTTACTTTCTCTTATTACTCACGACCCTTGCCTTCGACTGGGTTAGACCACACTCACGGCAACTCATACTTACCAACTTAGATACAGCCTCTGCGTTGGTAGTGTCTCAGTATTGTCTCATCTCTGGGTACATTTGTAAAAAGATTACTAACATCAAATGATGACATTATGAAATTAGGAGGAAAGTGCTGGTTTGATATTTTTTCTACTAAATCAGTAGAATTTTTAATAGTGAAGGATGGTTTGTAATCAATAAGGTTCAGTAACAAGTTGTTAATAAATTTTGCCAGCAGAGATATAGGAGTATTGAAAAAACTGACATTTCCAAATTATAATCTTTATTTTGGAAATAAAGTTTAATTTTTAGTACTTAAAGAAACATTATTCTTTATTATGAGAGAAATAAAATTGGATGAGCAATAAAATTTCCGGGCACTATCATAATGCCCGCTTATAATGCCCTAAGTGTGATAGCAGGTATTATTGCTACCATAACAAATTCCGTTTCTAAGGTATTATAAATTAATAATAGATAGGTAAAACATAAATAAAATAAGTTTATTATTTGTGTGCGTTGTGAATAAATATATCTACATAATTATTATTGCCTTAAAATAAATTACACCTATGATAATTTATTCACAATTACTACTAATTATTATGTTACTACGAATAAACTGTTATGAATACCATTTTTAAATAACTATTTATACCTATAGCATGCTATTTTTGACATCAAGCTTTCCGATTACAGTACCTAAAACAAATATGTCCGACAAAAAAATACAAAATATTCACATCCATAATTTTCTTAGAGTAATATATAGTCTGGAATGTAGATAGGAGATAAATTTAATTTATTGTTGGCTATTTACATTTTGTCCTTTAAATTAATATTACGAAGCAGAGGAAAAGATAAAACTATATTTTTGCGAGTTCTCTCCCTTATCTATTGTACTGGTTTGTTAAGATTTTGTTAAAACCATTAAGCTTTTTGTTTGGAATTTATTGACTCATTAAAGATATAAAAAGCGAAAAAGTTCGTCCGACAATGATGTGTGCCAGACGTAAAGATGAAACTCGGAAAGAGTCAAAGGAAAACAGGAAAAATCATTTTCCTTTGTAATTTTAAATAAAGGGCACGTAAGCAATGAAAAGACCTACGTGGCTGTTATAATGAAATTAGAAGCTTCCTTGAATCTTTGAATAATAATTTGTTTGTTTAAATTCCATTTTGTAATATTTAAATTTTGATTTCTCACTTTCCCATTTTACGGTAGACAACAAAGACCTCATGTAGACATTGCTCTCGTAGTATAGAGATGCAAGTGTTGCAGTTGCGCAATCCAGGGGTGGATTGGATTTGATTTGCAGTAGCGGATATACTTGTAAGGGTAGTAACTAGAGTTTACTTTTCTACAGTGTGTCCACGGATGGGGTGAAAAATGTTTAAATATTAGTTTTATTGAAAAATGTCATTCTTAATAAAAAGTTTTGATTGTTCTGAAACCCCATAAAATAAAACAAAATTCAAGTTTATCAAAATCCGTCTGATTTTATAGCCAGTTTTATTTATGAAAACCGTATGAATTTTTGCACTAAGTTCGAAAATAATGTATTAATCTAGTGAGTGACGTTTACGTGTCCCAAGTAACTGTCAACTTTTATAAACAATTTTCAAATTGTCATTCTTTAATGAATATATTTCACAACAATGTTAACTATTCAACAAAGAGTATATCTTATTAAGTGTTATGGTATTGGGGAAGTTTTGTACCAGTATGTAATTGCAAAAAATATCCATTACGCGGTGTGGATTAAAAAAATTAATAAAGAAGTTTGATGAGACAGGATCTGTTCAAGACAAAAAGGAATTGAAATAGGCATTCGTTGAGGAGGATGATGTAGCTACTGCACTAGCTATGCATTCGTTAAGGGGTAAATTGAGTCTACGAAAAATATATAATATATAATAAATGAAAAAGAAGTAAATCATCCATTTCTCAAATGTGACTAAACAATGATTGAAGGGAAACACAAAATCAATGTCACAGATTTTTATTTAGTACAATAGCGACTAGTTTCGGCCTTTTTAGAAGGCCATCATCAGGCTAGAAAAAACAGGATGAGGTCATTACATATTCAACAAAATTACAAAAACATACCTTAGTATAAAATTGCTAAAAAACCATAATTGTTCGAACAAAATGCTTGAGTAAACATAATAGTGAACTGGTAAAATTATTAAAGTATTTATGAAAGAGGAACAAGTGTGACATCGAAATATTTAATAACATGAATAAGTACACAATTAAAAAATTTATGCTGAATAGAAAATGTGACTTATACAACTAAAAAATTTTTATAGAACCTTTCTATGTATGTATGTATGTTGATTGTCGACTTTAACTTCTTCTTTTATTGGTCATGATATGTACTTAAACGTCAGAATTGTTAGTCAATACCCCTTTATTTTGTATTTTTATTAATTAACATTTAAATATTTTTATATATTAGTTATTTCATAATTTTACTGCTCATATTGTTCAACTTTAGTTGTTCGAACTAATTTGCTTGTTTTTGATAGTATCAGCATTGACTTTACATAATTTCTTATATCCACAGACACAACGACTTTTAACCTTGTTCTGTGCTACTACTTCTTATATTTCATGTTGTATGATTTCCGTTCTCAAGCGTCTTTGTTTGATCGCCGCCATTGCTGTTAAACTGTTTTGTTTGAGTATTCAGTGCTTTATTCAGTTTGTTTAGTGTTATGGACGTTTAACATTAATCCAATATGTCTCTCAATATCATAATTACCTTATGTCTATTATTGACATCGCTTGAGTTTGGCCTAGTTGAGCGCCCCTCAAAGTTCTCTACAAGATCTGATGTTCCACAACCCAACATCTTATCTTGGATTTTTCATCAATTTCACGTTAAATATTTTTTCAGTACTTATATTTTACTCCATTTGCCACTATTATTTCTTCTTCGACCTCTTGCATTGGGGATAAATATAAATTGTCTTAATTTTATTTTCACCCTACCTGATGTTTTTTATCTTCGTCAACCCATACATAGAAAGGTTTACCTTCTATAAAAATTTTTAGTTGTATAAGTCACATTTTCTATTCAGCATAAATTTTTTAATTTTATACTTATTCATATTATTAAATATATTTCGATGTCACACTTCTTTAATAATTTTACCAGTTCACTATTATGTTTACTCAAGCATTTTGTTCGAACAATTATGGTTTTTTAGCAATTTTATACTAAGGTATGTTTTTGTAATTTTGTTGAATATGTAATGACCTCATCCTGTTTTTTCTAGCCTGATGATGGCCTTCTAAAAAGGCCGAAACTAGTCGTTATTGTACTAAATAAAAATCTGTGACATTGATTTTGTGTTTTCCTTCAATCATATAATAAATTATTTTAATAAATTATACAGTAATATTACAAATGAATAAACTTATAGACTAAGATTTCATTTGTAAATTAAATAAGTTATTTATGTTAAGTTATTTATGATTGTCTTAAAATAATAGGTTATATTATACCGCACAAGTAGCAATATAAAATGGCCGATATATAAAAGACTATATAGAAGAGCCCCGAAACAAAAACGGGGAGGGGGGAAACAAATTATTTTACAAAATTAGAAAAGGCAAAGGCAAATAAAAAAAGAGACAATAGCGCAAAGAGTTTGGATTCTACAAACTAACCTTGAAGGAACTAGGCTGTAAGTGACATAATAAGTGGTTTACAGAAATGTGGCCGTATATATCAAGAAACAAGGTATATGTGTTAACAATATAAAGGCGCATGAACACCTGGTAGAGCTTCCCTACTTTACTGTATATACATTGTACCTATCTCTAAATATACCTTACCAAGAATACTATCATAGAAAACGTCAGATGCTGCAACTCAGGAGTAATAATAGCTGGTGACTTTAATGCCAAATCGGCTGAGGTTATGCTCATTAGCGGATTGGGAGTGTACTATTCTGAGTAATTTCAGAGGAACCACTTGATCCGTGTTTGAACAAACGTTCTGATATATATATGTTCAGCTTGTTTTAATTTTGCATAACTGACAAGTAGAAAAGTTAATTGATATTCTTATCAAATAAAAAGAAAAAGTGATAAAAATAAAATTTGATAGATGGTCTAAGACATGTCCAGGAACTTACTTGTACAGAGGTGGACAGATATGGTATGGGCGGAAATAATGATTGGTGGCAGAACAGACTTCATTTTTCCTGACCACCTTACACTACTTTGCAACCTTCAACCATTTACATCAAATTGGGACTAGATATATTGCCATGGTTGGTATAATACTTCGATCTAAATGCGATGGAACATAAATTAAATAATTACTCCACATATGGGCAACATTCAATCTTTCATGTCTAATTTTATTTTGAGTATGCATCAGAATAGATGTGAAGCCTCAATAAATCAACGTACAGGTCATACTTTATACTAAATAAATATAGCGATAAGAAAACTGTACCCATAGACACATTTGTTTTTGTGAAATCTCAATAAATTATTAAGCATAATAAATTAATGAATATTTATCCAAAACAATTCAGAAAAATCATGATCTTTTGTAAAAATACCCCCGGACTTTTAAGATGCATCTATTTCAATAAAAAACATATGATGATATGAATTTGAAACTGTAGAAAGGGTATATTTAGGTACAGTAATAACACGACAACCAAAGATTAATAGATGCTTTCAACACAAAAAGCAAACAGATCTCAAGAAGAGCAATAATTAATTTATACCAAACCGTACTACAACCAATCTACGGAGGAAAAATTGAAGACAACATATAGATGAAATGCACTAATAATAAAACATAATGCACCAAATAATAAAAGAATGGTACCAGAATAATTAAAACACGAAGACTTAGGTTGTGGTGTGAACACCCCGTATATTTTGTATATTTAATTAAATTGTTTATTAAGAATATCGATGGCATGACCATCCTAGTTTGTTTATAGTATGGCACGTTCAATGTCACATCGTGTCTTTAACAAAGGTTGAATAAACAAAAGATAAACATAAATACACAGCAATGTGTAGACGACGGGATATTCACGATCAAGTTCACTATATTGCTGATACAGCATTAATGTAATTTATTTATAGTAATTAAGTGTTGTATTCTAATTCATTCATAGAAAATATAGTTTAATGTTTTTAGTGTAAAAAGTGTTTATTCCATACAACCCCCCAATATTTTATATTACAAGGTGGTGCGGAAACAAACAGAGAATGCTGGACATAAGAATACCAAAAAATATATGCTGAAATATTACATAGGAACGAAAAAAAGGAGAGGAAGACCTAGAACTCGATACAAACATAATAAACAAAAAGTCATGGAAATTTTTGAATTAGAAACTTAAAAAAAAGAGAAAGAACAAAAAAAGCAATGAGCCTACTAGGCCTAGCTAATAGGTAATAGTTTCGATTCAACAGATTAACATATATCACAGTTTTGTGATTTCGTCCAATGAAAACGCTTAATCGTCAATGTTCTGTGCTAAATGCTAGCCAATCATTCTGTTTTATACTAATAAAACGGTAACGGCATTGATTAAGTCAATAATGTAGCGCCTGTTAAAGAGTAAGATAGATTTATAAAACTGTTATGAAAAGAAAAAAGAAATCCATTCCAGTTCCCTTTGACTTTTTCATTTCCCTTGCCTCAGTGGCCCTCTTCTATATAATACCACCGAATGTCGTTACCCCTCCCATTTACTTAACCTCTAGTCTAGCCGTTGCCGTAACCTTGAGAAGATATTATTTGTTAAAGTTATTGAATGATCAAAAGATTATGTGTATTTTCTCCAAAAAAACAAGGTATTTATTAAATATTATTCCTTTCTGTCTCCTGATTATTAATTTTTTGATAAAATATATGGTAGGCAACATAAAATACAATCAATTTGAATTTAAATCTCTCATTGTTGATCAAATCTTTACTTTTTATAATTAAAAATTGAGTCTACCAGCAAAAAGATATTATTTGTTAAAGTTATTGAATGATCAAAAGATTATGTGTACTTCCTCTTAAAAAACAAGGTATTTATTAAATATTATTCCTTCCTGTCTCCTGATTATTAATTTTTTGATAAATTATATGGTAGGCAACATAAAATACAATCAATTTGAATTTAAATCTCTCATTGCTGATCAAATCTTTACTTTTTATAATTAAAAATTGAGTCTACCAGCAAAAATAGATTTAGTGAAATGTTTTTTGTGTTTTTTGTTCATAATATAATGGTTCAAAAAAATAATCTTCTCAAATAACACAATAACACAAAATTTTACTAGATAAACCTTTATTTTCCAGACGCAAACTTTTTTATTTTAGGCAAAACTACTCAAAGAAGCAATAAGATAAAATAACTCGCCCCATGGACTCGTGATTTTATCACATTTCAGTTTCTGTTCGTATTTTTCCGAAATAAAAACGTTTTCGTTGAAAATAAAAATTTATCGATAAAATTTTAAGCATTCCTGGTATCACCTTTGTTAAAACTGATAAAATTTAATGTTTTTTTTCCAAAATAAATCACACGAGGAATGAATATATTTATAATGTCAATACAAATTTCTTTAGGGATTTCGTATACATTTTTACATTTTCAAAGCTTTACGTTCAACATTGAAACAAGCTTTACAAAAGCTGGTATACAAAAACCAATCATACAAATGCTACATTCATCGTGAATGACGTTTTGTACAAATTTTGAGTAAATATTTGAAATTCGTAACGTACAAATAGGTTTTGGCAAACAAGTACGTTATACTTCTCCCCCTTCTCGTCAAGCCTACTAACTACTGTCCTGTATTTCCCTTCTCCCCAAATCGTTGGAGTACTCCCCAAAGTGGAGGGATGACGGCGACGGCGGTAGTGACGAAGTAACGGCAGACCGAGTGGCGTCCTTTTTGCGAATCTGCCATCTCGCGTAAATTCTTTTTGTTTTTATTTACGAACCGGTAGTGTGTAGAAAGTTCATCTTATTTTTTTTAAATGTTAGTGGAAAAATTGTGATACAAAAAAATGTGATTATTGATTGAGTTTTAGTGACCGTTATGTTATTAATTAAAAAAAAGTCTTCTGAAAGAAATCAACTTTGGAAAGGTAAAAGATTTGATTTTATTTATTTATGAATATTAAATTATTTTATTAAACTCAAAAAGTTATGTTAGACCAAAAAATATAATCTACAATTGGCGCTTATTAAAATTTATAATATACAATTATGCGCATGGCTGGAATTACTTTCATAGTCATTTAGAATGAAATTAATAATTGTAGTATTTTTAAACAATAACAATTAATTTTGAGCGATAATGTGAAAGTACAAAATGTATTCAAGAATGTTATATTGTTTAATAAATTTAATATATGCACTTTTATATGGGAATTCACATTATTATAAAATATACAACTGGATTAGAAACATTAGAATTTGTAGAATGCGACGTGGGTCCCTATTATAGGAATTGCTGTGACTAAATTCCCTTTCATATGGCCTATCGACCAATTGAACGAATGTATAGATATGCAATGGTATCTTTATTTTTTTTTAATATTGTAGATATTACGTTTTTTTACTTGTCTCCTGAGGGATTAGACAGATTTCTTTCAATCTCTTCTTTATCATTTCTATTTTAGTTTATCAACCATTATCCACTAATTAAAGTAATTAAAATTACCATAGCTTGTAATCTTCTTAAATACTTAAGTTTTTAAAATCATTAATAGCAACAAAGTTATAAAATATTTAACTACATATTACAATGTCAACTGCATATCTACCACATATTATCATTCAAAGAATGTTTTCAATTTTTTCTTAAAGTTATCTTTAAAAAATATGTTATACCGTTATACCCTATAATATTATATAATATAATAAAAGATAAATGAAAGCTAAAATTATTATTTAATTAATAGTTAATAAAAAAAAGACATGAAGTGTAATTGGCGTGTTTGCCATATTTCCAAAGTGAAAGAAATGATTAAAAAATATTCCACGATGTAAGAGATGCAACTATTAATATGGTTAAATAAAGTATGGTAAACTCAAACTAAAAACTATTATTGGTTTTCCAATATCATAACTCTTCAATGTTTTTTATTAGTTTCGGTTTCTTGAAATTTTTCAGATTCTGAAGGATCTATAAATCATTTTTTTCATAAACATTTCCAAAACATGATTATTATGACAAATCTGAAAACAATTTAAATATGTAAATGTAAATGATGTAAATATATATTCATACAATTTATATCAAATTTAAAATTTTGTCTAGATTAACTACACACTAGCTTATTGAAATATAATCGAGAGTCACTATCTAAAAATTCCGTTTGGAGCTCTTTACTCTAGTACTTACTGTCAGTATAAGACTACTAATTCCTAGAGAAAATGAACGGGTGGCGACATCTCTCCGCCAACATCGTTTTGCAGTACAAAATCGCATACGAGGATGCGTCTCTTGATATTATATTTATTCAGTGATGTTTCTCACTCAACTGTCATACTAAGAATATTTATTAATTTTTACTTTAATATTTCACTATTAACGAAGAATTCTTAATATATCATTTGATCATTTTAAATTTGTATTTGAACAAACTTTTAGTTAAATTCAAGTTCAAGCTTCTTCTTGTTATTTTAAACTAACAGAATACCACTGAGTAATATGGATTGTTAAAATTGTAGTATGTGGTATACAGGGTGTCCTATGACGAGTGACCGTTTAGGAGAAATTTATGTTTTTCGAAAATTTTGACAGAAATCACGCTTAATAAAATGATGATTATTTCAATACCTAAATTATTTAAATTAAAAAGTAAATGTATTGAGTTAAATTTTAAATTAAAAAAACGAAGGTATCTTCCTTATTTCAAATAGCAACCCATATTTTTTTATTTTAATTTAATTCCTTATAAAAAAATAAAGTAAGTTCATATTTACATCCCTATATCAATTCCTAATAGTTTTTGAGATATTAGATACTTTACAAATTTCGGTTACAATGCAACTTTATTTGGCTTTGTTTCATTATTGTTGTTTAGTCTTCGATTAAAATGAATTTTGTTTTGAAAATAGAGAAAATGAAACATTTTAAAACAAAATTTTTAACCGGATAACCGGAAGTGCGATCAAATTGAAAATAATTTAGTTAAACTCAGAAGTATCAAAAACCCCTGTATACCGAATTTCATTAACCTCGCGTTTTTCCTTCCCCATAAACTTCTAGGTGGCACTCGTTGTAAGATACTCTGTGTATGGTAACAAATAGTATCATTTTATTTAAAACACTTCATTCAAGATAAACGATTTATCGCTCCAATATAAAATAATAAAAAAGCGAAACTCAATGTATTTATCAAAAATACAATACTCTAATTTGGAATGGCCTTATTATAATAATAGTTATTATTATGTCTTTTCTTATTTATTCTTTATCTCTAAAAAAAAATATGTTTATTGGATAAGATATATCCACTGGCTGTTTTCCTTTACTTATATTGAATCCTCAGATTTTTTCTTTCCTCGAAGCTTCGCTTTTTGAACTATTCTACCTTGGCGTATGATTAACATTTTCGATTACATATTATAACATGTTCAAGTTCAAAAAACGTACCTTTTTTTTAAATAAACATTGTAAAAGATCTTTCAAATTACATTATTCTACTTCTTAACGTGTATTACAACAAGAAATGTGCTTATTTTCGCCTTTCACCCCATTTTCCCTTTCTTTTTGGTGCCATTTAAGTATTATTATTATTCAAATATTTCAGGAATTTCTTCCGTAACTTTTAACATTCTTACTATAATAAAAAATATATAAATGCTACGGTAAAGAGAAATACCTTCATTTTTTCTTAAATTTGTCCCAAAATACCATTTAATTAAATTTATTATAAAATACCAGTGTTATACGTACAGCATATTCTGACTAAAATGGATTAATTCTATAATTTTGTTAGTCTATTTTATTTAGTTAATCTCAATATACTTACTATATGCATTTTCTGTACCACTAGCTATTAAATTAATTAAAATTGATAAAATTAAGTTAATAAAAACACTTTTACATCATATCAAAAACAAATAAGTTTATCAAATGTTCCTGGAACAAAGGGTATTAGACATTGTAGCTTATTATTTAAATTTAACACTTTTGATTTCAACTTTTCGCGTATTAAAAATTACATCCATATTTGTAACTTAATACTTTTTTGAAAAAAAAATATTGTAGTTAGTAAAAAAACTTCTGATTCAACGTTCTTGGTAGATTGTGTTAGTAAATAACTACATAATTGTAATTAATAATAAATAATTGTGATATTTCCTTAAAAAAAGCAGTTTTAATTTTAATTTTAATTATGTATTTTGAAAATTGTAATCAATAAAATTTATTCAATATATTTTCTTTGACTATTTCTGTAAGCTTTGATAATAATTTCTCTTTATTAATAAGTTTACAATTAATGGTTTAATACCCTTGACGTTAAATGGAAAAGCAATTTTCTATTGTTATTCTAATTTATCCTTTAGTAGAAGATTCCCAAAATTACAAAAATATCTTTTTGTAAGTTAATTTAAGTAGTGGGAGTAATATTAAGCTAAACATATTGATTAATGTGTGGCAAATTTGGTGTACCTATATATAATGTTGGTTCTAGTTGTTTTTAGTTGTTTCCATTTTACTTAAAGCAATTCTAAAAATTTATGACGTATCCTTATCCGTATACGTAACGTAAAGGAGATACGTAACTATACAAAAAGAAGCATAAAGCAAATGCGTTTGTAACGTAACGTAACTATTCATGTGTTTTAATTTTTAACCTAAAAAATAAGCCCCGATATTTACCTTAACAAAATGTCGTCATTGCCACTGTAAAATAATATTTTTCTTTTTAAATCCATTATCGCATGTCACAGAAATGTTTGTTATGATTGATGAACAAAAAATAACGTTATGATTTTTGAGCATACAACATCACTTTTATCGCTAAATTATTGAAAAACGCAATCACGGAACACAATAATGTGATACGTTACGTTAGATACGTGTGACGGATTGATACGTTTCACGTAACGTAACGAAACCCACGTATCGCTTCTGCACATGCGCATTGCAATACGTATACGGATACGTAGTGATTTTAGAACTGCTTTAAGTTCCTATTGTCTACGCCTCGGTCTACGCTCCGTGATTCGTTTTTTAAACTTGAATTCTGTCATAACAAAAAGCCATATGAAATAAGTTGTTTATAAGATTTTTTATGTTTATTTTATCATATTTTAAATTAATTTATTATTTGTATGTAAACTAAGAAGGTTTTGATTTTAAAAAGTATGTCGGTAGCACTGTGTAATTTATAACATTTGACAGTTTTGAAATTTAAATGATCAAATATTTTAAAATGAATAATACACCAATAATAATATATTATATAAGTAAAAGATGATATTCATATTCACAAATACTTTCTTAAAGAACAATATCAAATTAATAAATTACTATTAGCCACAAATGTCATTGTCAATAGTCTTGCCATTAGATACTTCACTCATTGCGCCAACCCTTTAAAACAAAAATTTGCGTACGTAAAAGTTACATTACGATACGCAAATGCGTTTTATAATGAAGATTTTTATAAGTGCAAAATATAAAATAGTTATTTTTGTATCTAGTGCGCGAAATGCTACTTTTTCTACAAACGCTTAGCTTAATATGAAAAAAAGTATTGAACTGGTTTGAACTGTTTTTCCAAATCAAGTAATTAGGTACTGTAACTATGGAAACAAAATGGCATTTGTTGAAAATTATTTCAAAGTGACAGTTCTTGTTAATTATTTTCATTATTCTGGAGTGAATTCTTATTTGCGTCAATTTCGTAAATTTCGAGCGACGATGAAGTAAGCAGTACCCCACCTAACTTGACAGATGCGGCCAATTCAGTAATTTCAAATCTCTTACCGAAGAAATCGAGGCGCCAGTATGAAAATGCATATCACATAAAGAGTGGTGTGAAGCAAATAAAACCAGAAAAGTATCCGAAAATGTGCTGTTGGCATATTTTGCAGAGAAGTCTAAGAAGCTGAATTCTTCCACGTTATGGGCAATATATTCTATGTTGAAAGCAACACTCAATGTTAAAGAAAACGTGGATTTCAAAAAATTTACCAAGTTGGTTCTATATTTGAAAAAATTGCCAGTTGGAAACCATCCTAAGAAATCTAAGGTGTTGACTAGAGAGGAAGTTGAAGAATTCATAAAAGAGGTATAGATGATGAAACCTATTTGTTGGTTAAGGTAGATTTTTGATGATTGTTTTATATGTTTTTTAAATTACTGATTTCCTTTTAGGTTGTTTTAATACTGGGTATTTCGGGTGCTTGCCGCCGTGGGGAACTCATTAAAATGACGGCCGATGACATAGAAGATAAAAATTCCATTTTGATTGTTAAAGTACCCGATACAAAAACGCATACACAACGAATTTTTACAGTTTCAAATTTAGATTATATTGACATTTTCGAAAATATGCGGCTCTTCGTCTAAGTTATGCTACCAGTCGCCGATTGTTTTTAAAGTATCAAAATAAGAGATGTTTTAACCAAGTTGTTGGAATAAATAGTATTGGAAAGATGCCTAGCTTAATAGAAAAACACCCAAAATTACCAAATCCTGATGCCTACACGGGCCATTGTTTTCGGAGAACATCAGCCATACTCCTTGCTAATACGGGCGCCGATATAATATGTGTTCTGAAGCGATATGGAGGTTGGACCGAAGGATACGTGGAAGATTCTATCAACAATAAAATTCAGTCCATTTCATCAATAACCGCATTTCGTAACGCTTTAAAATTATACTTGGTAGAGAGAGCAGTTGACGACTTTTTTACATAAAATATTTGGGACTATCTCACGCACTGGAAGGTTAATTTATAATATTTATTTATTTTGTTGTTTGTTGTTACTTTGACTAAATTAAAATCTTAAATTTTAAAATTTTTTTATATTATTTATTATTATCTCTCTTTGGTGTCTATTTTAATCTATTTAAACTGTATGGAATGCCAACACTTTTAGCGAAGCTAATCAGCTTTAAAGATGACGTGTTCTTAATGTCATATAAAGTAAAATCAACTCCTTCAATGAGCCGATACTAATCTGTATGAGACAGCAAACGAGATACCAATAAATATCTTTTAGATTTTTATATTAAAAGAAACTATTTTTTCAGATAAATTTCGCTCTTTATTCATTTAAACAAATTGTTTGCCATCCAACTATCACTCAATTAAAAGCGCGCAGGATAAAATTTATTTTAACTCTGCTTGCCAATTTCCCATTTTACATGGATCGGAATCCGTAAAATTGGATTACAAACAACACTCAATTTACAAATATATTTAGGACACTACGCCTTTAGTCCGATTGTACTAATGAAGCTAGTTTTCAATTTTGTTACTTTATTGGAGAAACAAAAAAATCGGCTTACGCATTTAAAAAGATCATCAATCAGTGTGAATGCAACATGACATTGTTTGTTTCATAAAGGGCTATAAATTATACGGCTTAAATGCATTTTACAGATTATAAACAAAAGATGAATATGGAAAATTATAAAATGTTACAGGTAGCCGTATCAACTATAAATTTAGAACTATGAATTTTGTTTATTTTATTTGATTAATGTTACGTATTTTGGTCAGTAATGTTTGATTCAATATTTGTGGAAAACTACTTTAAGAAATTAATTGACGCAATTAAAAAAATCTTTTTAAAAATTCTCATTTATTTCTTTAATTCCTTCAAAATGTTCTTGAAATAGTTCCTTTTGTCCTTGAAAAAGGAAACAAGTAGCTCTATGGGTGTACCTATACAGGGTGTTTCTTAAGTAATCTAAAATATTATATGGGGCGCTTCGTTACTCAATTTTAAGACGAAAAGTTCATATAAACATGTGTGATAGGTTTTGTCGTTTATGAGATACAGGGTGTTGAATTTATTGTAATAAGTCAGTTCTGATTGTACGTGAAATTAATTTTTCCCGGTGACGCTACTGGTTTTTAGAAGTAATACGCAAAAACATGCTTATTCTAAGTGGCCTTTGAAATAATGTTGACAAGTGTCAAATTTGAAAACCAACGCAAAAATCGTACATTTTTATCTGATTGACTCTGTGTTTAGTTAATAACTATGCCAGTGTTTACTAATGTTGAAATGGCTAATATGCATTTTTTGTACGGATTAGCGAATGGTAATGCCTTAGAAGCTAGACGTACGTATGCCCAGCGTTATCCAAATAATCGTTTACCATGTTCAGATACGTTTACTAAGTTACATATTCGTTTACAAGAAACTGGAACTTTTGCTAAATCGAAGAATATTATTGGACGACCCAGAACTGTGAGAAATCCCCAATTGGAAAACCAGATTCTTCAAATTATTGACCAACATCCAGAAACGAGTACAAGAAAAGTTGCAGATGAAGTAAATGTTAGTAACAAAACTGTTTGGAATATTCTAAAAGTTAATTTATTGTATCCATATCACGTTCGTTCAACGTGTTCAACATTTGTTACCTACTGACTATCCATTACGCATACAGTATTGTCAATGGATTTTATGTGAAATCGCGAACAATCCGAATTTTGTGGCCAATATTCTATTTACGGATGAAGCCAACTTTTCTAGACATGGGATTATGAATTTTCATAATGACCACATATGGGCAGATGTAAATCCACATACCATAAGTGTAAAACGATTTCAACAAACATTTTCGGTCAATGTTTGGCTTGGCATCATCGATGATTATTTAATTGGACCATTTTTCCTTCCTGTACGGTTAACCGGTGAGACATACCAACATTTTCTAGAAAATGAACTTCCACTTCTTTTGGAAGATGTACCTATTATTATTAGAAGGCGCATGTGGTTCATGCATGACGGAGCTCCTCCACATTTTTCATTGATTGTACGCGAGTTTTTAAATAATGTTTTTCCAGGCCATTGGATCGGACGAGGATCTCCACACCCGTGGCCCCCTAGATCACCTGGACACAATCCTCTGGATTTTTGTGTGTGGGGATATTTGAAATCGCTTGTTTACACAACACTGATATTAAACGTACAAGATCTTCAAAATCGTATCATAGACGGCTATAATGTTATTCGTAACAATCCTGGTATCTTCGAACGTATTCGACAATCCATTAGACATCGAGCGGATTCTTGCATTTTAGCTGGAGGTGGACATTTTGAACATTTGCTCTGAAATGTATTATTTTTTCTTTATGTTTAACACATGTTGCTTGTAATAAAATAATAAAAAAATATAAATCAGTAGCGTCACCAAGAAAAATTTATTTCACGTACAACACCCTGTATCTCATAAACGACAACACCTATCACACATGTTTATATGAACTTTTCGTCTTAAAATTGAGTAACGAAGCGCCCCATATAATATTTTAGATTACTTAAGTAACACCCTGTATTATTTATTATTTATTTTTCTCATTGTATAATGTAGATGTAAACTATACATTTATTTTTTTTTCCGGACCTTTCGCAATTTTTAATTGTGAAGTTTTATTTGTTTGTATATTTTATTACTTAAAGATACTTTTGTATTTACTGTTTTAATATGTTTTGTTATTTTATTCTATATGATTTGCTTTTTTTTCTTAAACAGCTTGGTCCACAAATTTGAAGTAATTTTTTCGACAAATAACGCTTATTATTATTATCTCTCTTTGGTGTCTATTTTAATCTATTTAAACTGTATGGAATGCCAACACTTTTAGCGAAGCTAATCAGCTTTAAAGATGACGTCTTCTTAATGTCATATAAAGTAAAATCAACTTCAATGAGCCGATACTAATCTGTATGAGACAGTAAACGAGATACCAATAAATATCGTTTAGATTTTTATATCAAAAGAAACTATTTTTTCAGATAAATTTAGCTCTTTATTCAATTAAACAAATTGTTTGCCATCCAACTATCACTCAATTAAAAGCGCGCAGGATAAAATTTATTTTAACTCTGCTTGCCAATTTCCCATTTTACATAGATCGGAATCCGTAAAATTGGATTACAAACAACACTCAATTTACAAATATATTTAGGACACTACGCCTTTAGTCCGATTGTACTAATGAAGCTAGTTTTCAATTTTGTTACTTTATTGGAGAAACAAAAAAATCGGCTTACGCATTTAAAAAGATCATCAATCAGTGTGAATGCAACATGACATTGTTTGTTTCATAAAGGGCTATAAATTATACGGCTTAAATGCATTTTACAGATTATAAACAAAAGATAAATATGGAAAATTAAAAAAGTTGCAGGTAGCCGCATCAACTATAAATTAGAACTATGAATTTTGTTTATTTTATTTGATTAAGGTTACGAATTTGGTCAGTAATGTTTGATTCAATATTTGTGGAAAACTTCTTCTAGAAATTAATTGACGCAATTAAAAATGTTCTTGAAATAGTTCCTTTTGTCTTTGAAAAAGGAAACAAGTAGCTATATGGGTGTACCTATATAAATCGAATTTAATATTTACTGATCGATCACAATACGAACTGGTTCACAAGAAAAAAAGTACAATTTAGACATTTTATTGTCACCCTAGGTCACCATTAACCTTTTCAACATTTTCATACAATATTTTATGCACATACACCATTTGAGAAAACTTTCGACACATTTACATTAAGATTATTCTGGAGCTTCGAAATGTCATATATCTATAAGAACTTCGCAATCTGATTGCCTGTTTTGTTCACGAAGTCCTTCATAAATTTACACCATGTGGGATATGATATAAAAATACGAAGCTGCACTATGGAAATCATATAAAGGAAAATATATATGTGGTAAGTATTGTGTCAACATTTATAAAGGTTTGATATTTTTTAAATGATGTTTTTGTTCATGGTGTCAGATTTAATAAATAAAAAAAAAACGTATTTAAATTGAATTAAATTTTTATTTAGGCTGTTCTACCGCTTTTCTGTCGAGCGAAGTTGAGAGGTCCCATAATCAGGGATTTATCTATGGAAGGATGTTTGAATAACGACGGTGGTGATATGTCTCTATTTTTGTATGTTGGAGGATTTTCTATGTGGAAGTCTGAGGAATATTTCCGTACTCTTTCATAGAAAGGAGGGTCTGATCTTTTTTGTTGCTGGAATAAGTTGGAGTATTTACTAGTGTGTACATTTTCGAATGTTGGATGTTCAACTTTCCCTAGGATAGAAGTGGAATATGTTAGTGTTAACATCTGTCTTCTATATATGTAATAGTGACGTTTCTCCTAATTCAGCATACAAGCTTTCAACTGGCGAGGTTCGGAACGCACCTGATATAATTCTAAAATAATGTTAATTTTCTGATAAGTTTTGGCACCCGATATGGATCTGAGTTTTTTCCAAACTGTAGAAATATTTTCCGAGTTGTTTATACTTTGTACGAAGTTTACTCAGGAGGCTTTCCGACTTTTTTTAAAGACAAATCTTGTTTTAGCCCTGAGTTCTTTAAATTGAGCTAGATTTTCAGCAGTTTTCTGCCTTTTGTATCGATTGAAGGCATGTTTGCTTGCCTTTAGAGCTTCGTGACATTCTTTGTTCCACCACGGAACTGGAGTGTGATGTTTAATGTTGCCTGCCTGCCTGTTTAGCAGCAGAGAGGATAAGGTTGTTAAGTTTTAATATAGACTGATCTATGTTTTCCTCGTTGGTAAAATTGGCTAATGTTGTTTCAGTGATGTTTGTATATTGTTCCCAGTTGGCTTCTTGGAGTTTCCATTTCTGTACTGGTTTTGTTTCGGTACAAATATATCTGTTGATTGTATATTGACATGTTTAGTTTTGTTCAAACGTTTAGTTGTTTATTGTTCTTAACTTTCTTTTCTAATTTTGCAAATAACAGTTATTCCTTAGGGCTAATATTATATATTTCTGACAATAATTAGATTGTAGTATTAGCTAAAAGCAGGAAATTGATTAATCACCTTTGTCTTTCCGATAATTAACCAGTTATAATAACTCGTATAGCATAACGAACCTATGTAGGTTACGTTTAGATTTTCGGTAATTCAATACCGTCTGTTTATCAACGTCTTGTCTAATATCTGACGTTCTTGTAATAGAGTTGTTAGATATTTCCCATATTCTCCTCTGAGTTGCATAGTCGATATACTAAAATGTTTGTTGAATCGGAATTTTGCGTTTATGGAAATACCTTTGAGATGCTCTTTGACTAACCTTTTCGGATATTACACGCTTCAAAAACTTACAACGGATCGCAACTGCACACATTTCTTTTTTTTTGTGATAAAATTAGACACCTTTTTATGGAGAGAAAGCGGTATTTGAGGTATATAAAATTGTAGTCAAGACAAACAGCTTTTATTCGATAAAAGAAAATTTAAATTTAGTGGTTAAGGAAAATATGAATATTTTGTCTAAAAGGGTTCAGTTTGATCTCCATCACAATTAGAAATCCGATACTTTAACTTTAAAGGATTATAATGGCATATAAAATTTCACATAATCTTTAATAAAGTGTCTATTACATCTACTTTTAGTTTTAGAATCAATAAAATATTATTTTTATTCGACTAATTATAGAATTAGCAGTCTAAAATATACTAAAATGAAGAACCCAAAGTTTTAATTACAATGGATCAAAATATCCGCAACTATAATTTCGACCTAACATTGAGGCAATAAAAAAAGTTAAAATTGCAAATTATCAAAAAGAAAGAAACATTTCTTCCCAATAGTTATTTATGTATCAAGGGTATAAATAGAGGTTTATGCCCAGAGGGCGACGTCTTACGCTCCCGAGGGCCTCTGGCCCGAGGGTTTGTAAGTCGCCCGAGGGTATACCGAGAGTTAACTATCTTTTCAGAACTGCCAATTTTATGTTAATTTGTCAAAATAATGTTCATCGAATATATACATATTGAGATAAATAACTAAGATTTCAAAATTTAATAAGTAAAACTTACCTCAATGATTTATAATAAAAGGATATCTTAATAAGTTTCATCGAATCAGCAGTTACTTTTTCTTTAGTACATCTAAAGTTTTCAATATTATACTTTTCAATTATAAACATTCAAATAAACAAAGAATGTACTTGACAAACTTATCTTGGACAGGATCCATAGGTTGTTATTTAATCACAATCAAATATTTCCAATTCATAAATAAGTCCAAATTCATATAACATTTCACCATTGACCTAGTTTTCTTTTCAAAGTCAAATTTTTAATCTGAAACAATAAAAAAGGAAATAAAAATTAAAGCTGTTAATGGTTTTCATATGTTTAATAAATAAACATGTAATTTTATGTAGTTAAGTATTTAAATTAGTATTATTAAAAGGAAGTACTTACAAAAGTATAAGGAGACCAATTGTAGTCTTCGATATTGAACAAATAAGTATTCCAATAGATCATGCATACCTAAAAAAACCACAAGAACAATTAAAAACATGTAACAAATATAGTGAAATATAGTGAACTAATCCTCATATCTAAAGTGTTGGACTTAATCAAACAAACTTATGATAGAACACTTAGATAGTGAATAGTGAAATGACTATTGAAAAGCTTAGTTTATAAACATTAATAAAAGACATTTTATGTAACAAAAATGTATGTAGGATAATTAAGTAAGTTTTTTATATTAATTGTAAGCTGTGAGTCTTTGATAACACGGATAATCTCATCTTATATAATGTGTAAGTAATACAAATAATAGAATCTCTTAAAAGTTTAAATTTTAGTTTTTAGAGTTTAAAATAGTAGTTATCGGTTAAAATAGGACTAGTTTAATGGATTTATAGTAATTTTAAGTACAATTGATAGTTTTAATTCAAATTTTGAAAGTCTAGAATAAATTGACAGCTCAAGAAATTTGTCTATTTCAAATCCAAAACTTCATAGGAAGAATTCAATTAAAAATTATATAAATGGATTTTTAGTAAATATAAGGATAAGATTTCACTGTACGTTATCAAAGATACTATTAGATTTGTAAATTCATTACCTTGATATTCGAAGATTTTGGTTAAATTTTGGACAGAATGAACAATTGAATCCCGATCTTACGTCATATTTGTCATTTCCCTGGAAGCCTATAAAAAGGCCAAGAAATCGATGATTCACTCTCTTATCACTCTGGTAGCAGCTCCATTAACATATGTATTAATTGATTACTAAAAAACAATTTGCATTAATCAAAAATCAGTTCATGTTAAATTAATACATGTAATATCAAAAATACATGCATAAAAGTATTTTAACAATATTAAATTACTTACCAAAGTAATAAATTGTACAAAACAAAGACGGATTCCAATAGAATTTATAAGATTAAATTCGAGCGACATTTCCACAACGGGACCTTGGTAGCCATCTTGTCATTTTGTATTTCCGATAGCAGACGAGGAGAAGCCGATCTCAGTGTTCGTTACTTTCCGTTTGACAATTACAATTGTTCAAAAAGGACTTTGTAATACAAGGTACATCCGATAGTTAAGGATTTATATTTTTGTTTTTATTTTGTTGTGACTGTGAATTAATTTTTTTGTATATCATCTCCATTTCTATCACATCAGGATATTTATAAATTTCATTGTAATAAGCATATGGAAACCAATTGATTGTTGTTTATATTTTATTTGTATGAGTTCTTTGAGAAACATTTATAATTAAATTCATTGTGTTATAATATTAAAATATTTATTTTAATTTGAATCCTACCCAAGATGAGAGTCAGATTTTAAATTTTAATTTTAAATTAAGTAGACTGAGCTAGTTTAAAATTTTGATAAGGCGCCCAACTATAGATATACAAAAGATAATTAAATAACATTAAATCAGTACAAATTATTAGAATCTAAGAAAGATTATAAAACAACAAAATCACCCTAAATAAATCATTATAAATTGACAGAACCAACGAGGGGCTATTGATAAATTAAAGCAAACAAATTAAATTTAAAAATCAGCCCAATTAAATCATATTAATATATTATTATATTCCGTTTGTAATTATAATTAGTAAAGGTTATTAAATAAGTTAAACAAAAAATTATTTCTTTAGTTCACTTTATGGCCCGCACGGGCATAAAGTACGACATTAGATAGTTGGTAACTAAGCAATAAAAACACAATAATGAACTAGTATGTCATAAAATATTTTTATGATATTATTTTTATTACATCCAAGTGTTAATGAAAAATAAATCAGAAAAAATATGTGCCAAAATATATTGCTGTAGTGACATTTTTTAAAAACAGCTTTAAACACGAATACTCCATCAAACAAGACTAACATCTTTTTATACTTTTTTGTTGAATGGAGTAAAATCCATTGAGATTCATCGTACATGCTACAATATGAAATTTCATGCATGTCACTTCAACAAGTGTATCAACAGAATAGCAAATTTAAAAATAGGATGATTTTCGTAGACATTTGGACAAGTAAATGGGTTTGTAAAATTGAAATACAGTTTGTTGGTTGAAAATTGAACAGTGACAGTTCAATTATGTTTTTCACTACTAGCCTATATACTTAACTTTATTGACTTTTTTTGAGGCAGTGAATTGTTGATTTTTAACCAAGAAAAAGACAGGGGCCACTTGATTAGCACTAAATATCAATCTATTTGATAGCATGTAAGGTTAACTGATGCAAAGACTAAATGAAAAATAATTTTCAATTAATAGTTCATGTACTTGTTCAAACATGAAAATCAATTAACTTGTTCATGTATTTTCATAGCGATTTTAACAACCCAATACTTATTATCAAATCAAAACAAAAATTATTTGTTAGGTTAGGTTAGGTTAGGTAAGGTTAGGTTAGGTTAGGTTAGGTTAGGTTAGATTAGGTTAGGTTAGGTTAGGTTAGGTTATTGATTTCCTTGTCATTTCATGAATGTAAATAATATTAATTAGTTATTTGTTATTTTTATTGTTCCTTTAAGCTTTAAAGCTTTCTTGATTAATTTAACAAAAATAAAAAATAAACTGATATTTTCTTGAATTTTTGAAAAATTTGTTGTATAGACGATGGAAGACTAAATCCAAAATTATAAAAAAATGTACAGGGTGCTATTAAGAAATTTAAAGTTAGGGGTTGTAACTAAGGGATTAATATTTAGGGGATAAATTTTTCTACGCCATATTAAAGTGTATTGAAAATGGAATAAATCAGTTTTCGTTCCATTCGAGAATCTTTATTCGTTTAAGAGATATAGCCTGGATAAATTGGTCTGGGACACCCTGTATAGAGTGTTTTCGGTTTACTTACCAAACTTTTGGTCTCTAACTAAAAAATAGTCAACCTTGTTTTTAACTCTCTTTTTTCAGGAGATACTAACGTATCAACTTTAAAATTGATAGAGCTGTTTGTTACTTCACCTGATAAATTTTCCACAATATTGTCCTTAAAAACTAAACATCGCAAGACTCGTTTAACATTACTAGTATGTCCTTCCCTTAACGTAATTTAGAGGTGATATTACTCTTTTAATCTAAAAGGTCTTTCCCTTATACTAGAATACTAATATTAAACGCTTGACGAAAATTATGTAAATATACCAAATAAAGTAGTAAGTAGATAAAAATTTCATTGTAATTTCATTAAACAAAGAAATTTGAGTGTTCTTATTTAAACGCAATTGTATGTTATGAGATTTCATTACGTGCATGTTATTATTATTTGTCACAAGCAATGTCGACAATACGTTTCTTTTTCTGTTTAATTCATAATATTTTTTATTTACAACCCAACAAAAGTTATCGTTACCAGTGAAATAAATTTATTTATTTACGCCCATGTCTGTAAACCTCGAAACTTTACTGGTTAATGTTTTTAATTTTATTCTGGTGGGCAAATAAGATACGTCTTAAACAGCCTTCTATTATTCCGCCACTGCAGCCACGCAAATATTTTTTTTTAATTTCGAAGCATGGAAGTTTACTTCAAGCCCCACATTTCTGTTGAGCGTTTATCAATATTATGATTGAAGCCTTACGAATGCGTCTGCCTATTTCTGATAAGAGAAATTTAAAAAGTAAAAGAGCAATTAAGTGTATAAGCAAAAAAGTGGAAGATTAATTTAACAATTTTTAAAATTTGTCTCAATGTCCGATCTAAAACACGCAGTTAGATAAAAGTCAGGTGAAAATTAATTAAAAGTTAAAATCTGTTTAATCATCTATCAAAAAAATTACCAGTTAAATTCTGGAAATTAATAAGAATAAAAAACTAATCTAAAAAAATGCTTCAGGAACGAGATCAATTTTCTGAACATACAATAACAAAAAAAGGTCACTGTTAATTTTTATGCTTCAAGAGGTTACATTATAAAAAGGGAAAAATAATTTTGCTGTTTTTTCACTTCACTTCAGTGACAATTAATTTCGGTGCTATGAACAGGATTTCTGCAAGAATAAAATTTTTAAATAAAATTAATTAACCAGTTAAAACTTCCTTCATTGAAAAACAAAAATTATACCTTTGGTGATTATTTGGATAAAATTTATAAAACAAAATAATAAGTACATTTTAGTTCTGTACTGTCATGGTGCCTCGATCTCAACTACCTGCAAGCTTCTCCAGTGTGCTGTAAACACTATACAATCTAGAATATCCGCACTGGGACTTACCCTCTCTCCTACAAAATCACAACTTATTAAATTTAGCAGGAAATTTTCTTCTACGGACCCTAAAATTTTTATCTACAATAACCCTCTTCCAGTAGTTAACCAATGTAACATTTTAGGTTTGATATTCGATTCTCGACTAACTTGGAAGTATCATATACAGAAAACTAAAAGCGATTGCATAAAAAGACTTAATGTTATCAAAACATTGTCACATTATCATTGGGGGGCTAGTGAATCAGCCCTTTTATTAGTTTACAGGGCTCTCATCAGACCCAAACTTGATTATGGTAGTTTCATTTACGCATCAGCACCTAAGCCCACCCTTAAAATTCTTAACTCTGTGCACAATACTGCCATCCGGCTATGTCTAGGTGCTTTTCGGTCCAGCACAATAGACAGTCTTTGTCTAGAAGCAAATGAACCTCCCCTCTGGCTTAGACGCCAATTTCTGCTACTGTCATATGCTGCCTCGATTTCCTTAAATCCATTTAATCCAATTTACTCCTTATTGGTAACCACTCCTGATATTTCAAACACATATCACCAATATTGATATCTATAGGGTAAAGAAAATAAACTAAGGTAAATGTTATAATAACTACCACAACTTTAAACTTGATTATGGTTTAACAAACTTTACAATTTCCGTATGGGTGTCTGAACAAATTAGAAGCTATTGTTGGGGTTTAAAATAAAGTATGTAAACTTTATTAAAAGTTTTACTAAACTTAAAGAGACTTCTATTATAGTCGATAAAAGATGCTCAAAATAGTTTATCTAACTTGTAACTAATTTATACATAAAACAACCAGAATATGTCCTTTTGTCCTTTTCGTTACCCAGAGTTTGAAAAATAAATACTTGGTTTGCTTATTATTATTGTTCAAAGAACAGTTAAGTTTTCTGTTCTCGAAAAAAAAATAATATGATAATTAAAAGGTTTTACATTATTTTATCCGAGGATATTTTATTAATTTTTTGTAATTTTTGCAAAAGTCGTAGGTACACACCGAGAACAGCAGTACATGCGCGCTGTTCATCGGTCGATATAAAAGGCACAAAAAGTACCTTATTGTAAGAATTTTTACAACAAAAATAGAAATCGTCTGACAAACTTTTGTCCATCGACTGGTAGAAGTCGCTATCGTTGGCAGTTTGTGAATACTTAATTTAGAGAAACGTAATTTAATAATCAATAAGTAATATTTAACAACAATGTATAAATAGTAACAACTAAATGCGGTAATATTCTAGTTTAGAATTTTTAAGTGTCTTATACGGTATTGTCCGATATAAGACATATTAAAAAAATAAAAATAATTTTTTGAATTTAGGTGGAAATTTTTATTTTTTAAAAAATAGTTTTCAATTTTGATATCTTCTGTCAATGTACTTAAAGACTAGAAGATGCTTCGTACCTATTGATATGGTTTGTTTCGAGTAAAAAAAAAAATTAAATATGAAATTTATGAAATTATTAATTTGGTGAATTCTATTTTATTAAAAAAAAATAATAATAATACTAATTTTTATGTGTCAAAATTTATTTTGAGTGAAGTTTTTTCGGAAACGTCAAAATTTAAAAGTTATGTCAAACATAGGATGCTAGTTTTAATAAAATTTATGTTTTGAAAATTGTATTAGTTTTAAGTATAGACAAGAAGTGTCGGAGATAGTGATGAGGAAGGTTCGTTGCGAGGTGATGAGAGTTAGTTTTTTGACAGAAAGTGAATTAAAAGAAAAGTAAAAGATAAAAAGTTAATTTATACAAATAAAAAAGGCAAAAAGCAAAGTTTATTGAAATTATAAATGAGAAGAAATCAGTTAAATTATTAAATACAAACAGCAACAAAAATTTATAAAGAAAAATTAATACATTTTACTGAGTAGTTGTGCAACGGACGTAATAACATAAAATAAAAACCATTTAGAATAAACAACTGGAGGATAAAGGACGAGGACAACAACTGGACGACAAAGGAAAAAGGACAATAACTGCATTACAAGAGAAAGAACAAATATAAAGAAAACAAGAGTGAAGGACAATAAGTGTAGATAAGGTTAGTTAAGTTAATTAAGGTAGTTAAGATAATAGGGTTAGATAAGTAGTTAGGTATTTGTCTAGATAGAAATTTGTTTAAATAATTTTCCAGTACAAAAATTAAAATAAATTTGAGTTTAAATCCAGAACCCTAACATCCTGAGAAATAATTCAAATAAATTCGAAATTTAAAAGTTATCTAAAGAGCATACCATAACACTATTTAGCAAATATTCCAAAAAAATCCGATATTTCTTTATATTCAAATTGTTAACCAATTTTGGTAGTAACCTTAACCACACTGATTAGTGGATCCCCATACATCCGAATTAACTATCTCCAGGACTTTCTGTTAGTTCCACTGGAAACGGATTTTGAGTCTCCTTTTCCTGGATGCATACTTCACACTGTGGTAATTTTTATTTCTTAGCAAACTCTACTCGATGGGCTAATTTCTTTCAACAGATTTCTTTAAAAT
This sequence comes from Ophraella communa, assembly GCA_035357415.1. NCBI lineage: Eukaryota > Metazoa > Arthropoda > Insecta > Coleoptera > Chrysomelidae > Ophraella > Ophraella communa. The sequence continues at coordinate 30,834,969 of CM068993.1, forward strand.
TATTTTCGTTTTTTACATGCCATTCTTCTAGTTTGGAAACTTTTCGGGATGCAGCAATATTTGCATATTCAGGAAGTGTTTTTAGGTAATTAAGTCACCAACTCGATCAGCTATTGCAATAACAACTTTATTCTGCGACAAAATGACTGCTTTGTTATGTTAGACATATACTTTTACCTTTGTCAGTTATTTTTGATATTGACATGAGATTCGTTCGTAGATCGGAGTCATGTGGTATATTTTTCAATACCAATCATTTTTCATCCGATATATGCTCAGAACAATTTCCAATTGATTTCAGTTGAAAAGTTGTCTGCTAGATTCAAAGTCTTTGAGCATGACTTAAAATCTTTGAATTTTTCCAACTCAGCGCTCATAACAGTCTAAGTTATGCTCCTTCTTCCACTGTGACTACTTCTTCTGCTTGAATTCCCTCGGATTTGAATTTTTCTTGAATTTGGAGCGACAATCTATAGCTTTGTGACCTATTTTGTGACATTTATGGCATTTGAATTTGAAGTTCGATTTTTCAGGTTCTACCCGATGAAAATTGTCATTTTCGCTTCTGTTGGTTGTATGTACATACTTTTTGTATGGCATCTTATTCTTGACATACAAAGCACCTTACATTGAATCATGCTTGTTCTGCCTGGCATCGAATTCATCGGCGATTTTTATTTTTAAGCCTTCTAGAGCTGGTAATTCATCACGTGTTTCAATGGCACATCGAAAATTTTTAAAACAAAACTTGTTCTTGGAGTAAAATAATAAAAATATTATAGATCACAATATAAACCACCAACACTAACGAGTACCTATAAGTATTCTTATGAATATCAATATCTACGTGTGATTAGGCATGGTTTCTTTTTCAATAATCCCAAATTCTTTTTGAAACAAGTTTTCTATTACTGATAATTTTTACACTAAAAATAGAAATTGTTTGTTTAGCAAACTTTTGTCTATCGACTATTAGAAGGCGCTGTTGTTAGCAATTAGTTAATACTTAATTTAGAGAAATATAGTTTATGGAATGGTAATTAATATTATAAACAATGTGAAAAAGAAGCAGTAAAATTTTAGAATTTTTAGATTGTCTTAATCGGGTTTTGTCCGATATAAGACGTATTACAAAAATAAAAATAATATTTAAAACAAGCTTTCGAGTTTGTGACTCTACATTTTCGTGGTAATTTTTTGCTGGTTACTATTGGTATGGTAAAAATAGTTTTATATTTGGATATGTTCTTATGACCACAACTAATAACTGTAGGGGTATAGTGAAACAATTATAATTTTTAAATATGAGGATATTAACAATAAACTAGTTATGATAAACGATGACCAGACAATAAATACACTATTAAATAGAGCATAACAAAATAGAGAAAGACATTCATATTAATCTTAAAAATCTACTTTATAAGTAAGACAAATCAAAGAGAAGGAAAGCTAGCTAGCTTGCCGATGACGGAAACAAAGAAAAAATGACAAGGTATTATAGAATTGACCAAAACGACTACTGTACTATAGCGGAGTCAATATAAAAATTAGAGATAACATGATTTTAAAAAGATTATTAATTTGTTATCAACAAAGGTACACTTAAAGTTGCGGAGTACTAGAAATAGAACAAATAAATTAAAGAAAAAAAAGTAAAATAATTAAAAAAAAAACAATGAAATTGATTGTGTTAACCTTTACTTTGTGAAAGTTTATCTTACTAAGAACAATAAAAAACTGAACGGTTAAACTAAACTACCACTATTTATTCGAAAAATTCGCTTTAACATTCAATTACAGCTGTTTCGCTATAACTAGCATCGTCAGATTGACATATTGAATGTTAAAGCGAATTTTTCGAATAAATAGTGGAAGTTTAGTTTAACCGTTCAGTTTTTTATTGTTCTTAGTAAAAAAAAACAATTTAACCTAAAAAAAATGGAAACAATAGTCGATTTCGTCCTCAATACATATACCAATCGATTTCGCTTCAAAAAACGATGACGTCAAGCTAAGTTTGGTGCCTTTTTTGGTTTGTCAAATCGTATACCGTGATCTGCGGCACGGTTACAGAAATTGGTAGCTGTCTATCGTTGAATAAAGTAGTTTTTGTTTTTCTTTTTTTTGTAAATTTTATTTGTCGTTTTAAAGAATTGTATTTTTGGTCAATATTCTAATATTATTTAAGTTTTGCCTGTTTTTTCTTTATTTTGTGTATTAATAATAAAATCTGTTAATTTTATTATAAATGGCAAGAAACTGTCGATTTGTGAGAATAGGGAAAACTGTCTTCAGACTTACTATTGACGCACTACAAACCAGAATTACCAATCATTGTAGCTGCCGACTCAAGTTCCTATGGTCTTGGTGCATGTATTCTTCATAAATTTCCTGATGGCTCTGAAAAAGCTATTTACCATGCCTCTCGTTCACTTACTTCTGCAGAACAAGCATACAGTCAAATTGACAAGGAGGCGTTAGCGTTAGTATTTGCTGTTACTAAATTCCATAAATTTATTTTTGGTCGAAAGTTCACATTACAAACCGATCATAAACCACTCTTAGCTATTTTTGGATCAAGAAAAGGTTTACCTGTGTACACAGCCAATCGTATTCAAAGATGGGGTTTAATTCTTTTAGCCTACGATTTTGAGATTCAGTACACATCGACCACAGCATTTGGTCACGCAGATTTCTTATCAAGATTAATGGACCAGAAATCTAAACCGGATGAAGAGTTTGTTATAGCAGCAGTACACTTAGAAACCAGCGTTAAACAAATTTTAAACGATGCTTTGGAACATTTACCAGTCACAGCCAAAATGGTAGCATCGGAATCTTCAAAAGATGTCACCTTAAAACTAGTTTTACACTACGTCTCAAATAACTGACCTAAAGTGGTAACAGATTTATAACTTCAACAATTCTTAAATCGAAAGGATTCACTTTCTATTGTTGAAGGCTGTATATTTTTTGGTCATCGCATAGTCATTCCAAAAAAATACCAGGCTAGAATTCTCAAACAATTACACAAAGGACATCCGGGTAAAGAAAGAATGAAGGCTCTTGGAAGAAATTACGTATACTGGCCTAGAATAGATAAAGAAATCGAAGAACATGTAAATACATGCGTAAATTGTTTAGAAGCTTCGAAATTTCCAACCAAAATGGAGCTTGCATCCTGGCCTATTCCGGAAATGCCTTGGGAAAGAATCCATATCGATTTCGCAGGACCTGTTGAAGGACAAGATATTTCTAGAGTTGTCACTTATCTTTGTACTTTTTATAATTAATATATTCTTTGTATAATTAACGAGTTGAATAATTACATACTACGGTAGTTAACAGTTTTTATTTGTTTTTTTTGTCTAGTGATAAAATTTATTTTTAGATGATGCTTTTACCATCGAGTATATTTGTCGCGCTGTTTTTGGGCGCAGATTATCCCTAAATGTCAGTTTCACCCATCAGCTGTGAACAAATAAATCTTGGAAGTTCTCCACTATTAAACTGTTTACTTTGATTGAGTTTACATTTTATACATAGATAAAACGTAATTGTAAAACACAAATATATTAAGTTATTGTAAAGATCAGCATGATGTAGTTTTTTCCTGGTTTTTCTATATCATTGCACAGTTATACTGATCTTAGAGGGAAGTACATCCAGGATAATCGCTTAGGGCTATTAACATCTAGGCTTTAATATTGTTATGTCTTATTACTTCCACACTTGGTCTAGCCTTAATACTACCTTAACAACATCAGGTACCTAGCTACAAACAAACAAAATGCAACTTAAATGTCAATCTGACGATGCTTCTTAGCGAAACGGCCGTCATTGTAATTTAAAACATATTTTTTCAAATAAACTTGGAAGCTACGTTCAAACGAAGAGTTTTTTTATTATTCTTTACCAGTTTTAAGTTATGAAGTTAAAGTTTTGATTTTAAATTTCTTTGTAGTTTCTGTGTCAAATAAACAAATTTGTTAGTTCAGTAGAAATATTTGTTTTCAAAAAAACAAGTTATTATAATTCTGAACGTAACTTGTATAGTCTTTTAACTATTTCTGTGTGATAAGAACAAAGTTTGTACAACCTTGAAGCAGAAATATGTCGATTATTTAGCTCGTCTTGTGGTACTAAACGAAAATAATACCATTGGATTTGCTAATTTTTACCTTTTTGGTGAAAAATTGAATGATAGCTATGTCTAACCTTTTAAGTTATGTTTAAAACTACTTCACCTTTTATGAAACACTCTGTATATTCCTCAAATTTAATCCAGTCGAGAAATCAAGGAGACACGAAACCCTGAATATAATATTTTAATCTTTTCCTTTTTATTGGTTTCTTATAATTCGTAGTAATTTAATCTGTAGAAGTGAATTCAAACTATTATATGTCTGAAACTTTTTCGATTTATTATCTTTATTTCTAGCACACAATTCAAATTGGTCAACCTAAGTCCTCGATTTAATTTCCGACGGAAGCGGTATTTTATTAAAATTTCCAAAAGGAACCACTGCCCGAGGATATTCTAGAAAATAAAATTCTGTTCCACAACTTCAAATGTCTGCAAGTTTTATTTTCACGAATTGAAAATAAAGTTCCATAAGTCAGGACCACATCTTTATAGCCCTGGTCTCTCAAATTCCCAAACGGCTCTTTTTCATGCGGCTTTAAATTTTTTATCCATTTATCGGCCATCTTAAACGGCCTCGAAAAAATAAAAACTTAATTGATTTTTTATACTTCTCCACTCAAGTACGTTTTTAATTCCTTGATCGGAAACAATAGTTTTTAAACCAGTTAACACACTGAAATTCTTTGAGATATTGTAATAATAGGAGTCAAAGACTGTCACACATTAAGAACTCTAACACACTTATAATTTAACATATAAAAATCAAACACTGTGAATAGAGCAATTTTCATATTTTCACATTTGATGGAAACGACCAACCCCAAAGTCTAGTCACATTAATCCATCAAAATCAAGTGTACCTAGACATTCCAATAAGTCTGGTAACTCCTTTGTTGCAGTGGAAATGTGTCGCTTTTTTTTTAGCGGTCGTAAATCATCGGCACAATTGCAGAAATATGTTATACGAGGTTCAGTCAGCAGGTGGAACATTAACATTAATTGATTTCTTAAATTGCGGATAGGTTAAAGGGTAAGATACTTAAAAAAGGGCTTCACAGAACTGACACAATGAGGATTAAGAAACTTTATTAATTGATGTTGAAATATTGATTCTTTATATAGTTTCTTCCTGTTAAAATATTGGAAGTTCTCCACTATTAAACTGTTTACTTTGATTGAGTTAAAATTTTATACATAAATAAGACGTAATTGTAAAACACAGATATATTAAGTTATTGTAAAGATCAGCATGATATAGTTTTTTCCTGGATTTTCTATACCATTGCACAGTTATACTGATCTTAGAGGGAAATACATCCAGTTTTAACTACTTATCAACATCAAGTACCTAGCTACAAACAAACAAAATGTAACTTCAATATTATGTCAATCTGACGATGCTAGTTTTTAGCGAAACAGCTGTGATTGCATTTAAAAAAGTATTGTGCGAATAAATAGTGGACCGTTCAGTTATTTATTGTTCTTAGAAATTCAACAGTTGTAAAATCATATGAGAAAAGTCAATTCGTTCTAAAAACAGTACTAACTACAAAAGTAGAACAAAAATCAATTAAAAATCTCAAAGAAAATGATTCTATAGAGCGGGTCACAGTTATTATGCAGCATTGCGTTTATGGACGACGGCGTTGCCATATCGGCATGTTCTTCGAATTTGGTTCCAACTGGCGCGGGAATATAACTTGCCATTGTGTTACTATTATGATTTAAATGTTGACTAAATTATTCATTTGAAAATCGTTTAGTGAGTAATTAAGAATATTTATAATTATGTTTTTAGATAAATTTTACGCGTTTAAAGGAAAATATTGTAAATCCGCTAAAATATTCAGAAATAAATAAATAAATACAGCGGCCTTACAAAAGACCTTGGTCAAATTATGAAATAATAATATAATAATATAATTAATAATAAAAATATGTCAATAATAATAGTATATACATAAATTACAAGACGAGTGGTAAAAAAGTCAGCTGTCATTTAAATTTTAAGGGAGAACGATTAACAGAGAAAAGCTAATGAAATCTTGCCGACGTTTCGATGATTTTTCCGAGGATTTTTCTTCTTCTGGCGGGTTGTTGTAACAAACAAAATATAGAATAAGTAAATGAATTAATAATTACGTAATAACTAAAATAAATGAAAATTGAATGGAACATTTGAGGGTTAAGAAATATATTACTGATCTTCATCGTCATCCAAGTCTTCATCTTCATCGTCTTCATTTAGATTCATTATTATTGGCTCAATGTCTTCCATTAAATGATCTGTTTGCCACATCTTTTCCTCTGTCTTCTCTACCTTTTTTTCATAATTAAACCACTGCATTGGGGTTACTTGCGAATACGCCGTTTTTATAAGTTTTTCCACATCCTATTTTTTAAAAGTACTATTATTACGAGCCACATATCCTTTCACTTGGCTCCACATCATTTCAATAGGATTTAATTCGCAATGATAAGGTGGTAATCGTAGGACTGTTATATTATGTTCCGTGGCAATGTCGTCTATTTTTCTTAGGTCGTACTGCTCTCTAAACGCGTTTGCAGTAGCCAATAATTCTGTTTTTAAATAATCATCCTCGAAGTAAATCTCTTTTTCCAGTAGCCAGTACTTTATAACCAAAGCGGCAACAGTGTTGAATATTCGCCCATAAGATTTACATTGGCCTATGCCGGCCACGCTGCATAATAACTGTGACCCGCTCTATAGCTACCAAATGATCCTACCAAATCAATTGATAACAAAATTTATAAGACACCTTTCAAATTCAAAAACTAATTTGCTAGCCATGAAAGAACAATATTAACACCTAAATACAATAATCCAAAAATTTATAAGCAAAACATACCATTAAGACCAATTTGTAGCACTATTAATTTCCCGTTCAACAAACTACCCTCCAAACTAACCCCTTGAAGTACAAACAGATTCATATATTAAAAATAGTCAAAATTTTACAAATTTTTTGTATCATTCGAGTAGCTTACTTACTTTTTACCTATTCGATAACAGTAAATTAAATAATATTGAATAGTAATGTAAATTACTGTAATATCACAACTACATGATTAGTTAAATATTATTTTTTATTTATATAACAGCCTTTACGGACAATCCCCGTTTTCGGCTCCCAAAAATTTTAACGTTTTTTATTAAATAAAAAAAAACGCTATGTACCTATATATCAGATAGAGCAAACACACATACCTATATACAATATTGCCTAAGCGTAACCATACGGAATTAACATGATTCCTTATTTAAACAATTTAAGGATACACTTACGACTTGTAAAGGCGACCTCTCTTGGCATATTGGTATATTGTTTGGTTTAATTTTTAAATTTCGACATGTTTTATTCATAGTATAGTAGGCATTATGGATGTAAATATTTTAAATTGAAAATAGCGTTTTTAGTTATAACACACTTAATTCTTGTTTCTGGTAAAAAATATTTGAAATTTTTAATTAGCTCACCTATTTTTTTGTTTTTATAATCAAGAAAGTTTCTGTATTCATTAAGTTAAGTAATTCCCGTTTATATTCTGAATCAATCTTTATATATGTTATTCTGAAGTGGATAAAAAACATTAAGATCTTATTTCCTCGGAGCGATAAGATTTCTTCAAGAGAAGAACATTTTTTGAAAAACAGGAAGTACGCAGAGAAACTAGAATTTTCTATTAATCACACTATCAGTAAACAGAGGATGGCTCTTGTAAAATTTCAATCCCTATGAAGGGATTGAAGGATTTCTTTAATAGTTGCTAGTTATAAATACTGGTTGCGTTGCAAGTTTTTATTTAAAATTTTAGGGTAGTAAATAAATACCATGTAATAGGTACCTACATTTTATTTAAATATGTTTGGAGCTTCTTGGAAGTTAGTTCCGATGTAAATTCTGCTGTTGATAACTTCTATATTAAGTTCTATAGTATTCTGGATAACCATGTTCCACTTTAAGCATAATTACCCCGTTTGGTATACTGGTGAAATCATAAAACTTATTAAAGAAAAAGCTAAACTGCACCGAAAATTTAAACATTCTAACAATTTTTCGTTTTATATTCAATTTAGTATATTCAGAATGAGAATAAAACTTGAAATTAAAGAAGCATATACAGTTTATCTACAAAATATTCAAAGTAATTTAAAAGAAGACCCGAGACTTTTTTGGTCATTTATCAACAATAAAAATAAAACATCTAGAATATCTGGTATAATGAAGTTTGAAAATAATAGCTACAATAATCCTCAAGCGATTGTTGATGCTTTTAGTAGGTTCTTTAAAGGCGCATACTCTTTACCTCAACTTTATGAGTTCTATAGCAGTCTTGACTTTGACCATAATACTTGACTTGACATAAATTGTGAACCAATTACTGAGAAGAAAATCTTGGACGCCGGAAAAAAACTAAAAAACAAATTTACTTCAGGACCAGATAAGATACCTTCATTTCTTCTTAAGGATTGTTTAATAGTTCTGGTTGGTCCTTTAAAAACTATCTTTAATTTAATCCTAACCTCTTCAACTTTTCCAAATATATGGAAAATCGCTAAGGTTTGCCCCATATTTAAGTCACAGGATCGTAATAATAAACTCAATTTAAATAAATCTAAATGCAAAATTTTAACATATACTCGCAAGGTACAAAAGATTCAATTTCCATATAATATTGATAATGTTATGTTAGAACGAACCAATAATATTAAGGATCTAGGAGTTTACTTTGATGAACAACTGATTTTTAATGTTCACATCAGCATTATTACTAATTCCGCATACCGATCTTATGGTTTTATTAACCGAAACCGTAAAAAATTTGAAGATTTGTCTGGTATATCTTCTTTATATTCTAGCTTGGTAAGAAGTAAATTAGAATATGCTTCTATAATATGGAGCCCTATATACAGTGTGTAAAAGCCAAATGGAATAAATTAATTATTTCGGTTACTGTACATATTTATAAAAAATCCCGAAACACGTCAAATTTAAATTATAACTTGACATTCTTTAACGTGAAAATGCAACCCCTACCTTCAACCCCCTTAGAATGACAGGTACAACCCCCAATTTTTTAAATGGGAAGTATAGGCTTGTGATTTATCATTTGAAAGGTCTCTTCATTCTCTATTCAAAAATGTTATTGTTTTGTTCAAGATGTTCAAAATGTTCTCCGCGAACGTCTTGGCAACATCCTAATCTCAAATAAAACTGTCTTCTAACATTATTTAACATATCAGGCGTGATCGACTTAATCGCAAGCGTTATTCGTTCTTTTAAGTCATTTAAATCAGAAGGTTTAGTTTCGTACACATGGCTCTTCACATATCCCCACAAAAAGAAATCTAATAATGTAAGATCAGGTGATGGGGCTGGCCATTCAATCGATCCTCGCCTCCCTATCCACCGATTGGGAAATATTGTATCGAGGTGCTGCCGGACATTAAGTTGGTAATGTGGTGGTGCTCCATCCTGCTGAAACCATATCGTATTCACTGGAACTTGAGGGTTATCTGGACCAGGATATAAATCATTTTGAAGTAGTGCCAAATAATTGTTGCCATTCAAGTTGCCCTCAATAAAAAAGGGACCAATGATATTGTTCCCTACAATACCTGCCCAAACATTAAATGTGTTCTTCTCTCATCCAGTGAGGATTTTCCGTGGACCAGTAGCGGCAATTTTGCCGATTAGCATGACCGTTAAGTAAAAAAGTACACTCATCAGAAAACATAACGTCTTCTAATTGGATAATATTGTTATCCATGTCCATCATTTGCTCACAAAAAAAAGTTCTCCTATCAAAATCGTCTTCCATGAGCTCCTGAGTAGGTATCATCTTATACGGATGCAATTTATTTTCTCTTAATATGTTTGCTATCGATGTATGGCTAGCATTGAATGTAGTGGATGCCTGTCTACTCGATGTATGTGGGTTTTCTTGAAACTCAAGCAACACATCTAATTTGAGTTCCTCACTCAGTGCATTGGCAGCTGCTTTTTTTATCTGCCTTACATGACCAAACTCGCGAAACTGCTTTTCTATTTTACTTATTGTTCCTTGGGATATAGGCGGTAAATTAGAAAATTTCTCATGAAATAGGCGAGTTACTTCCTGCTGTGTTCGGATGTGATCTCCGTAACCAATCATTTGTAAAACTGTTATTTTATGCATTTCCGTTAATCTAACCATTTTTCAGAATTGAATTGAACAAACTTTATACTTAAATTACAACAATGACAACTTAAATAAAACAATTTACTACTGCTTGTTAAAATAGCGTTGCCACGGAAATTCTTTAAAGTTTTTTAATGGTTACCATCTAAAAACCACATTGCTATGGTTTTTGTTCACTTTCTCATTATCAAGACCTAAACGGGAAATAAGTTTTAAGTATATTGTAATTAGTTTCGAGTATATTTTAGCAAATTTCGGTAACAACATGATATTAATTTTTTTATGTAAATTTTTGCATTAAATTTAAAAACAATAACATTTTTGAATAGAGAATGAAGAGACCTTTCAAATGATATATCACAAGCCTATACTTCCCATTTAAAAAATTGGGGGTGGTACCTGTCATTCTAAGGGGGTTGAAGGTAGGGGTTGCATTTTTCACGTTAAAGAATGTCAAGTTATAATTTAAATTTGACGTGTTTCGGGATTTTTTATAAATATGTACAGTAACCGAAATAATGAATTTATTCCATTTGGCTTTTACACACTGTAATGCAATACTCATTGGTAGTTGATAGAGTACAGAAAAGGTTGTTGAAAACGTATACTTTTAAAACCACTGTAGATTATCCTTTAAGAGGGTGTAATTATGAGGAACTGTTACAGAAATTTGATTTTATATCATTGGATAAACGCAGAAAACTAACGTCAGTGTTATTTTTTACAAACTGTTAAGCAACCAAATTGATTCTCCAGAACTATTAGCAAAAATTGATTTTCTTGTTCCAAGGCCTACATCTAGGTATAATAATACATTTTTTTGTAAGAAAGCGCAAACTAATTTGATGTTTAAATCACCAATTAATACCATGTGCAGAAATGCAAATAAACTAACAAACATCTGCGATATATTTTTCTGTACTATCCGAGAGCTTAAAGATAAATCATTGGTTTATGTTTAGAAAATGTATTATTTGTTAATTAAGTTTTTCTTTCATTTTTTATTTTTATTTTTTTCATTTTTTTATTCTTTGTAATTTATATTCACATGTATCCAAATGTATATATGTTTAAGTAAATAATGTGTAAATTATATGTCATTTGCTCTGTAAATGGGAAACTGTTGTATTATTATTAAACCTGATCCAAACCTAACAATAGAACTTGTAAGTATATAGATCTTGATGTAACAGTATCTCGATGCATTAGTGTCGTACATTTCATAATATACTTAGCCCATTGAGTAATAAAGTACTTTATTACTCAATGCTTAGACCTATAATAAAAATCCTTTATTATAAAAAATGTAATTCCTTGTCTAGGGGCATTCACGACAACACACAGCCCTGTCCACGCACTTTCACACCCCATGTTTTTTGTGAAAACAGTCAATTTTATTTGTTTTTTTTTCGTTTTTTAGTACTTGTAATATTTTGGACGGTGTTAATTATCTTGTAAAGGGTGGACTCACAACAAGGTGCGTTAGTTTCATTTTTTTTTGTTTGGTTTGTTTTTTGCACGGCTTAGATTAATTTCAGTTTTATTCTTTTAATTTTACAAATATAATAATAATAATATTAGTAAAAGGATGTTTTCTGCCATTTATGTAATAGAAGCTGTATTTTAATAAGAAAGATTGTTTTACTAGGAATAATAAAAATCTCTTCGTTTTAACAAAGCTTTTTCAATATGTCAATGAAGTTACATTTAATATGTCAATCTGACGATGCTAATTCTAGGGAAACGGGTGTCATTTAGGTTAAAAAAAGCAATTTTTTAAATAAATATTAGAAGTTTTGTTAAAACCAACAGTTTTTCATTATTTTTAGTAAGATGGACTTTCAAAAAGTATGGGTTAGTACAATAAATTGTTTAACAGTTATGTTAGGGAAGAGCACAGGATACTAGTTAGCATCATTTATTGTTTTTTAATTGCAAAATTGTGTTATTTATGAGTAGAGGTGTAACCAAGGTGGAGTAACATAAGGATACCTGTCACGGACGCTTTTCATAAGAAAATTATACAAAAAAATATAGTACTTATATTAAACAACGCATTTCATATGGAATTCTGTTACGACACGAGTTCAAGTTTTTAAAGAACGAGTGTCACAACAGCCATATGAAATAAGTTGTTTATAATATTTTTTATATTTTGCAATTTTATTATTTTTTAAATTAATTTATTATATTTATGTAATTACGAAAATTTTTATTTTAAAAAGTATGTCGGTAGCACTGTGTAATTTATAACATTTGACAGTTTTGACATTTAAATTATGAAATGTTATTGTTTTCAAATATTTTAAAATGACTAATACACCAATAATAAAATATTATATAAGTAAAAGATGATATTCATATTCACAAATACTTTCTTAAAGAACAATATATAATTAATAAATTGCTATTAGCCACAAATGTCATTGTCAATAGTCTTGTTATTAGATACTTCACTCTTGTCGCCAACCATTTAAAACAAAAATTTGCGTGCGTAAAAGTTACATTACGATACGCAAATGCGTTTTATAATGAAGATTTTTATAAGTGCAAAATATAAAAAATCATTTATGAAATGAATGGTCATGTTTTTTTTGCTAGGTATAATAAATTTTTTTAAGCAAAATATGCTAGATATAAAACCAAAAAATCTTAAGGATAAAAAGTATTCTTTAGCAAATGGGAGCATAAATAATAGAAAACACTTAGGGCTGGTTGCATAAACGCTTGTCAAACCTTTATTAGCTAACAATCTGTTATCTTTTGACAAGTATATGTGGTGACGTGTGTTGAAAATGTGGTGTTGTCAGCTTAAATAATTTTTACCTGAAACTGAATAGTTAGTTTTTACTTTATTTAATTTATGAGTTTATTTTTTTAATATTGTCTCAAATGAACTAAAAGTATAAACTACTAGAATAAATAAATGGGGAATTAAAAAACTGTATTAAAAATTGAATTGAAAGAGGTTTGTTTTCGCTATTCAAATTATATATTTAGTAAATATTAAAATCTCCTGTTTTAATGATATTTTGTAATTTTAATGAACTCACTGTCAATTACTCATAAGATCAAAATCAACAAACCTTTAATATAATTTAAAATATCTCTTTAAATATCATTATGTCAAGGATATAGTAACGAAATCCGTTTAAATTTTAAAATATATTTTCGTCTTTCCAAAGTCTAGTCTACTTATTCACTCCAAGAAATGTGACGACGTAGCCTAAGAACCATTTTTTACATGCGTGTCTGGGGAGGGTGTAACATTTACCAATTAAACATAGAGTTAACACGACATTAAGTTACAGAGGTTTAACCAGCGCTTATGCAACTGGCCCTAAATGTTTAATATGCAAAAGGTGTCAGAACTAAGGTAACATATGGATAACGTTATCAATTTCTCACTTTGTTATTAAATTGGAAATAATATGTTTTCTAATCAGAAAACATTTCCTTTTTTTCTATAATGTTTATCTGTTTTAATTTTGTGTATGAACATATTTATGACCAGACATTAAAATAATATATAAATCTGTAAACAAAGAAATATAACGAGTTCAAACTACCGAAATGTCTAGCGGTAACTTCTAGTTTTAACCTACCTAAATTCCTGTAATTTAAAATATTAATCAATAATATTAATAATATTTCTATTTCTATTTCTAGTGACCGATAGAAGTCGCACTTTAAGATTTTTACTCATATATGTTTTGAAGGAATATTTGGAGTACAATTTTGCTATATCGTTTACTTAAAATGTAACTAAAAGTATTAGTTTAGTATTAGCAAGGGTATCCTAAACTAAAAGAACATAATTTTTGGAAGCCTTTGATGGGGATTGTCCGTTAAAGGCCTGTAAAACAAATGAAGATTAAACGTTTATTATTCCAGAGAAATATTGGAGATGGTAATATTTTTTACGACCAATTTTTTATAAAAATTGTGCACAAATATACTTAATTTATAAAAATTATTTTACGATTATAAAGAATATAAACTACAATAGGAGCATATTCGGCTTGGTAATCTGTCAGCTGGGACACATTTACCTGCTTCGGTTGTCAGCGGATTTTTTTTAATTTAATACAAGATTAACTATTTTTAAGAATTTCTAATTATAGTTCAATATAATTATCTTCGAACATAATTACGGTACAATTTCCTTTATTAAATTTAATTGCAATAATATTGAATGTATGCAAACCCTTACATCCTCACTGTATAGATTATCTAAGCTCGTTTTGTAGCAGCCTATATCATAAAAAAGCTTTCACATAATTATTGTCATCTAAAATATTAACAAAAACTTTAATAAATTTGTTTTTCTTATTTATAAAACGTAAAATAAATTAAAACTATATATTGTTATGTTTTTGTGTGTGTTTGTTTATGTTTATTATGTTATAATGAATTTGATTTTATTACAGACACTAACATAACTTTTTACTTACTGAATTAATAATGTCTCTCTTTCTCAGGGTTCTGTGGGTTCATAGGCTCTATGTATTATGATTTATTATTGTTTTACTATTTTAATTACTTGAACGCCAAATATCAATTGTTATTTTGTTTTATTATTATCATTATGTTCAAAAATAAACTTTCTAATTATTAAATTTTCTAGTATATTAAAAACAGATCAATTACATTCAATGTAGTTTTTTATTACATAAGTGTTTCAAAAGACACATTTCATTATACAAATACAAATTCAAATTGTTTAAATGTTCTTTCATACATCACACATTCACGCTAATGAAACTAATCCTATTACAGTTAAATATGCAACTCACATAACAATTATGAGTGAGTTTTTTAAGTTTTACAGTTGGTAGTCCTTTCTATAATTACAGTTATACAAAAATGAACGATAGATTACTCAACGTTATTGAAAATTTAGTTTCTCACGCACTGGTAAGTTTATATAACAAAAATTCATTAAATACCTTTTTAATACTTTTTCTAGTAGTGTTTGATACTGTTTCAATGTTTTACAACAATATGAATACCTTTATATTGTCTTGTAGACTGTGGTAGAATGCACGTGGGGATCTCACGCCTTCCTCCCTCGTGGAATCCGGTTCAAGATGTTACGAAGATCACTCAGTACCACCTTTTACTTTAAAGCACGTGTAAAAGGTAACTTTCACTGGTCACAAATCACTATTTATTTATCTAATTACAATTTTAACAAAATTTCACATATGATTTTAATTAATCTGTTTCTAACAACTTTTCTTAACGAAAAAAAAACCTTTTTATCTTTACAAAAACCAAAAAAAAACTTCCTAATTCTCCTTTTCAAAATCAATAACTACCCCGATTTTCCTTTTTTTTTCTTTTTTATATTAAAATTCGCCCTCTATATCTCTAAATTTTATATCATTCCTTGTCCAATCAAATTAACCTTATGGTTGTTTATAAATAAATTTAATAATATCTAGTAAAGATTTGCTTTGAGAATAGAAAACATTACATCTTATATTTCTAAATTGAATTGTTTGTGTTTTATCTGTAATTATTTAATTTATCTAAATTACGTTAATCTTTTTCTTCTGTCATAGTTGACATAACAAAATATCTCTTTAAAAGCTACCCTATATCAGGTGACAATTGTTGTCACTGTCATTTTTTGACTCATAACCCCATTATTTGTTTATTTTTTTTATTTTTCAGATTGTATAGTTAGATGTAAGCAAATTTCAGTGAAAATTCTATAAGTACTAATTTTGAATAATTTGTTATAGGCATCATGAATACATATCTAGATAATACATAGAAACCATCAACCTACTCGTCTGTATGGTAAATCTTATATTATTAAATCTTATATTATGTATTAGGTGATTTGTTGACAAATTTAATTTATGTAAATATAATTTAAATTTTATTACTTTCCTTTATCTGTTTAAATTTAAATAAATCACCTTTCCTCTCATTGATTAATAAGATTCTTGTTAAATGTGTTAATTTTCTAATAAGGCTTTTTGATTACGTTACAATATATCTTGATATAGGTTCCATTATTCTAGATTCTGTAGAAAGTATAGTACTATTATTTTTGGTTTACACCTTTTAATATTTTTTTTTGAACATACTACGAATAAACACTGTTGAATTTTTCCCTCAACGTGCAAAACACATATTGTCTACCTACATACCAAATGAGTAAACTATGACAATAAATAATATTAAAATATTTTCATAACTTGGAGAAAACATACTGATATTTTTGTTTAATTTAAATTATAGCCTTAACGGACAATCCCCGTCATCGGCTCCCAAAAATTTTAACGTTTTTTTTAATGAAAAAACGTTATACACATATAAAATGTTACCTACATACCTAAACCCTAATTGTTTAAGCACAACTTGGTAAAATCAAACTGATTATTTATTTAATTAATTCAAGAACACACAAACAACTTACAAAGGCGACCTCTATTAGTTCATAGCTTGACTCAATGTTTACACTTAAGTATATTATGTGAGTTCAGAATTCACTAGTACAGTAGGTATTTCAGGATAATTCCAAATAATAGATAGCATATTGTTTATAAACTACACTTTAATTGTAATGCAAACTCATTTTTTTTAGAGTTTACTTAATAGGAGCAAAAATATTTTAGCAAACATAAAATATACATACTCCAGTAGATGTTTTTCATTGTAGTCAACTCAAAATGGTAACTCAAACTCATGTTGTACAGATTTCTTCTTAACAAATAAATTCTGATTTGTTTTGAGTACTATTAGTTATAGGGAAACTTTCACTGTACCGTTATCAGGGGTTACAGTGAAAGTTAATGGGTTGATAATAATGATGAGAAATTATTTATTTAAAAAATCTTGGGTATAACTATAAACAGGTTATGAAGTTAATGAAGTTATAACTATGAAGGTTTCTTGTAAAAATTTGTCTCTACATGTATTCCCTTTCTTTTCTAAGATATAATAATAATAATAATATATTTATTACTTCTAAGAGCTTGCTTATAGCAACGAGTAACTACATATACAGGGTAATTGATTAGTGTGAGGAAGCTCAGTAGATCTGTATAGTAAAAAATACAAAAAAAAAGTTATTGACAAAAATTGTCAATAAAAAAAAGTGTTATTGTATGCGTGCTTTAATTAAGAACTTTTTAGTTTTGTCTTTATACACCTGATGATGGCCCATGGTCGAAACGTTGTAATGCCAATTTTACTTTGTTCTTGAGATAACCCTACAGAAAAAAATCCAAGGGCATAAGGTCCGGCGATCTAGCAGGCCACTCGATAGTACCTCTTTGTCCAATCCATTTATTGGGGAAAATTTCATTCAAGTAATTTCTAACAATTATAGCATAATGGGGTGTTGCTCCGTCCTGCTTGAACCAGATTTTTTCATCCGGAAGGTTTGGGTAGGTTTGCGTTGGGATATAAGTTGGCCAACTCAGGAACAACTTTGTCTCTAATTATGATTAAATATTTTTTTTGGCTTTCAAATTCAGATATTAAATAGATGTTGGAATATTTATGTTTTTGACTTATTCGTATTAATATTAAATTTAAATAATAAATCTGGCTCAATTAAAATGATCTGTGTTTTTGTCATAAATTTTGACGCTAGCGTTTATCTCTATTGTATAAAGTGAGATAAAATTTAACTATAGAAGTAGGTCAAACCCGAACACACATTTTCAAATATTACACTGTATCTTTGATAGTTTATTACACTTTTTCCACTGAAAAAGTCATTTAGAGCTGGATAATTAATCACAGATGACAGTTTTATATCTTATAACGAGTATTTTTGCTAACAAAAAAAAGTAATTGTTTGGGTGTTTTCTCGGACTATTAATTAAAATATTACTGTGTTAAAAGTATAGTTTAGTGAAGTGGTCATTAATTGTGTTTTATTTTTCCTTATTCTATATTTTTTTTAACTTTGGTTTGATTTAGATTTATGTTATGCAAACGTATACTTTGATTATAGTATAGTATACAGTGTGTAAAAGCCAAATGGAATAAATTCATTATTTCGGTTACTGTACATATTTATCAAAAATCCCGAAACACGTCAAATTTAAATTATAACTTGACATTCTTTAACGTGAAAATGCAACCCCTACCTTCAACCCCCTTAGAATGACAGGTACAACCCCCAATTTTTTAAATGGGAAGTATAGGCTTGTGATATATCATTTGAAAGGTCTCTTCATTCTCTATTCAAAAATGTTATTGTTTTTAAATTTAATGCAAAAATTAATATCATGTTGTAACCGAAATTCGCTACAATACAATCAAAAACTAAAATGTAATGCAAAACGTAATAAAATGTAGAACACGAAAAAGAACTATGAATGTTAATGAAGTAGATGTCCAAAATGTTCTCCGCGAACGTCTTGGCAACATCCTAATCTCAAATAAAACTGTCTTCTAACATTATTCAACATATCAGGCGTGATCGACCTAATCGCAAGCGTTATTCGTTCTTTTAAGTTTTTTAAATCAGAAGGTTTAGTTTTGTACACATGGCTCTTCACATATCCCCATAAAAAGAAATCTAATAATGTAAGATCAGGTGATCGCGCTGGCCATTCAAGCGATCCTCGCCTCCCTATCCACCGATTGGGAAATATTGTATCGAGGTACTGCCGGACATTAAGTTGGTAATGTGGTGGTGCTCCATCCTGCTGAAACCATATCGTATTCGCTGGAACTTGAGGGTTACCTGGATCAGGATATAAATTTGCCAACGTTGGAATGACATCATTTTGAAGTAGTGCCAAATAATTGTTGCCATTCAAGTTGCCCTCAATAAAAAAGGGACCAATGATATTGTTCCCTACAATCCCTGCCCAAACATTAACCTTTTGAGGGTATTGTTCTTCTCTCATCCAGTGAGGATTTTCCGTGGACCAGTAGCAGCAATTTTGCCGATTAGCATGACTGTTAAGTAAAAAAGTACACTCATCAGAAAACATAACTTCTTCTAATTGGATAATATTGTTATCCAACATGTCCATCATTTGCTCACAAAAAAAAGTTCTCCTATCAAAATCGTCTTCCATGAGCATCTGAATTGGTATCATCTTATTCGGATGCAATTTATTTTCTTTTAATATGTTTGCTATCGATGTATGGCTAGCATTGAATGTAGTGGATGCCTGTCTACTCGATGTATGTGGGTTTTCCTGAAACTCAAGCAACACATCTAATTTGAGTTCATCACTCAGTGCATTGGCAGGTGCTTTTTTTATCTGCCTTACATGACCAAACTCGCGAAACTGCTTTTCTATTTTACTTATTGTTTCTTGAGATATATGAGGTAAATTAGGAAATTTCTCATGAAATAGGCGAGTTACTTCCTGTTGTGTTCGGATGTTATCTCCGTAACCAATCATTTGTAAAACTGTTATTTGAACAAATTGAATTGAATATTGAATTGAACAAATTTTATACTTAAATTACAACAATGACAACTTAAATAAAACAATTTACTACTGCTTGCTAAAATAGCGTTGCCACGGAAAGTCTTTAAAGTTTTTTAATGGTTACCATCTAAAAACCACATTGCTATGGTTTTTGTTCACTTTCTTATTATTAAGACCTAAACGGGAAATAAGTTTTAAGTATATTGTAATAAGTTTCGAGTATATTTTAGCGAATTTCGGTAACAACATGATTTTAATTTTTTTTATGTTAATTTTTGTATCACATTTAAAAACAATAACATTTTTGAATAGAGAATGAAGAGACCTTTCAAATGATATATCACTTCCCATTTAAAAAATTGGGGGTTGTACCTGTCATTCTAAGGGGGTTGAAGGTAGGGGTTGCATTTTCACGTTAAAGAATGTCAAGTTATAATTTAAATTTGACGTGTTTCGAGATTTTTTATAAATATGTACAATAACCGAAATAATGAATTTATTCCATTTGGCTTTTACACACTGTATATTGAATATTGTAAAGAATTTGAACGGATTTTCTTTGTTATTTAAACATTTTTGAAAGTTCTTCTCTCTATTTATTGTAACAATTTTTACAGCCTGATGATTGTTCTATAGGACCGAAACTAGTGGCTACAATTTAATAAACAGTTTGTGGGATAGACTTTGTGTTTCCTTTGAACCTTTTGAACCTAAAAGTATACTTAATTTTAAGGGATTTAATATAACGTTTTATGAGATTGAATGGAAACGTCAAAATATTCTATTTGATTCCAGAATGCAATATATTATTAACAATAAAAATATTTTAATATTTTTGTAATCATCATTGTAAGTGACGTTTAACAATAACATACACGTAATGAGATCTCATAACATACGTGCGTTTAGATTAGAAAACTAATGAAATTGCAATGAAATTTTTATTTTATTTTTTTCTTTACACATATAAAACAATTTTATAAATAACCAAATGAAAAACCCAAAGTCAATGTCACAGATTTTTATTGTTGGATAAAATTTCTTATAAAAATAGAGGTATTGTAAACCACCCCTACAATATCGTTACATAAACAAAAAGAAAGTTTTATGAATAAACTTTTTATACATATTAGAAAAAAAGGGGAGGGGCAAACATAGTTGATGAAGAAACATGAGAATGAAATTAAAATTTTTCCGTGGTGTGTTTTTATCATTAAGGAGGACAAGAAGGAAAAATATAAATCTATATTGTTAGTCATATCCCAAGCTTTTACTACTAAATCTAATTTGCTGGTTGTGAATGAAGCTTAAGACTTAAAATTATTAATGTGGCCAGTATTGGCAGTGATTTTCGGATTAAAATTCAATTAGTAGTTTTGTAAATGTTTGGATAATACGTAATTAATACATGTTACAATTTGAGTGAGAGTATTTTAATTAAAACCTTGTATTCATTCCTATCTGAAACGGGTCGAATTTTTAATCTAGGAAATAATACCATAAATCTCTTTTGAAAATGCATATGTTTTTGCTAGCAATTTAAATTTCAAATTTTCAACGCGTTTAATTTCCTTAGCAATATTATGTAAATCATTTTTAGGGGATATATTGAAGAATTTATTTAAAATTGTTGTTTTCACTTCGTATTTTCTATTTCGTTTTGGGCAGTTAATATCCGTCCGTTTTGTATAATGTTTATTTAGAATTGTGGTATTTCCTTTCTGAGTAGTTTCAGAAAGTATATTGGTATCTGAGGTTTAGGAAACTGTTTCAATCGTTCGTTCGTATTCTCTTTATCTCGAACTAAAATTTCTATCTATCCTTGTTCTAATTTTAATTGCATCTACTGTTTAATTGAATACAGCATTTCGTGGCATCAAATATCAATGGTTATTAAGGATATATCAGTTTACCATTAGTTTATTCCAAATACTGTAAAATGTTTTGGATCTTTCTTGATAAATTTGGTTCAATTTTCTAATTGTAAGCAATCGATTTTTTTCTATAAACCTTACCTTGAGAGTTTATGCAAACTATTGATTTTTCATTAACTAAAAATTAATTTCTAATATTTAAGAATTTTAATTTTTTTTACTGAGCTAGCCCAAACTCTTCCTTAATGAAAATATGTCAAACCTAATTTTTAAACACAAATAATCAACAATGATAATATTATTTTATTATTAATTATTTTTTTATAATATATTGAGATAAATAACTAAGACTTAAAAATTTAATAAGTAAAACTTACCTCAATGATTTATAATAAAAGGATATCTTAATAAGTTTCATCGAATCATCAGTTACTTTTTCTTTATTACATCTAAAGTTTTCAATATTATAATTTTCAATTATAAACATTCAAATAAACAGAGAATGTACTTGACAAACTTATCTTGGACAGGATCCATAGGTTGTTATTTAATCACAATCAAATATTTCCAATTCATAATAAGTCCAAATTCATATAACAATTCACCATTGACCTAGTTTTCTTTTCAAAATCAAATTTTTAATCTGAAACAATAAAAAAGGAAATAAAAATTAAAACTATTAATAGTATTCATATGTTTAATAAATAAACATGTAATTTTATGTAGTTAAGTATTTAAATTTGTATTATAAAAAGGAAGTACTTACAAAGGTATAAGGAGACCAATTGTAGTCTTCGATATTGAACAAATAATTATTCCAATAAATCATGCATACCTAAAAAAACCACAAGAACAATTAAAAACATGTAACAAATATAGTGAAATATAGTGAACTAATGCTCATATCTAAAGTGTTGGACTTAATCAAATAAACTTATGATAGAACACTTAGATAGTGAATAGTGAAATGACTATTGAAAAGCTTAGTTTATAAACATTAATAAAAACATTTTATGTAACAAAAATGTATGTAGGATAATTAAGTAAGTTTTTTATATTAATTGTAAGCTGTGAGTCTTTGATAACACTGAAGTTCTCATCTTTTATAGTGTGTAAGTAATACAAATAATAGAATCTCTTAAAAGTTTAAATTTTAGTTTTAGAATTTAAAATAGTAGTTATCAGTTAAAATAGGACTAGTTTAATGGATTTATAGTAATTTTAAGTACAATTGATAGTTTTGATTCAAATTTTGAAAGTCTAGAATAAATTGACAGCTCAAGAAATTTGTCTATTTCAAATCCAAAATTTCATAGGAAAAATTCACTTAAAAATTATATAAATGGATTTTTAGTAAATATAAGGATAAGATTTCACTGTACGTTATCAAAGATACTATTAGATTTGTAATTTTATTACCTTGATATTCGAGAATTTTGGTTAAATTTTGGACAGATCGAACAAATGAATTCTGATCTTACGTCATTTTTGTCATTTCCCTGAAAGCCTATAAAAAGGCCAAGAAATCGATGATTCACTCTCTTATCACTCTGGTAGCAGCTGAATTAACATCGTATGTATTAATTGATTACTAAAAAAGTTTGCATTAATCAAAAATCAGTTCATGTTAAATTAATACATGTAATATCAAAAATACACGCATAAAAGTTTTCTAACAATATTAAATTACTTACCAAAGTAATAAATTGGACAAAACAAATACGGATTCCAATAGAATTTAAAAGATTAAATTCAAGCGTCATTGCCACAACGAGAGCTTGGTAGCCATCTTGTCATTTGTATTTCCGAGAGGAGACGAAGTAGAAGCCGATCTCAGTGTTCGTTACGTTCCGTTTGACAATTGCAATTTTGAAAAGGACTTTGTTATACAAGGTACGTCCGATATTTAAGGATTTAAATTTTTGTTTTTATTTTGTTGTGACGGTGAATTAAATTTTTGTATATCATCTCCATTTCTATCATATCAGGATATGTATAAATTTCATTGTAATAAGCATATGGAAACCAATTGAGAGTGTTTATATTTTATTTGTATGAGTTCTTTGAGAAACATTTATAATTAAATTCATTGTGTTATAATATTTAAATATTTATTTTAATTTGAATCCTACCCAAGATAAGAGTCGGTCGGATTTTAAAATTCAATTTTAAATTAAGTAGACTGAGCTACCTAGTTTAAAATTTTGATAAGGCGCCCAACTATGGAGATACAAAAGAAAAAGTCCACTTAATATAATATTAAATACCATTAAATCAGTACAAATTATTAAAATCTAAGAAAGATTATAAAACAACAAAATCAAACTAATTAAATCATTATAAATTGACAGGCCCAACGTGGGGCTATTGATAAATTAATTAACTACAATAACTAATTATTAAATATAAAAATCAACTCTAAAATAAATCATTTTAATATATTTATTTTTTAATAAGTATAAATCAACAGAAAATGTTTTATACTAGGTACCTTAATGTAAGCATCCGAAATATTTTATAGCAAAATTTCAACTAGCCTATGGACTTAATCTCTTGTAATGCCAAAAAACGATTATAAAGTTAACATGGATGATTAGGAAAATTTGTTCTGAAACACAGTTTTAACTTTAATCATCCATATACCAGGTTTCGTAATTCCGAGAGTTTTTCAGAACGGCTTTATTTTTTAATGTTTATGTGTATTTGGCTTTAATCTCAAACAAAACACCGTAGATATCCGTAAATAACTCAGTTATTTTTTAAAGCGAGCCGTAAAGTAATTTTATTAATCAATTTTCATTAAATGAAAATTGTGGTAAAGTGAATATTTCAAAATTCGAGCAAGTAATAAAATTTGGATAGTGATAAATTGCTTTAACTTATTATTACAGATGACAAAAAAAAAATGAAATTCTCGAGGTTAAGCGACTTTTCAGTATTTGATATTGATGTTGAGATTTACTTAGAAAAAAGTTTCTATCGATATTACAAAATAAAATACAAGGATTTTTGATAACCTACTAAAACATTTTTTTTATTTATGCAATAAATTGATACATTTAAGTAGTAAAATGGTGTTAAGCTTTCTATTTATTTAGTGTATTTGTTACAGTTAACCCTTTAAGGTCTAATTAAACCACTTGCTTTGAACCTAGCACAGCGTCGTTATCCCTCTTTTTGTTTGAAAGTGAAAGTAGAAGGATTCACATTTAAGTGAATTGTTTGACAGGATACGTAGTAAAATAAATAAGGAAGAGTTATTGAGCTAACAGGATATTTTTACATTACAAACTACTTATACTAATTTACATTATGTTACACTGCAACTGTAATAATTGAAAACACAATTCAATGGAGAAAAATAAAACAGCAATTTGTTTATTTATTTATTATGTATAAACAACACAAGTATAAGCTTTGTATGTATGTATAAATTAGGGGTGATAGTACACTGCGACCTATAGGATCTATTGTGTTCCCCCTTACTTGCCATGTTCTGATGTTTTCTCAGATTTATAGCAGCTCCTCGAGTCCTATTTTCCTGAGGAAGTCGGGCTTCAAATCAAGTAGATCCCCTTCTTCTATTTCATGTGCGTCTAGGTATCTAGCCCTAGAATTCTGCAAGGCAGGGCATTCTGAGAGTATGTGTATTGAGGTTTCATCCTCTTCCTCACAGAATCTGCACTTTGCTTCATCTGCTAACCCTAGTTTCTTCATGTGGCTTCTTAACCGGCAAGGCCCGGTTAATAATCCCGTTAGAATTCGGAGCCTTTTTTTACTGAGGTTGAGGCAGCTTCTGGTCATAGTTCCCCAGTAGTATCTTAGATTGCCTCAGTCCTTCCAGCTGATTCCAGTACTTGGATTTTTCCTTCTCCACTTCTTCCCTTAGTTTTCCTAAGATTACTCTACTGCTGATCCCACAAGATGGTTCTGGTCCCAAATGTGGGGTGTCAGCTCCTTTTTTTGCCAGCTTATCTGCTGTTTCGTTCCCCTCTATTCCTATGTGTCCCGGGACCCATATAGGAGGGTGACAGTGTTCTTCTGGCCTAGTTCATTTAGTTTGCCTAGGCATTCCCAAACCATCTTCGAACTGATTATATTTGAGCTCAGCGCTTTGATGGCTGCTTGACTATCCGACATGATCACAATCTCTTGTCTGCAGTAGTTTCTTCCAATATTGAATTCCTCACATCTTTCGATGGCGTGGACTTCTGCTTGAAAGATGCTCGGGATGTGCCCAAGCTTTCTGACTATTTGGTTCTCGGTCCAAAAACTCCTATCCCAGTTCCCTCGTCTAGCTTGGAACCGTTCGTATACCACTTTATGGCATTCTGGTTTAAATTCTGTATGGTGTCTTCATCCCATTCTGATTTATTACTTAACTTTGTGATGAATTTTCCCACAAAGTTGAATTTCTTTGGCATATCATCTTGGGGCATTTCCCAAGTTTGATTGCTGCATTGCATTGCAGCGCAATAAGTCGTTTCCGTCGAAGTGGCCGCTAGAAAGTGGCTGCTAACTTCACACCGGTGTTATCACAGCACAGCATCATAAGGTAAAATTTGGTTTAAATTTAAACTTTAATTCTACGTTTAAAAAGTTTCTAATTTTAGTATCGTAGAAAATATTCACAATATAATATAAAGTCTTAATTTAATTTGTCATTTTATACTCAATACCGAGCGAAAACCTTCGTTCCTATAAATCTGAAGTAAAATTCTCGCTCTGTCGAGAAACTCGCTAAACTCAGTTATGCACATTTGCCGTTTCACCCTGGATTTATTCAAATCTTAACTCAGTTTTTATGTAGTTATTTATTTGAATTTAAATCAGAATAAATAAATGTCAGTTGGGTTTTAAGGAATTTGCTACTCCACTCAACCAATTGATTTAACTCAAATGTTTCAATCACCTGAATAGTTATTTTTAAGGAAGGTTTTCGATATATTGGATATGAGAAAATCTATTGAAAACATATGTATAATTCTGAATAGTTTCCTCAAAA
This sequence comes from Ophraella communa, assembly GCA_035357415.1. Classification (NCBI taxonomy): domain Eukaryota; kingdom Metazoa; phylum Arthropoda; class Insecta; order Coleoptera; family Chrysomelidae; genus Ophraella; species Ophraella communa. The sequence goes on from CM068993.1 coordinate 30,861,624, forward strand.
AACTGGAATTTTTTAACAAGCTCGTTAAAAAGTTATAACAGTTTTAATTTGCTACAAATTAAAATTTGCCACACGTAGTTAAATGGAAAACATGCCAACAGTCCCAATAAGTGAAAAAATAGTAATAAAATTCTTCTTTTTATTCTTTTATTACATCTGTTGATCTGTTAATTTTGAACGTTGCCTTATAGCATATCTTGTGATGTGGACTGTCAGCTGTCCCTCCATCTCTTTGGAGGTATCCCCATTGGTCGTTTCCCTGCTGGTCTTCCAACTAAAGCTATTTCCGGTAACCTGTTTTCATCCATTCTTCTTACGTGATTGTGCTACTGACTTCTTCTTTGTCTTCACAATCTTACTACATCCTGTACTTCACATTGCTCCTTTACTTCTGTGTTCCTGTTGTTTCCCCTACTATTGTTCTTAGTATGTTCATGTCGGCAACTCTCAGCACACTTTTTCTCTTGTTAGTGTCCTCTCAGGCTTCTATTCCGTATGTCATGATTGGCCTTACACATGTCTTGTAAATTTTGATTTTGCTATCCATCCTTATATACTTATTTGCCCATACCATCTCTCGTAGGTTCACTGCTATAGCAGTTTAGGTGGGTCATGGTTATTCGATAGCTGTATCCCGAGGTATGTGAATTGCGAAACTTGTTCTATTATTTTATCTTCGACAGCAGGTTTGCATCTGATAGGGTCTTTGCTGATCGTCATACATTTTGTTTTTTCGGCCGAGATTTGGATATTAAGTTTTTGACTTATCTGATGGAATTTGTACAGTTGTCTTTGTAAGTCATCCTCCATTTCCGCCAGGATTTCTGCGTGGTCAGCATCATACTAATCCTTATGTTACTCATTCTAAATCCTAGTCCCCTAGTAGTTACTTCATCTATTATTTGACCCATTAAAGAGAAATGGAGGCTATCTCCTATTAAAATTATGATTAGAAAAATTCCTAAATTTGTATATTAGACAAAATATCTAAAATGGAATCTACCTTTAACGGAAAACTGATGCATTAAAAAACTTTTTTACATTATGTAAGTGATTAATTACAGAAGCAGAAGCATTCTACTTATATACCATTATATATCTTACATACTTAATTGCCTATATCATTTTTCCGAGTAAATGGAGTAATTCGTATCTGGACATTATTTCTATGTTTTAGTTCTCCTGAAATAGCGAGAGTATTATTTTCTTCATGCTATACTTTGGATGTAATGTAAGCATAAATAAAAATAAATTTGTTATAAATCCGGACTTCGAGCTAACCATTTAAATGACTTCTACGCCTTATTCAAGATCCCGGAAAAGTATCGTTCAGATAATTGGTCACGTCAGCTGCGTCTTGTAGTGGAGCATCATGATGGAAAATTAAGAGTCGTTAAAATTTTATAGTTATTACCCGAGTTTATAAGTCGAAGTTTGTCGCCATTTAAATTTCCTTCCACAAAGAAGGATCCAAGATTTTACGCAAAATATCAGTATTTTGAATGTGTTGCCTTTTTGTTGTAAGACAGTTGCATTACAATCAGTTAAAGTTAAACAAGAAACTTTTAAGTTTGGTGCCTTAATAATGAATATTTTCTAAATTGGATAAATGGCAATGGGTTATTTATTTAAAAGTTTGAACCATAAAACAATATGTCTGTTCCAACCAAGCAAAGGACCGTTCTGGAACGGTAATATTACCACTCACACGACCAAATTAGTGCACTGCGCAACGCTCAACACCTTTTAGAGCAATTCTCTGTTTGGTTGGAACAGACCTAATAAAACAAGGTGTGATACTAGGGAGTTTTAAACCCGTCGTGTCCATGCGCAGACGTCACCTGTGAGCGATTTTCAAAATACCTGCGCGAAATAATCTATTATGAGGCATTAATTAGTAATGCCTTGAAATTTAAAAAGAATGTTTATATTAGTGTTAAAATTTGTTGCTTTAAAAATTAATAAATAATTTATTAATCTGCAAAGAAATATTTTAAATTCGTTTTTGAGGTATCTACTCAGAGCTAACATCTAATTTGCTCCAGTTTGTAGCAATCTGCTACTGTAGTAATTAATTGAGCATTATTTCTGCACAACCGTATTTAATATACCAGCAGTGTATCTGTTTACCCCAAAATAAAGTTGGAAAAAAACCTTTTTTGAAATATTTTTTACTTTTTGATTAAAAAAAGAAACATAACAAGGGGTTTTCAGAAAAAAATCCAGCTTTTGGGTTTACCGAAGTGATTTTTTTATGTTTGGATATTGTTTAAGGCATTTCATAGATGAACCCTATAATGTATTAGATTCATGTACCCACTTTGTAGTGTCTCTAAATTTAAAAAGAATTTTGATATTGGTGTTGCAGTCGGCCACAGAGTGTGGCAAGTGAAGAAGAAGATATCCCAGCAATTCATGCTTCAAATTGTATTCTCAGTAAAATGTTTGGAGCAAATATAAGCATACTTTCATATATGTAACGTTCAACCCCACCAAAACCACACTAGTAGCCTTTACAAGGAAAAAGAAACCTAATCTAAAAATCATAAAAATAGGAGAGAACATCGTCGAGTGGAAAACAGAGGTAAAATATCTAGGGCTAATCCTAGATAGCAGGTTACTCTGGAACAAACACGAAGACGAAGTAATACACAAAGCAACCAAGGCCCTCAAGGTGTGTAGGAACATTGCAGGGAAGAACTGGGGATGTAACCCACGTATCCTGCAATGGATGTACACAGCAATAGTGAGACCATTAATCACATATGGGGCAATGGCTTGGGGCGTAAGGGCTAATCTGAATACGACGAGGAAAAACCTCTCGAAAATTCAGAGACTAGTCTGTTCATGTATCACTGGAGCAATGGGAACTTGCCCCACTGCTGCAATGGAGGTGATTTTAAACTTGACCCCACTGCACATTCTGCTAGAAAGTGTAAGGAAGAAAACAATATATAGAATGATCAAAGAAGGAATTATCAGGGAAAAACCTCGATCACTTCACTTTGATCAAACTTGGGAAATGCCCCAAGATGATATGCCAAAGAAATTCAACTTTGTGAGAAAATTCATCACAAAGTTGAGTAATAAATCTGAATGGGATAAAGACACCATACAGAATTTAAACCAGAATACCATAAAGTGGTATACGGACGGTTCCAAGCTAGACGAGGGAACTGGGATAGGAGTTTTTGGACCGAGAGCAAAATACTCAGAAAGCTTGGGCACATACCCGAGCATCTTTCAAGCAGAAGTCCGCGCCATCGAAAGATGTGTGGAATTCAATATTGGAATTCAAATATAATCAGTTCGAAGATGGTTTGGGAATGCCTAGGCAAACTAAATGAACTAGGCCAGAAGAACACTGTCACCCTCCTATGGGTCCCGGGACACATAGGAATAGAGGGGAATGAAACAGCAGATAAGCTGGCAAAAAAAGGAGCTGAAACCCCACATTTGGGACCAGAACCATCTTGTGGGATCAGCAGTAGAGTAATCTTAGGAAAACTAAGGGAGGAAATGGAGAAAGAAAAATCCAAGTACTGGAATCAGCTGGAAGGACTGAGGCAATCTAAGATATTACTGGGGAACTATGACCAGAAGAGATCTCTTAGCTGCCTCAACCTCAGTAAAAAAAGGCTCCGTATTCTAACGGGAATATTAACCGGGCATTGCCGGTTAAGAAGCCACATGAAGAAACTAGGGTTAGCAGATGAAGCAAAGTGCAGATTCTGTGAGGAAGAGGATGAAACCTCAATACATATACTCTCAGAATGTCCTGCCTTGCAAAATTCTAGGGCTAGATACCTAGGAGCACATGAAATAGAGGAAGGGGATCTACCTGATTTGAAGCCCGACGATGTCCTAAACTTCCTCAGGAAAATAGGACTCGAAGAACTGCTATAAATCTGAGAAAACATCAGAACATGGCAAGTAAGGGTGGACACAATAGATCCTATGGGTCGCAGTGTAATCATCACCCCTAACTCATTCATACATTCATACATATATTGTAATAAATTACAATTAAAAAAAAATATTTTGTTTGTATCAATATTATTTAAATTGATGTTGTTATCAAATTATTGTCTTTATATTTTTAAATTCTTAATTTTTGTTCAATTTTGTGGGGCTATAATTTATATTTATTTATTTTTCAATTTTATTCCGTATTTATTTATCTCAAACACCTCAAATCTCTTTATTTTGTTACCATTATATTAAAAAAAATTATTCTCTAACTCTAAATATGAAATTATTATAGTTTAAGATTTGATTTACTTAAATCAATTTTCAAAACATTTAAAAAAACTCTTATCAGCAGAAGTCGGTTCAAAAATAAACAAAATCCAACGATGAAACTATTTATTTTATTTATTTATTCTAAAATTTAGTATACCTCAATCCTACTGAAAGATGCGACTATGGTTTTTCTTATGCGCATTTACCCACGCACAAGGAAACACGTGATATGTTACTGTTATTTCAAAAAGTAGTCTAAGAGGTAGGAGACGGTGCGTGCATCATTGTTAACAAAATGTGTAAGCAGTTTGTTTATTCAAAAGCAGAATTATATCAGAATGGTGTTGAAAAGATATTGAAAACTATTTTACAAACTTTATAGGTTTTTGGAAAGTGAATTTAATAAGTGATATCAAAAGTACATACCGTATTTCACTTGCCGCTTGTGTATGGTGCTGAATTTCTCCATTTACGGCTTCTTACAGGATATTCTAAACACGTGGAACCATCAAGGAGTGGATATTTGGATTTTGAGTACTTCTAGTGGATAATTATCTCGTTCTCACCATGTTATAAAAGTATTAGAAAATTTTATTGCTTCTCCAGACGTCCAATGTTTTAGATTTCAAGGTTAGTAGAATAAATTTTTATTTTATTTCATGTATATAGTTTTTATTATTATAAAAATCCCATTTCCAATTATTATTATTAGTTTATAAATTTGTTTTAAACTAGTACATGAGTTATTATGCGGCCATCTTTATTTTCAACAATAGTCAGCCATTGATTTTTGGTAATTTTCAAAATATACTGGTGTGGAGTGGCCTTTTTATCAAATTACAATGCTCCCGAATTTTCTTTCTCAAGGGTTTATATACCCTCGGTCAAATTTTCATTATGGCTGCCTTTTTGAGCGTGTTTTGTTTTTTTATAACCTCTCTTACATCGAGTTTTTGAAAAATTGATTTTTTAATTATACATTTTCTGACCTTAAAATTGTTTCAAATCAAATCTGGGTAATTTATTTCATTATAAATTAACATTTTTAAAATTTTAAAATCAATCTTTCTTTATTAAAACAGCTGATTTTGAGGAGTGAACCATGTCGGCCATTTTGACAATTTTTAATATAAAATTTAACAATTGTGAGCTAATATCTCTTTTTGACCAATAATTTTAAAAAAAACTGAAATTTTACATATTCAATTATGATCAGATAACTTTTATTTTCATTGACACCGTTTATATTAGTTATTATTTGCTTTTAAAATTTGCTATGTCATGGCGATTCAAATACAAAATTTATCAAATACAAGAGTTAATAATATCCAAAATAATCAAAGAACAACTTAAAATTAATTACCTTACAACAAAAATACAATTACAACAAATAGAAACATCAATTAAACATCTAATACTAAGTTTAGGTCTTTCTCATACAAGCACCTTTTTAAAGTTTATAGTCAACGTTTTTAATCACCACTTCACTATTTACAGTGTTTTTCATTGAATTTATCATTCATAATGTCCTTGGCTAAGCTTTAATTAAACGGTCTTAGCTTGTAATCAAACACATCACTTTCTTACAATTTTGTTTTTACATGTAATATCTTTCAATATCTTTATTTTTAGATTCTGACTTAAGTATTTTATTTTATCAAAAACTGAGATGTACCAGAAAATAGGAAGTACTGGATTTGTACTGTTATCCGATACATCAAACTACAGGATTCATCACTTGATGCTTAATTAAATTGGAAAATGTTATCTGGGGTAAGTAAAATCTATTTATCATATTACAATCATTGTCTATGATTCATTTATTTTGCTCTTATATCTAAAATTAACTTGTTGAGCTTTAAATTTCTGTACCTTATATTTCTAACTGATTACAGTTGAATAATCCCTATTTTATATGATAAATTAAATAACCTAAACCTACTCATTCTTATTTTATATCTACTTATAAGAAATTATTGAACTGATTATTTTTAACATTGATTATAAATTATTTGGATTTTAATCTACTAATAATCTTTAATACTTTAATACTACTTTAATCTTACTAATATTGTATTCGTATGATTCATTATCAGCATATTCTAATACTTATTTACTTTTTATTTTTAGTTTTAAGCAACATAAGGACCTTGGACTTGATTCTTGGATCGACTACTGGTGTTAGTGCTCATTCTTTTGAACTCATTTTGTCAAGATATTTTTGTGTTCTTGTGTGAATTAAGATTTACTGGATTGGCTTAAATAAAGAAATTTTTGGTGTATTGATCATTTAATGACAAGTTTTGAAAATAAGATCCCTGTTGAATAGTTTATTTCAATTCAAGTTATATTTTGGGTAAGTTATATTTATTATTATTTTAAAACATTACAATATGTAACGTTCACTTTAGGTCAAAAAAATGGCGTTATACCATTATTAAATGTGATTTATATTACACTTACTTGAACTTCACTGCCGAATCCATGTCCAAAAAATATTTTATTATTTTAAAACGTGCTTTAAACCACACTAATTTTTTTAAATTTCCGTTTTTATAAAATTTTGTCTTTGAATCTCCACTACATTTGACTTTGTATAGTTGCTCACACACACTTCTGTTGTAATTAAATTTGTTGCGTTATACTTATCTACTTAAACTCTTGGTTCGATGAATAATCCCTTCGCCCCAAAAGTGTAACTATAATGTTTCAAGTAAATTAAAAAAAGTTTGGGATAAAATATCAAAAACATTTAATCAATCAAGGGATATAAAATGGAGATTGCTTGGTAGGAGTTCTTGGAAAGTTTTATGAATAAAATTTCGATGAATATATACATTTACTTCGTATTTTATATAGTTACCTACTGAATAATATTTTTAATCAATTTTTAATGAAAATGAGATTTGGTTATAAATTTTAATCACTTTTTTAAAAAGAAAAATAATCTACCTACATTTTTTTTACTTTAATTTTATTTGGAATACCCTGTAAACATTGTTAATCATTGTTGCATTCTTAAACAGGCATTCATTAAAAAGAAATATTCGAGCAGAAACCACATCTTAGTTCCCAAATCGATTTTCTGACCAGTACAGAAACTTTTAAATATTTTAGAATTTTGTTATGTTCAATTAATTGTGCAAAAATGTAAATCAAAGCTAGTTAAGCTTTTAATCTAGTTACTTTAGTCTAAAGTTAACATCGAGATGAAACATTTCCAGGGCCTAAAAACTTACCTAAGACTTTAAATCTGTGTGTTTTCAGCAATATCTTCCTAAAGAATTAAACTATCTGCCGATGACGAGATAGGGATATCTTAGAAACCTACATCATTCCACCGTATACATTTACATGTTTTCTGTAATGTAGAATGTGGGTTAACAATTCAATGAGAGGAATAATCTCAGAGGATAATTGCATTTAAACGTGCATTGAGCTAGAAAGGAACGTGGAATGGAATTCTGTTGCTTAAAAGTTAAATTCACCCTGTTGGTTTATCGTTTTTATTATCATGTGGTTTCATTACCTATCCCACCTTGCATTTCTCAGTTTTATTAGTTTACTTTGTAATTTATCGTTAATTTCTTGAATAACAGTAAGAAACAAGAACAATTGCCCTTAGTCTTAGTAATACTGCGGGAAAAAGACACTTTACTCTCATGTAGTACTTATGATTTTCCTCCTATCTACTTATTAGTTATGTACAAGTCCGGGAAGTGACTTATACTAGATGTTTATGGACCAGGCTACGAAGGAGTCGAGTCGAGGATATCTAATCGACATATAAGTACATTACAATTCAATTATTAGCTTATATTTATACTCACAAGAACAGTATACTTATTAATAAACATAAAGAAAAAAAATGGCAACAAGTGACAGAATAGAAAAATAGTATATTACACACCGAGGTGGAAAGTGTTTCATTACTGTCGAGAGATGAGACAGTCGAGACAGTAGGAAACTTTCTACTGAGGTTTGTATACTATTTTATTCACAATCAATTGTTTCAGAAAATAATTTAAAAATAACAATTTATAAACTATGTATTTTTCTAAAATACCTAGTATTCTCGTATGTCCTAAATAATCAATAATTGTCTTCTTCTTATTATTTAATATTTATTGGTATTAAGGTATTTTAACAAACTGAAATAAAAGGAAACTTAGACTAAGGTAGGTAGATATACCTTGTAATTAATTATTATTAATATTAATAGTAACATTGGCATTATCCCTAGCGTTGATAACAAGGGATAATCCAGACTGTTTTGAAGATTTTGAAGCAGTAATATTTAATTCTTGATTGGAAGTACTGGATGCTGAGGCAGAAACTGATGACCGAGATTCACATGATGTCAACAGCTCCGCAATTCTTATTTGCCCATCAGTAGAATTTTCTACGTAACTTTTAGCTACAGCGCTTGATTTCCAGCCCCCTAATCTTTTTAGTTGCATTATATCTCCCCCTTTGTTGGCCAATAAATAAAGCTTAGTAAATAATAATAAAAAAGAAGAAGAATGACAGGTCGGGAAGTGGCCATTTTCAGACCTAGGTCGGGAAGTGCTACTGTATAAAAAAGTTTTACTTTCTAACTTTTGAAATGTCGATAATGGTTAAATTACATATTATGTGATTGTGAATAAAAAATGTTTACTCTTCTAAAGCAAAAGCTCTCAGCTTTAAAATACTGATAATCGTAGATTAGAAAATAATTTACAACCTGAGAAAATAATTTACAACCTTGGTCAACTTGCTGAAATCACTTGTGCTCAGAAGATCTGCCAACTCAATTATTGACTTAGCAATTATGAGCATACAGTTTTTTCTTAGTTCATTATATATTGGACATTCCGACCACAAATAAATTAAGTTTCGCTTTCCTGAAGGTTACACAAACTACAGGTGGTAAATAATCTTAAAAGTATTTAAGTTGCTCATTCTAATTTGGGATATCACTCTAGTTATATATATCAAACAGGTTCTGTGTAAATAAGAAGTATTCTCAGACAAATGCAGATGTTTGTATAACAAAGGATATGAAGAATTAACTACTATTTGCTTATCTTCAGCAATTAATTTGTTTTTGTAACATTCTAAAATTTTATTTATAGGGCATTTAGAGTTGCTGTGTAAGAATTCTAACCACAGATGGTTACAATTAGCATAGTCAAAAAACGGTTTTAGTTGACTCAGGAAATTATATTTTGCTTGTTGATAGTTAAGAGCCTTTATCCTTAGAAAACATTGCTTGGTTAATGAATGATCATCCATAGCCTTTACTTTATTTAGCCACAACAACGCCGATTTAAATATAAGGTAACTTAATTTTATGGTGTTCGTTTCTACTCTTACGATATAGTTAGGAGTGCAAGAAGGCAAACATAGTAACCTTTTGAAAAAGTTTACCTGTACTTGTTCAAGTAGATCAGCATACCGGAATCCCCAGATTCCAATGCTATATTTAGAGAGGACAAAACTATAGAATTATATAGTTCCAATCGAGCGTTCCAAGAATGTAATTTAGAACGACACATTATATTCATTACAGCACCTGGACTTTGAAGAGTCCTATAGAGCGGGTCACAGTTATTATGCAGCATTGCGTTTATGGACGACGGCGTTGCCATATCGGCATGTTCTTCGAATTTGGTTCCAACTGGCGCGGGAATATAACTTGCCATTGTGTTACTATTATGATTTAAATGTTGACTAAATTATTCATTTGAAAATCGTTTAGTGAGTAATTAAGAATATTTATAATTATGCTTTTAGATAAATTTTACGCGTTTAAAGGAAAATATTGTAAATCCGCTAAAATATTCAAATTTTATACGTTTAATTATCACGTATAAAGAAATAAATAAATACAGCGGCCTTACAAAAGACCTTTGTCAAATTATGAAATAATAATATAATAATATAATTAATGATAAAAATATGTCAATAATAATAATATATACATAAATTACAAGACGAGTGGTATAAAGGTCAGCTGTCATCTAAATTTTAAGGGAGAACGATTAACAGAGAAAAGCTAATGAAATCTTGCCGACGTTTCGATGATTTTTCCGAGGATTTTTCTTCTTCTGGCGGGTTGTTGTAACAAACAAAATATAGAATAAGTAAATGAATTAATAATTACGTATTTTAACTTGAATTAAAATTAAACTTTAAAAATGACAATGATTAGCAGGTAATAACTAAAATAAATGAAAATTGAATGGAACATTTAAGGGTTAAGAAATATATTACTGATCTTCATCGTCATCCAAGTCTTCATCTTCATCGTCTTCATTTAGATTTATTATTATTGGCTCAATGTCTTCCATTAAATGATCTGTTTGCCACATCTTTTCCTCTGTCTTCTCTACCTTTTTTTCATAATTAGACCACTGCATTGGGGTTACTTGCAAATACGTTGTTTTTATAAGTTTTTCCACATCCTCTTTTTTAAAAGTACTATTATTACGAGCCACATATCCTTTCACTTGGCTCCACACCATTTCAATAGGATTTAATTCGCAATGATAAGGTGGTAATCTTAGGACTGTTATATTATGTTCCGTGGCAATGTCGTCTATTTTTCTTAGGTCGTACTGCTCTCTAAACGCGTTTGCAGTAGCCAATAATTCTGTTTTTAAATAATCATCCTCGAAGTAAATCTCTTTTTCCAGCAGCCAGTACTTTATTTGTGCCTTATTCCAAGTTGTCTTTGGAAAAGGTAACTTCGCCGAATGGTATGACGCATTGTCCAACACTACAACATTCTTTGATCCGTTTTTCGGAAAATTAGGGATCAATTGATCTTTAAACCAGGCCTCAAAGCCTTCTGCGTCCATTTCGCCGTGGTAATCGTCTGCACCTTTCTTTGCCTTTCCATTTTTTAATAATATTTATTATATAGAATACATCTGTTTTGCAAAATTCATAATAAAACGTTTCTACGAAAATAAATTGGCTGAGTTAATTGTGGTTCAAGCCGTAACCAAAGCGGCAACAGTGTTGAATATTCGCCCATAAGATTTACATTGGCCTATGCCGGCCACGCTGCATAATAACTGTGACCCGCTCTATAGATACTGCTCTCTTTACCATATTCAAAAACAAGGATGACGATGAAAATGTGACACCTAAATATGTAAAATGTTTTACTATTTCTAAATATTCGTTGTCATATTTGAATTTAAAACTATAATTATCGTTGTAGCCACCTTTACAAAATGTCATTAATTTAGTTTTTTTTGTATTCACCTCTAATTTGATTGTGTCGGTATATAATTTTAGCGTTTTCAATTTACGGCTTATATCAATGGGAGAATCTCCTAGTATTACTATATCATCGGCATATAACAGAAGTAAAATATCATGATGTCCATCTATATTGATACCAGTGTGTCCAGCAGATCTAAAAAAATCCTCAATATCTGACAAAAATAAAGAAAACAGTAGAGAACCCTTGTAACACCCCTTCGGAGATATCAAACTTTTTACTAAAGCAACCATCAACTTTGATTGACATAAATGAATAATCATAAATATTCTTTATTATACGAATGAATTTGGAACTCACGCCTACTTGATATAACTTATGCCACAGCAAATTATGCTTAATACTATCAAAAGTTCTCTTAAAGTCTAAAAAACAGCAAACACTTTTCTTTTTGGTAACCGCAGGTGAAATTACAGGACTGAGTTAAGGATAAATATATTATCTTCACAACATCGATGTTTTCTGAATCCAAATTGGCAGTTAGGAAGAATATGATTTTCTTCGCACCCATTAGACAGTCGGTTCAATAAAATGGTGGTAAAAAGTTTTGCAAAGCAATTAACTAAAGAAATACCTCTATAGTTGTTTGGATCTTCTAGTTCACCTTTTTTATGTAACATGGTTGGAAGAGTTTCATGCCAGCCTGAAGGTACTTTATCGCTATGAAATATTGTGTTATACCTGTTACATACATATAAAATCCAATTTTGTGGTAAATGTTTCATGAATTCATAAGAGATTCCACCTTTGCCAGGTGCCTTGCCATTTTGACAACCTTCGAGAGCTGTATAGATTTCATCAACAGAAAAGTTTGAGTCCAAGTAAAATGAGTTTGCATCATAAAATGTGACATCACAGACATGTTTCTATGTATATATGCTTTCATAGAATAGTTCCTAATTATCTACATATTATTAGTTATTTCAACTCAATGAAATTGATTGTATTAACCTCTACTTTTTGGAAGTTCATCTTACTAATGCAATTTCAGAAATAATATCTTCGGCAACATCAGCATTAATATCATTTAAAACATAAAATAGTATCGGAACAAAATTGTTAAATGTGAAAACAAAATTACCAAAATTTAAAAAATCAGGTGTTTACAAAATTAATTGTCCAAAATGTAATGCAGTATATATAGGTCAAACACAAAGAAATTTTGAAGTAAGATTTAATGAACACTTAAGAGCATATAGATTACAACAACCAGATAAGTCGAACTATGCAAAACACCTACTGGAACATCCAAACTCACTTATACACACCAATGACACATACTACACATTTGTGATAAAAAACAAAATTTAGATTTTCTAGAAGAACTTGAAATTAAAAGACATCTAGCAGATCAACAGTTAAAGTAGTTAATGAACAAATAAATCTTGGAAGTTCTCCACTATTAAACTGTTTACTTTGATTGAGTCTTCATTTTATACATAGATAAGACATTATTGTAAGATAAATATATTAAGTTATTGTAAAGATCAGCATGATATAGTTTTTTCCTGGTTTTTCTATATCATTGCACAGTTATACTGATCTTAGAGGGAAATACATCCAGGATAATCCCTAGGCTTTAATATTGTTATGTCTTATTACTTCCTTACTTGGTCTAGCCTTAACTCCTTATCAACATCAAGTACCTAGTTACAAACAAACAACATGTAATTTCAATATGTCAATCTGACGATACTAGTTATAGCGAAACAGCTGTAATTGAATTTTAAAGCGAATTTTTCGAATAAATAGTGGAAGTTTAGTTTAACTGTGCAGTTATTTATTGTTCTTATTTCAACTCAAAATAATAACTATCTGTAATAAAACACGAAAATATTACGGTGGTCGGTCATATGTACCTCTTTACCTGGCACCGATTTAAATACCTCATTCCACTACCCAATGGTTCTGAAGTTATGTGATGTTGCTTGTTTTTACATATTATACGATGTCCTAGATGATTTTTACTAACTTCCAAATGAGAAGTGATAACGCGGTACTATTTGCTCTTAACTACTCATGAAAACCTATTCGTCTGTTTCTTAGTATCGTGTAATCTACACTGCACTTTTAATTAGTTACATTTCAGTGTACTTACACCAAAGAAGTAAGATTGTACATTGCAAGTCAACATTTCTGTTGAAAACGAACAGAAATCTACCCGAATTCTACCGTTTATGAATGAATCTAATCTAAAAATCAGACTCGACAAGACAATTACTTTTTATTTTGACAGTGACAAAATAATTCTGACAATTCTCAAAAAAATTAGACAAATACAGGAAGTTTCCTTAAAATATAAACTCTCGCTCATTAAAAATTCTAATGATCAATGTCGAAACTACCAAATCTTGCCTGACTATGACTCCATTTCCAACAATTTCCATAACCACAGATTTAATTTGAATGCATTTGAGTTATTTTTCTAAACCTGCTTTCTACTAGGTGGAGATAAATTACACCTCGTCTACACTGGTGTAAATCCAATCTGCAAACAAATACCAACTAAAATCGAGTGTAGAAAAGTGCAAAAGAGAGGACCTTACAAATATATCGTCAGATTCTTTTTTCTTAGTTAACTCTATCCTATCTGTCAGCCCCTTACAATATTTAACTAGAAACTTGAAAAAAATGAAAATTTATTTGGCGGTTGTAAGAATGGAATGTATATTTGATATTTTTGACGAAATAACATAATAACATAAAGCATCCCGAATAAGTTTCTTTCATTTCATTTTCAATGCCGTAGAACCTTGTACCTTCATTTCAAATAAAGATAAAAATAACAATGATATAAGAAACAAGATATGTGTTCTGTGAAGTGAAAACTTGGAAACAATAAATTATTGTCAGTTTCATTTTTGATCAGCACAAAAAATAGCATTGCTAAAGAAACATCAAGCTTTTTAAAAAAAGAACATACTTAAATATTTAAATTTATTTCAGGAAAAGAATTAGAATTCATATTTAGGAGTAATATAGTTGTTAAGTTATGCAATTGACGTTAAATTTCACGAGAAATTTTTAAATAAATGAATCGTGATTCATTTAGTAATTATTTTTTAAACAAATGAAGTGTAATAATACATATTTATTTTTTAATTTTAAATTGTTATAAGTTTCTACCACTCAGATTATTAGAAAACGATTAAAATTCTAGAAAAAAACTAAAAATAATATTAAAAACATTAAAAATAGAACTTTTTAAACAAAACTTATGGCAATTGCAATTATTTTGACTAACCCTGTAAAATAATCAAATTAACATAATTGTTTCTCAATACTTTAAATTTGGACCAGACCATAGGTACAACATTTTTACAAATTTTTGACAAAAACCAAGAACACGTTAAAAATATTATTAAAACCATTATAATATCCACTGCTAATGGTCAAGAAATTTATGTTTGTTTTTATAACACGCCTTATATCGGACAATCCCCGAATAAGACATCCAAAAATTGGGTGATACACGTCTCTAAACACATGTTATAATAAATATAATTGATATGTATAGTTACAACCAGAGATAAGTTAATTACTTACCTCTGGTTTAACCAGAATACTATAAAGTTGAAATATATTTCAGAGAATGATGTATACATAAACAATTTGTTTTAGCGACCTCTAGTGGTCAACAGACAAAAGTTTGCCTAATGCTTTATAAACAGCTATTTTACTTCTATTAATTATTGTATCACAGTTGGATTACACAGTTTTCTTTTGACATTTTAATTACTGGGTGTGAAAAATTCCTACTATGCATTCTACAAGCGAAAAAGTTAGTATAATTAAAAGAACGCATCTCAAAAGAGCAAACCAAAAAATATTTTGTTTAATTTCCACAAAAAACACACTTTTGAGACTTTTTTATTATTTTTATTATTCTATTGAAATCAGCTTATAACAGATTTTGCTGGGATTTCGAACCAACACAGTTTTCTTACTCAGCTTATTTAAAATAAATATAGAATTAAGAGTTCGTCAGATTAATAATAAAATTAGTAAATAAAAAAATGAAATTTATTTTTCTCACCCTTACTTTGTAAAAGTCCATTATAGTAAGGTCAACAAACATATAAATTAGTTACAAATTTGTTACAAATTTATTTGTTTAGAGTTCTTAGAGTTTTCGGTAAAGTAAACAAAATGTAGTTTAACTGTAAAACTAATTTTTAATAGACAATTAAAGCCTCTTTAAAATAAATTTAATTGAATTTAAAATATTTTTCCCTGTAATTTTATTCCTTATAGGATTTAGGAGCAACTCTCTGCAAATAAGACTATAGTATGTACAAAAAGTACGAGGAGTAATAAACCCTAATTAAGTATGCAAAACCTTTACAGGGAGCAGCATGAAATTTTTGATAAATCTCTTACTTTAAATTACGTTCCTTCCGTAAATCTAAAAACCAGGTAGATCGACCCCGTATTTGTTTCAGTTGTAGCAAAGTTTAGGGTTTCTTCATTGTTAAAGGATTATCAGTGAAGCAATAACGCAATGCAGTGGTGTGTATTTTGGGAAAAAATACGTTTTAAATTATAATATAATAAAAAATAAAAAGAAATAATTATTGGAATACATTTATTACTTACATTTTATTCTATATCCGACTCGGAAGAGGAAGAATCGTTGTTGACATTAATAATAATAATATTACCAATTTTCCACATATTTGCCTCTCTCTCTCTCTCTCTTAAACAATTTCACAACATCGTTTAATTTAAAAGTAATATTTTTTTTTTCACCATCCCCCTTTACCTGAGCCCATATTAATTCTATGGGGTTAGGTTCACAATGATAAGGGGGAAGTCGAAAAACTGATATACCACGAGAAGAAGCCATTTCTTCTACAATGTAGGTTTTGTATTTATTCTTGTTCATTTTTGCAATTCTGTAAAGTTCTTTCCTTAGTGGATCTTTTGGAAACTTAATATTTTTCGAAATAAGCCACTCCAAAAGCTCTGCTTTACGCCAGCGACTCGTGGGCAATGCTTCTCGTAACCGTGAATGGTAACTTGCGTTGTCCATAACAATAAAAGCCCCTTTTGGAATCAGATCCAACATTTGAACAAACCACTCCTCGAAGACATTCCCATTCATATCTTCGTGATAGTCCCCCGTGCGTTTTGAAATAAAAGTTAATGATCTACCATCGACAAAACCTTCAGAACTTCCAACATGTACAATGATAAGTCTTTTTCCTTTTCCAGATGGTGGCTGCAAACCTAACGACAAACCTTTCACGAATGCCTGCCTTCCGCTTTTAATGTTTTCATCTTGCCAAGATTTGGAAACTGTATATCCAGCATTTTTCCATGTTTCGTCTAAGTAGAAGATTTTCAAATTTTGTTCCCTGGCATGTCGAATGCTTCTTAAATAGTCTCTTCTCCAAAACACTATTTCCGGTTTATCTATCAAGAGAGATTTTCTATTATGTTTTGTATATCTGAAACCCACATCTTTCAAAAGTTTGCATAATGTCATACTGGAGAATTTTGTATAGTCCGTATCTTCTTGCACTGATGTCATAATTTTGTCAAGTGTTGGAATTTCCTTTCGTAAATAAAATCCATGGACTTTACGCCTTAGTCTTTGTTTTAATGACTCATCGATCTCAATTAGTATTGGGCCTGAAGGAGTTTTAGGGGGTTGAAGAGTTCCATTCTTGCTTTCTTTTAGTAATCTATAAATTGTTGATTTAGCAACACACAACATAGCAGCCGTTAATCCCACAATATCATCAACACTTGCACTTGGATCCTTGTTTTTCAATGATATATAACAATTCAATATCAGAGTTTTTTCATTTAAAGATAATGGACCTGTTTTTGGTCGTTTAGATGGTTCTTAGCTTATCGACATTGTTTGGTACTTGCACAATTAACATTCAACAAATGTTTTAAATATATTCCAACTGTTTACAATATTATGAAAACCATACAACTTTATACAACTTCACTCAAAGAACTAATACTAAGTACTGATTTAATGTACCTACTTTCTTTTAAAATAATATTCCCGATAATGTTTCTAAGAACACTGGGTTGTTTGGAAAATCCCTCTCAATAATCAAATAATCTATAAATAGGTGTAATCGTATTAAACCGATTACAGTAGGCCACTTGCCATTTAAAATTTCTGAGAAAAATTCCCCAAACACTACATATAGGAGTAATACAAATAAAAAATATTCATTTTGCTTCTTTGAATTTAATAAAAATTGTAACGATATCTTGACTTTAATTAATTTTTTAAAAATATATTTCATTGTAATTTATTTGTGACAATATTCAAAGTTTGAATTAATCTTCTTATAACAAGAACTAAAACATATAAAATAATTATTGTTACAGATTGGTTTGTTTTCTATTATGAATAAGCTGTGTTGCCTTTCCTTATTAAACTTACTAAAATGTATGTACCTCTATCACTTTTTTTTATTAAAATTAGTACATTCCGTTACCTTTGACCTAAATCGTATATTCTTTAGCATAGCTGCAACTCATTCGTTCAACGGTATACCCTCTTAAAATATATTTTGGTACGTCTATGAAATCTACTTAAATGAATGATTTATTACTATATAGACATAAAAATAGGGTCTACATATTAACATGCTTTTAAAGTTGCTTATTTAATTTAAAATTTATAACAATGATATTTGGATTTTATATTAGGTATGCACCAATATAAGTTAATGCAAAAAAGGTATTTATGAAAAAAAAAACTATATTGAATGCTCACTTTCTTACTACGTCCCAAACTGCTATTTAAATTTTATTTTATTATTTACTAACAATTAACTCAATACATTATCAGTAAACATGTTTAAGATAAACAAATACATATTGAAAATAATATCAGATAAGATACAGTCAATAATAAAACTGAAAAGTAGAAAATTGTTTCTACCTGCACCTAAGGTAAAGAAACTTTGCAAATCGGCAGAGATCGTTTTAAGTATCGACGAAGTCGGTCGCCATCACGTTTTCTATTGGAATGTAATTCAATGTCCGTTGGGTAATATAGCCCAGGAAGTAGTTGTTTTTTCATAGAAAACGGTCAAGCTTGGTATAGAAACTATTAAGTTTCTTTACAGGTAGAAAAGTAGAAACAATTTTCTATTTTTCAGTTTTACTATTAACTGTACCTTGTATCTGAAATTATTTTCAGTAAATATTTGTATATAATTTTTTTCAAATTTATCCTGTATCCTTTACGGTTTCAAGAATCTTTTCCAATATAAATAAAATTAAAAAAATGGTTTAACAGAATTTAAAAACAACATAATAATGAAATTGGTTTCATTTGCGTTGTATGATATACATAATTTTCTTCATTTATACAACACAGATCGTTCCAAATGGTTTTAAATTAGATTACAATTCCCCCGTACTTGCTTAATATGATTTCAAAAGTAATTTCGTTATACTCCTCTTACCATTTCTCATTGTTCTCTGAAAGTCTCAAATAATAGTATAAATGTTATATTTAGACTATTATAAATGGAAATTAAATCAAACCAAATTTAAATAAACGCGAAAATATTTAAACGATACTGAAATGATTTTATACATCGTATTTTTAATAAAGCTAATTTTTTTTATATGTTTTATTATGCAAAAAAATGTTCTTTTCTTGTATGTGTATATCGAATAAATAAGGGGTTGTATTACCGTGACTTATGAGATCTGTGTCCCTTTACTTGCTTCTTCAGAGTTGAGGTAGTTCTTTTTCTTCTTTGATATATTCCAAAGTGTAGAGCTCTCGCAGTTTTCATCCTCAGTACCTGTCTACTCCTCTTTAATAGGTATTATTTCAAATTATAGTCTTACAGTCAGTATTTGACCAACACATCTTTTTGGATTGTTACTAACAAATCTTTTTATTTTTGATACTAGTTTTTTAAAGTTTTTAAATAAAATGAAATATTTTTGGGAATTAGCCAAAAACATCCATTTAAGACAATACCCTTCTTTTCATATTAGTATAATCTATACAAAAACTATTGCCAACTTTTTTATAAAATAAAATAAAGTAGGTTAATTTATACATAAGATAAATTTAAAGTAATTAGCTTTAGCCTCGAAGCACATTCTGAATGTATTCGATGAAGATTCTCTTGCAAAGTTTAAATCTAATTGTTCACTACCTATATACAGAGAATAGTCTGGGATTAACAAACCTATTTGACATTTGTCGTTTTTATCACCCTCAAATGTTAATAATAAAATCATATTAGATAATATGAAATAAAGTAGGTTAATTTATGCATAAGATCAATTTAAATTAATTAGTTTCACCCTCGAAGCACATTGTGAATGTATTCGATGAAGATTCTCTTGCAAAGTTTAAATCTAATTGTTCACTATATAAAGAGAATAGTACGAGATAATATATCTAATATTTGTGGATAACAGAATTTTAACAAAGACATACACTATTTGAAAAATTAATAATATTCATTAATTGTTGTTGACGTGATAACTTTTTAAAAATATCGATGAACAACGGCTGCATACTAAAATGTCACTTTCCCACTCGAGTTCTTACATAGTTTGACTTATCTTGAACACTCCACACTCACTCATACACACCAATGACATTCAAATATTACACATCTGTGATAAAAAACAAAATTTAGATTTCCCTGAAGAAATTGAAATTAAAAGACATCTAGTAGATCAAAAATATAAACAAATCTTGGAAGTTCTCTACTATTAAATTGTTTACTTTGAAGTCTTCATTTTATACATCGATAAGACATTATTGTAACATAAATATATTAAGTTATTGTAAAGATCAGCATGACATAGTTTTTTCCTGGTTTTTTTATATCATTGCACAGTTATACTGATCTTAGAGGGAAATATATCCAGGATAATCCCTTAGGGCTAATAGTAGGGGCTAATAGTAAGGGTTAGTACAATAAATTTCTTTAAATAAATAATAATTATAACCGATAAATTTATAAAATAATAAATTAAATAAAATAAATAAATTGATATTGATAACACAAAGTAATAATTATAAAACCGTTGTAATCATATCACTTTTATATCTAATTATTATTATTATAAAAATAATTATAAATCAATTTATGATAATTGTTAAGGATAAGTTAGTTGAATAATCAATAATAAAATGGAAATAAACAATTAAGAATCAATGAAATAGTAAATATTATTAAATATTAATCACTATTAATAATAATTTTTATTTATAGCACGTACAAATAGTAAACCGCCAGACAACCATTTTATTTCTTAGAATTTATAAGATGTTATTTATAATAACTAGTATATTTTTGGTTCTTGCTTCACAGTATTTGAAAAATATATTTTTTAAAATCAAATTTACTCGTTATTCCTATAATAATTATGTAATTTAAAAAAGTTTAATGAAGTCAAAACAAATTAAGTTAAGACATTTTTATGAATTAATTAATTTTACCTATTTAATATTTTGTAATAACATATCCCCTATATTACATTAAATATGCATGCCAATGTACTTTAGATTCGAAGTTAACATAAAATTTGGTAAAAGATTTAACAAAAATGATATAAAAAACGCAGATTTCCAAGTTTTTTTTTGTTTACTGTCTGTTGTCTGGCGGCCATCTTGACCTCTTGACCAATCAAAATGCAATTGTCAAAAACAAATAATTATAGCAGACTTACATTTTGCATTATTTTGTTCAGTATTGCGTGATATTTTGACGAAGTCAGTGTTTGTATAAATTATTTGAAAAATAATTAACGTGTTTACGTGAATTTTGAACTAAATAGTGCCCTTGTTTTGATATCAACACAAATAATATTCATATATATTATTGGGTGAGTTTTGATTTTATTCTAGACATATTTTAATAATTTATAATATAAATTTAAAACAAAGTGCTTTAAATTAAATTAAAAGACTTCTTTACATTTCTAAAATGCATATTACTTTTATCATAGCCAAATTTATATATTAAAATGTATTTTATTTCCCCACCACGTATAATGTGAATTAATTTAAATCATTTAAATACTGCAATATTCTTGTGACGGAAATAGTAAGTTGAATTTCGCCGACGAAAGTAAAATAACTACACTGCGCCTTCAGCTGTTGCTAACTAAAAAACAAAGTATGCGCATTAGAGTTTTTTATTGACCGTTGATTGTATTAATTTGCCGTTAAGATTTAAAAAAGATATGTTTTTTATTGAAAGAGTTAATAAATTTAATAATAATCATTAAAACAAAATGAAATGTAAACTAAGAAAATTTTGCAATTAGCTCTAAGTTCTTATCCGGTATTTTTGAAGTGATAACCTCTAATAAATCTGTAAACACAGAATGAGTAAACGAAAAATGTCTGCCCGATCCTGAACGAGCTAACACGAGCAGCCGAATCGTCGGATTTTGCGTAGTTATGTCTTCTTGCGTGATTATAAATCAATAAATACAATATTAATTTTAACTATAAAAAATTATTACTATTAATTTTAAACGATATAGTTATAAAATATTAATAAAAATAATAAATTAATACAGGAAACATTTAATAAAATTAAATAAGCGGTAAAATAAATAATAATAAAAAAATATGAATTATAATAAATAAGTACTAATTAAAAACAAATTGTTTATTTATTTATAACTACCAAAATATATCACCAGACAGCTAAAGCTAGTATAAGGTGAATATACATACATTCAAATAAATATTAATACATAAATGAAAACAAGAAACAAATTTTGGAACAAAAAAAAAGAATACATAATTTCAAATTTGATTTTAATCATTTCTAGGTTCTAATAAATGCTTTTTTTAATTTTCTTTTAAAAATTTTATTATCACAATAATTTTTAATGATTTGCGAAAGTTTTATAAATTGTTTTACAGAATCATTAATAATTTATTACCTACTAAATTTGTTTGAATGCTAACCTTATGAGTTAAATTTCTATTTCTTGTGTTAGGTTATGAATTTTTTTATTATCAGTGACAACAGTATTACATTTTGGTTTATTTTTAATAACTTTGAATGCAAGTTTACATTTTTCAAAAGTACACAATTCATAAATATTTATTATACCTAATTGCTTGTGTAATTTTTCTGATGAAATGGTAATCTAAAATGGGTTTTCAAAGCTTCATTTTGTAGTTAATACAGTGTGATTGATTAGTGTGAGGATGCTCAGTAGATCTGTTATAGTAAAAAATACAAAAAAAAGTTATAGAAAAAAGTTGTAGGCAACTTTAAACTCCACATTTTAAAATTAGTTACAATCTTACAGGGTGTTCCATAAGATGGTGGCACACCAAACTTAAATTTTTTTAAATGGAACACCTTATATTTTATTTTAAATTCGAAATCTGAATCACCTCCACATCACAACAATGTATATGTTATACCGGGTATTTAAAAAGTTATAACCAATATTACCTGAAAATCGTATCATTTTTAACTCCCTGTATAATTCAAAAAGAGTATAGGAGAATTGATCTATTGCAGCCATAGTTTTTTAATAATTGTTAAAAATTATAAAACATATTCGTTTTTATAATATTAGATAAATTAAATACAGGGTAAGTCAAAATGCAAGTACATTATTTTCTAGGTAATTTTAAATAGAACACCCTGTATTTTATATCACTATCGAAAAGTACTAGTATCATTCTTCAAATTTTATAAAGTACTCCCTATACCTAAAGTTATAAGTTTTCTAGATAATTTTATTTTTCTATCAAAGTATTAATTTGGTAGATATATTAAAGTTTACCAATAATTATTGTGAGTTTGCCATGATTGGTTTGTCAGAAACTGACAGTTTAAAATATGATATCATGTCTCTGGGCACATTAAACAGCTCGAATGAAATTTAAATTGGAATAATGTGAAAGAAACCAAATCAATTAAATATGACCAAATTAATAAAAAAACGAATCAAATTTAATATTATTTTGATTTCAAAACGCTTTAAAATAAATATCAACAAAAGTTTTTAAAAAACCATAGACGTAGATATATTATTTCTAAATATTTTGGACATATGTGTAAGTCTTTTACAGATATTTTATCTGAACCAGATGATTCATTTTTATCCAAATTATTTTAAGAAAAAACTATTAATTTGAGTTTTTTAAAACATTTTATTATATCAACATTTTTAATATTTTCAACCAACTTATTACCTATTAAAAAGTGATCATTAAGTTTTTCACAGATTTTCTTTTAATCACTAGTGACTTTATTATTTTAACATATAGTTTCAATTTCTGATTTATTAATAACTTTTCCTAAATTTTTGTTAATAATATTCCGAACTTTTTTAATGTCAAGCCCAACCTTTTCAAGCTGATTTTCTAAATGTCTAGTTTTTATTTTAAATTTTTATTTACAATAAGTAAGAAAAATAATTAAAATTAATTTAAATAATAATCACCTGAAAACTTATTTATATATTTTAATAATAATAATAATAATTATAAATGAAAAATTTATAAATTATTAAAATAATTAAACATAAATAATAATACTTATAGAACTCTTTTATTGATATTAAATTATTAATATTATTGATAATATCTATAATTATAAGTAATTAAAATTTATCATAATTTAATTATAATTGGAAAAATGAACGGCTTTAAGAATTGATTGATGCATTTAATCAACAAATTTCCTCGTTTTAAGTCTTTTGTAAAGCACTGATATATTACAAGCAACTTTACTTGTTTTATCGTAATTTTGGCTGGACGGCATTCTTTATTAATTCACAGTTATAGTGATCTAAGAGGTAAGTATATCCAGGATAATTCTTTTGGGCCATAGTCTTTGTGCTATTTGATCAAAATCCAATATGTTATAAAACAAAATGTTATCTATCTGTCAACCTGACAGTGAATTTTGTGCTCAAAACAGCTGATCTGATAATTGCCAATAAGGAGTGAAAGAAACCAGTATCAATCAATTAATTTAATCAATCAATTACAATAAACAATAATAATACAAAATCAACAAGAGTTTGACAAATTTTTATTCCTCTTCTTGTAAAAATGAGCATTTTAAAATTATTTATGGCTCTAACTTGTTAATGTAGCTCTTTTCACAGTGCCTGTAAGTTATAAGATTTGCCAATGTTTAATCATTATGGTTTTACCAAAAATTTCCGTATAATGTGAAACATAACAGTGATAAAGGGAATTAATAAACATTATTTGCCTCTATATACATACTTATTATACTTTATTACCGTGAGACAACCGCCACATGTTCAAAAGCAGGAATTATGCCGACACAAACAAAGTAAAATAGTGGAAAGTGTTTGACAAAGAAGATTGTAATTAAATTATTCGCGAACAGATTCCTGAAAGTTCAAAGAATTTATTACTAATAAAATTTCACACCTCTACTTTTAAACCAAAAAAATGCCATACTTTTGTCTAGTTACCATGGTAACTAAAAAATATATCTGCATAATTCTGGTGAAAATTTCCCACCTCTGCTTTTTAAGCAATAAGATATCTTAACTTTGACTAAGTAGTTAGTTAAGTGGAATTTTTTTTTTCTACCAGACAGCGAACCGATGTTTTTATCAAAGGTTCTTTTCTCTGATGAAACTATGTTTCTATTAAACGGTCAAAATTGTCGCTACTGGGCTACGAACAATCCACACTGGATGCACGAGTACGATACTCAATACCCAGAGAAAGTTAATGTTTGGGCGGTAATAAAAGGTGTCTTTCCAAATCGGTGGATAGGTCGAAGAGGAACAATAGAATGGCAGTCTAGGTCACACCTGATTTGACTCCTCTTGATTTCTTTTTGTGGGATACTTGAAAAGTAAAATGTACCAAAATAAACCAGAAAATATCAATGAACTTAAAGAAACGATACGTATTCAGGTTGCACAAATAACTCCGGAAGTTCTAGAGAAGGTTCAAAAACAGCTGAGGTACGTCTTTCTCACTATATTTTAGCTGAAGGCAGACAATTTGAGCACTTATTTTAGGTTTCTTTATATTTATTCAATTAGAATTCATAATAAATATTAATTGAAGTAATTAAAATGTTTTAATTTTTTAAACGAAAATAAACATGAATTATTTAGGCATATTGATATGGCTGAATAAGTTTTTAGGAGACCTTTCAAATAACATATTACAAAACCCACCTTTCCTTTTAAAAATTTTTGCGATGACGTCATCACGCGCACATAGATGACGTCAAAAATAAAAAAGTATCCTTAAGAATCGCCTATTTAAAAATAAAAATCGACCTGTTTCAGGATTTTTCCTTAAAGTAGCCGGTTTACGAAATAACGAATTTATTCCTTTCATTTTCACTACACTGTATAATTAGGAGAAAGTTGTAACTACTTTTGACGTACTTTAACATCCTCTGGAATACTTACAAATAGTTTTCGAGTTTTTGTCGACGCATTTGTATATTTTAAAACTGTATACTATTTTTAATCGATTTTGTTATAAAAATCACTGATATAATGCAAATAATCGCAGTTAAGTTTTTTATTTTCAAAAAATGTATTTAGATGATCTGTATCATAGATTAGAATGCAAGTTAGTGACGTGACATAACCTATTTCAGTGATATATTGTCAAAATACTGTTTTTGAATATTGAATGTTTTATTTGACATTTTCAGCAAATATGCACCAGAATTGAAGTAAAACATGTTTATAATGGGTTCTTTGAATTCTGCTACATAATATAAAACAGATTTCAAAAACCTGTCAAATAGCCTATTTGATAATATTAACACAAAAGATTTGTTATGTGTTTCAATATCCATGTTTTTTAATAGTAAAAAGAGTATGCAATTGGAAAAAGTACCAAGTGTAGTTTAATTTCTTTCGAGAGTTCAATTTTAGTATTTTCTGACTTTTCGTCTACAAAATAAAGTCGTCATTCAGCGTTTAATTTGCTATAACATATTCCTAATTTATTCAGTTGCTCTTTATTGCCTTTTCAGTAATCCTGTAGTGATGCGTAGTTTATTCCTGTTTATTGTGAACAGTTCTTTTGCTACTTTCTCAGATGGTTATTTTATGAATTTCTTCCTATGTATTTGGCTGGGGGTGTTAAATCACTGAATTTTACTTTTATAACTAACCCACACTTTTGACCATGAGCTAATAGAGCATTTAGAAATGTTCGGGTCCGTTAAGTGGAGTTTAAGCTCCTCGTCTTGCTAGTTCGCCTTGATTTCCTGGTACCTACTCCAGTATAACTCTGTATTGGGTTGCCAGTCTTTTAAGTTTTTCGCAGCAATCCCATATCAACCTGGATGACACATCGAAGCTTTCTAGGACTTTAAGAGCAGCTTGGATGTCGCTGTAGATTCTGATATGCATTGTATTGTAAGCTCTCATGTTATTTTCTCTTGCGCGAACAAGTATAGCATAGAATTTGGTTGAAACACAGTGTGTTTGTCAAGTGGAAAGCTATCTTCGTATCTACCTGACTTGCTGTACATTTCCGCTGCAGTACCGGGCATTCTTTGATCTGTCTTAATTCATTCCTACTTAGAGGAGTTGTTTTATCCTTCTTTAGTACCTTCTCCTCCTCATGTACCTAGTCTATCTTACTAAACACAATAAACAATGAAACGATTGACAAAAAATTATTCTTTACAAAATATCTTTGTTCAACCCCTGTAAATAATCGGAACGTAAATTATATAACTTCATAAAAACTCATACGTTAGCCACATAATGTTTTAAATGAGTTAGTTTAAAAAACTAAATCATTTAATTGCTTTGTTACACGATAACACGATTCTTCCGAAACAATTTGCTTTAGCAGCTTTTTCCCGATTTTTTTACATTAACAAACAAAAACAAAAATTTTACTTCCTTAATAGTGTTGTTCATTTTAAACTTTAACCATAAATGTTAAGATAATTTACTTAAACTCCTTCAACTTTCAGAGTAAGGAAATTTCTAGTATAATTTTGAAATATTGATCTTGTATTAGTTTTGTAATTGATCGGTAGTTTCGGATTGGAACGATACATTTTCCATATCATTTGCATTCAGTGACATCTTGTAATAACTCAATTTAATGCCTGCATTTCCCATATGCATTTCAGCTTTTAATATACAGGGTTGCGAAGAAGACTGGAAACAAGACTTTGAAACGAATAAACTTAAAATTGTGATATTTTGGGAAACTAATTGGCATTATACTTTGCATTTTTTACACTACAATTTAACATATAAATCTAGAAAGTTCTCCACTTTTAAAGTGTTTGCTTTGATTGAGTCTTCATTTTATACATAGATAAGACGTAATTGTATCACAAATATATTAAGTTATTGTAAAGATCAGCATGATATAGTTTTTTCCTGGTTTTTCTATATTATTGCACAGTTATACTGTTCTTAAAGGGAATTACATCCAGGATAATCCCTTAGTGCCTTCCATATTAGTCTAGCCTAAATAATACAGGTAGCTACAAACAAACAAAATGTAACTTCAATATGTTAGATAGATAGATGTTTACGAGGTGGCCAGAAGCCTTTTCCACTGCGACCTTTTCAGATCTATTGTGGTCCTCGAAAAACTAGATTACATCCCCCAGTCCGACTCTCTTAACGAAGTCTATAAGCTTTGAGACTGTAACCTTCATGTAGTCCCTTGCCAATGGATATTCTTCTCCTAAAGTCAGGACTTTAGACCCCTATGACCTGGTACCCAAGCTACCGTAACCTTGCTACGATCCCCCAGAGTATTCAGAGCATGCACACAGTCCCATACTAGCCTAGAATGGACCTCTACAGAATCTAGTGCCCTTAGCACCGCCTGACTGTCTGTGAAGATGGCTATTGAACGGTACGTCCTATCCAGCCTTTTAATTTCTTCTACACAGTAGTGAATTGCCGTAATTTCTGCTTGAAAAATCGTGGCATTTTGGGATAGACTTACTGGGAATGTTATCCATTGTTTCCTTCCGACTACGCCGGCTCCCACGCCATACGGCGTCTTTGAGCCGTCCGTGTACCAGGTTGACTCCGCCTCTACGGGTACACCTTTTTCCCAGTCTTCCCTACCTGGTATAACTATTTTAAATTTATTGGCAAATCTATATCTCGTGACTGTTGCGTCAATGGGTTGCCCCAAAATGCAGATAGCCCTAAACACGGTTGAAATTGGTGTAAGCGAGAGAGACTAACAGTCAATGCTCAAAAAACACAAATTATCAACTTCACGAAAAAGACAACATTGGCCGGTCTAAAGCCACTAACACTGGGGGGAACAGTGATTCCAGTTGTCAAAGACAATAATATACCTAGGAGTATTCCTAGATCAAAGACTCTCATGGAACACACACATACAAAAAACCACGCAGAAAGCTATATTGTCCTTGGGCAGATGTAGACGAATGTGTGGAAAAAATTGGGAGCTTAACCACAAAATGACCATATGGTTATATACAAGGGTTATTAGACCCATAATAACCTACGGGTCAGTGGTATAGTGGACAAAGACACAGCAAACAGGAGCAGTAAGGCTGTTAAGTAACATACAAAGGTTAGCTTGCCTGTGCGTTACGGGGGCATAAAAACTACTCCTTTAGCTGCACTGGAAGTCTTGTTAAATATTCCACCACTACACACATATATATATATATATATATATATACAGGGCGAAGCGAGAGCAGCCATGCACAGATTAATACATAATCAGCAGCACATAAGCCAATCGCATGGGGCTGATTATGGTAAGCTAATCGAGGAACTAAAAACTTAAATATGTTAATCTGACGATGCCAATTCTAGCGAAACTGCTGTCATTTTTATTTGAAAGTGAAATTTTTAATATAACGTGGAAATTAAGTTTAAACGAATGGTTTTTTATTATTCTTAGTAAGATGGAGTAAGGGATAAATTTAATAATTTAAAAATAAGTCATTTATTAATTAAGTATCATTATTTATTAATCAATTTATAATTAATGATATGTACAAGAATAACCAATTAGAATATCGTCACATCTCTGTTACTCTTAGCAGGAGTAAGTGCGCTTACTATTGCATTCGATATTTTATTCTAAATTTTTGACACACTCGGTGAGTTCTAAGATTTTTATATTTTACGGGCCAAGTTAAATTTTGCAAAAGTGTTACATTTAAAGCCAATCCTGCTAAAAGTCCTGACAGTCCCTTAAAATAATATTAGGTAATTCTTGAACCATTATAATTCCAGAAAATTCTCTGTGTGTTCTCTTGTGTGACGGCTACAATTCCACTCCAAAATTACATTTGATAGAGGATAGATTAAAAAGCACCCACAAATTGAATAAAAGATTAGTTTACAAAAGAAGACGAATATAATCATGTCTTTTAGTAACTAACATTTATCATTTTTTCTAAGGGATTATATTAAATTAAATTTTATCTTTACAATTATATAACAAATAGAGCAGCTAAACCACATAAAAAATATGAACATTAAGCTCTAAAGTGTATCGTAATTATGTTGCTGTAGTTTCCGGCCTTTTAAATGGCTTTCAAATAAATTCTGCAAGTAGTCAACGTTTTCATCTTTCTAGCTTATTCAGTTGTTTTGAATTACATTTTTAACCATAATTTACCTCTTATTTATATTTAAGTCTCTCAATACTAATGAAGGTAATTTAAAGTTTGAACTACTGGCGATGTTTACGTATTTGTAAAAATGGCGGAATAAAAAAAATCATGAAAATTATTAAACCCAACGTTTAGTACTTTGTGGACTAATTCTAGTATTCTAAAAACAGTTTCAATTATATAGGATTATTTTTTCTCACCTGACAGGGTAATAGAACTGTAAAAAATTCAATAACAATATTGAACAATTAAACAGCGAAAATAGTGAAAAGTAAAATAGTGAATATTAGTGAAAAGATAACGATAAATTATTAAATAAAGTGGTTTTTGTACAGAATGGTTCAAAAAATAATCTTCTCAAATACCATTCATCCTGTAAAATTTTAAGAACTCCTGGTATATTACCTTTGATAAAACCACTAGTCGTTTTACCAGTAATGGTAAAATCATAGAACTATAAAAAATTCAATAACAATATTCAACAATTAATATTCTAGTTTATAGGTAACTAAAAATCAACATTCATTTATATTATCTAAATATTCTAAAATATATTTTGTTTATTATCACAATTCAATTCATCTAAACGACTAAATTTTCTTTTAATATAATTATGTAAATAGCTATAAAAATAAATATTTATTTTAATTATAACTGTGTTTTTACGGTACTAACGACAGCTGACAACTGTCAATACTATCTATACTGCGTACGAAAAGTATACACTTTTTACTCTGACCTGTCTTTTCATACTGATAAATATACCAATAAAATAAGGTAAGAGTAAAAAGTGTACACTTTTCGTACGCAGTACTAGTGTACAGGTTAAATCATTAGGAGGGGTAACAGCTTCCTTTGACTTTTTCGTTTCCCTTACCTCAGTTGCCCTTTTCTCCACAGCGAATGTCGTTACCCCTCCCATTTACTTATCCTGCTAAGCCGTAGCAGTAACCTTGAGAATATTTGTTAAAGTTATTAAAAGATCCAAAAATTATGACTATTTTCTCTTAAAAAACAATATTTTTGTTAAATATTATTATGTGTCAACCCACTTTCTTTCTGTCTCTTGATTATTAATTAAATACACGTAATTTGAATTTAAATCTTCTGTCATCTTTACTTTTTATAATTAACAGCGAAAATAGAATAAGTGAAAACATATCGTGGAATTAATAAATAAAGTGGTTTTTGTACAGAACGGTCCAAAAAATAATCTTCTTAATTACGTGAAAGGTTTACCTATGGATACATTTTCATTTTCCATACTCAAACTTATATTTCAGAAAAACCACTCAAACAAACTAAATAAGATAAAATCACTCGGTCAACGGACTGGTGATTTTCCCATCACATCCCAGTTTGTTTTCGTATTTTTGCCAAATAAAATCTTTTTCGTTGAAACTAAAAAAAAATAAAATATTTTAGGACTCGTGGTTATTACCTTTCATAAACAAAAATCAAATTTAATATCAATCTAATCAATTTAATCAATGACAAATATTTATTAACACAATAACTTAATTTTTCAACCAATTACACAGAATTATTAGAACAAATTAATTTTAATTTTATTAATATTGCTATTATACTTTACACTATTGGCTTACCAACGTGGGACATACATTAAAAATATTTTTCGATAGTTTTTCACGGAATAAAAGTTTTTTTCAGAGTATAAAATAAAACTAACATATAAATCAAGCATTACTTTTTTTTTCAAAATTAAGAGTCTCATATACAGTGTGGGCCACAGAAAACAGTCCACCTCGATATTTGGCAGTATTTATTAAATTTTAAGAAAATGAGAAAACAGGTCGATTTTTGTTCCAAGGGGGACACATTTTTACGATACTCATATCTGTCATTTGTCAACCCTCTCCCTTTCACCACCCCAACCCCTTATTTTTAAATAGGGAATGTACCATGTGCGGCATATCATTAGAAAGGTATTTAGATGGAGAATCCAGATATAACGATTTTTTACGTTTTTTTTTATATTTGCACTGATTTGCAAAAAAGTCTTAATTCATTTAAAATACAACACCTCTTAAAAATGTAAAGTAACGCATATGGTTTGTCATTTTTTCTGTAATATTTATTTATTTATTTATTTACATTCAAACAGGTAAAAACCTAATTACATGAATGTACCTAATTATATAACATAATTTAACAATAACAATTGACTACCACTAGATAAACCCCAGAGGAGCAAAGGACAACACTGATCATTAGTTTTGATAAATATTATATATGTATATCTTACTACAAAATTTGGCAAGTTTCGGTAATATTTTTGGTAACATTAAATTTTGTTTTGCAGTCATAAAAAGTATTCAAAATATTCATATAATAACTTTCTGAAGATGTTTTCTTTCACTGTAAAATCTAAGTTTTTTTGATAGTTTATTCTATTTGCTAGCATAAGCATAGTTTTGACAGGAGAACGTGCTGATATTTGGGTTGAAGAAGATGGTATCCTGAACATCAGTGGGAATCGAGTATAAAACGTTGGTATATTAAAACTTACTAAACTTAAAATTTTTTCATCGTTAATTTTAAAATTAAGTATTTTAAACAAAAATGTCATTAACATCATTTTATGCCTAACAATTATTGAAGGAATATTAAATTCCTTTCTAAGTTCACTAGTTCTGGTAGTTAAATAATTTGGCCACTTTTTTTTCCGGAAATACAGATATCTTAAGAATTTATTTTGGATTTTTTCATACAACTGGAGGTATATTTCTGGTTGCGATGTTAGCAATATTGCTCCAAAATCTAATTTTGACCTAACTGGTGTAAAGAATAGAATTTTTAAAGATAATTCATTTGTAAAATGAGAAGTGTTTCTTATTATAAAACCCAAATTTCTATTACAAGCCTTTACTGTATTTTCAAAATGTTCTGCAAAAGATAATTTACTGTCATAGGTTAGTCCAAGGTCCTTTATAGTTTCTTTTCTTTCTAGTATTTCGTCTTTCATACGATATTCAAATTTTATAGGCATTTTATTTAAAGTAAAGCTAACAACACAGCACTTTTTTATGTTAAAATGCAAATTATTTCTTAAACTCCATTCATATATATTGTTTAGATCTTTTTGCAGTGCGATGCAATCTCTAATATTATTTATGGTTTTATAAAGTTTAAAGTCATCTGCAAAAAGTAGATTTCCAGAATATTGGAAGTAAATAAAAACAAACAAATATTGTAATAGCAATAAATTAATTGTAATGTAAGAAAATTAAATAAATTAGAAGTTATAACACATTAAACTTACTTAAATTAATATTAAATTATTTAATTATATGTTCAAAATGGTGTCCATCGACTTCCATACAATTGTAGAGCCGCTGCTCGAAATTACGTCGAACGTCGAAGCATTTAGGCTGCATTTATGTACTACGTCGTCTAGTTCTTCCAATGAAGAGGGTTCGGTTTTATAAATTTTGGTCTTTAAATAACCCCACAGAAAGAAATCCAGGGGTGTTAAATCGGGGGATCTTGCAGGCCATTCAATAGGGTATCTCCTTCCAATCCATTTACTTCTGATATGACAGAAAAAAATGACAAACCATAGGCGTTACGTTACATTTTTAAGAGGTGTTGTACTTTAAATGAATGAAGACTTTTTTTGCAAAGACGGTGCAAATATAAAAAAAATCGTAAAAGAAAAAGAATGTCTGGACATTCCATCTAAATACCTTTCTAATGATATACCGCACATTTTCTTAAAATCTAATAAATACTGCCAAATATCGAGGTGGACTGTTTTCTGTGGCCCGCACTGTATACATACAGTTTGATAAATAATTTTTTTAATTCGTCCATGGTACAGTTAAAATTTAAATTTAAATTACTTAAATTTTGCACAAATAAATAACGAGTTTTCTGTGCTTTTTAAAAAGAAAAAAATTAAAATTGAAAAAATCATGTGCCAATAATCTCCTAGAAGAGTTTAAAATGCCTTTTTTAGTTGTGACCTTGTTCTAGAAATCACATTTCCGATGGAATAAATTTGTGTTCTACAATATAATAGTTTGCCGCTATGCGCACACATAGACAGTTTCCAAAGCCAACAAACTTGTTGAATATATTTGTTTGTGTATGCATAGACGGTTTTCCTTGGAGGATTTCTTACTAATCCTAATCCTGGTAAAGTTTGCTTTGTATCGCAACTAGGTTAAGACATGAATAAAATTTCGCCACATAAAGTGGATCTCCAGAGGTTAACAATAATACTTAAGCCAGTGAGCATGGTGTTTCTTCGAGACTTAGTTAAATCTAATAATTTCATGTTTTCTAATAGAATATGTGATCAACGAGTAGGATGGTCGTCGAAATTAATAATTATAACTAAAGATTGTTTAATTGGTTTAGATTGATTTGGTGCTGCGAACCTCGCTTCGCTCGGAACGCAGTGATTCTTTTGTTATTACTCAATTATGTTTAAATTTGGTATTAAGCCAATGTAAAAGAGACATTTTCCATCAATTAAAAAATTAACGCATCTGAGTTTTCAAGTCTTGGCAATTTCTTACGAGTTTATAAACATTTATGGAAGAAATTGTGTGATAAAAGTGAAGAATGTTATACTTAGAAAAATGCGGATGTGACAGAAGTTCCTTATTCTACCATAAGTGTTTACGAGGGTTGTCTGAAAAGTTTCCGACCTAACAAAGATACTAGACATTTTTTCTTCAAATTAATTTTTATTTTTCTACATAGTCTCCTTGTAAGTCTATACACTTCTCCCAGCGATGCTCCCATCTCTTCAACCCATCCAAATAGTACTCGGCGTCTTTCTCTGCAAAAAAGTTGTTTACGAAGATGATGGCCACCTCATTCGACAAAAATCTCTGTCCTCCGAGCGCAAGTTTTAGCTTAGGGAACAAAAAAAATCGCTTGGGGCTAGATCTGGTGAGTAAGGAGGGTATGGTCAAGCAGTTTAAACCGTAATTTGTGGATTTACGCCATGGCAACCGCTGAGGTGTGAGACGGCGCATTGTCTTGGTGAAACAAAATTCTTTTTTTCTGTAAATGTGGCAGTTTTTCCGCAATTTCTGCCTTCAGCTTGTCAAGGAATGATGCGTAGTATGCTTCTGTAATGGTTTTTTCTTTTTTAAGATAATCGATTAAAATAACTCCATGACTATCCCAGAAAACAGTTGCCATTACTTTCCAAGCCGAAGGAACAACCTTTGCTTTTTTTGGAGCCGATTCTCCCTTCGTAGTCCATTGTTTTGACTGTGTTTTTGTTTTTGGTGTATCCAAGTTCCATCTACAGTAATTTATCGGCGCCAAAACTCTGATTTATTGCGCCTAAACTGCGCCAACAGAGAGTTGGAAATGTTCATTCGAACACGTTTTTGGTCCAAAGTGAGCAAACCCGGCACCCAACGCACGGACAGCTTTCTCATGCCTAAATCTTGATTCAATATGTGACAAACATGTTCTTTGGACATGTTTATAGCCTCTGCTATCTCCCTAATTTTAATTCGACGGTTGTCTAGCACCATTTGGTGAACTTGAGCGATATTATCGTCAGTGGTTGCAGTTTTTGGACGTCCCGAACGTTTATCGCCACCCAAGCTGGTACGACTACGTTTAAATTCAGCAGCCCAAAATTTCACGGTGGTAAATGATGGTACAGAGTCCCCGTACACAGCGTCCAACTGGTCTTTGATTTGCGTAGGCTTATTGTCTTTCAAAAACAAATATTTAATGACAGTTCGATACTCGATTTTTTCCATTTTCATAAAAACACTCACATCGATTCACTCAAATGATTATCAAACAACAACTGCGCGGCGCGTCCAAAATGGCTGAAATTTTAGTGGGTACCTTTCAAAGCATGCGCAAATACATTCCCCAACTTTTGTTTACGTGTGCGGCCATCTTCATGTTGAGGTCGGAATTTTTTCAGAAAACCCTCGTATATTGTAAGGAATTAATAATTATGGAAATAATATTAAGTAATTGTTTAGTATGATTTAAGTTTTTTTGAAATTTTTCGGCCAGCTCAATAGAATGAATTTTAATTATTAAAAAAAAAATTGAAAATTAATTTTAAATAATAAAAATCAAACATTTGCATATTCTCAATTATTTCAGCTGCGTTTTATTCCATATAAAAAAAATAAGTGCGCAGAATCAGCAGATGTTCTCAATTTTTCGAAAATCTCAAAGTAGCGCATTCAGAAATCTAAATTTACATTTATCGCTTAAAAAAAATAAGGTTCATTACTTACACCTAATTTACAATTAACAAACGATTATTAAATATTCAAGAATAGTATATTATGCAATAAGCATATAATAGCCATTACATGCGAGTAGAATACTATACTTTGTTGAGACTTTCAAATAAAATTTACTAGTAATTATAAAAAATCTTTATTTTATGAAGTAAATTACAATGTCGTAGCAGCATTATCATTTGAGTTCATACTTAAATTACTCCGCATTTAAGTCAGAACTATCAAAAAGCCAATATTTGATTTTCATGTAAATATTGCTTTTGTTTGATTTTTAAGTTTTTAACACATATTTAACACATATTTTAGGACAAAATTATATTTTTATTTTGTTAAATACTCCTTATTTAGCACTATTTAGCAAAATTACAAATCAAAAAGACTGCAAAGACAAAGAAAATTGCAGAATAGCGTGTAAATAAAAGTTCATATAAAATACTCGTATTGAATAATATTCGTGTGTCAAAGTACATTCTGTATAGGCAATACTTATTACTCGTGTGTGTATTGGAGTGTATGCTACCGTGTTATGAACAAATAATATTCTCATACCAAGTTTAAACATACGTGCTGTTTTGACGTCATACAGTGTATAAAGTTTCATTATTCACTAGTGAATAATGAGTAACATTATTCTTGAGCAAGCACATGTATAATTAAGGTTTTATAGTACGGTCGTGGACAAAAGTACTTTATCAAACTTGCCATTTTGCATTTTCAACAAAAAACTGTCACTCAGATAAATTTTTATTAATTTGATATTATAGCTATTTAGATTTACAATCTATGAATATTACCTTTTAATTAAAATTGTATTTAAAAGATCATTACAATTTTTTTACTTACCTTAGTGTTTTTAACATCTAATTGGCGGATAAAATAAAATGTAATTAAGTACTTGGCCAATAATTTTATATTACACTTAAGGCGCAAACACATCGACAGCAAGTACTGCGGCTCGATTTTAAACAATCATTAATTATAATGACATTATTTCTAACTCTCTATCATAGATGGTGTTAGCGTTATTAAATGTATGGGTGTGTGCCAGTAGCTTAGTTTGATGGCTGTATTAACACCACAAATATTTATTACCAACTGTCAGATCTAATTACTTTATTTAAAAATAAAATATACTTTTATAATATGTAGTATTATTATTACAACGTGTGTATCTGCTATCTTCTTCTTTTCATCTCTCCTCCCCTCTTCTTCTTTTTTTTCTAGCCTTCGCCCTTGTGGCCTTCAGCCCTAGTCATCATCTTGTTTCGGCACTAGTGTCTGCTTTCTGGCGCGTTTGATTGGAACAGCCACATGTACTCCCTCCCTAGTGACCTGGTGAGGCTGGTCACGATTGGAATCGCTGACAGGAGCAGGAAAAGTTTCCTGGAAGGTGATTTTTTTGGAGTAGGTTTTGAGGGTTGGTACGTTGTCAGCAAGAGGATGAGTGTTTACAGGATCAGAGGAGTCATTGAGAGATATGAAGGCAGGTTTGAGTATTTCTGTTGAAATGCATGCTTCTTTCCCATTAATGAGGATCTTGAATAGGTGATCATTGATGCGTTCAATGACAGGATATGGTCCTTGATATGGTGGTTCTATTGGCTTCCTGACTGAATCTGTTCTTAGGAACACATGAGAACAATCTTGCATGTTTTTTAGTTGAAACATGTTTTTCTTCTTAACATGGTGTGCCGTTTGAACTGGACGCAGCTTGCGAATATGTTCTCTGAACTTTTCTAAAAACATCTGCGGATCTGCTGGCATCTCTTCATTTGTAAAAAATTCTCCGGGCAGTCTCAGTGTGGTACCATATACCATCTCTGCAGGGCTACATTGTAAATCCTCTTTTATTGCTGTTCTGAGTCCTAGAAGTACTGTTGGAAGTAGCTCAGGCCATGGATCATTTGGATGACACATCAATGCTGCTTTTAGTGTTCGATGCCATCTCTCAACCATGCCATTTGCTTGTGGATGATATGGAGATGAACGAGTTCTCTTGATTCCACTTAAGTTGGTAAGTGCAGTGAAGAGTGTAGACTCAAATTGTGTGCCTTGGTCTGTAGTAATCTGTAGTTTCTGCTGTTATGTCTTTGAGGGGAATGGCTTCTGGCCATCTGCTAAATCTGTCAATTATGGTAAGACAATAACGGAATCCTTGAACTTCAGGTAGCACTATAATGTCGATGTTGATATGATCAAACCTGTTATGTGGAATTTCTATGTGATTCGGTGTGAGTTTATTGTGCCTTTGAACTTTGGCTTTTTGACATTGTAAGCAATTTCTACACCATTTCAGTATGTCTTTTTTCATGCCAGGCCAAACATACTTTTGTCTCACCTGTGTGCTGGTAGAACGGCCCCCTGGATGTGATAAATTATGCACTGAGTGGAAGATGTCTTCTCTTAGTTCTTTTGGAATATATGGTCGCACATAACCTGATGATACATCACAGTATACATGAGTAGATCCATGAAGAGCAACTTTCTGTAGCTTTAGAGAATTGTTCCTCTCAGAATGTCTTGGAGTTCAGTATCTTCATCTTGGGCAAATTTGAGATTATCTGCACTAATAGTAGTAGGCATTGCAATGGTGTTTAGCCTGGAAAGTGAGTCTGCAACTATGTTGGATTCTCCAGCAAGATGTATTATGTCAGTGGTGAATTGGGATATGAAGTCTAGATGTCTTAATTGCCTTGGTGATGCTTTTTCTGGTTTTTGTTTGAAAGCATATGTTAGTGGTTTGTGATCAGTCTTAATCACAAAGTGACGAGCTTCTAAAATGCATTTGAAGTATTTTATTGCAGCATATATTGCTAATAGTTCTCTATCATAAGTGCTGTATCTGCATTCTGTCGGGCTTAGTTTTCTTGAGAAAAAACCTAATGGTTTCCATATTCCATCCTCTTTTTGTTCTAGTGCTGCACCAATTGCTTTGTCTGAGGCATCTGTGACTAATGCAAGAGGTTTGTCTATAGAAGGATATGTTAGTAGTGTAGCATTGGCAATGCTTTGTTTGCATTCTATGAAAGCTTGTTCAGATTCTGGAGTCCAGGGAATAGGACGCTTGTCATTTTTCTTAGAGTTTTTTAAAAATTCATTCAATGGAGCTTGAAGATCAGCTGCATTTCTTATGCATTTCCTGTAGTAGTTGATGATACCCAAAAATCTTCTCAATTCTTTGACTGTTTTAGGTTTTTTGTACTCTAGTATTGTTGTGACTCTATCTGCTGGAGGTTGACATCCATTTTTATTAACTGAATAGCCTAGGAAGGTGACTTCAGCTTTACCAAATTGACATTTGTTAGTATTAATAGCTAGGTTGTGATGAGCTAGTCTTTGTAAAACTGTTCTTAGATGCTCTTGATGCTGTTCAGGGCTCTCAGATGCAACTAATATGTCATCTACATAACAAAATACATAGTCTAGACCTTGAAATATGTTGTTAACATACCTTTGAAATGAAGGTGTTGCATTTTTAAGACCATATGGCATATATAGGAATTCATATAGTCCAAATGGAGTTATGACAGCTGTTTTGGCTATGTCTTCTTCATCCATTGGTATTTGGTGAAATGCTCTGACAAGATCTAGTACTGAGAATATTGTTTTTCCATGTAATTGTTCAGAAAAATCTTGAATGTTTGGAACTGGATATCTATCTGGGATTGTTTGAGCATTGAGTCTTCTGTAATCACCACAGGCTCTCCAACCACCTGATTTCTTTGCTACCATGTGGAGAGGACTGGCCCATTGACTATTAGAAGGTCTACAGATACCTTTGTCTAGCATGAATTCAAATTCTAATTTAGCTTGTCTTAGTTTTTCACCTGTTAGTCTGCGTGCTTTTTCTGCTATCGGAGTACCAGTTGTGATTATTCTGTGTGTAACATTTTTATCAACTCTAGTAGGATGTTCTTTCATGGTTGTTACTTCAAGGAACTCTTTGAGCAACTCTTTATACATGGAGCTGTCAGATATTGTAGAAATGTTGAAAACTTTAGTTTCTGATATTTTACCATTGGTGTACAGTGTTGTGGTAGCATCTAGAAGTTTCTTGTGTTTTAGGTCAATCAGTAGATTATGTTTTGTTAGAAAGTCTGCTCCTATTATAGGTGATTTTACATCAGCAATAATAAAAGGCCATTTAAATGGACGTCTCAGCCCTAGGTCAACTTCTAGTATTTTGTTACCATAAGTATTAATTATTGAATGGTTAGCAGCATACAGTTGTAGTTTAGCAGGCATTTTGCATTTTGTAATACTTTTTGGCAGCACAGAGACTACTGATCCAGAATCAATTAGAAATTGTATTTTTGTGTTTTTATCTTGGATGTGTAGACGGTTTTCAACTATGCTGGAAGGATTTGTTTTGTTTGTTGTGCTGTCATCAACTGTTGTGCTTGCTGATGACAGCTGTATTAGTTTAAAGAGTCTTCTGTGATAAAGCTACATGGCTTTGTACACTTTAGAGCTTTTTTACCAAATTTATTATGATAGAAGCACATATTTTTGTCCATGGAGCTTCTTCTTGAATGGCTTCTCCCTCTGGTGTTTGAATGAAGTTTGTCTAGTTTGTTGGAAATTTCTTTTAATGAGTTTTCTAACTGTCTATGAGATAGTTCTAATGTAGAAAGTCTGTTTTCTATATCACTGTTAGTTTTAGGAACATATGAGGTTGCCAATATTTGTTCAGAAGTGGAGTATTCCATTATTCTGTCAGCAATATCTGCTAGCTGTTCTAAATCTAAGTTTTTACTGGCTGCTAAAACACATTTTACTTTGTCAGGCATGCTTTTTAACCATAAGGAGCTAAGAACTTCATTATTGACAGAACCTGCTGCAGTGGATTTCATTTGTCTCAAGAGCTGTGATGGTTTTTTGTCTCCCATTTCTAGACCACTAAGTAATTTGTTGATTTGACGGTCTTTAGATTCAGTTATTCTAGATATAAGAGTTTCTTTTAGTTTATTGTATTTGTCTGTTGCTGGCGGTGACTCTAGGAAGTCTTCAATCTCAGCTATTGCATTTTTGTCTAAGTGTGCAAGAGTTATATGATATTTCATGTTATCTGACAAGACTCTTTGGACAATAAATTGAGATTCAGCGCTTGCAAACCATAGTTTAGGGCGCTCCGTCCAGAATGATGGTAGTTTGACTCTTTCTACAGATACTATTTGATCACTAACCTCGGTAGGGTTGATTGTCGATGGACTTTCAGTAGCCTGCATTGTGGCACGTGTTGTATAATCTTCAGTTGGCTCGGGGTCACCAATTATATGGGTGTGTGCCAGTAGCTTAGTTTGATGGCTGTATTAACACCACAAATATTTATTACCAACTGTCAGATCTAATTACTTTATTTAAAAATAAAATATACTTTTATAATATGTAGTATTATTATTACAACGTGTGTATCTGCTATCTTCTTCTTTTCATCTCTCCTCCCCTCTTCTTCTTTTTTTTCTAGCCTTCGCCCTTGTGGCCTTCAGCCCTAGTCATCATCTTGTTTCGGCACTAGTGTCTGCTTTCTGGCGCGTTTGATTGGAACAGCCACAAATGAAATTAATTTAAATAATAAAAATTCCAATCATTAATACAGAATGTTACAAAGTTTTATAAATAATATTGTATGAAATAAATTAAAGTTGTTGGAGTCGATTCGGTATATTGCAAATTACTTTCGGTAAACACTTTCTTGGTTAAATTACACAATTGATATATTTTCTTTTCTTATATCCCCGTTTAAATTGTGGCAAAATGAATTGGTTTCTTTTATTTGTACTTAGTAGTTGTTTAGTACTTGTTTATGATTACGAAATAATTGATTTTAAAATAAAAGTAAATGAATGGAAATTATTATGTGGAGCTTTTATGAAATAGAAATAAAAAACCGAAATATTTCAATAAACAAAGGAAAATACTACAATTGCGGTGGTAGGCTTTTGTGAGTTATAAATAAAACGTTGTGTGGTGTTTGTAAACATTTCAATAAAGCTTTTCCTAATGGAAAATCCTTGCGTCAAATTGGTGTTATATAAATATGAATGTAATAATATAAAAAGATAAATGGTTATTTTTTATAATCAAATGCTTTATACGTTTGTTAGTTGTTTTTTTTTAAATATAACGTATAATAATTTTATAGACGTATAAAAAGGTTTCGCAATATTCTCGAGAATTTTAAGATAGAACTTTCTAAACAAATTTATTGTCAAGGTCTTTAATGAATCCGAGACAATAGTTCGCTTTTCTACTGTGGCTCACATGGCATTTTTTCACTACTGGCAGTTTTATTTAAAAAAAAAAAGTTTATGAAACTCTTAAAAATTTTGGACGGGTCACCAGTTACTTCCGTTTCACATGACATGGCAGTTGTCCACGAACAATAACATATATCCAATAATTTTTGTTATGATTTGACAATAAGTAAGTTAAGAATAATAAAAAACTCTTCGTTTTAACAAAACTTCCACTATTTATTTAAAAAATTGCTTTTTTAACCTAAATGACGGCTGTTTCGCTGATTAATTGTCTTTAAAATGGACCCAGTCATATATTTTTTTGTTAAAATAGTATTTCTCTGATTTTACTTAAAATTGTTTTGCATGGGCCACGCCCATAATGATTTATGCGTAAATTGCTCATTTGGCCGTAAATAACATATAAATTAGTATATGCAGCTGTTTCTAAAAAATTTAATTAATCGTAGAATTAAAAAGAAAATAAGGAAATATAATATATTTTTTATATTTTGCACTTATAAAAATCTTCATTATAAAACGCATTTGCGTATCGTAATGTAACTTTTACGCACGCAAATTTTTGTTTTAAATGGTTTGCGACATGAGTGAAGTATCTAAAGGCAAGACTATTGACAATGACATTTGTGGCTAATAGCAATTTATTAATTTTATATTGTTCTTTAAGAAAGTATCTGTGAATATGAATATAATATTTTACTTATATCATATATTATTATTGGTATATTATTCATTTTAAAATATTTTAAAACATTAACATTTGATAATTTAAATGTCACAACTGTCAAATTTTATAAATTACACAGTGCTGCCAACATACTTTTTAAAATAAAAATTTTCGTAATTACATGAAAATAAAAAATTAATTTAAAAAATGGTTAAAAGGGCAAAATATAAAAAATATTATAAACAACTTATTTCATATGGCTGTTGTGACACTCGTTCTTTAAAAAACTCATCGCTTCGCGATTCGTTTTTTAAACTTGAACTCGTGTCATAACAGAATTCCATATGAAATGCGTTGTTTAATATACTATTCAACTTACTATACTTACTCTCGTCTACGACTGTAGACGAGAGATATTAAAAAATCGGTCTTACTGTGGCGATAGTTCGACTGAAAAAGCGAAGTATGAGCGTCTCAGTTCTTATTTATAAATAATTTTATGGTTTCTAATGATGATAATTTAAAGAAAAGTGACAGGGCGATAGACATGTTACAATCTCTATCAAAATGCATGAATAAATCAATTGATTTCCAGTTTTGAATAGGTATAGGTGGATAAAGAATAGTTTATTGCTCTACTAGGCATAAAATCACAAGATTTAATGCCTCGCTACGCTCGGCTATGAAACCAGCCAAGGCATTAAATCTGCTTTTCTGTCGTGTGAAACATAAAATTTTTATTCAAAATTGTTCCAATTCCACGCAAAATCGACTTTTTCATATTTAAATTGCGTTCTAATATCAATATACAAATAACTGAATTACTTTATCAAAGGTAACTGGGCCCTGCATTAATATGTTTACCGCTGATGAAGTTTGTTGAATATGTTTGTTTACTCTTTACTTTGTCATTGTCAATTTTGAAAAGTTATCATGTTAGAAATGGATTTAATGCAAAGTGAGGAAGAATTAATGCAATTAACACCACCTGAGATAAGAGACCAGGCGCGAGATGTGGAATTTAACCTTTTACCGGAAAAATCAACTATCATACCAGCAGATTCATGGAATAAAGACAGAAGAAAAATATAGATCTTTCTCTGAAGATGTGCTGATTGTCTATTTTTCCGATCTTTCACAGAAAATAAAGCCTTCAACGTTATGGTCTACCTATTCGATGTTGAAAACTACTCTAAACATAAAATTGTATATCCTCCCAAGGAGTC
This sequence comes from Ophraella communa, assembly GCA_035357415.1. Classification (NCBI taxonomy): domain Eukaryota; kingdom Metazoa; phylum Arthropoda; class Insecta; order Coleoptera; family Chrysomelidae; genus Ophraella; species Ophraella communa. Next base: position 30,906,166 of record CM068993.1, read on the forward strand.
GCCCTCCTAGGACATTGTCCATCCTGCCTTATCCAGGAAGGAAGACGGGTTACCAGGGGACATCTCCTTAATGTCGGCAGGTGTAGGCCAAGACTCACCGAACACACACTCTCTTATCGACGATAGCTTAGGACATTCACATAAGACATGCCTGACAGTTTCATCTTCCTGTTCACACATCCTGCATAGAGGTATGTCCACTAGCACCATAATATGGAGGTGTTTCCTTAGTTGACAGTGTCGTCAGAAATCCTACTGTTAAACGTAGGTTCTTCCTGGTCATCGCCAAATATTTATTCGTATCTAGCTTCTCAGGGTCGCCCAGGGTGATCCTGGCAAAACTGCATCCTTTGGTTTCATCCCACCTCTTAAGGGATTGAGTACGGGTGTAACGTTTGGCTAGTTCCGCAATTGTCGAAGTCGTCAAACCATGGGTGTCGCCTGGTCCCAAAGTTTTCATTCCAGCCGTCATCCTGGCCAGAGAATCAGCAATACGGTTACCTTTGCTCCTGTCGTGCCCTTTCACCCACCTTAGTACGATATTATTATCTACCGAGGCGTTAGCTAAATCTTGGTGGCACTCTAGTGCTAACCCTGAGATAATATGTTGTCTATTCAAGGTTAGCAGGGCTTGTCCACTATCAGTGCAGATTATTATGGTTTTGCCAGAAATTTCTTTTCTGGTTAGCTCTTTTGCGGCGATTGAGATACCAGTCAGTTCTGTTTGAACCACGCTGGTATTTTTTTCCATATTTTCCATATTTTTATCATATTCTCTAAAATGGATTGATTAATTTAGTTCTAATCAAATAGTCCCTGTATGTTTCTACCTTTGTTAATAATGAACAACTTTACTACCTCACTAAAAGTCAATAAAGTTAGGTTAAGAGGTTAGTAGCAAAAAATAAGTTTTGTTATTATTTGTTTGTTACAGCACTATTCCAACTAAATTTAACGTGCTTGTTGTGCTATTGTAGACAGATTGCTTTTGTTCCTAAGTTTCGTAAGTTCATATGAGTTAAGCATATGCCACTGGATACGTTGTATAATTAACTAACACAACAGGATGCAATCGTGTAAACTGGTGTAAAAACTTTGCAAATAAAAAATACAAAAAATATTGAAACAGTTTTACATGAAGACTGTACATTGTAGGCGACGAAATGTATGATCTTTTAGACCACGTCAAAAATATTTTTCTTGTACAATTATACTACAATTATACAGCAAACCTATTACCCTTTTTTGTGGTAGAATATTTAAGACAAAAACTTCTTACAGATTAATTGATGAAGAACTTATATTTATCATGAGAATTACATGATTAGTGCCGCTAAAATCAAATGGGCCTACATTTTTGTCAAATTTACTGATTTATGAGTACTTGTACAATCAGACTGGCACTCATTTTCATAAATAATAAAAGAACAAAAATAAATCAAGTTATGTTTATAGATTAACATAGGAATGGCAATCACAAATGATTTTAGACGTTGTTTTTTGAAAACCAGGTACAGCAACTGCTTCTGTAAGCAAAACCAAGCTTTAAGTTACTATTTTTAAACCAAAATTGCGATTTTTATTTGAATACAATGGTGGATCTAACTAACTTTCTATACAGTGTGTAAAAGCCAAATGGAATAAATTCATTATTTCAGTTACTGTACATATTTATAAAAAATCCCGAAACACGTCAAATTTAAATTATAACTTGACATTCTTTAACGTGAAAATGCAACCCCTACCTTCAACCCCCTTAGAATGACAGGTACAACCCCCAATTTTTTAAATGGGAAGTATAGGCTTGTTATCATTTGAAAGGTCTCTTCATTCTCTATTCAAAAATGTTATTGTTTTTAAATTTGATGCAAAAATTAACATAAAAAAAATTAAAATCATGTTGTCACCGAAATTCGCTAAAATATACTCGAAACTTATTACAATATACTTAAAACTTATTTCCCGTTTAGGTCTTGATAATGAGAAAGTGAACAAAAACCATAGCAATGTGGTTTTTAGATGGCAACCATTAAAAAACTTTAAAATAATGAATTTATTTCATTTGTCTTTTACACACTGTATATGAATCTGAGAAAAATAGACTGGTTTTAATTCGTGAGATTATAGTCCCAAATACCTTTAAAAAAAGATATACATTTACAAATTAAAGTAAAATTTACCGTTTAGGTAATTTAAGAAAAATATTTTAAAATGTTATAAAATTTTATTTTAGCTTATCACATTTAATCAAATTTATTATTTAATTTTCTCCAGTGTTTAGTCTGACATACATTTTATATAAAAGCAAACTTCAAATCCATTTCTGAGCACGTTTCCCAGAACTCTGGAAATATAATGTAATGAAGGCCTTTACTGATTTACGACTTCATTAAACGGTCCCATTAGAAAAGTGGCTATGCTTTATGTTGGTAACTTTCTGAGCAGACATTGTAAAGAATTTGATTAAAAACAGTTACGAGACCAAATACATAAGGGTCGATATAAATTAAAATAATCAGATATTTAATCCCCAATAAATAAAGTTTTATGTATTCAAACAAGTTTTAAATAATATGTTGATTTAAGTAAATTATTTTTAGTCTTATTTACTTTTTATAAGTAGGGTTGTTTTCTCAAAAACACGAAACAAATAACCTTGTAACAAAATTTCCTCTACTTTATTTCAAATTTCTTGTTTTATGAGTTGCCTGTAGTATTAAGACGACCAAGTACAATATTAGAGATTATATGTTATAAGCCCTAAGGGATTATCCTGAATTTATATTTCCATCTAAGATTAGTAAGACTGCGCAACAATACAGAAAAATCAGAAAAAAACCTATATTAAGGCGATCCTGGAATAAATTTAATGTATTTAGGATACATATTCAGGATTAATATAAAGTATAAAATCCCCTATATCGTCAACGGATTAATATTTTCATATGATATTGCTCACCCCCTTTTAAAAAGATCCAATGAATTCAAAAATGCTATCAGATTTAATGTACCATTTCCAGTTAAGCCAAAAAGACATATCAACTTTGTTATATTAAATAGAACATCATACATATTCTTACATTTTTAAATTCTTTGTCAAATTCTGCTTACAATAAAACTTTCAATTCATATTTTAATGGAATACCTGAGGTTTTAATCAAATCAAAGTAAATCATCCTTTTCCCAAACGTGACTTAGCAGATAAAGAAAGGAAAAGACTAATTTCACTGTCACAAAGTTATTTATTGATATAAAAAGTTGCTGTTACAAAGCTACTAGTTTCGGTCTAGTTAAAGACCATCATCATGCTAAAAATAAGAATACCATTGAGAAACATTAGACTTAACATGAGAGCAAGTTGAATAATCTTACCTGTACATAATACATAAAACTCAAACACTTGAATATGATGCGGCAACAAATTAGTCCAGGAGGGAAGAATTAAAAACATTAATGTTGAATTTTATAATGATTATAACCAACGTATTTTATGGTGACATCGAAGAAAAAAGAAAAGAAAATAATAAATTTTATTAGACACAATAAACTTATTGAGGAAAAATTAATTAATCATTAGAAAAGATAAGGAAAATAACTCAATTTCATCACAAGATGATGATCTTGAGGAAAGCTGCTTTAGTAAGAAGAAAAATAAAAGTTTACTAGTGGTATAAGCTTTTCCAGGAAGGCCGTTAAGACACTGAACATTACGAATGGCCCAGAGCATTAATATAGCTCTATATTTTAAGAAATATTACCTCCAAGTTCAACGTCATTTACGTAAACTCCCGAATTTGTAACAAAACAATGCAGGGTTTTTGCATTACTATAATGCTTTTATTGCTTTTTGGTGTTTTTACTCAAAAACACTGCTGCAGCGATGCTCCACACAATATGCTCCACAACATTCGCTAGATATGGCCATTTGTATTTTTTTTATTTTCAAAATAAAACAGGGAATTTTGCATTAAATTGAGCCATTTTCAAAACAAATCATTTTTAACACTAGTGCCAAAAGTGATATATTTGTAGAGAAAATATAAAAAAAATAATCCAAAATGGAGTGTCAATGTGACGATGCTAGTTGTCTAGCGAAACGGCTGTCATTGAGTTTAAAAAAGCAGTTTTTAAATAAACAGTGAAAGTTTTGTTAAAACGAAGAGTTTTTTATTATTCTTTATATTTTATGTTTTAATTGTGGTCCTTATATTTATATATTATGTATTAATTTTCACACTAAGGTATGATTTTTCTTTTCTTTTAATTAGCACCACTAAAATAACCTTTTTTATAGCCTGATGGCCGAAACTACTTGCTATTAATGTTTTTCCATCAACATAAAGAATAAAATTCTGTGATATAGACTTTGGGTTTTTCATTTGGTGATCCACTTCAATTGTTGAGCAGTGTATTATTAAAGTCTGGTTATTCTAAATTCTGTAAACCATTTCTATTCATAAACTGAACGTTAATGTTTTTGAAACATCCAATGAATCATTTTAATAACGTCGTTTACGTTTTTTGATAATGTTCACTTCATTGGTAAAGTTATCTTGAATATGATTGATCGAAATATGTCAGTGTTGAATACTTGTGACGTTGGGGTTATACTAAAATGCTACGGCTATTTATGAAAACGTGGCATGATATATTATAAAAATGAAATCATGTTATGACACACATTTCCCAAACACATATAGGTACATTTTTACAAAAAAAATACAACACAAATAGAAACTATAAAGAGGCAGCAAATATAAGATCTTAAAATATGCAATTAATTATTAAAAAATCGGCAAGGGATGAATAATTTATCAGTTTGTTTTAGAAAGGATTTAATGTTAAATTTAATTTATTGTATAAATTATTAATAAGAGTTTTTTGTATATTATATAATCTTGTAAGCATTAAAACTAATGAAAATCTAAAGAAATAGTTTGTTGTATAGTTAGGAGGTAAAGTGGCATTTTTCAGACCTAAAAATGTATGTACAGGCGAGGCGCAGCTTCTACTAGGAGCAAAACATAACCAACCAACCAAGCAAGCACTTCAGTGAAATACAAAAATCATATAATGGGGATATTATAGAGGGGTATCGATGTATGAACAATTTTATATAACGTTTATATATTATAACATATTCAAAATTATACGGTATAATGAATGACAAAACAAAAAACAAGAAGCAAAACTTGCTAGCAATTTGTTTTATATGACTTTTAATAGTGTTGCTTATTGGTCAATTGGAGCGCCAGCTAGCGTGCAACGTAAAATTTATTTTCTCTGCTAGCCGTGAACAAGGTAATTTTCTCGACTACGTAAAGGTGTTAAAATTCAACTTGCTTATATTGTAGGATGAGCACTAAATTAATGATTTATTCAGCACATCTTATCTCACTCATTGTTACGTAAATAACAGTACCCTTCACATGGAGTTAGTAAAAGTAGGTAACAGCAGGTATCTACGTTTTCATTTTTTATATTTTCATTATTAACAATATGAAGCAAACCTATTTTTTTATGCTAGCGTATGGAAAAGTCCAATTTTAGTATTATACAAGCCACTTTTCTGCAATAGTTCGAAAAAAAAAGTTGTACTTTTAATGCCTAGGCAGAAAAAGCCCATTTTTGCTACATAGGCAGAAAAAGTTCGTTGCTAGGCAACCTTCCAAGTAATAATTTAAATCAAACTGGTTATTAAAATTGACAATGACATTAAAAAACTGAAAATGATAATGATGACAATAAACAGTCTAACTGGTGTTTCAAAAAAGCCAGTAACTTTTTGCCAAATCAATGTTTTATGTTCAGGGTAGCTTTCAACATCGAATAGGTAGACTATAAATTTGAAGGCTTTATTTTCTTTAAAAGATCCTAGTAAAACAAATAACTCGCTACGCTCGTCTATGAAACACTAGCCGCGGTATTAAATCTTATGCTTTTATGCCTAGTAAAACAAATAACTATTACTGGAAAATCACTTCTTTTGGGTGCCACTAGATCTAACAATGTTCTACAAATACCATTGAACAAATTGCACAAGTCTATTCAGCGTCTTAAACATTCTATTTTCCATGTTTTCAAGCATTTTCAAGACCAAAAGTGTTTTTACTCCAACAAATAGCAAAGCTATTGCTTTGGAATTTTTCTCAAAATTATAAATATTAGTTTTACCAGAAATAGTCTAGAAACTACTAAAAGCACATTTTGTAACATATATATGTTAACTAGAATGTTATCATGAAGACTAAAATATTATGACGGTTTAAAATTAAACTTGGGATTAAGAAGTTCGTTTTAGAAACCTTACAACTAAAAATTGATGTTATTTGAAAGCCTGATCTTATAACGATGCCCTGTCCATAAATCCATAAATTCAGAGGCATACATTATATTATTTACTTACATTTCTGGAATATCAAGACAAATTCCTCAAATATATCTTAAAACTCTTTAGATTCCTAAAATTATGTCCATTTACTTTGCAGATAAAACTGGATGATTCAAAACTTAGGCTTTGGTACCATACCGGAGAAGTGCGTTTTCTTTTGTTCCATTTCATTGGAATTTTTTGTTAATTTTTATTGCATTCTTATGATGTTTTATCCATTCATCAGCATAATATAGTTTATTCCTGGTTTTTCTATATCATTGCACAGTTATACTGATCTTAGAGGGAAGTACATCCAGGATAATCCCTTAGGGCTAATAACATCTAGGCTTTAATATTGTTATGTCTTTTTACTTCCATACTTGGTCTAGCCTTATAACTACCTAATAAACATCAGGTACCTAGCTACAAAAAAACAAAATATAACTTCAATCTGTCAATCTGACGATGTTGGTTTTTGGCGAAACAGCTAAAATGAAATAGTTTGATATTAAAAACTTAGTAGATTTTAAGAAATAGCACACTCTACTGTATTAAAAATCCACTATTCAGTTTACAAACACTTTAAACACAATCAAGTTGAGTACAAAGCATTTCATACGGTCACTTATCTTATCCTTTATTTTTGTTTTACTATATTAGGGTTTCTTTTTATCTAAATACGAAAAAAGTCGAAGGACATTTGGCCGTTTTTTTTTGTAATACCAAATTGCTACTCACGAAAACATCTTTTTCTTTTGATAAAACTGACTCGCTCTCTGTAGACTGGATTTTTGAATTACAAACAATTTTTTATACTTTATTACTTTTTATTCTTAGAGGCATCTGAAGTTAGTTCAACTAAGAATTTTCAAATTTAATTTGTTTATCAAATTGCATTCGTCTTATAAGCTAATATTTTATTCATATTACGTATAAAATTTAATTTTGGGCGACATCTAACGTTATTCTTGTTTGATCCAGATAAATTCGGTTTTTAATTTTGTAAAAAGTTTCTCGTAACTTTTACTACATGTATTTCTCTTTAAATTAGAAAAGTTAATTTGTACTTTATTAGATGATAAATATACGTGTAAAGGAAATCTATGTTAAATGTCAATGAATTATTTATAAATCGGTGAATTAGATTAACAGGCTAGCACTATTTCTAGCACCATTTTAATCCAATGAGAACGTAATCGATCCCGATACCACAATAAAGCCCCGGATTTATTAAAACTCATAATTAATATGGAATTTGCTGTCTGAAAACATGAAAACAATAATTTATTTCACAATAATTAGATCAGAAACACTGCCTAAAAGAAGATGAAAAAGTCAATTGGCCTTGGAGATGTGAATAACAAGAAGATTAAAAAAATATAATAAAAAAAAATGTAAAGCATAACAAAAAAAAATATGAATAGTTCTCGGCGGAGATTTTAAAGATTTAGGCATTATGGGATCGAAAAATTATAAAAGGTGGCCCTACAATTTTTATGATAGTTACTGGTGTTACGTTTTTATAAATCCATTGTACATTCAAAATAAGTAAATATTCATGTAGATACTTAAATTAATGTACAGTGCGGTCCATTTTTGTGTGGATTAAATTTAATTTCAGTGTTATTATGTACTGTGTGAAAAACAACTTGAAAGAGGTCGATTTTTCATTCTTAAATTGACGATTTACAGTATGAAAACATTATCCCCCTCCAGCACAAGTTTTGAATTATAAATTCCCCGTCGAAAATTTTAATTAAGAAAAAGAGTCGTATGGCAACTTGTTGGAAAGGGATTTTAGTCTTCTGTTCAGCAAGTTCCCTAGTTGTTGTTCTTGGATTTTCCCCAATCTCTAGAAGTATATCTAACCTTTTTGCATCAGTAAATTGAACGAAATTGATTGTAGTAACCTTTGCTTTGTGGAAGTCCATCTTACTTGCATTTAAAAACTTATTTTGCGAATAAATAGTGGTTTAGTTCAACCCTTACTTATTTATTGTTCTTAGTAAATTGAACATTTCCATTTCCATTTCAATTTTTTTTTCTTTTAAAATAACACGGATAGCACTCAATATTGTCAGAGATAGTCAATTGTTGTCAATATTTTTATAGATTTATTTTTCAAAACTCATCCCTAAAAAATGAATTAAAACTGTAAAAATTAATTTACTACTTCCTTAGTATATTTGCAGTTATGTAATGAATATAAAGCTGTATTTTATATCATCTGAAAGTTTAGATGGATTAAATATATAGCTTAATATCGTCATCTTTTGAAACATGTAATATGACGTCAATGGGCTCTAGGGTAATCAATAATCTAAATATATATTTAACGAGCGAAAAATGTTACGGAAGAGTATTATAGTGTACAATGTATTATCCTTGCTGTGATTAGCGTTGTCATTAAGTATTTTAAAAAAGCTCCTTTGTAAACGGTTTTTAATCAAGTAATGGTTGTTTTAAATTCTCGTGTTATAAATGTTACCGATTCAACTAATATTTTATCAATTATGTTTTCATTAATATTGGCGAAAATAATTTTTCAAATTATTTTTAGTTTATTAATATTTTTCATTTCTAAATTCATAATCTACTACTGATTATATAAAAACAGAGGCGAGAAATATACAGTGTGTAAAAGCCAAATGGAATAAATTCATTATTTCGGTTACTGTACATATTTATAAAAAATCCCGAAACACGTCAAATTTAAATTATAACTTGACATTCTTTAACGTGAATATGCAACCTATACCTTCAACCCCCTTAGAATGACAGGTACAACCCTCAATTTTTTAAATGGGAAGTATAGGCTTGTGATAATATATATCATTTGAAAGGTCTCTTCATTCTCTATTCAAAAATGTTATTGTTTTTAAATTTGATGCAAAAATTAACATAAAAAAAATTAATATCATGTTGTTACCGAAATTCGCTACAATACAATCAAAAACTAAAATGTAATGCAAAACGCGAACGTCTTGGCATCATCCTAATCTCAAATAAAACTGTCTTCTAACATTATTTAACATATCAGGCGTGATCGACCTAATCGCAAGCGTTATTCGTTCTTTTAAGTCATTTAAATCAGAAGGTTTAGTTTTGTACACATGGCTCTTCACATATCCCCATAAAAAGAAATCTAATAATGTAAGATCAGGTGATCGCGCTGGTCATTCAATCGATCCTCGCCTCCCTATCCACCGAGTGGGAAATATTGTATTGAGGTACTGCCGGACATTAAGTTGGTAATGTGGTGGTGCTCCATCCTGCTGAAACCATATCGTATTCGCTGGAACTTGAGGGTTACCGTTAATCTAACCATTTTTCAGAATTGAATTAAACAAACTTTATACTTAAATTACAACAATGACAACTTAAATAAAACAATTTACTACTGCTTGTTAAAATAGCGTTGCTACGGAAATTCTTTAAAGTTTTTTAATGGTTACCATCTAAAAACCACATTGCTATGGTTTTGTTTACTTTCTCATTATCAAGACCTAAACGGGAAATAAGTTTTAAGTATATTGTAATAAGTTTCGAGTATATTTAAGCGAATTTCGGTAACAACATGATTTTAATTTTTTTTATATTAATTTTTGCATTAAATTTAAAAACAATAACATTTTTGAATAGAGAATGAAGAGACCTTTCAAATGATATATCACAGGCCTATACTTCCCATTTAAAAAATTGGGGGTTGTACCTGTCATTCTAAGGGGGTTGAAGGTAGGGATATGAAAGAACTACTAGGTAAATTAATTGTAATATTTTTATTGTCATTATTCTATAATAACAGTAAAATTTCTCATTTCTTTTCATTATAATGAATTAAATTATTTATTAATTAATTGATTTAATAAATTTATTGTTAAGATAATTGATGTATTTATGCATAAATACATGATAAAACTGCATACCATTTTTTTACTATTCGTTTATTCGTATGTAAATATTACTGGGTTATTTTAAGCCACGAAAGTTTAAATTTATTATAGCCTAATTTTTTATATAAAAATTAGCATTAATGGACTCCACAACTGCGTTGAAAACTTTATAAATTATACAGCTCAGACCCAACATTTTAATTAATCTAATTAGTAAAAGCGAATAAAACGCAAAATTTTGATTTTATCTTCAGTAACACCTTTATTCGAAATAATTATTTACGATGCACTTCATAATGTAATGTAAAATCCACAATTAAAAAAGAACATTGTACTTTAAACTTTTATAACAGGAACATTCTGTAATAAGATTATCAAAAATTTATTATAATTATTAATGTTATCAATATGATGCGTGTTACTAATTGTGGGTAAATGAGATAAATATAGTAAATTAATATGTCGTAGATAAATTATAGTTCGTTACTTGTAGGTTAAGGTCACTTATGCCCTTTTAATGGTTTTTTATTCATTATTTTTTATCAAAGTCCTTGTTTTGAATGGATTTTTTTATGGCAGTGTTACCCCTCCTATTGATTTAAACTGTTAACTAGATAATATTGACAGTTGTCAGTTATTGTGAACACTGGGCTGAGTTCTAAAATTACCCTCCGAGAGATCACTTTCATTCCATGGTGTAACATTTGTGGGATTCGGTTGTTCGATTTGTTTGACTCTTTTTCGAACTGTTTTGTGGCAGTTAAATAACCTAACCTAAAACGCAAAAAGTAGACAAAACACAATCCAAGGAGTCAAGAACTAACAGGTCGGCTCAAAAGTCCCCGGTCTACCATAGTAAAACACAATATTTTGACAAAATTCATTTTTTTTATTCAACATAGTTGCCTTCAAGGGCGATACAGCGATTATAGCGACCTTCCAACTTTTCGATACCATTTTTGTAGTACTCCTTCGGTTTGTCCTCAAAATAGGCTTCAGTTTCGGCGATTACCTCAGTATTAGAGCCAAATTTTTTTCCCGCGAGCATTCTCTTCAGGTCAGAGAAGGAAAAAGTCGCCGGGGGGTAGGTCTGGAGAATACGGTGGGTGAGGAAGCAATTCGAAGCCCAATTCATGCAATTTTGCCATCGTTTTCGATGATTTGTGACACGGTGCATTGTCTTGATGAAACAACATTTTTTTCTTCTTCATATGGGACCGTTTTTTCGCGATTTCGGTCTTCAGTCGCTCCAATAATGCACAGTTATAGTCGCTGTTGATTGTTTTTCCCTTTTCCAAATAGTTGATGAACAATATACCGTGTGTATCCCAAAAAACTGAGGCCATAACTTTGCCAGCTGACTGTTGAGTCTTTCCACGCTTTGGTGGCGGTTCACCGGCCGCAGTCCACTCAGCTGACTGTCGATTGGACTCAGGCGTGTAGTGATGGAGCCAAGTTTCATCCATAGTCACATGTCGACGCAAAAAATCGGGTTTATTACGACTTAACAGCTGCAAACACTGCTCAGAATCATCAATTCGTTGCTGTTTTTGGTCGATTGTGAGCACGCGCGGCACCCATTTCGCACAGAGCTTCCGCATACCCAAATATTCGTGAACGATATGTCCAACACGTTCCTTAGATATCTTTAGAGGGTCAGCTATCTCGATCATATTCACTTTACCGTCACTTAAAATCATTTTGTGGATTTTTTTGATATTTTCGTCGGTAATCACCTCTTTTGGGCGTCCACTGCGTTCACCGTCTTCGGTGCTCATTTCACCACGCTTGAATTTTGCGTACCAGTCAATGATTGTTGATTTTCCTGGCGCAGAGTCCGGAAACTCATTATCAAGCCAAGCTATTGCTTCAACTGTATTTTTTCCTTTCAAATAACAATATTTAATAAGCACACGAAATTCTTTCATTTCCATCTTTTTGAAAATAACAAAAGTTGCTTCACTAAAAATGCAATATCTCACAAACTAATAGTCCGACAGCTATTAAATTTTTACACGAATCTTTTAAAGGTTGATACTATCTAAAAATGAAATGGATTTAATTCTAGTGTCGTCATCTATAGGTCAGACCGGGGACTTTTCAGCCGACCTGTTATGAGTCGGAAGTGTAAAGTGATTGCGGCTTTGGCAAATTTGCAATCGATCCACTTAAATGAACTTTTAAACATTGCAAGTGAATCAGATAGTATTGATGATACTTTTTACAGTAAATAACTTGCACCGAAATATTATCGATAGTCAAATTTTACAATCCCCACCGTTTTATTATAGTAATAATCGAAGACATAATTGGATATTAAAACTGTTGTATATTTGAAAGTATTATTCAATAAATAATGTATAATTATTAATAGAATATGATATTATTTATTTAAAAGATTTTTATATATTTTTGGCAATTAATTAAATTGATATTTGACAACTATCAAAAACTAAAATAACTTGATAATAAAAAATAGATATAAATATTTAGATTTTTTCTTAAGTCGGTCGTGGATTATCCATATCGCACTAGTTCTCGTACGATAAGCTCATCATATCCACACTAGTTGCACAAGCTAGTACTTTAATACTTATTTGAGTATTAATAGATATATTTTGTTTCAGATGTTTCATAGAACTGGACCAGATAGGACCAATGAAATATAGTGCGCCAAATTGTTCGGAAAATGAACCGCGACGAAATGCAGTTAAGAGATAGATTACTAATGTTCTCTGATCCGCACAAGCCTTTCAATGTCAAAAGAAAACCAACTCTTACGAAGCAATCGTCTAAATCGGGACCCAAGCTTAGCGTACAAGACTTTGTCCGTATGGATCCCGGGTTAGTATATTCGAATATGTTTTAATTTTGACTTTTACATTTTATTTGTATACATTGTGATGATATCAATTATTAAAAGCAGATCTAATTTATAAATTAAACGTACTTACTCATTCCAATCATAAATTCCAAATATGAAACAAAATCCAATTGCTGTTACTTATTTAATAATACCATATTAATCTAATTAATCATTCATTTATCAATGAATGAGTTCTATACAAGGGAAATGCTGCCAACAAAACGAACAAAAAAATAATGAAAAAGGTTAGTCCCATAAGAAAGCGATTTTTCCAATAAATTTTTGGTTTATCTTATCTATTTTGGGCCACTTTACTACCCATGTTGTACCCGAAAAGTATGGAAGTATTTTAAGATATTTTTAATTTTGAGTATTTTACATCTTACAGTTAAGGAAAAACTAAATGTCAGTTGTCAACACATCGTTAAGGTATTAAGGTAGTATTATTCGTTATACAGCATCGTTTGTATAGATCTAAAATCCTATTGTAATAATTAATCAACTGAAGCTGAGATAAATGCAGTTTGTTTAAAGGACCTGCACTCAAACCATCGTTTTAACTCATTGACAGAATGGTCCTCTAAACGTACATTTTCTTGTCAAATTGCCCCAGGTTCATCTGTCGGTAAAAGCACTATAGAATCCATGTCCAACTGAAATCTAATACTAGACTAGATAACAGGTCGGCTGAAAAGTCCCCGGTCTGACCTATAGATGACGACATTAGAATTAAATCCATTTCATTTCTAGATAGTATCAACCTTCAAAAGATTCGTGTAAAAATTTGACAGCTGTCGGACTATTATTTTGTGAGATATTTCATTTTTAGTGAAGCAACTTTTGTTATTTTCAAAAAGATGAAAAAAAAAAGAATTTCGTGTGCTTATTAAATATTGTTATTTGAAAGGAAAAATACAGTTGAAGCAAAAGCTTGGCTTGATAATGAGTTTCCGGACTCTGCGCCAGGTAAATCAACAATCATTGACTGGTACGCAAAATTCAAGCGTGGTGAAATGAGCACCGAAGACAGTGAACGCAGTGAACGCCCAAAAGAGGTGGTTACCGACGAAAATATCAAAAAAATCCACAAAATGATTTTGAATGACCGTAAAGTGAATATGATCGAGATATCTGACCCTCTAAAGAAATCTAAGGAACGTGTTGGACATATCGTTCACGAATATTTGGGTATGCGGAAGCTCTGTGCGAAATGGGTGCCGCGCGTGCTCACAATCGACCAAAAACAGCAACGAATTGATGATTCTGAGCAGTGTTTGCAGCTGTTAAGTCGTAATAAACCCGATTTTTTGCGTCGATATTTGACTATGGATGAAACTTGGCTCCATCACTACACGTCTGAGTCCAATCGACAGTCAGCTGAGTGGACTGCAGCCGGTGAACCGCCACCAAAGCGTGGAAAGGCTCAACAGTCAGCTGGCAAAGTTATGGCCTTGGTTTTTTGGGATACACACGGTATATTGTTCATCGACTATTTGGAAAAGGGAAAAACAATCAACAGCGGCTATTACTGTGCATTATTGGAGCGATTGAAGACCGAAATCGCGAAAAAACGGCCCCATATGAAGAAGAAAAAAGTGTTGTTTCATCAAGACAATGCACCGTGTCACAAATAATCGAAAATGATGGCAAAATTGTATGAATTGGGCTTCGAATTGCTTCCTCACCCACCGTATTCTCCAGATCTAGCCCCCAGCGACTTTTTCCTTTTCTCTGACCTGAAGAGAATGCTCGCTGGAAAAAAATATGGCTCTGATACTGAGGTAATCGCCGAAACTGAAGCCTATTTTGAGGACAAACCGAAGGAGTACTACAAAAATGGTATCGAAAAGTTGGAAGGTCGCTATAATCGCTGTATCGCCCTTGAAGTCAAAATATTGTGTTTTACTATGGTAGACCGGGGACTTTTCAGCCGACCTGTTAGGCTGTAAAATGTCTAATTCTTCTCGAGAATATTTGCAATAATAAAAGCAGATCAGAGTAATACAAATTACTAACAGATTAAGGTAGAATAATAAAAATCAGTATCTCAGAAACACAAAAAAGCCAAAAGTAGGAATAGTAGGAATAATCTGCTCGTCAATAGCCAAATACTCTTCTTTTGGAACTTTAAGCAGTTGCTCCGTTAGTTTACTGAGTACAGGTTGAATGTTGAAGAGTTTATCATGCCCAGGATTGCCGGCTGCAAAATGCAAAAACCGTTTTATTTCTTCCCATCTCTTGCATGACATAACATCTGAGATCAAGCGGTGGTTCAGGTTCCAATAACATCTAGAGTTAGGTAATTGCACTATTGATATATAAATGCAGTTCCCTATGAATTGCTCTAGCTCCTTTTCCGTAAGGACTAAGGGTTTTTGTCGCCTTGTTTGTGTTGAATATAATACACTTTGGTATACAATATCCAACAATATGTTAGAAAAAATTTGAAAGACTGCATTTTTCAATTCAAGTGGCAGTATATCAGGAGAATCAAGGAGTTTTAGGTCCTTATCAGACGTGACTAAATTATCTCGCTTCCAAGTAGGATGATTCTTGTTTGTATTCTTCTTCAGTTTACGCAACCGTTGGAGCAGAGGTAGATCGTCGTCGTTATCGGAACTGTTTTCTTAGTCCGTTTCTAAGATAATATCTGATTGATTTTCGTCCATTTTCGTCTTCGTCGTCAAACTTTGGAGCTAATATTACAGGAGGTTCCCCATCGTCCAAAAGTCTCTCATCAAAAACAGGAAAAAAATTAAAAATTATATGGGTATACTTACAATAATTCCTTCTAGAGGCACTAAACTTCACATGGATATTTTTTTTTTAATTAAAATCTGCGACAAAACCTCTGCCACAAATTTCGTAAAAACAAACAACACCTGTTCACACGGCGGCGGCCATGTACAAATTTTTATGAAACATCACCAAGCTGCTTAGAGATGTCGCTACATTACCAGATTTATGAAATGTGGTTCATACATGACCACCTATGCTATGTGGCTTTATTTATAAAAGTTATGTGTGAAAATATTAATTGTGCCAATATGACCCATGATGCGTTAAGGGGTTAAAGAAAATTTATACAATTCAGGTATTTTTGCCCATACCTATTTTTTATTTTACGATTAAAAGTACTGGAAAAAGTTAGTTGGCTTTATAGAGTAATTTATAAAGTTTTCTATAAAGTTGATAGTTTATCAAGTCTAATCAGACAACTTTGGACACCTAAGTTAATAGATAATTTAAAAGTTAAATCTGAATGATATGAAATAAAGCAAAAACAATTAATAAAAAATGTACATTTTCAATTTAAAAAAATTATTTAATGAAATAATTCTGGTTTGCAATGTTATGCTTTTATGATTAATCATAAAGTTTAATGATAACACATAATTTCTCTTGCCAAAATTAGAGACCTTTATGTTCGCCTTTATGCACATAAATGCAATAATTAGTTCCAATTTACTATAGCGTTGATTGGCTTTGAATTGATTTGTTGCACTCTCATCCCATTTAAATGAGAACCACTATGTCACACAATGAGGTAATTGGTAATTTAGCATGTTCACATTGTGGTATAGCATGGTTTCTCTATTGACACCTTCGAATATATATTATTAGTAAAATTAAACAAAAGATTTTGTGGATTTTTCGAAGAGGGAATTTCTGAGAAAATATCTAGCAAGTATATTTACATTACGAAAAGGTCACAGGGCTTCACACGAGAGTGTCTCCTTACTCTTACCAAGAACATTAAATACTAAAACTTAACAATACTTCCAATTTTTATTTAAAAAATAGCTTTTAGAATTCAATGACAGCTGTTTTGCTAAAAGTAGCTTCTTCAGGTTGAAGTTACATTTTGTTATTTCAAGGTAGCAACCTGTTGATTAAGGTATAAGAATATTAAAGCCTAGATGTTATTAGTCCTACGAAATTATCCTGGGTGTATTTCCGTCTATGATCAGTATAACTGTGCAACTAGGAAAAACTAGGAAAAAACTATATCATGCTGATCTTTACAATAACTTTATATAGGTATATGTTTTACATTTATATAAAAAAATGAACCAAAGTTTAATAGTGGAGAACTTCCAAGATTCATTGGAATTGGAATGTAAGTCAAGAGGGAGTTGCTCTGAATTCTTATGAAATTAGGAAAGCTGCTTGACGTCTGTAGAATTATTGGTATTCTAGAGTTCAAGTAGATTGAGGTAGCACATATTTATTTACATAGGTCGATGCATAAGACATAATAATATTAAAGCCTAGATGTTATTACTTCGATACTTGGTCTAGCCTTAACTACTTAATCAACATCAGGCACCTAGCTACAAACAAACAAAATGTAACTTCAATATGTCAACCTGACGATGCTAGTTTTTAGCAAAACAGCTGTAATTGCAACTTGCAAGCCAGATACTAATCTAATGTAAACTCCGCAGACTAGTACGGGTACCAGTACTTGTACCAGTGGATTGGCGAGGATAGTGAATAGCCAGCTATAGCCCAGGCTATTACTAGTCTGCTAGCCTTCCCCCACTCTAAAAAATTTACTGGTCGCGCTACTACTCGCCGAATTTAAACACACGGATGCTATTGGAAGTGGTAGGACAGTTGGTTTTAGGTTATGTTTACGTTTGCTTGTGTGTACACTGAGCACGTGGAGCGGTAAGGTTAGGTTAGGTTAGGTTAGGTTAGGTTAGGTTAGGTTAAGTTAGGTTAGGTTAGGTTAGGTTAGGTTAGGTTAGGTTAGGTTAGGTTAGGTTAGGTTAGGTTAGGTTAGGTTAGGTTAGGTTAGGTTAGGTTAGGTTAGGTTAGGTTAGGTTAGGTTTTAAAATGAAATGGTCAGAAGCAGAATGGTAAGAATTTTGATATTGTAGTTTTCGGAACACGAAACAAATGTTTGTTGGTTCTATAACTATTTCCCGTACCTAAAAAATGAAGAGTTATTTCTAGTTTTGTCCGAGCAGGTATGGCATCTCTCATTTGAGTATCAGAACGTTGAATTACTGATGATACCATAGTTATCAAAGTTTCTAATTGCTTAGGAGTTAACCCACTACACAATCTATATTCCTCAGGATCCTCTGTTCTTTTAAAAGTAATGCAGATGCTCCTCTAGTATTTCTTCTCCTTATCCATTGTCTTCTCCTGGTACCTTCTTCCACTTCATCCTTATATAGGTCATTGATTTCTTCAATTAGACACAGGGACACATTTGAAATACATTTTCTTATTCGAATGTATTGTGAACGCGAAATTCTACGACGAAGAGTCATGTTTATCGCTATGTTTACTAGCTACTAGTGATACTAATATCGAAATTTTATGTAGACACCTACTTAACCTTGGACTTGAGATAGCTCACTAGCAGGCCAGTTACTTGTACTAGTGACTGGTACAAGTAGCTATACCAATGTAAACGCCGCTTAATAAGATGGACTTTCACACATTAAGGGTTAGTACAATAAATTTCATGAAATTTCTCTTACCTAAAGATGAAGATACGTTTGAGCTTTTATTTCCTACCGACCTTTCCGATCTTGACAAACAGCTTGGTACTGTAGGTTTTGCTCCAAGTATATCTTACGATATTTATTCGTCATGAATCTATTTCAATAGTCCATTGTTCCTCTGTAGCACCAATTTCCATCAAACCAACGGATATTTCTGCATCTGCCGTCTCCAGCTCATTATATTTGCGCTGAACGATTTCCCGATTACTGAAATTGTTCGAACATTACCAGTGGACAGTGAAATTGTAAAATCTTCTACTCTTTTCTTAAAGATTTTTCGAAGTACTTCTCGTAAAATCTTTCTTTGTTCCATGTTGTACAAACCTGGCCAAGCCTCAGATTATTTTGAATACAATTTCAAAACTCCGTAAGAGTTTGTCACAGGAAAAAAATAGCAGAACTATAATAGCTCAGTTAACAAAATCAAATTTCTTGTTTTCTAGAATCTCGCCGGGGCCTCCACAAATGTTGTGACCCTTTAAATTCCAATTATTTATCTGACTATAGAAAACACCTTAAAATCTAATTTTTAGACTCTTCAAAAAAAATATGTTTATTTTGTCAACTTAACATTACAATCAAGATCGTAACTAATTCGAAATAGAAGGATAATTTTTAGACCAAATATTATATTTAAATTTATTTTTCGCATGAAATAAAAATAAAATTCTACACCCAAATAAAATTCAGAAGTTTTGGGTAATTAAATATTTGAATGTACTTATTATATTTACTTTATTTGATATATTTGACAAATATCGGAATTCGTCACTTTGCTATATTTACAAACCGTCGTAAATAAGCGCCAAATAATATTTTCCTTTCATTCCAGATATACTCCAGATATTGAGCATCTCGTATTTCCGATGAAAAAGAGAAACCCTCAGCAAGTTGCCCCGATCAATCCTCCTCCATCAAAAACTAGGTCCCGATTGGCAGAAATGTTTGCTCTCAGTAGACACCTGCAGCAAAAGTCATCTGTTGATAAGGATTCGAAAAGGAGTTCAGTAGTAAGTGTAAGTTTCATTTATTATTTGACGAGAAATGAAACGAAAATTTTCAAACTTTAATATACATTTTCTTAAAATGTATTTTTACGACGGCATAAAGTGAAAATGTGTTTTAATATATTTTTATTTAAAGTATTTGTTTACAGTGTTAAAATAATGGATATATTGGTGAATAACGTTTGTTCAAGCAACATATTTGCACAATGAAAAACAATTTTTATAGAACATATTTATGTGCTTTTCAGATAAAAGTATTCACCTTTAATAACTTTTGTAATACTGGTAAGTATTTAGAAAAAATCCAAAAACACGTCAATTTATGTTGGATGGGGAAAGCATTATGGCTTATTATTTCCAAGAAATAGAACATTTGATGCGGTTTTTACGCATATTTTTGCGTATGAAGTAACTTCAATATGCCAATATGACCATGCTAGTTGTAGCTAGACAGCTGTTATTGGTTTTAAAAATTTATTTTTCAAATAAAAACTGACAGTTTTATTAAAAACTTTTAATTTTTGTGTTTCTAGACATATAGCTTTAATTTATTTTGTAAATATCCGAATTTGCGTTAAAAATTCACATAAAATCCATTTTTTGACCACTCGGAACGTTTGTAAGTAATTTTTGACAATGCCAGATGAAAGAGAATTGTTTTTTCTACCTCTGTTCAAAATTTTATTCATGGACATCTTCATCTACCCCCAGCTCCAAAGGATATATCCGGATATATCCGAATTTGCGTGAAAAATTCCCTTAAAATCCATTTTTGGCCACTCGGAACGTTTGTAAGTAATTTTAAAATATGCTAGATGAAAGAGAATTGTTTTTTCTACCTCTGTTCAAAATTTCATTCATGGACATCTTCATCTACCACCCAGCTCCAAAGGATATATTCGAATTTGCGTCAAAAATTCCCTTAAAATCCATTTTTTGAACACTCGGAACGTTTGTAAGTAATTTTTGAATATGCCAGATGAAAGAGAATTGTTTTTTCTACCTCTGTTCAAAATTTTATTCATGGACATCTTCATCTACCCCCAGTTCCAAAGGATATATCCGGATATATCCGAATTTGCGTGAAAAATTCCCTTAAAATCTATTTTTGGCCACTCGGAACGTTTGTAAGTAATTTTTGAATATGCCAGATGAAAGAGAATTGTTTTTTCTACCTCTGTGCAAAATTTCATTCATGGACATCTTCATTTACCCACCAGCTCCAAAGGATATATCCCAATTTGCTTTAAAAATTCACTGATATGTCAATTTTAACACACTATGAACATTTATTAAGTATAGATTAGTATTTATATAATATTTTATATCATTTTATATTTTTGTTTTTATTAAATTAACTTTAAAATGTTTTTTATCACATCAACCACTAATTATCATGGTTCCCCCGTATTTAATTTGTAGTATTATCATGTGCGAGCGTTCAATTTTACCTACAACCGAGTCGAGTATGGATGCACAGTAATTTTGATGCGCTGTTGCCAAATGAGCTGCTTGTCGTATTTCTACGGTAGGAGCTAGGAGCTATTCTATTCTTCTGGGGTGCGTTTCATGCATGTACTGGAGCTCTAGGCTCATTGTACCCCCCTGAAGTAATCATACCAGGTTCGTTTCCTTCATGTATTCTAGAATGTCCCTGATATTCGCTTTCACGATTTCCTCTGGCTCAGGAAACTGAATGCCAAAGTGTCTCTGTCTAAGCCACTTAAGGCTCGGACATTGACATATTACGTGAAGAGGAGTTTCGTCTTCCTCACCACATTTTCTGCATAATGGGTCCTCTAGCTAGGAGCTAGCTTCTCACTGATTAAAATTTAAGTTTAAATTCTAAATTAAAATTAGATTTGTAAGAATTTGAAAAATTGTTGTGTATTATTCAACACTTTATTTCATTATTGAAAATGTGTTGCTAAAACTAGCTTTATCGTCATATTGCATTGAATAGAAGAAGGTTCTCAAATATCCGAACAGAATATAATGCCAAATTAGATTTGTTACTAGATGGGTACATCCAAACTTCATTACCGAAGAGATTTTGTCAGTGGCGTATACAAGACAATATTAGGTTAGGTGAGATTGGGTTGTTTTCTGTGGTGTAAACGATGCCTCGAAAAGTTCAATCATCAAAGAATGTTTTCTTGGCCCATTTCCCGTTTCATTTCGGCTCTATATTGGACGTCGAAACAATAATGTGCTTTAAACACGTATATTTTTTTGAAGCCAAGATTAATCATTTTAATGGTTGGTAAAGGATGATAGGATTGTAATAATTTTCCACACTCTAATAAACTTGCATTGATAAATATTTAAATTAATAAATATTAATATTATTTAAATGTTTCTAATATAAAATAAGCTTATACTTCTCAGTGGGCTTATGTTCTAAAAGTTTTTGATTGGATTATTAGGTGATTATATAAGATTATTTTATTATAACTACAAATTTTAAACATTAAGTTGATTATCTGGTATATTAAGGGCCGGTTTTTGAATCGCTTGTTAAAAGCTTCTGTTACTTGACCAAAAGTTAACCGTGACCAACAGCTAAAGTTTCTGTTAAAGGTTATGGCGTTTTTCAATGCACTATCTAACTTTTAGCTACGAAACTGCCAGCTATCATTAAATTTGCTGGGTTGGTAAAATTGATTTTTTGGTTTGGTTTGTTAATTTCTTAGAACGGTAAATAAAGATATTGTTTTGTGTTCAATTTAGTTGAGTTAACCTAAGTTTTTATGGTTTTAAATAGAAAAAGAAGATCTTTGTTTTTATTAGTTTTATTTATTTTGTTGAGTATTATTTTAAAAATTTTATATTTTCAAATGGAAACTATCTGATAAATCCTTGTTATTAAAATTAACAAATCATTTTAAAACAACTATTGAATGCAAAAAGACGGATGCCGTTACTTGGAGAGAAAAATATTTTTAGTTTTAAAAGAGAATTGAAATAAAAGCTTACCTGTCTGTGGGTGTTTCAATTTGATTTTCGATTTGTTCTAATAATAACATAACAGTTTCCTTTGAAAGTCGAAATCTTACGCGAAAATCTAAATCATCAAACTCTTCAAAAGGGTTCGACCTTTCTTTAACAATATATGGTCTCCTTTCATAATCAAGGTATTCCAATATTTCTTCATCATTATGAGAAAATTAGTAAAAAAGAACTATTTTACGATTAGCAACCTTTGCTATTATAAGGAAATAAATAAATGCCAAATTATTATTATAAAAAATGTGTCAATGTCAATAGAGAATTTTGGATGTCCTGTCAGATATATGTAATAAAGTCAGTTTTAATTTGAAGGTTTGTGAATCAATTACTGAAGAATAACTTTGTTAATCTGTTACCTGAATTGTTATCCGTTGATTTGATAATCATCATCACTCATACAAAAATCAAATATCTCCATTTTTCCGTTAAACAACTTGCTAACTACTAGTTAGAAATCCAAACAGAGACTTTGAAGTGTTTGCTAATATAACAGAAACGTTAGCTTGTAGTCAACCTTAACAGTTAGTTGAAGAAACACTTTGACTCCTTGTTAAGGGTTAACTGATAGCTAAATTTGCTTAGCTGGAGATTGAAAAACCGGCCCTAAATGACTAATTAAAAAAATAATCGAAAAAATATAAAAAGGCCTTTTATAAAACAAAAAATAATTTATTTGATCCCCCATTTATTTTTTGAACCGTTAGAATTAAAAATTTCAAATTTTGGGAAAGTGAACTTTTTTATAGATAGTAGGTGACGTAATCATAAAAAATGGCGGACGTGGGCTTCACTTGGCTTTTTTTCACTGGCTTTTGATTTAAACTTATTCACTTATTCCTTAATTTCAACTGACTCTAGGACTATCACTGACTGCTTATCATTGACTGTCTATGATTGACTGATCTACGACCTCTTTACAAGTCTTTTTATACATTTCAACTTCTTCTAGAAATGTCTGTCTTCTTTTATAATATCACATAATCAATTTCTAGTATATTCTAGTAAGTTTATAAATTGTTTATACATACAAAAATATAATATTAGTAAAATTACACAATGTTTCAATAAATTTTTAGAGGAAAATCTGGCAGAATCTGCTCATCAATGTAAAATCCTCTCCATCGATTTTTAGGGATTTACGGTAAAAATAAGCCGTAAATAAAACAGATTCATATTACAGGTCCGTTGTGAGGTGTATTGTTTTAGATTTTTAGTATGAATCATTTGTACTTAGAAAATAATTAAAATTTCCTATTTTTGGAAAAATAGTTTTTTCAAAGAAATAAACATACAACCCTTCTTCTCATCACTCAAAACCGGGAGACACGCTGGCAAATTTACTCTTATTTTCTTAATTAGCCTAGTGAGGGCGATTGACTTACACCAGCTCTAAATAATAACACAGGTCTG
Source organism: Ophraella communa (assembly GCA_035357415.1). NCBI lineage: Eukaryota > Metazoa > Arthropoda > Insecta > Coleoptera > Chrysomelidae > Ophraella > Ophraella communa. The sequence continues at coordinate 30,930,246 of CM068993.1, forward strand.
CTGCATCAGATATTTTTACTGAATTATATGTTTTAAAGTGCGCTAATTTCAAAAGTAAAGGCAATTTTTTTCAATCACATAAGGATTTTTTGCAAATTCAAACACAAAATAGTATATTAAACAACGCATTTCATATGGAATTCTGTTATGACACGAGTTCAAGTTTAAAAAACGAATCGCCAAGCGATGAGTTTTTTAAAGAACGAGTGTCACAACAGCCATATGAAATAAGTTGTTTATAATATTTTTTATATTTTGCCATTTTATCATTTTTTAAATTAATTTATTATTTTTATGTAATTAAGAAAATTTTGATTTTAAAAATTATGTCGGTAGCACTGTGTAATTTATAACATTTGACAGTTTTGACATTTAAATTATGAAATGTTAATGTTTTCAAATATTTTAAAATTACTAATACACCAATAATAATATATAATATAAGTAAAAGATGATATTCATATTCACTAATAATTTTTTAAAGAACCATATAAAATTAATAAATTGCTATTAACCATAAATGTCATTGTCAATAGTCTTGTCATTGGATACTTCACTCATGTCGCCAACCGTTTAAAACAAAAATTTGCGTGCGTAAAAGTTACATTACGATACGCAAATGCGTTTTATAATGAAGATTTTTATAAGTGCAAAATATAAAAAATTGGTTAAAGCACTCCTTTATTCAAAATTTTCAAACAATATTTTTTTTAAAGCAAACGAAACATTATTTTCATACATATACTTATTCATGTTCATTATAAAACCTCTTCTTCTTTTCCTTGATACTTTGACGAGTTCTTTTCCGATTTCCATCTTCAGTTTCTCGCTTAAGCAGCCAACAGTAGTCAGCAAGCATAGTGACATCCCATCGCCCTTGGTACCTTCTCTCGATATCACGGACATCCTGGTGAAATCGCTCCCCCTGCTCTTCACTGTAAGCTCCCAGGTTTTCAGGAAAATAGTCTATGTGAGAGTGTAAAAAATGGACCTTCAAGCTCATCTTGCAGCCTTGAGCTTCGTATGCTGCTAGCATCCGTTGCACAATGGTTTTATAGTTAGGATCCTTAGTATTTCCCAAAAACCTTCGTACTACGTCCTTGAACGATACCCAAGCTTCTTTTTCCTTCTCATTCATAGTTTGACTGTACCTTGTATTATCACATAATATCTTTGTTTACTTTTTATATATACTTTCTATTATTATTTAGTTGTTTACTATTTATTACCAAAGAACATAGATACTGCAATATACATAAAAACTTATGTGATACAATAGTTTGAATATTTTTTCTGTTTTTGGGAAGTCAAAATCTGTCAGAAAATGTAAAAAAATCCTATGCAGTTTTCTGGTAGCAAATTAATTATCTCAAAATAATGTTTTAATTTTGGCAAAAAAATGCAATCAAGATTTAATTAGATAATATCAGGAACAATCTCTAAGTTGCCAAAAATTGATGTTGGAAAAAAATTTTAGTTGTTAATTTTTTTAATATCGCAAAATATATCTAATATACAGGGTGATTCGCATAAGAACCGACATAGAGCAAGAACATGTAGGGAAATTCAAAATAGGGCGATTTAATGCAACTTACCTTTATGCTAAGTTGCTTCCCTGAGAAGTTATAAGCTTTAAAAGAGAAGTTTTAAATTTAGAAAAAAATCAATATCTCCCTTATACTTGAATTTAGAAGAACCAAATTTGGTACATGTTGTGGGTGTACCAAGAGCAGTAATTAGATTTCAATCATATTATTTTACAGGGTGGATGGGGAATAATGCGACATTAAAATGACAGATAAATTTTGATTTTTGAAAATTGACAAAATTAAATATTAGTTTTTTATTTCTTTTTTAACCAGAAACCTAATATAACAATCCAAACTTTAGTTTGCATATAACCATATAACCAAAAAATAAAATAATGTCATAAAACTGTCAACTTGAAATAACGTCAAAATATGATTAGAATGTAAGTCAAAAAGTGTATTTTGGACCTTTTCCACATCTTTTAATGTTGTGTTATACTTTCCATACCAAATTATAGAAGCAAATTCTAATTTCTGTCTAACTAAACTGTAATATAACCTAACATACGATTAGCTGATGCTATAATGTTTTTTATGCGGGTTGAAAATGATAGTTGATAATTGTAGGTAACACCTAAATAATAGGTTCTTTTAAACGAGTTAAGGTCATAACAATGCACATTTTGATATTGAAATACAGTTTATTATTACAACTCGATTGATAGACTTAATTGATTTTTTTGTAGCAGAATACAATCTCTAACTGTTTGCACCTTTTTAAAAATCTTAAAGTCATCAGCAAAAATTGCAAAATTTGAATACTCTAATACTGATGGAAGATCATCAGCAAATAGGACAAACAACAGAGGACCAAGGTTTGAACCTTGTGGCACACCAGAATTAGCTTCGAATTTTTCTGAACGGTTTCCATTATTCAAAATATACAACCAGTGCTATAGGAAAAATCTCCCTTAAATTATAAATGCAAAGGAAACGTTTTCTGTCAAATCCTAACAAAACATTTTTAATTAAATATATTTAAAAAATCATTTTTATTTCCAGAAAACGTATTAACTTATATTTTATTTACTAATTATTTAATTTACTGCGATTAAATACTAAACCAAATGTCAAATAATACTGGTTTTTAATTTGTTTTCCACAAATTAGAAAACGTTCTGCATTGAAATGTAAAACCCTATTAAATCCAGTTAATATAATTGGTACTGTAAATAAATGAAAGTAAAACTTGGCAGATGAAGGAAGTTTCCATTTAATTTGAGATACACAGAGATATAATTGCTATTAACAACATAACATTGCCAGGAATGGAATAATTTTAGGAAATGATTACGAAATCGAATGCAGATCTGAATTTATTATTGCCTTATATTTTATGCATAAATTTATAAGTAAACTTATATTGTAGCGAAATATATGGTCAAATCATTTGTTTTCTATATTACATTTTTGCCTGAGGTCTGTGCTACGTTTTCTGTCCCATAATGATATCACGGTCTATTTTCATTTCACATGTTTCCATCAGTCTTTTTTTACTTGTGGTATCAGGTCTTGTTTTCGCTATGTAGATCATAGTTGGCTGTCACACAACTTGGCCTTGGTTTTTGTCCATAAGTGTTTGTTCCACCAGATAGTTAAAACCTCCTAATATTCTATTGGCTTTATTAATTTGTTGGTCTACTTCCGCTTCTGCATCTACAGGTAGCTGATACTTCTTTCTTGCTGCATTATTTTGCTGTCCACTTCCAGCTTGCATCTTATATCGGATCTTTAGAGATTAGCCTGCTTTTTGAGATTTATTATACTAACCCTTACTGTGTGAAAGTCCATCTTATTAAGAACAGTAAACAACTAAACGGTTAAATGAAACTTCCACTATTTATTCGTAAAATAAATTTTAAATTCAATTGCAGCGGTTTCGGTAAAAACTAGCATCGTCAGATTGACATATTGAAGTTAATTTTTTTTTGTTTGTAGCCCTAAGGAATTATCCTGGATGTATTTCCCTCTAAGATCAGTATAACTGTGCAATAATATAGAAAAACCAGGAAAGAAATATATTATGCTGATCTTTACAATAACTTAATATATTTGTGTTATAATTACGTCTTAACTATGTATAATATAAAGACTCAATCAATGTAAACAGTTTAATAGTGGAGAACTTGCAAGATTTATTTGTTCATTCAATACTTTAAATTGTTGATCTGCTAGATCTTTTTATTTCAAGTTCTTCGAGGAAATCTAAATTTGGTTTTTTATCACAAATATGTAGTATTTGAATGTCATTGGTGTGTATGAGTGAATGTGGATGTTCAAGAACTTGTTTTGCATAGTTTGAATTATCTGGTTGTTGTAATTTATATGCTCTTAATTGTTCATTGAATCTTATTTACAAATTTCTTTGTGTTTGACTTACATATGCAGCATTACATTTTGGACAATTAATTTTGTGAACACCAGATTTTTTTAAATTGTGTTATTTTGTTTTTATATTTAACAATTTTGTACCAACATTATTGTATGATTTGAATGAAGTTAATGCAGAAGTTGCCGAAGATATTATTTTTTAAATTGTATTAGAAATATTTTCACAATATGTAATACTTTTATTTAGAGATATACGTATTTCATAACATTTTGAACTAATATCAACTGAATCGATTAAAAATATCTACTGTAGCATATATTGTAAATAATTTAACAAAGTTATACGAGTACCGGACCTGTCGTAAAATCGATTTTGATACAGGAGACTAGAGAAGAGTAACTTTATAATGGAAATAGCTTTCTGATGGTAAAATCGAGAGTTGTGAATACGGTGTTGATTCCTGGACGACAATAGAATATGAACAAGAGCTGGAAAGCGCTTATCTAACTTCTGGTTTGCTTAAAGACTATTGGCAGTTTGTTATACAAACGATCACAGATAACTAATGAATACATTCATAAATAAAACATCTCGATTGGCCATAAGATATTCAGTGAGCATTCTAAAACCAAAATATATTGAGATGAATAACTAAACTCAGTAAAATTAAAAAGAAAAACTTAACCTCAATAAGTAATAATAAAAAGGATATCTTAATAATTTTCATTTAATCGTCAGCTACTTTTCTTTATCTCATCTAAAGTTTTCAAGATATTGTGTATCAAACTTTGTATGACATAATTTTGGAAATTTGTAAATTTAAATGTTATAAGCACATGAAAAACATTAATAGTTTTGTACACTTTCTGTAGCGAGCAATTTTACAATTAAATTTTAGTGTATTATAAAAATTCAATGTTTAATTTCTTTTGAATCCTACCCAAGATAAAGAGTCGTATTTCAAGTTCAAAAAAACTAAATAATTTGACTGAGCTAGTTAAAAACTTTTATAAGGCGCCCAACTATCAAACATAAAATTAAATAATCATTATAACAATAAAACAATAAAAACAAATCATAACAAATTGAAAAATTAAATAAATAATAAATAAATTAAGTAAATTTAAACAAAACAATAAAACCTATAAAATCAAATCATTACAAATTAATAAATTAGAGTAAATTATCTTTCTATATTATTAACAATAAGGTTTTATTTCTTTTGATCCAAATGTTGCAAATCCATCTGCAGATTCAGTAACTTTTAATGATTGTGAAAAGTTTAATAAATTATTTCATTTCAGAGGAGCGTTGACAGTATTCTTGATTCAACTTCACCATTACGAAACTCCAGAGCGGTGACTTCAGAAACAGCACGTCGGTGGGTGTCAAGCGTAGAAGAAGCCGTCTTCCAATCGACAAAGGACTCCAATAGAGCACAAACGTCACATCCCTCTAGTAGACAGAACTCTACAAGAGTTAGTCCCGCTGGTGAAACTGAGAGGTAATTCTACGATAACTAATATAAACTCGTGAATGAATGAATGCTTTTAATGTAAGTTCAAGGAAACATAACAATCTCATAAATACTAATTAATTTATATTGAAACTAGTTTTGGGTCGTGAGATACTAATGAAAGGCATATTAAGTAATATAACAAAATACTTAATTCATTATCTTTCCAAAAAGGTTCGCAACATTCAGGCCCAGTTTCACCAATAGTACAAATCTCTTAGTTTCTTGAATTTATCTGGTTTAGTCCGCTGAATTCAAATTTCGACATTTTATTATTGCAAATAAGGAATACATATTTTTGAATATTTGATATATTCTTAATTATAGTATTTCAAATAAGAGTTTATGATTTTCCCATCGAAGGTGATAGTGATGATGATGAAATTAATTTTCATAGTCGAAAATGTGTATAACAAAGATTTTGAGAGAACGTTTCGACTTACAAAAAAGCTGTTCTTTTAATTTTGTAAAACTGTGAGAAATATATATACAGGGTATATTGGGGTTTCCTTAGTAAAATTTTTTTCTAACGCCATCCGTTTTCAAGATACAGGGCGTTGAAGAAAATAAAAAATTACACATTTCTTACGATTTTGCCGAAACTACTGGCACCATTGCAATGAAATTTTATACGAATATGTTTTGGAAGCTGATATATCCCATGAATTTGTTTTTATAACTAACTCTCATAGAGGGCGCTAGTTACACGATTCATACAACGTATTATTCAGCATAACTTTTTTTAGGGTAGAATTATTAGTCAAAACTCCAAGTGAACATAAACATCGTTTAATTCTACACCAAAAAGGTACTCTTGGTAAAACTCGATATTATGTACCGTTTTCGGAATATTTTGATTTGAAAATTATGAAGTAATAACCGCTCCTCGTATAAGTTAATGATAAATTTATTAATTAAAAAACTTATGATATTAAAAACAAATAACAAGGTTTCAAAACTCTATTTATTGTTGACTTATTGTCATAACAATCAATAAATGTCAATTTTACATGGCAAACTTAGAGAAAAGCGAACTTTATCATTAGTTTATACCAGGAGCGGTTATTACTTCATAATTTTCAAATCAAAATATTCCGAAAACGGTACATAATATCGAGTTTTACCAAGAGTACTTTTTTGGTGTAGAATTAAACGATGTTTATGTTCACTTGGAGTTTTGACTAATAATTCTACCCTAAAAAAAGTTATGTTGAATAATACGTTGTATGAATCGTGTAACTAGCGCCCTCTATGAGAGTTAGTTATAAACACAAATTCATGGGATATATCAGCTTCCAAAACATATTCGTTTAAAATTTCATTGCAATGGTGCCAGTAGTTTCGGCAAAATCGTAAGAAATGTGTAATTTTTTATTTTCTTCAACGCCCTGTATCTTGAAAACGGATGGCGTTAGAAAAAAATTTTACTAAGCAAACCCCAATTATTTTTCACTTTTTTACCTATCCTAGAGACGGTGTTACCTTTTTTTGAAACACCCTGTATATACAGTGTGTAAAAGCCAAATGGAATAAATTAATTATTTCGGTTACTGTACATATTTATAAAAAATCCCGAAACACGTCAAATTTAAATTATAACTTGACATTTTTTAACGTGAAAATGCAACCCCTACCTTCAACCCCCTTAGAATGACAGGTACAACCCCCAATTTTTTAAATGGGAAGTATAGGCTTGTGATATATCATTTGAAAGGTCTCTTCATTCTCTATTCAAAAATGTTATTGTTTTTAAATTTAATGCAAAAATTAACATAAAAATAATTTATAGCATGTTGTTACCGAAATTCGCTACAATACAATCAAAAACTAAAATGTAATGCAAAACGTAATAAAATGTAGAACACGAAAAAGAACTATGAATGTTAATGAATTAGATGTTCAATATGTTCTCCGCGAACGTCTTGGCAACATCCTAATCTCAAATAAAACTGTCTTCTAACATTATTTAACATATCAGGCGTGATCGACCTAATCGCAAGCGTTATTCGTTCTTTTAAGTAATTTAAATCAGAAGGTTCAGTTTTGTACACATGGCTCTTCACATATCCCCATAAAAAGAAATCTAATAATCAGGTGATCGCGCTGGCCATTCAACCGATCCTCGCCTCCCTATCCTATTGTATCGAGGTACTGCCGGACATTAAGTTGGTAATGTGGTGGTGCTCCATCCTGCTGAAACCATATCGTATTCGCTGGAACTTGAGGGTTACCTGGATCAGGATATAAATTTGCCAACGTTGGAATGACATCATTTTGAAGTAGTGCCAAATAATTGTTGCCATTCAAGTTGCCCTCAATAAAAAAGGACCAATGATATTGTTCCCTACAATCCCTGCCCAAACATTAACCTTTTGAGGGTATTGAGTGTGTTCTTCTCTCATCCAGTGAGGATTTTCCGTGGACCAGTAGCGGCAATTTTGCCGATTAGCATGACCTTTAAGTAAAAAAGTACACTCATCAGAAAACATAACGTCTTCTAATTGGATAATATTGTTATCCAACATGTCCATCATTTGAATATTTTAGTTAGTTAGTAGTATGTTGTTAGATAAATGCGAATAGAAATATTGTCTTACATAAATTAAAGTATTGTAAATAAATTGTGTTATATAAATTAAACAGTGATTTAAATAATATAAAAATAAATTAAAAGACTAGTAAAAATAAATAAACGTTACAATATGTTTGCTATCGATGTATGGCTAGCATTGAATGTAGTGGATGTCTGTCTACTCGATGTATGTAGGTTTTCCTGAAACTCAAGCAACACATCTAATTTGAGTTCATCACTCAGTGCATTGGCAGCTCCTTTTTTTATCTGCCTTACATGACCAAACTCGCGAAACCGCTTTTCTATTTTACTTATTGTTCCTTGGGATATAGGCGGTAAATTAGGAAATTTCTCATAAGATAGGCGAGTTACTTCCTGTTATGTTCGGATGTTATCTCCGTAACCAATCATTTGTAAAACTGTTATTTTATGCATTTCCGTTAATCTAACCATTTTTCAGAATTGAATTGAACAAACTTTATACTTAAATTACAACAATGACAACTTAAATAAAACAATTTACTACTGCTTGTTAAAATAGCGTTGCTACGGAAATTCTTTAAAGTTTTTTAATGGTTACCATCTAAAAACCACATTGCTATGGTTTTTGTTCACTTTCTCATTATCAAGACCTAAACGGGAAATAAGTTTCAAGTATATTGTAATAAGTTTCGAGTATATTTTAGCGAATTTCGGTAACAACATGATTTTAATTTTTTTTATGTTAATTTTTGCATCAAATTTAAAAACAATTACATTTTTGAATAGAGAATGAAGAGACCTTTCAAATGATATATCACAAGCCTATACTTCCCATTTAAAAATTGGGGGTTGTACCTGTCATTCTAAGGGGGTTGAAGGTAGGGGTTGCATTTTCACGTTAAAGAATGTCAAGTTATAATTTAAATTTGACGTGATTCGGGATTTTTTATAAATATGTACAGTACCGAAATAATGAATTTATTCCATTTGGCTTTTACACACTGTATATTGGAATTGCTGTTAAGCGATGCACACTTCAAATATATTATTCTTTAAATTTCTAACTGGAAAATATCACGCACAAAGAATTGGCATTAACAAATTTAGAGCAATGGGGAAGGATATTGCTACATTTTTAAAATTACCAGACAGTAGTTTCTATACTGGGCATTGTTTTCGCCGCTCGTCGACAACTTTATTAGTAGATGCTGGAGGGGATATCACGACACTGAAACGCCATGGTGGTTGGATATCAACTAATGTTGCTGAGGAATACATTGATGATTCGGAAAGGAATAAGACAGATACTGCAAATAAAATATATAGTTCTATAACTCCTCAACCAGTTGGTACTTCTTCTACAACATATATGCAACAAACTCAAAAAGAAACAATAAACTTGCATAAATCAGTTTCACATATTCAGTTTACTGGTTGTTTAATCTCATCAATAGGCAAAATTAATAATTATTACTTAAAACTTTTATTAAGAACAATAAATAACTGAACGGTTGAACTAAACTTCCACTATTTATTGGAAAAAATACGTTTTAAAATTGCTGTCTCGCTAATCGTCAATTTTAAAACGTATTTTTCGAATAAATAGTGGAAGTTTAGTTTAACCGTTCAGTTATTTATTGTTCTTAGTAAGATGAACTTCCACAAAGTAAAGGTTAACACAATCAATTTCATTAAAATTTTTATTTCATTGTTATTTAGTATTTATTGTTAAAGTCGTAGATAAAGTATGGTATTCGACTTGCATTTTGGAATGGACATTTGAACACTCAAGAAATTTTAATTGTACAATAAAAATTTTCGCTGTTAATAAAATAAAGTTTTATGCTTTCTTTTAAAGTTTTGAGCTAAATCTCTTTTTGATGATTACAGCAATTTCACCACCAACCATATACCTTGGCAGACGCGGTTGTAAAAATTATAATTGGGTTTATATATATAGTCTTTTTTTATTTGCTTTTTAAAGAATAAAAGCTTCAGGATGAAAACACTTTAAAATAAATGAGCTTTTTCTAATTCCAGTTATTTATATTTATTTATAAGTAAATAATTTTAAAACAACTTGGCCATAACTTATATATAATATACAGAAAACGCTGCTCCATTACTTGAAAAAAGTTCCTCCAAACTACTGTATTTTCTCCTTATACCATAAATTCATTAATTTTTATATTCATATACTATCATTATCAAAAGTTTGTGTATTTTAGTTAAGTTTTGATGTACAAAACTTGTTCCACACTTTGCTACTAGTTTTTCGATCTTCGGACATATAATACACTACTCAACAATTGAAATGGATATTTTCTAGATTTCAAAAAATTGCGTACAAAAATAATAATATTTTAAATATACTTTTCGTGCTGTCAGGAAACTCTGTTTTTATTTCTTTTTATATGCTGTTATCTCGTTAATCAGAATTGTAGGAATTCGATTTCAAAATACTAGGCACCGCATTCTTGGTTTTCCAAAATTGGAACCTAACGACTAAACAAGTCTTGCCGCAGACAACCATAGACTTTGCAAGGAGGATTGGCTTGGATGGCGATTTATAACCTTAGGGGTGAGCCACAATAGACCCAACGGTGGTCGAAATAGAGGGGTGGTTGAGCGCCCCAGTCACATGAACCTAACCTACGCACTGGCGAAAATAAAGTTATTATTGGCGAAAATTTGGGAAATCTTTTGTCATTGAAAGTTTTACATCCATGCAAAATTAATAATATTCATTTAGGTTTTTGCCCCCTAACATTACACACCTTCTTCAACCCCTTGACGTTGCCGTATTTCGATCAACAAAGGCAACATGGAGAAAAAATTTAAATGAATGGAAACTGCAAAATCTGGGTTGTCTACCAAAAAGTTAATTTCCCAGCGTATTTTCTTATATTTTTATAATAAAATTTTAATATGGAACGTTAGATAAGTTAAAAAATATATGGAACTCGCATTTTTTTATACTTTTTTACCATTTCACATAACTCTTCGAAGTGGTATATATAGACCAAAAATTAATACAAATAATGTAACTTCAGGTAAAATTATTATCGTTCCATATATTATCCCGTATCGATGGGTTATATGGAACGGTAAAAAAGTATAAAAAAATATATTATACTTAAAGAAATTTTTTTCTCAACATTTTATGTAGAGACTGTCATGGCCTTTGTAAACCCCTCCTACCTAGAATGCGTGCGCAAATAGTATACTGTAATGAATATTGTGATTTGAAAGATTATTTATTGATTGATTAATATTATTTGTTTGGTTGATTAAATGATTTGTATTATTATTTTAATGTAATATAGTAGCAATATCTTCTTTTTCTCAGGGGTGTTTTGTTCTGCAAGCTTCTAGTTGGATAATTAGGTGTATATGAATGAAAAATTGATTAATTATAATTACAAATTTATTATAAGAGTTAAATGAAAACAGTAATATTGAAAGTTCCTTTAGTTGTATTAATAATAGTAAGTACTCTTATATTCTTCTTTTTTATCGACCGAAAATGTTTTAATTTCACTTTTTTTTATTCGATCTTAATATCACTTTTTTGGCACTTTATTTTACTTCTTGTTTGTTTTACTTTATTCTTAACGTCAATATTTAACACTTTGTTATAATAACTACTTTAAAAACTGTTTGTTCAAATTGACTGTTCACACTCAGATCTTCAATGTTTGACTACCAATTATATACTACTTTTAACGACCTCTGTTCAGTCTTTTATAGGTTTCAAGCTTTCTAGAAACTTCGTTTTTTTTTGTTCTAGAGATTAGTAATTTCTGGAAAAATATGTGTATCTCTTTCTTTCATATATATGACTAGACATACTCACTTCGTCTACTGTCCGATCATTCGAGAATAAAATATAGTACAAATATATCTGTCTCCTTTTTATTTTATATCTGTCTTTTTTTTACACATTATATAATCAATTTTCGCGAAGTTTCTAGTAAGTTTTAAATAACATATTTATGTACTAAATATAATATTGATACAATACATAATAAAATAATTTCTAACTTAAAATTCTCTTACAAATACACAAAATATATAATAAAATAATACAATATAATAAAAATTATTTGATTTAGTTATATTAAACAACTTCTGTTGATATTATAATCATTCTACTATTGTCAAATATTTAAATATTACAATACATTGCACATACACATACACATACAAAGCAAAAACCGAAAATACCGTTTTCATTTAAATCAGAAAATTCAAAAAAATTAATTTTTTTAAGGTTAAAAATAAATATAAAAAATTAAATGAGGAAAAAAAAAAGATTTAATAAAAAGAAGAATAAAAAACTATTAATAAAATACTTAGTTTTATTTATTTCATACACTTACAATTATGCTAGATGATTTCTTAAATTTATAACTATTTTTATTTAAGTATTTAAATAATTTCGGTATTTTACAACAAATTATGAATACCCACGCTATTATTATAAAAGAAATAACGCATTCCAAAATAAAAGTAAAATCGAATAAGGCCTTGCCCGTGGCAATTTCCACTTCTCGGCAAACAAAAGATCAGGAATCCTTACTGAAAGGAGTACTAGATTCAGTCCTGTCGCGGATTTTGGTATGTTCGTTCCGGCCGGTACGGTTAGTTAATCTCAATAATCATTCTTCACGTTGCGTGTTATCCTTCGACGAGAGCAACATGTGTAGAAATGTTAAATAAAGCGAGTCTTGAAGCGACAAGGTTATGTTTTAAATCTAATGTGGAGGTGCCGCAACTGTCTACGTAAATTTAAAATCGGTCTCATTTAAATTGTTCTTCCAGGGTGATATATGGTACATTAAAAAATATTTTTATATAAGTTTGTACTTTGGTCTTTTTGGTAGTAGGTATTTATTAAGAAATCTAAAGTGATGTTTTCGTTATTTTATTTTTTACTCGTGCGTTCACCTGTCGTTTAAATATACACATATGTTACGGTTAAAGTATTTACTTGGCTAGTATATAAACTAGTTGGATAGTATACAAACTATCCAACTGCCTGGTTATTTTGATAAAAAATCATATTTTCACTAAAATAGCTACGAGTAATGGCTGGTTTGTATGCTATCCAGGTAGTTTATAAACTATACACAATTTATCGCTAAATCATATACCACAAGGAAATTACACAAATTACAGTTGACAGAAGCAAACATGAACCCTGGGTGGGCGTGTCCTTGTCGCTGTAGTTGTATTTTCATCTCACTTATGCAGCCACTAAAATTGATATTATCGTTAACATTGGCTCGTGATTGGCTGATTGTAATAACCTTGAAATTAGTTGGCATATTTTCCGCGGACCATGTTTGCTTCTGTCGACTGTAGCTAACATTTTTGGCTAGTTTGTAAACTTTAGATAAAGTCTGAACCTTATATTGGTAGTAATACATAATAACTAACGAGTTGGTTAGTATGTAAACCAACCAACGCGAGTTGATTATTATGTAAACCAACCAATTCTCTTTTGGTAAGTCAGTGGGGTTATGTTTCGTCAAGTGTTGTGTGTTGTGCCGCCGTTGTATATACTGTTGTGTCTCGTGAAATTTGATGTCGGCTACAACATCTCAAAAATACAGAGGGTGAAAGTTCTCCCATGTCCTTTCTAGCATGCCTTTTACCCTCTGCAATACGCAAGGGCTGCCTAAGTCTACAAATACTTCTACACCACTGCGGTGTACGGCCAGCTCATCATTAGCGTGGTGCAACATACGTGAGGTGGCTATTACATGTGAGCTTGTCTTCCAATCTTGCCCCAGATACTTGAATTCTTTCTCCATCTGAATTTCACTTTCAAAAAGAGATGGTATTTTAAAAAAAATCAACTTTTTTCTTTGTAAATGGCACCATTACAGTTTAAAGAGGATTCATGAGCAGATGCTCATGTGTTTTTCAATAATTAGAATAACTATGTCATACATATCCCTGAGTACAAAATCCCTGATCGTTTAGTTCTGTAAGAAGTTTATCCACCACCAGGTTCCACAGACTCTGTGATAGAACGCCACCTTATGATGAGTATCCTCATATTGTTTTTACCTCTTTTACGGTCCATACAGGTTTGCCTATACTCTTCTACTGGTGAGCATATTTTCCACCCACCTTCCTTGATACCAACTTTGACACTATTGAGTAAGTACTCGTGTTATCAAAAGCTCCTTCTATGTCAAGAAAGGTCACCATAACGCTCTTTATAACTACAAAGTTAATTGGTACAGAATGCTAAAATGTTACAGAGTGTTGGTAATTACTATGCGGCTACGGCTGGGTTACAGTCGTCTTACATATTATGTACATTTAATCACAAGAGATCCTCAATGTTATGACTAACAGATTCCATTGAAAATACACCATCTTTTAGTGATGAAAGAAATAAATTAGTGAAAATATGAAAACTTTTCCGAAAGATTAACAGATTTATGCAAACCTAAAAACGGTTTTTAAATTAGTCACACTATTTTTATACAAACATTAAATAAATTGCGTATCCTATCTCATTTCTTGTTGTTGGATGTATTTTATAAACTTCAGCAATTCTTTCAATACATTTTTTAGGAAACTGATTGTCAAATTTTGCTTGAGCTAATGCATTATGGAGGAGAACCCTCGGGAGGACCGGAATGCAAAAAGCACATTTGTTCAAGTATACAATAATATTGGCATCAGCTTCAAACGGAGCATTATCGAATAAATCTCTCTTTTGATCGGTTTTATCTAAGATCCATTCTATTCAAAATCTTCCTGAATTAATTTTTGTTGCATTCCCTCAATATCAAGACCACATTTACACTATTTCAGAACCAAAAAATTATACACAAACAAATATATGGTGAACTAGTAGTAGTAGATTATTCACTTATGGTTTCCATTTAGATGTCTAATTAATAATTTGCTATGAAAAGTGTAAACATCTGGCATTTAATTAAACTTGAATTATGCCAATGACAATAAAAAACCATTTAGATCTACTACAGAAGAATACGAAATGAAACTAAGGAGTTGGTAGGAAGAACCAAAAATGAACATTGGGAACAGTTTACAAAAAGGATGGAAAGTAACTTTTACGTAAAGAAATGGCAGAATTAAAGGAAAAGAACAACATACCAGCAAACGAATGGAAAAGATACTTGACAGAATTTTTTAAAGAAAAGGAAAATAACAATCAACACAACAACGTACCTGAATTAAGACACGAAATAGAAATCAAATGTCAGGAAGTAGAGATGGCCATAAACTCACTCAAAAATAGAAAGTCACCGGGACCAGACGGAATAACCAACGAGCTTCTGAAATACGGAGGAGAAAGAATAATCAAAGAGATGACAAGACTTATACAAAAAATAATATCTCCAGACGCATGGAGAAACAGTATATTGTGTGATGATTTTCTAATTTTCTCAATAAAGAATTAAATTTTGAATTTTAATTTTTAAATTACTAATTATTTATAGGGTAGGGTTCCAACATCAACTTTATTTTAATTTTTTTTATTATTTTGAAGTTTTAATAATTCCAAAGTCAACTAATGCCTAACAAATTCCTATCTGCTACCTATCTAGTTTTAACTAATTACTTAACTATTTTAACTAATTAAACTAACCTTAACTACCGCTTATTGTCCTTTAATTCCCAATATTCTTTTTCTCACTTCTTCTACGAACACCAGGTTACCATCACCTTCCCCAAAGGTCCACTTTCCAATACTTTTATCTTCCTATTCCTTTTTTTTATTTTCTTACTTTAGTTTTAATCAGTTTATATTTTTATTATTTATTTTCTGAATAAATTTACTATTCAAGTAAATATTAATATTAACTTTACTTTTCTCTTCTTTAATCTCCTACTGAAACGTCAAATTAATTCTCTCTTCATAAACTGGAACTGCTTTACTATTTAAATAAACTTCTATAACTGGTTTCTTTTTATTTATTATTGATTAAACTTCTTCCTCTAGACTTTTTACTTTTTAAATTATCTATTTCAACTCTTTGACCTTTTTAATTAACCATACAAAATTAATTTCTTTCTTAACTCTCTTTACTTTTTTATTCATCCCTCAACTCACTGTCAAACTTCCGATCCTCGGCAACCAACTTTCTTGATCACTACTCACTTGCACTACTTATCTATCCTTAATCTAATACAAGTTTTGTTTACATTACATAAATTTTTTTAATCTAACCTAATAAAAATTAACTTTTACATTTCCTTCAAATTTTGACATTTCTCCGAAAATAAAAAATTAAAATATTAAATTAAAATAAATTTTGAAATGACCCTTAAATATACCTTTTCAATTGATAGCAATGTTTGTACTAAGGCAAATCACGGAAAAGGCTATCGTGTACAATGAACCAGCATATCTATGTTTTATAGACCTGACAAAGGCTTTTGACTGCATCCAAGTCAAAGACGTCCTACACCTATTGTACAAAAGGGACATACCAATAAATATTGTACAAACCATCGAAAACATCTACTCCCATAACCGAATGCAGGCGAAGATAAATGGAAAACTAACACAGTCTATACCAGTACAAAGGGGAATTAGACAAGGAGACTCGTTAAGCCCACTGCTATTTAATATAATAATGGACGAAATAATACAAGCAGTACGTCAAGGCCATGGTTACAGAATGGGAAATAAAGAAATCCAAATACTATGCTATGCAGACGATGCCGTACTAATCGCTGAGACAGAAGACGATCTCCAAAGATTAACGCACATCTTCAATACAACGGGCAAAAAATACAATATGACAATATCAGCAGAAAAAACAAAGTGTATGACAACATCTAAATACCCCCTGCGATGTAAAATAGAAATTGACGGAAAAATAATACAACAGGAAGCAAAATTTAGATACTTGGGAATAGAGGTAACTAGCTATGGAGATGTTGAAGAAGAAGTACGACAACAAAATCTAAAAGCAAGCAAAGTGGCGGGATCACTCAATGATTCAATCTGGAAGAACAAACACCTAAGACAAGACACAAAAGCAAGAATCTATAAAACAGTAATTAGACCTATAATGGCATACACATCCAAAACGAGACGAATATTGGAAACAACAGAGAAGAAAATACTTAGAAGGATATCAGGGAAAAGTTTGCTAGATAGGGGGAGAAGCGAAAACATAAGGAGGGCATGCAATGTGGAAGACATAAATTAATGGGTGACAAAACGGAAACAGGAATGGAATGAACACATTAGTCGTATGGCAGAAGATAGGACAGTAAGAGTAGCACGAGACAAGTCAACAAATGGACGAAGAAGTGTTGGTAAGCCAAGGAGAATATGGTGTGATAGTTTAAACAATGCAGGAGGCTGATATTGAAGAAGAAACGGGCTTAAAGCCTCTATACAAGAAGGAAGAAGAAGATCTACTGAGAAACTAACGTACTTGCGTTTTGACTCACCCTGTATTCAATATAAAGAAAATTAGCGGTATTAATATTTTTTTTAAATGTTTGACAATTAAAAAAAATTGTGCCTGTAATAAATCATTGTTATTGTGTTTCTTTTTGATTTGTTTAATTGTTCAATGTAAAAAAATCAAGTTTGGTCTGCCACGATATTATTGAACACCCTGTAATAATCTATATTATGAAATGGATCTAATCTATGTTGATTAAATGCGTGCTGGTGGAAAAAGATATCAAAGTAGGATTAATATTTTCATCTCACAAATGATAGACAGACTATCATCCAAATTGTTTTCTTTATATTTCATATATTTTATTCTTGCTGCAAAATTTTCTGATAACCTTGTTCCGTTTAGTTTATTTTTTTGTCTTATATATTTGTCTTTTCAAGTTTACATTTAAAATAATATTATTTATTCTCTTCGAACTCAGTTATTCTAATTATCTGTCATTAATATTTGCACTCTTTTTGTTTTTCTTTTAGTATGGTTAGTTATAAACGATCTTTAAACTTTAATATCAAGGGACAAAAGGAATTCCCCTTATTTGATAGAATGTTATTGATCATTATTTTACCCTCCTACTTACATCATAATTTAATTTAATAATTTGCGGAAGAATTCTTGTATCTCTACTCTACCACGTCTTATTATAACAAAAATTGGTTAGGAAACATTATTGATCTTATTTGAATAAATAAAACGATCACGGATCATTTTAATTTAATCTGAATTTTTAACCAAGGAAATTGTGGTAGACAAAATATAATATTTAACTCCACTATAGACAGTAAATAATTGTAACCATAATTTATTCACTGTAATTATAGAGATCAAATTAATTATTTGTATTTAAAATATTTTTGTTTATAATTACTAAAGGCAATATGTTTTTTAAAATTTGGTTTAAAAATAGAATTACGAGTGTATCGCAGAATAGAATGCTGAATGTAGGTACAATTATCAATATTATGTAGGTACAAACCGATGCCATTTTATTGTTAACAATAACCTCATTAGAATAAAATGTTTATAACGGTTACTTACACATACCTTTCAAGGAATGTCAATGTTATCATTATGTAACATTTCTTTATTTAGCATATTTCTAGGAGTGGTTAATCGGAAATATAAATTTCAAAGAAAAGTATTTTATTTTGGTTTAAATTTAACAAGCAATGGAATAGGTATAGACCAGGGTCGATAATTTTTGAAACCAAAAAAAATTACAGTAGAATGAAACCCATTAGAAAACGAGGGGAATATGATCAAAATGAAAGGAAAAAGTTTTTAAGGGTAAAAAATGGTTTATCTTGATAGTCTATTTAGCACCTTTACATACTCATTTTTCCACATTTTTAAATGTTTTGGACTACAAAAGTTTTTTACATAAGAAAGGGACGAAGCAAATACCGTTAAATTTTCTGCCTTCAAATTTTGCTAGAATTGCTTATAAAGTTATGCTTGATAAAAATAGTGTAGAACCATTATATCAAACCTGCTAAATAGGAAAATAGCGTTATAATGCCAAAGTTCTGTATACTTCCCAACAAAATTGACTTCTTTTAAACTACACGTCCTATGCGAAAAAAATAAATGGCAAAGTTGTAGGTAATAAAAAGATCTACAACTTTTGTATTCGCAATTTTTTCACATAACCTCAAAATTTGGCTGAAAAATTTAAAAAAACAAATTTTTGGTTTTTTATTTTTATCTTTTTCAAAAAAAAATTTTTTTATACGAAATTTGGTGAAAAATTACCTTATTATGTCCCAAATACACTGTAATTTATTTGATTAAAAATATTTATTTTTTCGCCTTATTTTCACTTAATATCAAAAAAGCACCCTAATTTTCAATCAAAAATTCTGACGTCAAAATATCAGCGTTTTTCAAAAAGTTTTGGGGGCTTTTTGTTCGTTTAAATATCTACTTTCTGATGGTGAAAAAAATATATATTACTATAGGAAATGTTCTCAGAAAATGCAAAAAATTGAAAAAACCCAAATTCGAATTTTTTTTTTATTAATATGTACAATTTTGAGTTTTTTATTAAAATGTACACTTTAATTACTCAAAAAATTTAAGATTTCATGTAAGATTTGTAACGGATAAGTACAGTATGCGCCAAAATAAACAACGTTAAAAACTATTGTACAAACAACTGTACAATGTTATGAGTTTATAATGTATCATGTTTTGTAACATTGAAAAGTAACTGAACTCTTTCGGATGATAGGGAATAACCCTGTAGATTCCGTCTGTGACGAAATCTCGTAAGAGGGGAAGGTGTGGTGTGAACACCCCGTATATCTCGTATTTTTAATTAAATTGTTTATTAGAAATATCGATGGCCTAGACCACCGTAGTATGGCACGTTCAAGGTCACATCATGTCTGCGAGTAAGGTTGAATAAACAAAAGATAGAAAATAAATACACAGCAAGGCATAGACGACAGGTTCAATTTATGATATTCATGATCAAGTTCACTGTGTTGCTGATACAGCATTAATATAATTTATTTATAGTAATTAATCCAGTGTTTATTCCATACAACCCCCAATATTAAATATCACTAAACTATATTAAGTTTTGTTTCTATACAAAATCTGTTCAAAGTGCTCGGTATTGAGTTCCAAGCAGTACTCATAACGCTTAACAAGATTGCTTAGCATGTTATTAAAAATAGGCTGATGAATTCTTCTGAAAAAGGTCAAAATTTTTTCATCAATAGTTGCCGGTGGGTTTTCTGTAAAAATGGCTTGTTTCAGCATACTCCATACCAATGAGAACCGCAAGAATAACAATAACATATAGATAAATTAAAAGTCTTTAGACTAGAAAAAAAAAATGTCACAAACTTAATTAACTTACCTAACCTAAATATCGTTTAAGTAAGAATCCAATTGTCTCAAAAATTTATATTCAGTAGGTTGTATTTGTTCATTCAAACAATTGAGGGAATTGTCAGCAATGGCACATTAAATCTCCAAAAATTCAAGCGAATTCTTTTTTCAACAATAATCTTATATAACAACAATAAATCTTATATTTATAACTAAATGTATAATCTTTATTGATGCCATTTCCTCTCTTTTATAGCCTGATGATGGCCTGTTGACCGAAACATTTTGCTTTTACTGTTGTTATTAAAATTGTGGATAGACTTAAAGTTTTATAGCTACCATTATTATTGTTGGTTTAAATTACTAAAAGCATATATTTTATTTAAAACTATTGGGCTACTGACCTCGATAAATTTCTAGTATTAAAATTTTATAAATATTCAGTATTGACCACAAAAATATATAGTAATAAATATATTTCCATAAAAGAAGACTCGCTTTATTAACATGTAGTTTTTGCTCTTAGTAGGGGTGATCTGTGAAAGTGATGTTTTTCTTACATATTTACCATTGGATATTTTTTGTATTTTAAAATATGTCGACAGCAAGGTAAGTTGAAATAATATTTTTTTAAGTAAAAAAATGAAAAGTCCTAGGGGTAGAAGTAAGTCATGGGCGGAGCCTCTGACATGATCAAGTACGGTTAATTGCTATAATAGTGAATAGTATGTACTTAGCGTAGATGTACTACCCTCTCTCCAATTTTACTTTGACAGTAAAATGACATTGTCGTTACAATTTCATAAAGGAAAAAAACAATTTATTTATCAATACTTATACAAAATATTTAATTATAGTAAATTAATTATACAAATTAGAAAAGAAACGAATTATAATAAACAATTGTTAGTTATTGAATATTCTGTAATAGTCGAAGAAAATGTTTCTTATTTGCTCCTAAAAAAATTATATAACATGAAGTAGAACACTGTTATTATTTTTAGTCTTATTGTTAACTGAGGCCTTAATACAAAGAAAATTTGTTTTTTTTCATAATAACTACGAGTAACTGATTCTTCTTCTAGTGCCTATTTTTTTCGAATATTGGTTACCATCCTGGTTATAATTACCTTGCCCACCTATGCTGCTATAAACAGTCCTGTTGTTGTTTTTGCATAGAATGTCCTCAGGATTCTGAGCCATGAGATCCTTCTTCTTCCAGGCCCTTCTCTTTCCGGGCCCTTCTCTTTCCAAAAACTTTTCCTTGGAGGATGGATTTTAAGAGTTTGTATTTTTTGTCATTTATCATTACATAACCGAGATATTCATGTGATATTTCCGAGATATTTTAACTGATAATACATTTTAGTTTACTGACTTTACATGTTTTCAAAGGTATAGTAACATCAGCTAAAATATAAGTAATAAAATGTTTTGTTAGATTTTTAGGTCGGAAAAATAGGTGTTAATATTGTCTGCAGAAGGTTTACATATTATTACGAGTGTACACGATTGTCCAAACATTTTACCACATAGCGTCTGGCTGCATGGGCTATGCCTTATAAAGCAAAAAAAAAGTGATAAAATTATCTCAGGAATACGGTTGTTTATTTATCATCCTTGGAGTGCAAGAAGAACAATATTGATTTGTTTAACGACTTTTATATTACACAACCAAACAAACAAACTGTAGTAGCTCTACCCTTTTACTCAAACTGCGTGAGAAAACATAGGTTCAACTAATACACTATAATTCCATAGTTAATATTCTTTGTGTAGATTTTTGATCTAGGTAAAGAGTGGGTGTAATAGAGCTGATTTGTTTATTGGGCTGCAAGGCAGCAAATCCAGTAAAAATGTACTTAAAGACGGCAATAGTATTTGTATCTTCTGCCTTCCTCCTCTGATGAATTAGGTACTGTTCGTTGAGTAAAGATGTTGATAGTTTTTGTTTAATAACAAGTTGTAAACTTTTAGTATTTTTATCAATAAGATTTCTGTTGAAAGTAAATATTGGAGATTTCCATAAAAAAAAATTAATTTAACAAATAACAAAGAGAACAGTTGGTTACTGGAACAATACTTGCTACAGGATGTCCTTATATACTATTTTTGACCGTTAATTTCACTGAAATACTTTTCTTTTACTTTTCACTCCACTTACTTTGTTTTAAAAAAATACTACACTCAAATAATTATTAATTAACATTAACTGCCATTTAAAAAGTGTTATTGGATACCGGTATACATATTACCGGCAAAAAACAAAAGATTTTTTGGTTATTTCCACTTAAAACAAAAGGAAAAATGTCACTATGGGCTACAGAAGTTTGAATTTTGTTAAAACTTTTCTTGTTTAATTTAAGAATGATGCAATGTTTTTTGGTGTGCGCTTTATTCCGAGCTGTACTTTATTTTATTGATATTTTAAAACTGAACTCCTTTTACGAACCTGTAACCTGTTGCATCGAAGTGCCAGCCAACACACCTGCTTGTTTATGTCGATCAATTAGAAACAATGTAAATAGAGGGTCTTTAGCTATTTTTTAACTACAGCGTTTGTTAAAACTTTATTTGCCTAAGAGGGAAGGAGAAATATTGCTCAAGAATCAATACAGAGATAGAAAAACAGTAACATTCTAGGGAATGAATCGTATTTTTTATAAGGTACAGCCATGAATAAGATTTTGGTTCACAAGATTGCATACTAAAGTAATTTAAAATTTTGAAATATGTTTTAGAAGAAATTTAGAATAATAGTTATATTATGAATAAATTCTCCTGTTTGATTTTTGAACTGAAAATTGAACACTTTGCAAAAATGTTTACCCCTCTAAAAATTGCTGATTTTTTCAAAAAAAGTAAATTTTATATATATAAGAAAATATTTTAATCTTAAAAATGTATTTAAATTTTATTTAAAAGTAATAAATATAACCAATAATTATTTATTTTATGCAGATAATTTCCCCAGCAGACTTTTAAAATTCGATATTATTTTTTGATTTCATTATTACACCTTTCTTTGCAGCGAGCATATTATATGATAAAATTTAATGCTGCTTTTTTTTAATCATATTGTATAGAATTCAAGGGGAAAAACTATTTAAGTAGTCTGCATATTGTAAATGTAACCTGGTCCTGATTACTTTTGAGGAAGGTTTTAAAGAACGTAACAAAATTTATAAGGTGTAGAATTCTTGTCTGAAGTTGATTAATAGTGTTAGAAGATGCGAAAGAATCTCGTACAAATTGATGGAAACAACGTGGTTGCGAATGGAAT
The DNA here is from genome assembly GCA_035357415.1 of Ophraella communa. NCBI lineage: Eukaryota > Metazoa > Arthropoda > Insecta > Coleoptera > Chrysomelidae > Ophraella > Ophraella communa. Next base: position 30,953,831 of record CM068993.1, read on the forward strand.
ATAGATTTAATCCAGCGTTGTATTATAAAATAATTATACAGTGCGGTTCTAAAGTCCCTTCCCCCCATTTATTTTTTGAACCGTTAGAATTAGAAATTTGAAATTTTGGGAAAGTGAACTAGGGAATGTATATTACTTTTTTATAGATAGTAGGTGACGTAATCATAAAAAATGGCGGACGTGGGCCCTTTTGGAAGATAATTTTAAATGGCACCATATGGCAAGTAAAACATCATTTGAAAGCTTGTTTGAAACCTTTTCCAATGATACCAAAAAAAAAATAATTCTTCTTCCTTATTTACAACTTTCAACCCAAAATTATAAAATTATTAAAGTTTTTAAATATATTATTTGGTAAAAAAATACGTTCTAATAATGAAAAAAATTAAATATATGTTCAAAATGTTCACCATTTACTTCTTCGTAATAAAAAAAACTTTACCGACTTTTTATTTAAATCGAATTCTTTGCTTTAAATGTAGGTACAATGCTATTAACTGGCGTACTAAAAATTTAAAATGTTTGGGACTATACTATTTTTGTTTAAATTCAAAGTTTTTATTTTTATTTCTTTTTGGTTCATATCTTAATCATAATTTGTAAAAATAGTAAAATTTTACCTCTTTACCATTATCCGTTAATAATAAATAAGAGTTTTATAAAATGTCGCGAACTATGCAGGAAAAAGTTGAAGCAATATTAATTATTGGTGAGGCTAGAACTAATCTGCATGAAGCCGAACGGATTTTTAATGAAAGGCATCCAGATCGACCGATATCCAGACAGTACCTGAGACAACTCTTAGATAAATTTCATAGAGCGGGAAACGTTGTAGACGCTAAGCGAAGTGGTCGACCTGGAATTAGTGAAGACAAACAAGTCGAAATAGTTGCCGAAATGGTAGTCAACCCCACACAATCCACCTCAAATATTGCACAAACTTGTGAAGTGTCTTCATCAACTGCAAAAAGAGTTTTAAAAAAACTAAAATAAAATGAAAATGCTCCATATGCTGACAGAAGATGATCCAGATCGTAGAATTGAATTCTGTGAGCAAATAAGAAATAAAATAGAACAGGATCCTTATTATCTTAAAACAATTTTCTTTAGTGATGAGTGCTCTTTTTTTCTTAATGGTAAAGTTAATACCCAGAACAGAAGATACTGGAGTGGCACAAATCCTCACCTTTTTTATGAAGGTCACACCCAGTTTCCTCAAAAAGTGTGAGCAGGAATTTTTGGAAACTACATTGTTGGGCCTATATTCTTAAACGTAAATTTAACTGGGGAAATTTACCTGGAATTACTCCAGAATGGTATTGAACCCCGAATCTTAGAGATTCTTGAGGATCATGCTGACGAGTTCCATGATATGGAAATAACTTTTCAGCAGGATGGTGCTCCTCCCCATTATTATCAACCTGTTAGAAATTATTTAAATTAACAATATCCAGATAGGTGGATTGGACGACGGGGTCCAATAGAGTGGCATGCGCGTTCTCCCGATATGAACCCACTAGATTTCTTTTTATGGGGGTACCTAAAATCAAAAGTTTATGGTACACCAATTTAGAGCATTGACGAATTAAAGCGAAGAATTAGTGAAGAATGCAGGTTAATTTCTAGAGACACTTGAACGCGTTCGGGAAGAGTTTTCTGCTAGATTTTTTTATTGCCAGGAAGTGAATGGTGAACATTCTGAACATATTATTTAATTTTTTTTTTATTAGAACGTATTTTTTTTACCAAATAAAATATTTTAAAACCTTAATAAATTTAAAATTTTGTGTTAAAAGTTGTAAATAAGGAAGAAGAATTATTTTTTTTTGGTATCATTGGAAAGGGTTTGAAACAAGCTTTCAAATGATGTATTACTTGCCATATGGTGCCATTTAAAATTATCTTCCAAAAGGGCCCACGTCCGCCATTTTTATGATTACGTCACCTACTATCTATAAAAAAGTATTATACATTCCCTAGTTCACTTTCCCAAAATTTCAAATTTCTAATTCTACCGGTTCAAAAAATAAATGGGGGGGGCGACACACATAGTGTAGTAGTCAATTAATTGAATTTTTGTTGATGGCTACTTTAGCGTTTATACTTAATTACATCACAACTACCTTCCCCAAACACCAACATCTAATTTAACGACGATAACGTAATGATTGAAAAACGTACACCACTTGTACCTAAAAGGTCATTAAGCTAATAAAGAAACTCACTCTTCAGTAAATTGCTTTCTTTACTTTCGCGAAATGTTCAGATAATTCCGACGTTCTTACTTTTTTCTTATTTCACATTGCAAACTGTCCTTTGGAATCTGTCGATTAAATGTGAAAGTTGCATTCTTTACGGTATCAGGCACAAAAATAGAGATGCAGGAAAATTACTATTGCGGTAATGATCAAAAACATTCATTTTAAAAATATAAACTAATAATTTAACAGCATACTAACTCGGTTGTAATTTAATATTTTTATTCCTAGATTTAATTTGAAGCCAACTCATAAAACAAAAGTAAATTAATTGAGTCTTAAGGTAAGCTTAAGTAATTTTCATTATTCAATGGAAAATGACAGTATAGTTGAGTGTTGTTATAGTTATTTATGCAGGAAGGCAGTTGTTGTAAACATCTAATAACTCACCTAACCTAAAATATTTTTTATTTATTAATCAACATATTACCGAATAGGTTGTTATAACATCTTTTTTTATTACAACAATAATAGGTAAGAGAATTTTCAATTATTCTCGCATTTCACCCTCAAAATATCATTTTAGTTCTAAAATAAGGGAACGTTTCCTAACATTAAGAAGAAAAGTTAAAAGAGCCAAATTAAACTAGAAATTAACCTATCTGTGCATCAGTTTTAAACAAGACAAATATTTTAGACTAAATGAATTCTAAAGTCATTCTTTTTAGCAAAAATTTTGCCGATTTCACTAACTAATTCTTAATGTTAAGAAATATTTAAACTGGATTTAGGATTTCTCGAAAGCAATTTGCATTTTACCACTCGCTAAGTAATACTTAAGGGCATTAGAAGCTTCCTAATGTTAGAACGCCTTGCTGCGTTGGCCTCAATAATTACCCCAACCCAAAAATAGGTTGTTTTCGTTTTTGTTTGTTGACATTCCGTTGAAAGTCCATAAAATTAGCATTTCTAGTCCATTTCTCCTTTATTTTAAAAATAACTGCAGTATAAAACAACAGTATGAAATAATAATTATTGTAGCAATAACAACTTTTTATTAAAAATACAACAAACAATGGTAATCATTCAGGTTTTCAAATTAAAATTTGACATGATATGCAATTGTAAACATCTAGGTTGGTAAAATTCGATTTAGGTAAGAATCTGATATAAGTAATTTCTAACCTGAGAATTAATTACATACTAATACTTCCAAGTTGGTAAAATTGAGCATAAGTGCTGGAATAATTTTTAGTCATTTTGTGATTGAGTTTAAAATGAAATAAACATATTTCATTTATTAACCCACCAAATACGAAACTACGAATAGAATGGCAAGAACCTAGTTACTGTCATACTGCCTAGATCCGTATGCGACATCGAGTAGCAGCGGTTGTGTTAAAAAGTATTGTCGATAATACAGATTCCTTTAATTTATATCTAGTGCCATCTATCTGTCAATAAGAAGTACTCTGCGATAAAATAGACAGCTACATTTCAACGAAACTAAAGTAAATATATATGTTTACAATCAAAAAACGATCATTTATTTATTTATTTTGCTTAAAATACAAGTCATGTTTCAAAAGATTATTTCTCAAACACTTGAATGTATGAATGTATGAATGAGTTAGGGATGATGATTACACTGCGACCCATAGGATCTATTGTGTCCCCCCTTACTTGCCATGTTCTGATGTTTTCTCAGATTTATAGCAGCTCTTCGAGTCCTATTTTCCTGAGGAAGTTTAGGACATCGTCGGGCTTCAAATCAGGTAGATCCCCTTCCTCTATTTCATGTGCACCTAGGTATCTAGCCCTAGAATTTTGCAAGGCAGGACATTCTGAGAGTATATGTATTAAGGTTTCATCCTCTTCCTCACAGAATCTGCATTTTGCTTCATCTGCTAACCCTAGTTTCTTCATGTGGCTTCTTAACCGGCAATGCCCGGTTAATATTCCCGTTAGAATACGGAGCCTTTTTTTACTGAGGTTGAGGCAGCTAAGAGATCTCTTCTGGTCATAGTTCCCCAGTAGTATCTTAGATTACCTCAGTCCTTCCAGCTGATTCCAGTACTTGGATTTTTCTTTCTCCATTTCCTCCCTTAGTTTTCCTAAGATTACTCTACTGCTGATCCCACAAGATGGTTCTGGTCCCAAATGTGGGGTTTCAGCTCCTTTTTTTGCCAGCTTATCTGCTGTTTCATTCCCCTCTATTCCTATGTGTCCCGGGACCCATAGGAGGGTGACAGTGTTCTTCTGGCCTAGTTCATTTAGTTTGCCTAGGCATTCCCAAACCATCTTCAAACTGATTATATTTGAACTCAGCGCTTTGATGGCTGCTTGACTATCCGACATGATCACAATCTCTTGTCTGCGATAGTTTCTTCCAATATTGAATTCCACACATCTTTCGATGGCGCGGACTTCTGCTTGAAAGATGCTCGGGTATGTGACCAAGCTTTCTGAGTATTTGGCTCTCGGTCCAAAAACTCCTATCCCAGTTCCCTCGTCTAGCTTGGAACCGTCCGTATACCACTTTATGGCATTCTGGTTTAAATTCTGTATGGTGTCTTCATCCCATTCAGATTTATTACTTAACTTTGTGATGAATTTTCTCACAAAGTTGAATTTCTTTGGCATATCATCTTGGGGCATTTCCCAAGTTTGATCAAAGTGAAGTGATCGAGGTTTTTCCCTGATAATTCCTTCTTTGATCATTCTATATATTGTTTTCTTCCTTACACTTTCTAGCAGAATGTGCAGTGGGGTCAAGTTTAAAATCACCTCCATTGCAGCAGTGGGGCAAGTTCCCATTGTTCCAGTGATACATGAACAGACTAGTCTCTGAATTTTCGAGAGGTTTTTCCTCGTCGTATTCAGATTAGCCCTTACGCCCTAAGCCACTGCCCCATATGTGATTAATGGTCTCACTATTGCTGTGTATATCCATTGCAGGATACGTGGGTTACATCCCCAGTTCTTCCCTGCAATGTTTCTACACACCATGAGGGCCTTGGTTGCTTTGTGTATTACTTCGTCTTCGTGTTTGTTCCAGAGTAACCTGCTATCTAGGATTAGCCCTAGATATTTTACCTCTGTTTTCCACTCGACGATGTTCTCCCCTATTTTTATGATTTTTAGATTAGGTTTCTTTTTTCTTGTAAAGGCTACTAGTGTGGTTTTGGTGAGGTTGATGCTGAGTCCCACCGAGTCACACCATTGTTCCGCAATGTTCAATCCTCTTTGAACAATATCACAGAGGACGTTTTCATACTTCCCTTTTGCCAGGATAACCATGTCGTCGGAATACCCTTGACATGGTATGCCTTTCCTAGTCAATTGACAGAGCAGACTGTCCACAGTGAAACTCCACATAAGCGGGGATGCAACTCCCCCCTGTGGACAGCCTCTGGTCACATTAATGGAGATAGTGTCTTGTCCTGCCTCCATTTCTGCGATTCTTGTAGATAGTAGTTGCGACATCCAACTGGAAGTCGTTCTATCTACTCCTTTCTCAATCAATGCTCTTTTGACTGCCTCATGTGGCGTATTGTCAAAGGCCCCTTCTATGTCTAGAAAGGCACATACCACGGTCTCTTTTTTGTTCAGTGCGTCTTGGATTTCGTCCGTCAACTGTGTTAAAGCGGTTTCCGTGGACTTTCCCGCTTGGTACGCATGTTGACGAGGGTGCAATGGCACCTGTTCCAAGATTTCTGTTTTAATGTAGTTGTTTACAGCTTTTTCCATCGTTTTTAGAACAAACGATGTGAGGCTGATATATTTTGTTATTATTACTCCTTATATAAGTGATAAAACAAGAAATCATAAATTACACCTCTTCACAACGCGTAGGTAACAGTAGCATCATTAAACTCGTCAGCAAAATAAATATATACGAATAAACTAAATATTTACTGTTAAATAAACTGGTTTTTGGAATAAGGAAATCGCCCACTGGTGTTAAATTTTAACCAAAAGTCGAGTATATGAAAATGTGATTATTAGAAGAGTTTAAAAATCAAAAAACAGAGAAAAGGACAAACCAGCAAACCAACAGTCTAACAAGAGCAGTGTCTACACTACGTAATAAAAAATAAATACTTACGAAAGTAAAAAGGAAAAACTTGAATTTTGAACCGAAGTAAAAAAAGAACATTTTTTAACTACGCATGGTGATAGGAGAATTAAATGACACTTAAAAAATGACGCTATAAATATAACAAAAGTGTCTGCTATGACAACAATATCTGATAGCTGGGCTGAATATAAATATCTTTTACGAATATGTAGATCTCCGTTTTGAAAATAGAAAAAAATGTCATTTTAGAATTATCCTTCTTTAAAATGTATAAAAAAAATGTTCTCAATTAAATTCTTTAAGGAATAAGTAATATTATTATTCGTTAAAATGCATTATGTTCCATCAGTTACTATTTTTTAATGACGGTTTTGATTACATAATTATTTTACTCTATGTAAAACCAGTTACGTTCAGGATAGTAGAAACTTGTTTTCTAAAAACAACCTTTAGATATCCACTCCTGGACAAGGCCTCTTCCAGTGATTTCCATGCCGATCTTTCTTGGGCGGTTTGAATTCAGTTTTTCGGCATAACTGTAAAATGATATATAAAAACCAGAAAAAAACTATATCATGATGATCTTTACATCCTCCATCTCCCCTCCCCTATTGGGCAACGTATAGTATGTAATACATTTGTCTCAGATTTTTTTATTGCATCTTTATCTATTTATAAAAAAGACTTTCTTGAAGATAAAATAATTATGTTCTGTTTCTTGCTATTTAATCAAAAAAATTCGAATTGAAAATACTTTTAGTACCTACTAGTATTGAAATATTTTTAACACACAATTACCAATTTACTCGATAAAATAAAACTTCTGATCTGTAATATCATGTACCTACTTGATTGCCTTCAACTCAGAAATTTACAAACTTACTAGATTTGTTATGAATTATTTAAAAATTATTAACTTTATAACTGGAATAATTAGAATGACAATCGTTCAAGTTTAAAAAGTATGTGAAAAATAGCTTCTATACATACCTATATACAAAATATAATTTATTTTAATTAAATTAGGGCCCTTACATTCGTTCCTCAAAGTACGAAAAGGCTTCAAAATTTGGTAATAAAAATGTTTTTGTAATATTTTAGTTACATTATCTATTTGTCTTAACCCATTACCAACTTAAACTAAGTTTCTTATATATCTACCCACCACCCAATCAATCGTCACTATGTACTTGTGTGATTTGGGTATAATATTCAAGTCAGTGATAAAAACTTGCTACAGCGACATCTATCATTGAAATTTAGTACTATCGTTTAGTTAAAGTTTTAATGACAATAAAACCACTAAATAAAGAACTTCTTAACATAATTTTAAATTATTTATATATTTCTTCATTCTAGTATTCATTTGAGAATAATTTAAATATATTAATAACTTTCAAACTATACAGAGTGGATTCGAACTAATTCTGTAATTAAATTGATAAAGATTTGTTGCAAAATTGAATTACGTCAAATTTTATTGAAATATAAAGTTTTTATTTTTTTAATTATATTAAGGATTGCAGCAACCCCCTAATGCATTAAATGTTCAAAATGCTGTTCAGACCAAAACGGCAAATACAATAGTTATATTTTGTGGCACATCTAATAAAAATAAATATCTACATAATATATAAAAAATGCCCAACTTTCTTATTATTAATTGAAAGTTAATTCAACCTTTTATTTGTTTATTGTTCTGAATAAGATGAACTTTCACAAAGTAAGGGTTAGTACAATTAATTTCATACAGTGAAAGTTGATATTACAAATATATTGTCTTCACAGCTTCTATTTTTACGAAATCCTGCCATGGTCTTCTACAAAGTCCGTTAGTCTATTGTTAATCAGATGTGTAAATATTTTTGTTTTATGATTCAATTGAGAAATACCACGATAATTGTTTGGATCTTCTTTAGGGCCCTTTTTGTATATATGTATCATCTTTATACTGCTCTATTTTGATGGTATTTCTTTACACGAAAGGATTTGATTAAAAAGAAGTTTCAGTTAATTAATCCAGTTTGTGGGTAAGTTTTTTGTAAAATTCATTAGATTTGTTGTCTTCTCTTGTTGCTTTATTATTCTTGATTTAGAGTAGGATGTAGAGTGTCTACATAATAATATTGGCTATCTACGTAAGATGGAGAGGCATAGAAGATTTCATAATAATTAAACAGTATATTCATATCATATTCAGCGTGGTTCTAGTGGAAAATTAAACTCCTGAAGGCAATGTCCTCCGGGTGTAATTGGTCAACCTATTTTCGTATAGTAGTCATCATAAATGAAAAATTGGTCGTTAGGGTATTTATTTGCTATTTGCCTAAAATAACTGAAAATTCATTAATACAAAATACATTAATACAAAAATAGATTTGTTAAATTTACAATGTTTTTTGACACAAGAAGTAAAATACCTCCACTACCACTTCCTCTTTGTTTCACATTGACTACCGGGCTATGGTAAATATTATAATTATCCATTAGGAATTCCGGTACATTCGGTTCTGAGGATGTTATCCACATTTCCATCAAACCAATATTGAGTATGTGTTTAGGTGAGAGATATCGGCAAAGTCCAAATTATTTAACGTATTGATTCCCTGACAGTTCTAGAACAACATTTCAAGGTGTGTTTGTGTCTGGTGAGCCTTTTCTTCCTGTTTTCTATTCTGTTGTCTTATTGGTTTCTTCCTTTCCATGTCATATCTCTGTTCTATTATGTAAGCGTCGCAAAAGTTATCTCCCATGCCATTCTTCAATATCGGTTTTTTAAAACTGTTTTTGTTAGTGTTCTCTACTGGTCATTCACTTCTGGAGATCTTTCAATAGTGGTTCTCTTGTTTGTTGTTACTTCTTTGTTTTTGATTTTCCAATTGGCGTATACTGAGTATATTTTGCCATTTACTATTATATTTTAGATACGCATTAAGCTTGCTTTGTCTAGTGCTTTTTAGCTCTGGAATTAATCTTCTCTTTCCTACTGTTTACTCTGGGTATAATCTTGGTCCAACCATACATTAGTACCTCTTAGCTTTTTTGAGTTGCTCAGTATTTGATTTCCTGTTTTTTATTTCGTAAGTTTAATTGGTGTGTTTTTGTCGTTTTGTTTCTATTAATATATTTTTATTTATACAGGGTGCTTCATTAAGAATTACCCATATAGTAACACTTAAATAAAATATTCCTCCTAACCGAGATATAGGGTGTTTTATTTTAACTATTCTAAATGATTGTATCCCATATTTTTGACACCTTCCAATATTTTTTGTTCATACTTGGCAAAGAGTTTTGGCTTAAATCTTCATATTTAGTAATAAGGTTTCTCCAGTTACTATATGGATAATTCTTAATGAAACACCCTATATATATTTTATTTATATTATATTTTTATTTATATTTTTATTACTACTATATTAATTAATTTCCATCCGAAATTTTTGTAATACAAGCATACCTTCTGGTTCTGTTTCGGATTCTTTTTCATTATTATTTTCTTTAGCACCTTTCAGAACAATATTTTATTTGCTCTTCGAGTTTCTATTTTTGTATCATTATTAGGTACGTACCTATTTGCTGTTTCAATTGCACGTTTTCTTCTTTAACTTCAATCATCTCATGTATGATGGCTTCCTCTTTGTTATTAATACATTTCATTCTGTCTAATATTGTTTGAAGCACATGTTTTATTTCAACCATTTCAAAAGATTTTGTATTTATTGCAAATTCTGGCAACACAGCAGATTATTAAATACAAACTTCTTTCAGATTTCTTGTTTTTTCTTTAATTTTTTGAGTAAAATTAATGTACAAGTACATTTTTGTAGGTTCATTAGAACTGGTTATTTTTAAAAGTATGGGCTTGTAATAAATCGTTTGAAAGCTATCTTCATTCTCGATACATGTTATTGTTTTTAAATTTATTGCAAAAGTTGTTAACATTTATCACAAGCCCATCTTCCCATTTAAAAAGTTGGGGGTTATAATTTAATTTTAACGTGTTCGGAATTTTCTACAAATATGTACAGTAACCGAAATAAATAATTTATTCCATTTGGATTTTCTACACTATCTACATAAAAATTTCGTGTAGTTTTCCAAATTAAAGACCATGTCAGAAAGTCGTAGAAAAGCTGGTAAAAGTACATTTATATTTAATTCGATTAGGGCCTTTGTATTCGTTACCTAGAGCACGAAAAGGCTTAAAAAATTGGAAAATAGGAATTTAATATATTTTTCCGTACATTATGTAGTTACATTATCTATTTGTATTTTCCCATCACCAACTTAAACTAAGTTTCTTAGCATATTATTTATTATATCTACCCACCACCTATTTGATCGCAACTATGTACTCCAGTCATTAGTGTATATTTGTATACATCATGTTAATGAATAAAAGTTGTTACAGCGACATCTATTATTTAAATTTATAAACTGATAGTTTGCTAATTTATTAATAATAGTAACATTCATTTTAAAAATTTATTTGAATAGTCATAAATGATTAGAAAATATTTAAGAATTTTGTTGTAGCAAATGAATAAAAAATAACTTACACAAGTTAATTTATATATTATGTAATTTCTATATTTTTATTGATAGATGTTGATTACAAAAGAAAAGTATCTTACCTGCTTGGGATAAACTATAGTTATTAGAGAGATATTACATATTCCGTTATTGTATGTGGTGTGTTTTTTACTCCGCGTTAAATACTACGTTTACGTCTTAACATTGTTTGGGGCGGTACATGTATTGCCATTATATTTTGAGAATTATTTACATGCTGTTTTATTTGGACCCAACCTCTAAAACCAGTGTGTCATCTGACGTAAATCTCAACCTTTTTGTAAAATATATATTATAAAATAAAAAAATTTATTGTACTAATTCTTACTTTTTGGAAGTCCATCTTATTAAGAATAATAAAAAACTCGTCGTTTCAACGTAACTTCCAAGTTTATTTGAAAATAGTATAGATATTATGTTACTAGGAGTAGAAGGCCAACATTATTGTTGAGCCCAGGTTTTTGCACTGCCGAGGCGCTAGCCGAGGCTGTGCAAACTGGGCGAAACATATAATGGACCTTCTGCTCCGAGTAACATATACTATCTTTTCTTCAAGCGTAATAATAATATGCATTTTATAAAAAATATAGAAGGCTTTGTTTATATCTCAACTATTTAATTAATACAAACGAAAAATTACATAAAGTGTGACCTATTTATTAACAGTAATATTAAATGTGCAATTTTTTATACTGCAGTTGTTTATTTAAGCCACTGCCACCGCTTTCAGCTTCGACATTTACAATTTTGTCATTGGTATACATCATATTATTAGTAAGTTGATTGTCGATTATTATGTCAGCGATTCCAGAACTATTACTTGGTTGTTCTTGCCAATTAAGTATTTTTTGTGCAGTTTGTGTTTTACTGAAAATGGAATCATCTAAGTACCTACCCTTCAGCAATACTGGTAGATTTCCATCCACCATGCCGCTTTAAAGCGGTAATATCACCTCCGTTGTCAACTAAAATAGTTGAGGAAGTCCTCCGAAGGCAATGTCCTGTATATTCATGAGGATTTGTTAATTTCAAAAACGTAGCAACGTCTTTTGGTACGTTTGATATTTTGTGGATACCCATTACCAAACGGTGACATTTACCATTCTGGTATTTAAATAAAAAATCGCTGCAGGCCAATATCATCCGGATGAAGAGCCGTATACTGTCTTACCAAATTCAAATAAAAATCGCCAGTTATAGTAAACGACCGTTGTTTTTTGTTTTTTGTGTTTATGATTTTAACCAAAATTAAATTTCCCAAATCTTGGATTTCGCTAGACTTTAAATTAACAAATTCATCGCATCTAAGGGCTTCTGTGACTCCAAATATTAATATAACCTAAAACAAACGTTGAAATAAATAAAAAAAGCTGGTAGCACTGGGATTAGAACCGCTGACCTTCGCGACCAAAGACAAAAGCTCTGCCACTGAGCTACCGTCATTAAAAGTTATTAGGAAATGAAGTAATATTTGCTGTCAAGTAAAATATTGATCTGCGAGTAGATATCACTGTCAACGTTTTAATAAACGTAATAATGATTAAAAAGAAATAAGTAAGTACCTACCTTTGTTGCTAAATAAACATTATTCGGTGCATCCTTGAGAAATTTATCAAATTGATCTTTTGTTAATACGTTTGATTTTTTCGGTGTATAATTTTCCCCTTGGCGCTTTATAAATGCAATTAATTTGCTATATTTTTCTATTTTAACATTATGTTTAATGTTTAATTGACTTTTAATCATTGAATACTGTGCCCATAGAGTAGATCTTTTAAACTTTCTGGACAAATTCGTGAAGTATGCAAGCATAACGTTTTCCGTGTATTGCTGTACATTATATTCATATATTAGAAATTTTTCGTATGCAAAATTATACATTTTACGCGACTTCGTTGGAATTAGAGTTTCAATACTGGAATTAGCTATTTTAACTAATTCCGGAGGCGTACATTGTAAATCTTGAGACATTTTTGCAGTTTGAATTAGGTAGGAACACTTTCAGAGTCTGACACTTTTCAAAACTAACAAAACATCAAAATTAAATAAGGAAATTGACAGTTCCTGTCTTCTTGATTATAACACCCATAAGACGTTGCTACCGTTTCTTATTATTTTGTTACTAGTATAATAATAAGAGTTCATTATTGTACTAGTAAAAGAATAGGCTATTTCTACTGTTTGTGTTGAAGAACATAATATAGTTTTTATTATACGCTTGAAGAAAAAATATGTTTTAAATCACAATGACGGCCGTTTCGCTAAGAAGCATCGTCAGATTGACATTTAAGTTACATTTTGTTTGTTTGTAGGTAGGTACCTGATGTTGTTTAGGTAGTATTAAGGCTAGACCAAGTATGGAAGTAATAAGACATAACAATATTAAAGCCTAGATGTTAATAGCCCTAAACATCAGGTACCTAGCTACAAACGAACAAAATGTAACTTAAATGTCAATCTGACGATGCTTCTTAGCGAAACGGCCGTCATTGTGATTTAAAACATATTTTTTCAAATAAACTTGGAAGTTTCGTTGAAACGAAGAGTTTTTTATTATTCTTAACAAGATGGACTTCCAAAAAGTAAGAGTTTGTACAATAAATTTTTTTATTTTATAATATATATTTTAGAAAAAGGTTGAGATTTACGTCAGATGACACACTGGTTTTAGAGGTTGGGTCCAAATAAAACAGCATGTAAATAAAAAGATTATTTGGGGTATTCCATCTCGTCCCACTATAATCCTTTAATTCAGTTTGATACCTACCACAGGTACATTTTAAAAAAATCTAGCTCGGCTCGAAGATACAACCAAATATAAGCAGTTAGTAGGTACAGCTACTAATGCTGATTATTATAGATTAGGGATTTCTAGAAGAAAAAACCCCAGTACTTCTTCTAACAATATTTACAGAAATTTTGGATTGTTTAAGAATTTAAGAAACAGTTTTAAATTATCTTTCATTTAAGTAAACAGACAAAATACATTATAATGGCCAATTTTCGAAGCCCAGTATAAGTGAGATGTTTAGTCAACAAGGAACATTGTAATTTATATTTAAAGAACAAAAACGAAAATTAGCTTCAGGTGAAACAAAGGGGAGGTGTAAAGGACAATGGACTGGGAAAGTAGTGACGTAAGCTTCAAACCAACTGATTCCAAACAACTTTTTTTATGGTATGTTTTATAAGTGTTATTAACTATTATATTGTATTTTCTTGATTTTTGGGAGTTAATTACTGTTTTTTCATTGGTAAGTGTTCATTCATATGATTTACATATCACTAAAGTAGATAGACGAACAATTTCCGTAAAAATATTATAACATAACCTTCAAAGTTGTGCATTGTCATACATTCTAAGAATACTTACAAAAATGGTACTTTAAAAATCGAATTTGGAAAAATTTTGCTTATATGTATTTAATTATGATACTTCCGTTATATTTTAAAGTATAATAATAACAAAATACCTCAAACAAAAGTTATTTCTGGAGATTTATAATGTTGCCGTTTGGAATCATTTCGTTGACATTTCCCAGTTTAACAGCATAGAACACAAATTTTGACGTCACACTTTCCCAGTCCATTGCAAAGCTTTCTTTAAAACAATTGGAGAAAATAAGAACAGAACTGCAACTGTTTAACAAAATAACCATCATCATGATCCAAAATCAGAGAACGTTAGAAAGGCAAGTCTTAAAACGAAAGGCAGAAAATGATTTATTTGAAAGCCTTCTAAATTAATTAGAAAATAATTAAATAATGAAGAAAATAGCTTCACCAAAATCATTTCTTGAAGTGCATGAAGCTTTAAGAAAATTAGAAACAAAAACAAATAGAGGGGAAAACTTTTTATTAATGAATGACTCAATCCAAAATTTAGTGATATTTTTATATGACAGTAGCTTAATTTTTATGTGAATCTTAAATTATTTATATAGATGTTACATTTACGTGCTGTATAAAGTTTTTTAAACAAAAGTTGACTGTTCACGGCTACTTTAATGATATATTCCTTTAGTATTTTGTTTAGTGAAAGACAAACGTGAACATTCTTATAGACAATGTATTATGAACATTTATCAATATTGCGATAGTAAAAGTTTTATGTTTTTGCCCCAAGAAGTAGTAATTGATTTTGAAATGGCTGTTCATAATGCTGTAGAAAAAATTTGTCCAAATTGTAAAATCACCGGTTGTCGACTTCATTTAACACAAGCTTGGTTTAGAAAAATCCGAAGCTTAGGTTTGGTTAATGAATAAAAAGATAGGTACAAGTTCAGATAAAAGAAATTGGCTGCTTTCGGAAGACATTGATGATTTTGATTTTTTTGAGCTATATGAAATAAAACCCGAACATCCTCAATTGGAAGAATTTTCTGTTTACCTTTTTAAAACTATATTGATCTGATTTAAAATTTCCGCCTAAAAATAAACTGTCACATGAAAAAAATTGCAGAAAGAAGGAATGACATGGAGTGATTTACGGAAACTGGCTGAAGACAAAAGGAAATGGAAGAAAATTTTGTTAAATTTTTTAGATGCCCAGCACTGTTGAAATAAATAAATATTAAATGTACAAAAGAACAAGCCATGATAAATATTTCATTTTAAAATTTAACCAGTTGTCCAAGAATTTCGCGATGTTATAATAAATAAATTATGATTACAACATTATCAAATGTTTTTGTTTTTCATTCTTCTATAAAGATCATAATCATTCTTAATTTTCAGTTTTATTTAAGATGGCGGAAGAAATCATTTTTATTTTAAATCGTTAAATGACTGTGACTATTACTAATATCAAATTTATTCTTATCAGGTACCTAGCTAGAAACAAACAAAATATAATTTAAGTAAGTCAATCTGACGATGCTCGTTCTAGCGAAACAACTGTAATTGTAATTTAAAAGCAAATTTTTTAATTAAACGTGGAAATTGAGTTCAAAAGCATAGTTCTTTATTATTCCTATTACTAATATGTTTTCTCTGCTCTACTTTTCCAGATTGAACAAATGTAATTCGGCCAGACTTGCGTTTCATATCTGGGTATAGATATTCAAATAAGGAAACACATGTTTTGTCTAGGGGCGCATCAAAATTTTAAAGACACACAAAATTAGATTACAATAAGAATGTGTATACTAACAGATGGCACACACAAAATTCAATTCAGTTTTTTGAGTTGTGCGATATGTTTAATAATCTTTACCAACTTATTTATAGAGCAATATTTGTAACTTCATAAATACTGTGACAGGTTTTATTTATATAATTTAGTTATTATAATGTCTACCAGTTTTTAAAGCCATTATAGGATGATTCGGATGAAGGGTTTTGTTTTCATGAGACCACATTGATATCAAAAGATCCAGTGTGATATATAGCCGTTAATTTAATGTTGTAGCGCACACTTTTTTTATTTAATTGCAGTATTGATTACAAACAAGTTTTCAGATTTGGGAATACATATTTGTGTCTTTTAGCAACTTAATAACATTTTCAATTTTGCACTTTTCACCTAATATATCCAACAAGGTGCAATGAGTGGTAAATATTTGTCTTTCTTTGTTGTATTTAGGATACTCCACTAGTAAATGCTGGACACTGAACTGTACGTTGCACATTTCACACTTTGGTGACTGGTTACCGCTGAGTAGATACTCATGGGTGCTTCTTGTGTGACCTATTCTTAGCCGAGCAAGAATTGTTTGTAGTCTCCTCGTAGCTGGTAGAGATGTCCATGGTAGTGTCGATGGTTTGACTGCTCTCAGTTTGGATTGTGAGACTGTCCATTTGCGTTGCCAAAAACTGCGGATTTTCTCCTTTAGCTTCGCTTTTACGTCCATAGCTGGCACTGGAGATTCAGTGGTTGATTTAGAGACATTCGTGGAATATTCTCTGGCGATTTCGTCGGCACGATCATTTCCAGCGATGCCCACATGAGAGGGTACCCAAATAAATTCGATTATTTCGCCTAAAGTGTGTAAAGTCTTTGAAGAAGCTCTTTGATCTGTAGCGCTAAAGTGTTAGTTGGATACCATTGCTTCAGGCTATCTATTATATTGAGGGAATATGTTATTATTAGGATTTTTTGGGTTGGACTTTCTATAGAGTGTAATAGGGCCTCAGTCACTGCATATAATTCTGACGAATGAATTGTGAATTCTTCTGGTAGTCTATAACCCATGATTCCGTTGCTTGTTACTACTGCTGCGGAGGTACCTCTTTCCGTTTTTGATCCGTCAGTGTATATGTGTTCATATTCTTGGTAACTGCTCAAGATGGCTTGGAAATGGTTCAGAATTAACTGTCTAGGATATTCGTTTTTATTAAACTTCAAGAGTTGAGTATTGCAGTTTGGAAAATGCGACTGCCAAGGGGGAGGTGAAATGTAACTGCTATGGCGCACACCTTTTCTCACAATGGTTTTTTTTTTGTTTTGAAACAGTTTCTAGCCGTTTTTAGCAAACTTTGCAATAATTCTTGTGGTTTCATGAGATATAAGATCTGTATCTTCCAAGCAGTGCTGGTCGTACCAAGGTGCGTCGACTGTCTGACACATACATTTGTTTTGCGGAACTTGTTCCTGGTGGTTTTGCAGGTTTTCACCCACGGCAGCATGATTATGACCCAGTTGATAAACAACTGCCACCTTTTTTGACTCTGTCCTCTTTTTCTTTTTTCATTTTTTCAAAATTCCCGCTCTCCAGTCTAGAGGAGAACCTAAACCTAATCGATGAGGTACCGTGAAATGTTATATTGTCATCTTGAACTGACTTTTTCTGCGAAAAAAATAATATATAATATCCAATCATTTATTTAAAAAACTGCTATTTGAAATAGTGGAAGTTTTGTTAAAACGAAGAGTTTTTTATTATTCTTAATAAGATGGACTTCCAAAAAGTAAGGGTTAATACAATCAATTTAATTAACTTTTTTAGCAAATTATAACTATTACAGTTAATCCTGTAGCTCGGGTTTTCATTAGCCCAATATCAACAATTTTGGGAAGGAACGACTCCGTTTGTTGTAAACGTTGCTTCATCAGAATACAAAATATTATTATGAACTGTTTTGCTTAAATATTTTCTGTGACTCTTGGAAAAACCAACCTCCACTGCTCTTTTTCGTAGACTCAACTTGGGATTTTCCCTTAGCGAAGGCATAGCTAGTGCAGTAGCTGCATCATCCTCCTCAACGAACGCCTTTTTGAATTTCTTTTTGTCTTGAACAGATCCTGTCTCATCAAACTTCTTTATTAATTTTTTTAATCCACACCGCGTAATGGATACATCTGGATATTTTCCAATATTTCTCCAATACCATAACACTTAATAAGATATACTCTTTGTTGAATAGTAAATATTGTTGTAAAATAATTATTAAAGAATGACAATTTGAAGATTGTTTATAAAAATTGATACTTACTTGGGATACGTAACTACGTATTGTATTTTATGTTCATGATTATTATTTTATGTATAAAATTAAACTGTGATATTCATTCAAAATTTTGGGAGCAATCAGTAGCAAAATTAAGTTACAAAGAATAATATATTATATTCATTTATTTTTATTTTTAAAATATTTTTGTATGCTATTATTGGCCAATTTTAACATAACGAAGAAGCTTGAAATATAAGCTTTATCTTTGAATAGCTTTTGTTTTGTAATCAGCAAGTTTTGATTTGATTAGTATCAATATCACCGGTGACGCAAGTAATCTGTGTGATAATACATAACAATTCTGTGTAGGTAATTCTGTTTAAGAAGACCTAGCCCGAGGAAAATTAATTTTCCGAGAAAGGAATAACTTTACATCAAGTTTGGTGTATTCGAAGTTATATATTGTATTCATATTTATTTAAATTACATATTCAACAGAAATACTAGATGAGAGCGGTCCATTGTCAGTAAGAACTAAAAATTCGAACAGTTATACAGTGAACAGAAGAAGATACTTTTAAGTTCCATTAATTATGATTTTTTTTAATTCAATTTGATCTCCCGCCCTCCTCGGTTGACTACTGATCAACTATAAATCTATCAGTTATCCCCGCCAGGTGTTCTCTATATATACAAAAATGTATCCTTTTTTTTGTCACGACATCAAGAGTGAACGACTGGACCGATTACACTATTTTTGTCGTAGTTGTGATTGTATTGTCAGGAGATAGTTGTTATGAAAGAAAACAATCCAACAAGTTGCGCAGGACATTGAAAAATCTAAGAAAATTTATTTAAGAATACTTCTAACTATAGCGCTTTGAACAATGTAAATTTTTTAATGTATCATTATGACATTTGACATATAATGATCAGAATGCGTGCTTTAAATATCATCAAAGTTTATAGGCGCTTTTTTTCGTGCTTAACATTTGTACATATACAAGGGTACATCATTAAGTTGGTAGATGGCGAAAGGATACTATTTAACAAAAATATAATACGAGGGTATATCAAAAGGATGGTTCTATATTATGGATGCAATATTCAATGCTGTGTTGTACTATTAAGTGTGTGGTATCGCATCACACTATTATAGGAATATCTTAATCTAAATGTATGAAAAATCTAGTATTTTTTGAACTATTTGTGGTCGTAAAAAATAGTGAATTTAACTTGTTAAAAATTAATTTCATGTTTTCTTTATGTTTTCTATCACTCACGTGAAATGAATAAACTTTCATCACTAGTTATGTAATATACTATTTTATTTTATAATATCAAGAACACAAAATAAATGCTTTGTAAATAATTTTTGTTTATTATAGTTGTTGAGCTTCTACCGGTCACTAACCGGATAATATAAGCTTTTAAAAATTGGAAAATTAGGTTAAACTTCAAATTACCGCCAGAGCCATAAGTTATATTAAAGTGCAGTTGGTTCAAGTAAATCTTAAGCAAAATATTTAAGCCCAGTCAATCAATGTACAAAAGAAATGTTTAAGTGTTTTAAAAGAAACCCAATTAAAAAAACAATAATGAAAATGTACAGGATTTTTTAAGCGAAATTGGTATGATAGTGGATAGGTATACATCTAACAAGTATAAGATGAACTAAATTAGATAGGTCATCCATCTCAAATGTGGTTGAATCCAATAGAAAAGATCCAATGAAACTCCAAGTCAAAACCACAGACTTTTATTCAAGTAATATACAATTATTGCAACTAGTTTCGGTGTAAATTAGACCATCATCAGGCTGTAAACAATACAATAAATTGGTAAGAAAGAAAAATTGGTGGTTGAAAAATATATGTTCATGTAGTTACGATGTATTAATGTTTTGTTTTATTTTTTGTTTGATCTATTTAAGATGTAACTCTCTTATACCGTAGTATTATAGTATAAGATTTGCTTAACATTGTATTCAAAAAAAGAAAAATTTTTGATACACTTATAAAACTTTTGTTCAGTAGACAGATTCTCACTTGTACTAAATTGATTATCTCTTGTATAACTGTTTAATCTGTTTAATATTATTTTCTACCACCGTTAACTATTTTTGCATTTTTCAACCACCAATTTTTCTTGCTTACCAATTTAATATGTCCTTTACAGACTGATGATGGTCTAATTTAGACCGAAACTAGTTACAATAATTGTACATTACTTGAATAAAAATCTGCGGTTTTGACTTGGCGTTTCATTGGATCTTTTCAATAAGAAGAACTGTTTGAACTTAATGTTTGTTGTTAAAATCGAATAAAATGTTATTTCATGAACTGTATTATCTGTTTTTGCTTTCAATATTTATGAATATTTATATCTGTTTTATAGTGTAACCGTGGGCATCTACTATAAATAGATTATATAGTCCATATCAAGCTTGAATAGCAATAAAATTTAAAAAATGATCGAGTAGGTCGAGATATACGTATCACAAAAATCATGAATATGGTGACCTCAACCCACGACTTACACTTTTAATACAAAGTTCATTCGCCTGTCTTTCAGTGAATAAAAATCCCATTTTCACATTTTTGAAATGCATACTGGCTTCATTTTTGCGATAATCTTGAAATAATATTTAATGGATATTTTAAGTATAATTATGATGTCCGGCCATCTTATACCTAGATTATCACAGATTAATAAAAATAAAATAAAAAGCGGTTTAAAAAATTGCTAATACCTATTTAGGTATTATATATCCAGATATATAAAATGTCAAAAACATAGATATCTAGCAAAATTGTAACATTACATGGAACTGTAATATACAGTTTTAAATAGATGCTTATTTTTAAATTTAGTTCACTTATGCATCTACTCGTCGATGCTCAAAATAGTGTTCAAATTATCCCTATAATCATGTTTTTAAAAACACTTAAACAACACTTGCAAGCCTAGTTAAGGGAATCTACATCTGTTAATACTAGACAGTTAAAAAGTTTTCGAAAACACTAGCTTACATACAGTGTGTAAAAGCCAAATGGAATAAATTCATTATTTCGGTTACTGTACATATTTATAAAAAATCCCGAAACACGTCAAATTTAAATTATAACTTAACATTCTTTAACGTGAAAATGCAACCCCTACCTTCAACCCCCTTAGAATGACAGGTACAACCCCCAATTTTTTAAATGGGAAGTATAGACTTGTGATATATCATTTGAAAGGTCTCTTCATTCTCTATTCAAAAATGTTATTGTTTTTAAATTTAATGCAAAAATTAACGTAAAAAAAATTAATATAATGTTGTTACCGAAATTCGCTACAATACAATCAAAAACTAAAATGTAATGCAAAACGTAATATAATGTAGAACACGAAAAAGAACTATGAATGTTAATGAAGTAGATGTTCAAAATGTTCTCCGCGAACGTCTTGGCAACATCCTAATCTCAAATAAAACTGTCTTAACATTATTTAACATATCAGGCGTGATCGACCTAATCGCAAGCGTTATTCGTTCTTTTAAGTCATTTAAATCAGAAGGTTTATTTTTGTACACATGGCTCTTCACATATACCCATAAAAAGAAATCTAATAATGTAAGATCAGGTGATCGCGCTGGCCATTCAATCGATCCTCGCCTCCCTATCCACAGATTGGGAAATATTGTATCGAGGTACTGCCGGACAATAAGTTGGTAATGTGGTGGTGTTCCATCCTGCTGAAACCATATCGTATTCGCTGGAACTTGAGGGTTACCTGGATCAGGATATAAATTTGCCAACGTTGGAATGACATCATTTTGAAGTAGTGCCAAATAATTGTTGCCATTCAAGTTGCCCTCAATCAAAAAGGGACCAATGATATTGTTCCCTACAATCCCTGCCCAACCATTAACCTTTTAAGGGTATTGAGTGTGTTCTTCTCTCATCCAGTGAGGATTTTCCGTGGACCAGTAGCGGCAATTTTGCCGATTAGCATGACCGTTAAGTAAAAAAGTACACTCATCAGAAAACATAACGTTATCTAATTGGATAATATTGTTATCCAACATGTCCATCATTTGCTCACAAAAAAAAGTTCTTCTATCAAAATCGTCTTCCATGAGCTCCTGAGTAGGTATCATCATATTCGGATGCAATTTATTTTCTTTTAATATGTTTGCTATCGATGTATGGCTAGCATTGAATGTAGTGGATGCCTGTCTACGCGATGCATGTGGGTTTTCCTGAAACTCAGGCAACACATCTAATTTGCAATTTGCAATTTGCCAATGCACTGAGTGCATTGGCAGCTGCTTTTTTAACTGCCTTACATGATCAAACTCGCGAAACTGTTTTTCTATTTTATTTATTGTTCCTTGGGATATAGGCGGTAAATTAGGAAATTTCTCATAAAATAGGCGAGTTACTTCCTGTTGTGTTCGGATGTTATCTCCGTAACCAATCATTTGTAAAACTGTTATTTTATGTATTTCCATTAATCTAATCATTTTTTAGAATTGAATTGAACAAACAAATTCTTTAAAGCTTTTCAATGGTTACCATCTAAAAACCACATTGCTATGGTTTTTGTTTACTTTCTCATTATCAAGACCTAAACGGGAAATAAGTTTTAAGTATATTGTAATAAGTTTCGAGTATATTTTAGCGAAATTCGGTAACAACATGATTTTAATTTTTTTTATGTTAATTTTTGCATCAAATTTAAAAACAATAACATTTTTGAATAGAGAATGAAGAGACCTTTCAAATGATATATCACAAGCCTATACTTCCCATTTTTAAAAAATTGGGGTTGTACCTGTCATTCTAAGGGGGTTGAAGGTAGGGGTTGCATTTTCACGTTAAAGAATGTCAAGTTATGATTTAAATATGACGTGTTTCGGGATTTTTTTATAAATATGTACAGTAACCGAAATAATGAATTTATTCCATTTGGCTTTTACACACTGTATAATAAATCTAATAATAATTTTTGTACTTATGTAAAATTTATTTCAATCAATCATTTTTCTTGATTGTTTGGCACAAAAAAGTGTTTATTTGTTTTAAATGGTATTATATCTTTTTGTTTTTGTTGCAGAGGACCGAACATTTCTATACTGCATGTTCGGAGTACCACAGACCCATGGGAAGCTAAAACAACACCGAGCTACTCTTCAAGTACCAGTCATGCTGCTAAAAATTATTTTTCCAGAGGTGCTGCGTCTAGTTTACCGCCTCTTACAAAGCACCAGTCCCTCAGTGGTCCAACCGGAGCATATAAATGGCAGAACTCACCGAGTTTTCACACAACCGCTGAAGTTAATTCACCGGAAATGTTCACGGGGACAGCCAAAAGAGAATTGTCACCGGTAAGTAATTTGAATTCTCAGGCAAAGCTTCAAGGTACTTTATTAGAGTATACTTTATATATTTTTGAATAAATTACGATCTTTATTCTTTATATATGCTATTTAACAGTGTATTTATGCTACTTCTCCTAGTAGTTTCTTAATTATTTTAATTCAATTATTATTAATTATAATTCAAGAGAAATTTAATTTTATCGAGATTTCCTTTTATCCTTATTTATTGGTTATTTAATTAAATAGTTAAAAGAGAACTAAACTCGTATCATCAAGTTTCAATTAAATTATAAAACATACTAGGTCCTAGGTACAAAACTACTAAACATGATGCCAAAAATACTTCAGTATTTTCACCGTGTGGTTAAGGTTGGAGATTTTGAATATGAGTTAAAGAACCAGATGGACAAAAGGAAACCACAAACAATCCGATAACTTTAACACAAAGGATTTCTGAATGGTTTCTGACAACTTAGGAATACAATAAGAGAAATATTTGAAACATATATTTTGGATTATAAGGAAAAGTTCTTCCTTTTAAATTAAAGTAAAATATAAGAGACATGAAAAGTTTCAATTTCAATAGTATTAAAATTTATCCTACAGACTTCAGGCATCGAAGATACGCTTTTTTATTTTAGAGGTTTTGATAATGAATTTAAAAATAAAGTTGCTTCAAATCAATCTAAAAATATTGAAAAGTATACATTTAAAAAAAAACGCAATATTTATATGTAAAAAACACTTAATTTTGATTTTAGAGACGAAATTTTGACTTTACAGTATTCTACAACTTCTACAAATTTTTATTGATTAACCCTTGAGAAATCGAGTGCCTTCAAATTACATGAAGAGTCGAGTGGGTCTGTGAGGCCCAGTTTTTATTTTTATTTATTATTTGCGGACGACATAGTTCTAATAAACAGTACAAACAAGAATAAAATAAATAAATAAAATAAAATTATAACTCCTGAACCAGGTGGCATATAGATGAAAGTAAAAAAGGCAGTAAGAAAGCTAAACAACAAATTCAAAAATCCCACTTATGGTCCCAACGTTAGCAGTGTTAACAAATTAAAAAAATAAAATAAAAGAAAAATTGAGTGAAGCATACTAGCAGTAAGTAATAGAGAACTTGTAAAAAATAAAAATATCAAAAGGAAAACAAGAGTCGATTTAAGTGGGAGTAATAAAATATTGGACAGACGAGAACTCCTAGCAGCAGTGAAATCTGTGGAACATTCCTACAAGTACTTGTACGGAAGAAGATTTCTGCTCAGAACTGACCACGCCAGCTTGAAGTGCCTTCTTAATTTCAAAAATCCTGAAGGTCAAGTAGCAAGATGGTTGGAGAAGCTACAAGAATACGACTTGCAGATTGAACATCGGCCCGGATTAATTCATCGTAATACTGACGCCCTATCTAGAAGACCATGCCAACAAAACTGTTCCCATTGCAGCCGCTTGGAAGAAAAAGAAGTTAAGTGGACTCCGGAGAAAGACAAAAACATTAAGAAAGCGAACCTGACCTGCGGAAAAGAGGATCTATCGAAAACGTTGATGGGGCCGAATCCAAAAGATAGTTGCTAGTACTACTTGTACTGCAAGTAATGGACCGCATCACAAGCAGGGGGCCAGAATGCAACAGTACATTGTGAGAAGCCCACAGGAAGAGGCCTCTACCTTAGCTGATGTCTTGGTGAAGAAACTTGTCAGTCGATTTGGAGTACCCCTAAAACTTCAGTCTGATTCAAGAAGTTTGCCAGAAGCTAGGTATCCCAAAGACTAGAACGATGGCATTGCATTCACAGTCTGATGGGATCGTGAACATAACTTGATGAATCATCCGTGGAAAGTCGTCTCCGAACACCAGCGAGATTGGAATGAGTTTATTCCATTTTTCTTCATGGCATACAGATCTGCAGTAAATGAATCTTCTGGACAGACGCCAGCAAAAGTCCTATTCGGTTGAGAAATGAGGTTGCCATGCTATTTGGTGTATTGTTCCAAACCTGGTGAAGACATCGCCGGAGAAGACTATGTTTCCGACCTCCGGAGGAAGATGGAAAACACTCATGGAATGGTACGATCGAAGCTTCAGTTAACCAGCGACCGAATGAAGAAATATTACTGAAATATAACTGAATACAAAGAAGGTAATCTCGTCTGGCTGCATAATCCACGAAGAAGTCGAGGTTTGTGTCCGAAGCTATGGAAAAACTGTAGTATATTCCGATCGGCTAGCCCCATACACCGGGGATCACAAAGAAGATGAACAGATTAAGCAGCTTCAAGAAAAGAATGATTCTGCCTTCGAAGACTTCATGGCAGCATATGAAGGTACTCGAAAGGCAAGATATGCCATCACAACAGAAGTCGGACAAGATCTGTTCCAGTTGCCTCTTTGGTACACTGCACTTCTGTTGACCTCGATGTTCCACGTGGTTTGACCAACACTTTTCGAAAGATATATGGTCAGGAAGAAGAACTGAAGAAACAGAAACCGGTTATTGACAATAACCTGACAAACAGATGAATATCCTCCCAAAGGCCGACCTACATAACCATCTGGAAAGCTCTACACCAGCTGAAGAAGCAAGCGCTTAAGATCAACGTGACCAAATTGGATTGCAGTTTCAATGATTTGAATTTGAGGACTGTTCGGAATATGATCATCTTCAGAAACACTGCAGCTTCTACAGAAGAGACCCAGGACAGAAAACGGTCCCCTGTTACTTTCTACCAGAGCTTCCGCTGTAGGAAACGTTCAAATTGCCGTTATAGCCACACCCTGCGGGAAGTTCAAGAGCATTCCAGGAGGAATAATTCTAAGAAGGGGGCAGTGTAAATGGTGTGGCCAACTGACTTACTTTAATAAGGGCCAAGTAACATATACTAGATTAGAAGAACCGTCGAGAATATTATAGAAAGACATCCAAAAAGATCTATGGGATTCTTCAAGGATCGAGAGAGTTCTAGAACATAAAAAAAATGCTTTATTAACTTTAATGACAGCCGTTTCGCTAGACTTAGCATCGTCAGATTGACATATTGAAGTTACATTTTGTTTGTTTGTAGCTAGGTACCTGATGTTTATTAGGTAGTTATAAGGCTAGACCAAGTATGGAAGTAATAAGACATAACAATATTAAAGCCTAGATGTTATGAGCCCTAAGGGATTATCCTGGATGTACTTCCCTCTAAGATCACTATAACTGTGCAATGATATAGAAAAACCAGGAAAAAACTTTATCATACTGATCTTTACAATAACTTAATATATTTGTGTTACAATTACGTCTTATCTATGTATAAAATGAAGACTTAATCAAAGCAAACACTTTAAAAGTGGAGAACTTCCCAGATTTATTTGTTCATTAACAACTTTAAATTGTGGATCTGCTAGATGTCTTTTTATTTCAAGTTCTTCAAGGAAATCTAAATTTTGTTTTTTATTACAAGTGTGTAGTAAATGTAGTAAATGTAAAAACAAAATTACCTAAATTAAAAAAATCTGGTGTTTACAAAATTAATTGTCCAAAGTGTAATGCTGTATATATAGGTCAAACACAAAGAAATTTTGAAGTAAGATTTAACGAACATTTAAGAGCATATATATTAAAACAACCAGATAAGTCAAATTATGCAAAACACCTACTTGAACATCCAACCTCACTCTTACACATCAATGACATCCAAATACTACACACTTGTAATAAAAAACAAAATTTAGATTTCCTTGAAGAACTTGAAATAAAAAGACATCTAGCAGATCCACAATTTAAAGTTGTTAATGAACAAATAAATCTGGGAAGTTCTCCACTTTTAAAGTGTTTGCTTTGATTGAGTCTTTATTTTATACATAGATAAGACGTAATTGTAACACAAATATATTAAGTTATTGTAAAGATCAGCATGATATAGTTTTTTCCTGGTTTTTCTATATCATTGCACAGTTATACTGATCTTAGAGGGAAGTACATCCAGGATAATCCCTTAGGGCTCATAACATCTAGGCTTTAATATTGTTATGTCTTATTACTTCCATACTTGGTCTAGCCTTATAACTACTTAATAAACATCAGGTACCTAGCTACAAACAAACAAAATGTAACTTCAATATGTCAATCTGACGATGCTAAGTCTAGCGAAACGGCTGTCATTAAAGTTAATAAAGCAATTTTTTAAATAAATATTGGAAGTTTTGGTAAAACGAAGAGTTTTTCATTATTCTTAATAAGATGGATTTCCAAAAAGTAAGGGTTAGTACAATCAATTTAATCAAAAAAAATGATATATCAACGGGTAGAAATGGAGAAAGGAGTGAATAGTTTGAGTCGAGATGTCAATAACTTGAGATAAATTTCCATGATATAAATATTATTGTACATAAATATTGTAAATAGTTCGTTAATGTGTTGTATTTTTGCTAAAATAGTTTTTAAACCCCTGAAGCATTATAATACAAGCAAAGCGAATTGTGCCAAAGATACCAAAGAAAGTATGGAACGTCTACAAAGGCTATTGTTAGATCAAAAGAAGGAAGAAAGAAAATTGTTTCTAATAACATAAAACCGGATAGAATATAAACAAGGGGAGATCTATATCTAGAAGTCGATTCAAAAAGGTTGCTGAAAAGAGAGGGAAAGCATCCCTTCTCAAAAATGTGCAGTGACAAAGCAAACACTATGGTTTAAATTTTGCTAAAATTCTTAATTAGGTTATGCGTGATAAATATAGTATAGAACCATTAGATCAAACATGTTGAATAGGAAAATAACGTTGTAATGCCAAATCTCTTTATAATTCCCAACAAAATTGACTTCCCTCGAGTTTCGCTGTACTACTTCAACTTCAAAAGTTTCCCAACCAGATTTCTCTATGATGTACACTTCCTATTGCACATTTTGAGTATTTATTTATTCATGTAGACAGTTTAAATTGTTACAATGTAACTCTTTTAGTAAATAAATGTTATTATTATTTTGTATAAAATGACATTTTTTTTTAATTTGAATATTTATATGAACATCTGACATCTGAGTTAAAAAATATTAATACCAAATATGTTTTGCTCAGATCGTTTAAGTAGTGTATATTTGTTTGTTAAAAAATGTATCTAGCATGAATAATTCAGTTATATATAAAATACTAAAAAAATGTAAGTATTGCAAACCATTAATAATCTTAATAATAAACTTAATTATTAGGTCCGTTGGCATGACAGAGAAGTGGATGGAGTCTACCTTAATAAATCGGGATGGGTGCAAGTTGAACAGCGTTCGTTAGATGAAAATAAACGTTTTAGTCCAGTAGATGCTTCCAATATATCAATCAAAAAGTCTCCTGGTAAACTTGCAGATTACCATTTTAACAGTGAACCTGGTACGGAAAGACCTTCCGCTCTAAGTTTTCAATCTACCGACTACAATCGAAAAAGTGCCTCACCTTCACCTCCACCAGAATCCCCTTCGTCGGTTACTCCAATAATTTCTCCACCGCCCGCTTTTCAGGATAAAGTAGAAAAAGGTTGGTTTATATCAAATATAATAAATATCTTCCAATTTAAATATTTTTAAGTTTTTAAGTTAAAATGCATCTTCATTTCGTATTTTTATGATAATTGCTTAATATAAGTCCTTTATTTGGACCAAATTGAAAAGATTCAGGGTAATTTTTGGAAACACGTATACTAAGTGAATTAAAAAAATCGAACACCTAGTTTAAATGATTTTATTTTAATAAAATTTGGTGAATTTATTTTTTTTTTATTTAGACAATCGCATCCACATCAAGGTGATTAGCGATATATTACATTTTACTCTATATATTGTACAGTATATTAATATCTTTTAAATAGTCTGTTAAAGCCGTAACGTTGCAGTTATCTCCTAGAAGTTCACTTAAATTCTGCGGCAAGTTGTGCTTATGTCTAAAACTATCATATTGGGGGTATGAGACACAGTAATTGTCGTATTGCAGTGGGAACACTGAGGGGGGTCAATATTTGAGAGGAGATATGAATGCGTGAGTTTCGTGTGACCTATTCTCAATCGGGTTAGAACAGATTGTTGATGCCTACTACCACGAGGGTGTGATCTCTTGGTAGTAATGTTACTCTTCACTTGCTTTAGTTTTTGATTCGACTGATGCCACTCACTGTTCCACGCACTAAAAACTTTGGATTTGAAGAACTGTTTGAGATCACTAACCACGCACTGATTTTCGAAGAGAGATTGTTCGCTGGTTGTTGCTAGTCGGGCGTTCTGGTCAGCCGTCTCGTTGCCATCGATTCCAACGTGTGAAGGGATCCACATGAATTCTACGAGTCTATTATTGTTCTCAGCTAACTTCAGTTCTTTTTTAATAAGATATTCTATGGGATGTTTAGGGAACAGGTGTTGGATAGATTTTATTGAGCTCAAGGAGTCTGTAAGTATGAGACTTTTGTTTAGGTTAAATTCGTTTATGAAGGTTAGTGCTTTATAAATTGCATATAATTCTGCCGTAAATATGCTGGAAAATGGTGGTAATTTAAATAAACGATTTTGGCCTTCAATTATAACTGAACAACCTACATGACCGTTGAGTTTGGAAGCGTCCGTGAAAATTGTTGAATAATCGGAAAACTGGGTATATAGGATTTCATTTAGATTTGCTTTGATATCTGATGGGATTGAAGAGGATTTGTCGAATTTCGATAGTTCTGTATGGCAGTGAGGTATTTTAATTGTCCAAGGTGGTGAACTGTACGGAGACATGTACGATTTCGTCAACTTTGTGAGTTTGATAGGGGTCGTATAGTGGGATTTCGGGAAGCTGGATTTTCTTTTCGGGAAATTGCAGTTAGAGTGCAAAGAAGTGTAGACACCGTGGTTAGGTGTTGTCAGGCATGCCTTCCAGAAGGCCGTACGCAAAGGGCAAGTGGCTCTGGACGCCCTCGTAGAACAACAGACCGTGAAGATGGCAGCCTAAGATTATTGGCCTTAGGGGACCGTTTCTCCACTACCAGGTCCATTTCAAATGAATGGTTTGCAGAACACGGAAGACCTATAGGCATGCGAAGTATTTACCGACGAATAAGACGTTTTGGCCTGTTTTCATACCGACCTCACTGAGTCCTCCCCTTAACACCTACGTAATCGCCTTGAGTGGTGCCGAGAACGGTCACTTTGGGATCAGAAATGGAACAGTATTGTCTTTAGCGACGAGTCTCGATTTTGTTTAGGCATGCACGATGGTCGAGCGAGGGTTAGAAGACGACGTGGTGAAAGGAGAAATCCACGGTTTTTTGTTGAAAGGCATGTTCATTAAACTGTTGGAGTTATGGTTTGGGGTGCTATAGCTTATGGTTCGAGATTACCTTTAATCTTCATCAGAGGTAACATGAACGCGCAGTGTTATATCCAAGAAGTTTTAGAACCCCTTCTTTTACCCAATCTTGACACCCTAGCAAATCCAAGTTTCCAACAAGATAATGTCCGACCACATGTCACAAGAGTCACAATAGACTTTTTTCAACATAATGATGTCACATTGTGAACTTGGCCACTAAGATCTCCCGACTTATCCCCAATTGAGCACGTGTGGGATATGATAGGAGATTGCTCAATTTGCATCGTCCTCCTCAGACTCTAGAAAAACTTCGAGAGGAGTAGGTGGTTGCCTGGAATGAGGTACCACAGGAGAACATTGACCACCTGATCAGAAGCATGCCTAGGTGCGTTGGAGAATGCGTAACACATCGGGGTGCATCCACACATTATTTAAGGTAAAAGGGCTTTAAAGCCCTTTTTTATCATTTACTTATTAGGCTTCAGTAAGCACTTATACAAAGTTTTATAAACATAAAATCATTTAAACTGGGTGTTTGGATTTTATGTCACTTAGTATATTTTTTGTATAAAAGTGTACAGCTGCATACATAATATCAAGTTAAAATCTGTAGATTGGGCTATTTTATTTTAAAGCAAGCGCCGGAACTTTTGAGCATAATAGCAAAGCATGAAAGCTGCAGGTACACCTATAAAGCACACCTATGCGTTTAATTCATTTATGTAATGTCGCAAATGTTAATTTAAAATACAATTGGATATACCAATTACAAACCTGTTTACAAATATTGCCAGATTGATCTAATAACTACCACCATTGATTTAAATAGTAAAGAGCAAATTCTGTCTAAATATTTGAACTTTAGTTATAAGGAAGATATAAACAAAATCTTGCTTAGTACTTACCATCCCCAATATAAATTTATTCTAAGAGAATTACTAACCTTAAACTTACCTTTTATATTAAATAATTATCTAAAATACACAGTTCTCCTCTATATTATAAGATTAGTTGATCAAAATAAAATCAATTTGCACAATTTGTAACCGAAAAACACTTGAATCCCTTGAACACATCATCCTGAACTGTCGAATGAATACTGGTTTACGAAGCTCGTTAGTAAAATTTGAAAGATATTCAGATGACCTTGACGCCTTATTAACTTCAAACGACGTTAAGATAATGCAAAAGCTTCATAGGTTTATGTGTGAAGCAATAAAGCTTAGAGCATTCATTACTAATGAATGGCTGATGGCACCTCTACCAGGTCGAATATTTTTTTCTGTTATGTTTGTTTTATGAATTATCCTTACTCTTTAACAGATGTAACCTAACTTACTCCTCTTGTTCATAATTCATTGTTATACTAGAGAGCAATAATAATTATTTATTTATTTATGGACGTATATAAAGTCCTTTAGAAGATGGCGAGAAACATAATTTTATCAGAACTGGTTTTTTAAAACCAGTCTGTTCTTTAGTTTTAATCAGGATAATTGTAGCAGGGCATTCTCCAAGTAAATCGGTTGTTGGTCCTTAAATTTGTCTAGCTCATTCATAGTTTTTATACAGGGTGTTT
Source organism: Ophraella communa (assembly GCA_035357415.1). Classification (NCBI taxonomy): domain Eukaryota; kingdom Metazoa; phylum Arthropoda; class Insecta; order Coleoptera; family Chrysomelidae; genus Ophraella; species Ophraella communa. Next base: position 30,986,359 of record CM068993.1, read on the forward strand.
CAAAAAAAGGTAACACCGTCTCTAGGATAGGTAAAAAACTGAAAAATAATTGGGGTTTGCTTAGTAAAATTTTTTTCTAACGCCATCCGTTTTCAAGATAAAGGGCGTTGAAGAAAATGAAAAATTACACATTTCTTACGATTTTGCCGAAACTACTGGCACCATTGCAATGAAATTTTATACGAATATGTTTTGGAAGCTGATATATCCCATGAATTTGTTTTTATAACTAACTCTCATAGAGGGCGCTAGTTACACGATTCATACAGCGTATTATTCAACATACATGGCAAACTTAGAGAAAAGCGAACTTTATCATTAGTTTATACCAGGAGCGATTATTACTTCATAATTTTCAAATCAAAATATTCCGAAAACGGTACATAATATCGAGTTTTACCAAGAGTACCTTTTTGGTGTAGAATTAAACGATGTTTATGTTCATTTGGAGTTTTGACTAATAATTCTACCCTAAAAAAAGTTATGTTGAATAATACGTTGTATGAATCGTGTAGCTAGCGCCCTCTATTGGAGTTAGTTATAAAAACAAATTCATGGGACATATCAGCTTCCAAAACATATTCGTATAAAATTTCATTGCAATGGCGCCAGTAGTTTCGGCAAAATCGTATCAAATGTGTAATTTTTTATTTTCTTCAACGCCCTTTATCTTGAAAACGGATGGCGTTAGAAAAACATTTTACTAAGCAAACCCCAATTATTTTTCAGTTTTTTACCTATCCTAGAGACGGTGTTACCTTTTTTTGAAACACCCTGTAGATGTCTTATATTTATGGCTTCTTGAAGTATTTAGTAATTATGCTGGTACAAGTTAGGTAGGTAGTATTATTGTCACTATTTTTTCCGAATATTTTATTAATATATATTTTTTAATAATGGTTTTCGTACTTTTCGAAATACGCACTTTAGCTGTTTTATTGGTGCTAGTAGATAAATTCCTCTATATGTACACTGTCATATTATATAGGATATTATTATTGGATTCGCAGTTAATTTTTATCATTAAAATGTGACACTTCTCGCATAAATTTTCAAACCACTTTTCCTCTTCTGTCCTAAAGGATTCTTTACTTTTTTTAACTCGTCCATTGTAGTACATATTGCATACCTTGAGTTTTTTTGGTAATTTTATTTATTTTATTGTTTTATAATTCATTACAGGTGTTTTAATGAAAAGAAGTAGGACATTCTTTGGAAAAACACCATTTCTACCTCGTTCTAACGCAATTGAAGATAGCGATGGTAGTCCGCCCTCAACTCCCCAATGGAAGAAAACGGGAAAAATACCACCATCTCCTCTATGGAATCCAAGTGGCAAACCCATTCCTTCTCCGCAATGGAAACTAGGTATGAAAAAAATTGAATGCATGTACCAATGTTATTATATTTATTCAGAAATATATTTATCATTTTACATGTAAAGTAACATTTTGTTAAATTGCTGTTAGTTTTGAAAGTCATTACATTTCATAATTGGTTACGGAAGGTACAATTTTACTGGTTTTTAAACTTGAATTCAAAACAAGTTACGAAATTTATACAGCAAATATAAACAACTATAAATTTTTTCGGAAAACTTTAGACACATTTAAGAGAAATAATTTTTTGAGTAAAATTCCAATTATAGTGCAGTCGAATTACCTTTTTTTCATGACTTAAGTCCGAATTGAGGTAGCTAAGTGTAAAGGGGTAGGTTTGATAATTACAAATCGAAAGGCGACCATCCAAGATCTTAGATGCGTGCAAGGGGGTGAAAACGGTTTTTTGCAATTTGCAGCGTAAATACGCATTTTATTGAAAAAAGTTAAATGGAAAAGTTGTAGATAATAAAAAAATCGACAACTTTTGTATGCAACATTTTTTCACATAACCTAAAATAAAGGCTAAAAAAGCGAAAAACCATAATTTTCGTTTTTTATTTTTTACTCAGCGAAAAATCAATATTTTGTTATGAAATTCAGTACAGTGATAGCTTTTTGTATCCCAAAAAAGTAGAATTTTTTTTTTACTATAACTCAATTTTTTTCCGACATATTAACGATTTTCGAAAAAAAGACCTCATTTTGTAACGGCTCCCAAGGTCCGAATTTTTATTTTAGACGCCTCTTGAAGGTCTCATTTTTTTCGTAATGACTTAATTTTCATATACAATAATAAAAAAATACTACTCCTAGCAAAAAAATCGTTTAAAATCGAAAAAACTGAAAAATTCATAATTTTTCACGCGTATCTTTTTCCTACCCTTCTACACGTTATATTACTCTCAAAAATATTTCATGTACATGCATTCATGTACTGCAATAAGGTGTGATAAATTAAATGCATGTACATGAAATATTTTTGAGAGTAATATAACGTGTAAAAGGGTAGGAAAAAGATACGCGTGAAAAATTATGAATTTTTCAGTTTTTTCGATTTTAAACGATTTTTTTTGCTAGGAGTAGTATTTTTTTATTATTGTATATATAAATTAAAGTCATTACGAAAAAAATGAGACCTTCAAGAGGCGTCTAAAATAAAAATTCGGACCTTGGGAGCCGTTACAAAATGAGGTCTTTTTTTCGAAAATCGTTAATATGTCGGAAAAAAATTGAGTTATCGTAAAAAAAAAATTCTACTTTTTTGGTACTGTACTGAATTTCATAACAAAATATTGATTTTTCGCTGAGTAAAAAATAAAAAACGAAAATTATGGTTTTTCGCTTTTTTAGACTTTATTTTTAGGTTATGTGAAAAAATGTTTTAGACAAAAGTTGTCGATTTTTTTATTGTCTACAACTTTTCCATTTAACTTTTTTCAATAAAATGCGTATTTACGCTGCAAATTGCAAAAAACCGTTTTCACCCCCTTTCCACCCCTACCACGCACCCCTCGCACGCATCTAAGATCTTGGATGGTCGCCTTTCGATTTGTAATTATCATACCTACCCCTTTCCACTTAGCTACCTCAATTCGGACTTAAGTCATAAATTGGTCACTTTTTCAAGTAATTCCACTGTACTATTAATACAATTGTAACATGTCTATCGCCCTGTCACTAGATTGCCGTTGCTACAGTTTTAAATTAACTCTCTGTTCGTCGCTCCACTAGCCACTTCCATTCCCACACCTAACCGAACGAATCTAGTGAGAAGACTGACAACTCAAACTCAACCTGAACTATAGTGAAACATCAACTTGGAATCGAACCATTCCTTGCAAAGGAGCCTCTAGCCGGGACCTGCTGTGTTGTTATCGTTAAACAATTATTGAAGGTTATCTCCTGGTTATAAAGAAGTTTAATTTTTTATAGATGTATTTGCTAGTATTCTTCATTGTTTGTTTTATCTAAAATATCGCCAACAATTTTTTTTGTTTTCAATTTGTAACTACAAAACTCTCCAAAAGAGTTCCCGGCTAAGAGACCCTCTCCAGGGGGTGGTCGACTCCAAGTTAATGCTTACTATAGAAAGGATTGGGATGTATAAGTAATAAGGGCGCCACTATCTTTTTGTACGTTTACGGTTAAGCAAACAAACTACACAAAAACTAAGGTGAGAAAGATAGAAACACCTTGTAATTAGTTTAAAAACAAACAAATAAGAAAGCTACTTAAAACAAAAGACCAACCACGCTACACCCTTAAGGCTTATAGTCTAAGGTATATAACTGAAACGGTTTTTTAAAATATTAAAACTGTTATACCAGGTGAATATAAATTAAGTAGACATTAAGTGTGTATTTTATTAAATAAATTGATAGTAGTTAGTCACAGTGTATATAATTTAGCCCACTCACAAAGTCAGAATAAATAAATAAGGAAACAATTACAATATTTTAAATGTGTTAAAAAATGTATGCAAAAATATTGTTCCAGATAAAATGGGTAAATCCACACCCTCTTCACATAGCACTCGAGATAAATCACCATCTTCTCCGTTATGGAAATCGACTGATAATGGACCACCTTCACCACTGTGGAATGCAAGAAAATCGCCACCATCGCCTCTTTGGACATGTAGACAAGCATCACCTCCTTCACCTCTTTGGAATCAAACCAGAAAATCTCCACCTTCTCCTTTATGGAACACCAGTGGCAAATCACCACCAAGTCCACAGTGGAAAATTAGTCCACAGTCTACAAGTTCTTTGAAAACTGCACCTATTGCTCAATCAGTATCACCAGTTATTGAAAAGCCACCAAGGAATGTAAATAAAATGCCACAAACCAAATCTTTGGAGGATACAACGACTGGGAGAAGATCGCAATTTTTACAGCATTACAAGTAAGTGTGACATTTGAATATCCTAGCTTTGCAAAATGTCAAATTATTTATCATAAATAGGATTGCATTTTTGGAAAATACAGTTCGTTCGGTGGATCTTTTCCCATGACCTTGAACCATATACAAACGCAATACATCAATACATTAAATAACACGTAGGTCGTAGATTGATAGTTTAATAAGGATATGGCTAAAGTGACGGTGGACGTTATTTATTATTGTGTTAAAGCTGGTGATATTTGTAAATATTTTATAGCCTTTTAGCAATATGCTACCTAAATGTTTAGTTTAAAAAAACTGTTAGTATACCAGAGTTTAATGGAGCTATTCTTCAAACTTGCTATTAAACAAATTTACTTGTATAATATTTAGTATCAATAATAACTTTCTTACTAGAAACTATGCAAATCAGAATTGCTTTGTTAGGGTTATGGCTGCAACCATTACTGTTGGACAGCCCCACCCATACAGTTTAACTTTGAAAAATAAATGGGTTGTAAAAATAAATAACGCATATTTTAAATATGTTTATTTAAGGCTTAAATATATATACAATAAATTTTATTTAATTTTCCTCATATTCAGAATCAGAACTGTCACAAGCATTTATATTTATTAAAATTGGTTAAATGCCAATATCATCAATATTCTGCTCTCGGGCATACCACTTTTGTATGATTTCATGGGTATGCCTAACACACTTTTCCCAAATTTGTGGATTATATTGTTCCAGCGCCTCTTTCCACATAATTATAACTGAACTATCTAAATACCCATCTTTACCAATATATTTATTATAATATGACTTGCAATTTGTCCAAATTAATTCAATAGCATTGAATTTTACTTCTTGAATACTTGAAATTGGTTCCAAAGGTCCCCCTTTTTTTTTCTAACTCAAAATACTTTAACAAATTCAGGACCAGCTCCTGTGCTTGCGAATTCAACCTTTTTCCAGGCATATTCTAAAAATGAAAACTATTTATCAATGGTTCTGGTTATCCAGAAAATTAGGTCAATATTTTCTACTTTGGTGAAAGCAAAATGTGTTTCATATAATTCAGTTTGATGGAGTTTTATCCAGAATCATAATGATATGTCAATTTAAGGTTAGTTTTCATTGCAAAATAAATTAAAAAGTAGATAAATAATATTCACTTACCACAATTATTCGAACACTCAGGTATAGGTTAGTTGTTAAATCAACTGTTTTTGAAATAAATTTATATGTATGCAAGGGGCAATAAAATGGATAAAAATCTAAAATAAAAATGTAAACAACGTATTTGGTATGTCAATTTACAAATTCACGGATAAACCACAGAACTTTCATTGTGTAGGTTACACCTATCATCGACATTCGTCATATGGCTATCTCTGTTTGTTATATTATGCTGTATTGGAACAAACGGTTCAATTTTGGGGTTTTAGTTTCTGTGAGTGGAAAAGAGACGTACTACAAAAAGTAGTATGTTAATAATTTCAGCCATGGGAAAAGATCCAGCGAATGAACTGTAAGTTTGCCGAACACACGTCCCATCGCTTACAAGTCGAACACTCTAATCTCTGAGCCACTACCTGTTGGGTTTTTTTTTTTATTTACGACATATTAAAAACCAAGGAGGAGTTATGTAAACGTTTATTTTTAACATGTTATAGAAAATTTATAATTATATCCCAAATTTAAGACTTTATAAAAACTATTTTGTGTAAAATGAGAATAGTTTAGAAAAACCTCTTATTCCAAAAACTAAATCTGCACTTGTATAAATAGTCGTAATATAACGTACAATTTAATGAAACCAAATTCACATTCGATAAAACTATTATTTTTTGACATTTAATTTGACAGGCTAAGCTAATTTTATGAATTTAAACTTTAACAGATACGTAAGATATATATTATTGCATCACTATTACGTATCTGTTGTGTAACTATGGTCTTAGCCAGGCGTAGTTTGTCACATAATTATGGCAATACTGATATGGGAGTAGATAAAAGCCTGTTATAAAGAAAATTAACATAGAATACTTTACATCCAAAATGAATTCTTTTGTTGTTAAATCAGGAAACAGATTTTTTGCACTTGGTATATTTAACCACAAAAAATTTTTTTCAGAGGTTCATCTTCCTCTTCATCGTCTTCCATGGGTTTCCGCAGTTTAGATAGTAGCTTCAACAGACCCGGTAATATAATGCCTCGTCTTTCAGAAAACACAGACTCTTCGATCGATCACCACCAAGACGCTGACGAAGAGGACAATAACAGCTCCTCTATAAACATCAGTATGTTACCGATAACAAAAACATTTAATCGCGAACGTGACAAACCTCCTTTGGTAAGAGAAAAAACTATTTCGCAGCAAACTCGAGACAAAACTAACAACGCACAACAAGTACGGGCCGATAGAATATCTCCATCGGGTCGATCAAATCGAGTTCACCATCGGTCGCAATTGAGGAGATCACCTGCCGGTTCGGATAGTAATAAAACAGTTAATAGTTCATCTAGTAGTAGTGATGAGTTCGTTTCGAAATCACCGCCGGGACCGGTTCAACAAGCGGCTAGAAGGAATATTAGTGCAAGATCAGTTTATCAGCCTACCAGAACGCCCATCCATGATGATGCTACTAGCAGAGTAAGAAGGTAAGTCTTTCCGAACATTTCATATTTATGTATCTCAAAACAGTCACACCTAAACTTTCCGGAATTTTCAAACAACATAGTATAAAAATTGCAAATAAACAACTTCTTACAATCCATTCGCTTTTTAGTAAAATCAAAGATAAAACTCCTAATAATAAAGTACCTAACATAGTTTATGAATTTCCTTATAAAAATTGTGATAAGAAATACATTGGTCGGTCAAAAAGGACTCTTGCTAATAAAATAACATACCATATAAGTGACTTCATCCACAGAAATGTGCACTTGTTGACCACGTATTCTCTGAAGGCCATATGATGAATTATGAACATGCCAACATTTTAACAACAGAAATCCAAGACGCTCTGAATAAAAGAGAGACCGTGGTATGTGCCTTTCTAGACATAGAAGGGGCCTTTGACAATACGCGAGGCAGTCAAAAGAGCACTGATTGAGAAAGGAGTAGATTGAACGACTTCCATATGGATGTCGCAACTGCTATCTACAAGAATCGCAGAAATGGAGGCAGGACAAGACACTATCTTCATTAATGTGACCAGAGGCTGTCCACAGGGGGGAGTTGCATCCCCACTTATGTGGAGTCTCACTGTGGACAGTCTACTCTGTCAATTGACTAGGGAAGACATACCATGTCAAGGGTATTCCGACGACATGGTTATCCTGTGATATTGTTCAAAGAGGACTGAACATTGCGAAACAATGGTGTGACTCGGTGGGACTCAGCATCATGTCCACCAAAACCACACTAGTAGCCTGCAATGGAGGTGATTTTAAACTTGACCCCACTGCACATTCTGCTAGAAAGTGTAAGGAAGAAAACAATATATAGAATGGTCAAAGAATGAATTATCAGGGAAGAACCTCGATTACTACATTTTGATCAAACTTAGGAAATGCCCCAAGATGATATGCCAAAGAAATTCAAATTTGTGAGAAAATTCATCACAAAGTTAAGTAATAAATCTGAATGGGATGAAGACACCATACAGAATTTAAACCAGAATGCCATAAAGTGGTATACGGACGGTTCCAAGCTAGATGAGGAAACTGGGATAGGAGTTTTTGGACCGAGAGCCAAATACTCAGAAAACTTGGGCACATACCCGAGCATCTTTCAAGCAGAAGTCCGTGCCATCGAAAGATGTGTGGAATTCAATATTGGAAGAAACTACCGCAAGAGATTGTGATCATGTCAGATAGTCAAGCAGCCATCAAAGCGCTGAGCTCAAATATAATCAGTTCGAAGATGGTTTGGGAATGCCTAGGCAAACTAAATGAACTAGGTCGGAAGAACACTGTCACCCTCCTATGGGTCCCGGGACACATAGGAATAGAGGGGAACGAAACAGCAGATAAGCTGGCAAAAAAAGGAGTTGAAACCCCACATTTGGGACCAGAACCATCTTGTGGGATCAGCAGTAGAGTAATCTTAGGAAAACTAAGGGAAGAAATGGAGAAGGAAAAATCCAAGTACTGGAATCAGCTGGAAGGACTGAGGCAATCTAAGATACTATGATGACCAGAAGAGATTTCTTAGCTGCCTCAACCTCAGTAAAAAAAGGCTCCGAATTCTAACGGGAATATTAACCGGGCATTGCCGGTGAAGAAACTAGGGTTAGCAGATGAAGCAAAGTGCAGATTCTGTGAGGAAGAGGATGAAACCCCAATACACATACTCTCAGAATGAATGCCCTGCCTTGCAGAATTCTAGGGCTAGATACCTAGGAGCACATGAAATAGAAGAAGGGGATCTACCTGATTTAAAGCCCGACGATGTCCTAAACTTCCTCAGGAGCTGCTATAAATCTGAGAAAACATCAGAACATGGCAAGTACACAATAGATCCTATAGGTCGCAGTGTACTTATCACCCCTAATTTATACATACATACAACAACAGAAATGAATTATAAAAAGCGGATTTTTTTAGAAACAGCATAATATAGTTAAGGAAGATCGATGTATCAACAAAAAACTGATCTAAATAATTTGAGTATAAAATACCGGGTGATCAACTTATACTCCGGAATTTGATACCTCCGTTGTCTTAAAAAATACTAAATAAAGCTTTTATAAAAGTTATAGGTACAGTCAAGCTCTACATTTTAAAATTATTTCATAACATACAGGGTGTTTCATAAGGTCACAGCATAGGGTAAAACCCTATATTGCTGGAATAGGGAAAATGAGAGCGAAATTTGAATTCTAAATAATATACAGGGTGTTCCATTAAAAAAACATAACTTTATGAAACACCCTGTATGTTATGAAATAATTTTAAAATGTAGAGCTTGACTGTACCTATAACTTTTATAAAAGCTTTTTTTGAATTTTTTAAGACAATGGAGATATCAAACTCCGGAGTATAAGTTGATCACGTATGGATATCTTTTGGATTTAGAGAAACAAAATTTAATAAATTATAAAAAACGAATAACTATGTAGAATTTTAAAACAATTGAATTTATACATTAACCAAATCTATCAAACTTTTTAAATCATATTGTTTTTTGAGTTTATTACAGTTTTTTAAAATGTTTTTCCTATAATCTCACTTAGATATGTAAGTAGTTTTTTATTAACTGCTTTATAATTTGTTTATAATTAAAACATTTTTTAGACCTTGAAAATGAACCCATAGAGGTTCGAAAGCTTGGTAAATAAATTCTAAAACGAGTACACTTTGGTTTATTTGCCACATCTCCAAAAACATTCCGATTAAACAAATAGTTTGCAAATATTTCTATTTAAATTATATAAAAGACTGCAGGAAAGCAATTTTGTTTTAGCAGTGATGGAGATCCGTCTTCTTCTTTTATAATATATTAAAAAAATGAAGGACAAACTTGTAGTTGGGTTACTGAGAAAACATACGATCGTTTATTTACGCGAGATACCCTTTTTCCTGCCTTGTCTAATTTTATAATTCAAAGATAATTCACAGTAGGTAAATCACCAAAACACAAACAATCATAATTGTGATATTATGCTAACAAAGACTAAAGAGTCAATAATGTTGATTCAAATATCGTAGGGGTAGTTGTGGGAATGGTAACCGAGGGATATTTAATTTTAATATTAATTTAAAACAAATATGATGGTGGGTTTAACCAAAAATCTTTGCTTTTGTGAAGAGCTTTTTTTAAATTAACAAATTTCTGGAAAAAATAATAAGCAATATGTGTTTCTCTTTCATTTACATATTTATTACTAACTTTTTTTAAAATTGGCCTTCACAGAATTAAGCATCTATAATGTACTACAGAGTGGGTATGCAAAATTTAAATCAGAATAAATGACCAGTTTTTGTTCTGGACATGATGGATAGATAGATGCTTAAGAGGTGGCCAGAAGCCTATTCCACTGCGACCTTTTCAGATCTATTGTGGTCCTCGAAAAACTAGATTACATCCCCCAGTCCGACTCTCTTAACGAAGTCTATAAGCTTTGAAACTGTAACCTTCATGTAGTCCCTTGCCAATGGATATTCTTCTCCTAAAGTCAGGAACCGCATATTTACCAGACCGTCGCACTGACATAAGATGTGCTCTGGTGTTTCCTCTTCTAGGTGACAGAATCTGCACAGATCCGTCTCTGTCAACCCCATCAGCTTAAGATGCCTGTTTAGCTTACAGTGACCCGTCAATAGACTTACTACAGTTTTGACCGTTTTCCTGTCTTTACTCAATAAGTCTGACGTAAACTTTTGCGAATGTTCCATTATGAACTGTTTCGCTTGCCTTTGTCCTGGTGAATTCCACCACCATTCCCGTGATTTTTGTGCCACCCATGTTTTCATGGCCGTTTTTATTATATTTTTTCATGCGATTGGCTTATGTGCTGCTGATTATGTATTAATCTGTGCATGGCTGCTCTCGCTTCGCCCTGTATATATATGTGTAGTGGTGGAATGTTTAACAAGACTTCCAGTGCAGCTAAATGAGTAGTTTTTATGGCCCCCGTAACGCACAGGCAAGCTAACCTTTGTATGTTACTTAATAGCCTTACTGCTCCTGTTTGCTGTGTCTTTGTCCACCATACCACTGACCCGTAGGTTATTATGGGTCTAATAACCCTTGTATATAACCATATGGTCATTTTGGGGTTAAGCCCCCAATTTATTCCACACATTCGTCTACATCTGCCCAAGGACAATATAGCTTTCTGCGTGGTTTTTTGTATGTGTGTGTTCCATGAGAGTCTTTGATCCAGGAATACTCCTAGGTATTTTATTTCTTTGACTACTGGAATCACTGTTCCCCCCAATGTTAGTGGTTTTAGACCGGCCAATGTTGTCTTTTTTGTGAAGTTGATAATTTGTATTTTTTGAGCATTGACTGTTAGTCTCTCTTGCTTACACCAATTTTCAACCGTGTTTAGGGCTATCTGCATTCTGTCAGATAATACCCCGGCAAATTTGCCTCTGATGACAATCGCTATGTCATCTGCATATCCTAGACACTGAAAGTCTTTTTTGGATAATTCGTTGAGGAGATCGTCTACTAGGGTTGCCCAAAGTAGTGGTGACAGAACTCCTCCTTGTGGACAACCTCCACCTGCTTTCGCTTTGATGGTAGCTTGCCCTAGTGAGGATATTATAATCCTATTCTCTAGAGCTGCCTTTATCCATCTGCATATCACTTGAGGTGTGCCCCGTCTACTCATTGCATCTATTAATGAGTTCGTTGTAACATTGTTAAACGCTCCTTCGATGTCCAGAAAGGCAGCCATTGCAATCTCTTTGTCCTCGTATAGACTTAGAGACCAACCTATTTAGGTCATCTAATGCCGTTTCCGTTGATTTACCTGGTTGGTATGCATATTGACGATTGCTTAGAGGGTGCTCTTTTAGCACTTCGTCTCTTATGTACCTGTCCAAAAGCCTCTCTAAAGTCTTTAGTAGAAAGGATGACAGGCTTATTGGTCTGTATGATTTTGGTGTTAGGTCCGATACTTTACCAACCTTTGGTAAGTAGATGACTTTAACCTTTTGCCATACTTCTGGTAAGATACCCCATGCCAAACAAGCTTTTAGTATCCTACTTAAATCTGGACATGTTACAATTTGACATTAATTTTAATAAAGAAATAAAAAGGTATCGAACATCCTTAAGCAAGCTCTGCTCAATTGACACTATGGGGTAAAAATTAATGTTAAACTCATAAACACAATCAGATATCTAGATGATACAGTTATTTTGTGTGAATATTTGAATGTGTTAAAATGCTTTTTAAACGCCGTAGACAAAGTGAGATATGAGATGGGTTTAAACATTAATTGTTCCAAAACAAAAAATACAAGGTATTTAATATCTTGCCATACCATGGAGGCAAACAAACGAGGCAGTCCTTAACAGAGCAAATGCAGTTCGTGAGTTGATAAGTACTATTATGGAATTGAAGAATAAGGAATTGAAAGGAAACAATTATCTTGGTTAAGATATTTTAGAGAATAGACTGGGATAAGAAAAACAGGACACCTATATTTATACTAGCTAAAGATAGGCTGATCGCTAATGTTAAAGGCACTTGATTGGTTTTAGTCTAACAAGCTGGGGTACATACCCCTACAAAATCTCTATCATCCTTTTTAAACAACTTGGCCAGTTTTCTATTTATTTAAAAAGAATGTATTTATTTCTGTATATTTGTTATTGCATTTAAACATGATTTTTTTTTTCAAAACTGTTTGTCTTTCATTTAAGATCTCGAAGTCTTCAGCTTCCTGAGAAAAAACCTCAAGTTTTCACCAGAGATGCTCAAACTACGCAAACAAGAATTTCTCCGCAACATCCCGAATCACATCGAGCTGTGGTTAAGGTAAATGCAGGTGATAGATCTAAGAAACAGAATCAGGGTGTCCAGGTGCATTCGTTGGAAGGGGAAAATCTTACCGAAGAAATGTTAAGAGAAGCTGAAGTTGTTACAGATTTTGTTTATGGTAAGTTAAATGATTTTTATTTAAAATGTAACAAAGAAAATATTTTTTACAAATTACTAGGGTTTTACAGCGGCATTCGTGTGGTTGGATAATTTTACCTCCTAGTCGTAATCCTATAAACGTCTGGAAAGTTTGGTTATCGAGGAAAGTAACGATATTTGGCGATGGTATGGCGTGTAACCAATCGGTAGAAATGTTGGAACGGACTGCAAGAAGGCGTGCTTGGTCCTGCAAATTTGTAGGAATGATTTCGCTTTCGAGTATGCGAGCAACATTGATGTTATTCCAAAGCTTCTGCGAGGCAAGGCCAGGAGATCGATTGGAGTTAATTGCGTCCCATGCTTCGAGAGCTTTAGCAGACACTGACCTCATCATCCATAATATTCAATAAGCGAGACATGAGAACAGTTGCTCCATAAGCTGAGCTAATGCATGCAGGCAGAGCAATATCCTTAATCCTATTTCTCCATCTTTGACAGGGAGAGAGGCTTGACGCCATTGTGTTTCGTCGAGATAAAGGTTGGTTCTTTAGTATCTCGTCTTAAGCTACTGAGCGCCAGAAGTGGGAAGAATGTAAAATTTTTAATTTATATCTGTAAATGATGGTGGTGGATTAAGAAATTTAGGAACTTGACGTTCTATTTTATTGGCCATAACAGCTGCAGTCGACATGTTTGTTACGCTTCATGAATATGTATAAGTGTTATTTACATAATTTGTATATTTAAAAACTTTGTTACAGGCAGCAGATCTCGTGCAGCTGCTCAAGCTCTTCTGAACCAGAGGTTCAGCAGTAGTACTAATACTACCAAAGAAGAAAAAAACAAATCGTCATCTAAACCTTTTCTCAATAATGGCGTAACAGTATACTATGTGGGAAATCCTAAAAAAGAGGCTCAAAAGGTATTGGTAAGGGGAGCTACCAGTCCCATTCTTACCGGTTATGAGAACAGATCAGAGCAGTGCTGCAATTTTTGGCCACATTGTTCCCACAGGTAAGTTTTTTATCAATAAAATAATACTTGTGCTTAAATTTTAAAAAAATCATCAACATTTTGTAAAATGCGATTTTTGATTCAAGTCAATATTATTATTATTAACAGGTCGGCTGAAAAGTCCCCGGTCTGACCTATAGATGATGACACTAGAATTATAGTATATTACATAACGAGTGTGGAAAGTGAAGTATTACGCACAAGTGAAGTTTAGCACGAGCCGCGTAGTGGCGAGTGCGGAAACGTAACGAGTGCAAGAAATACACTTTCCAACGCGTTGTGTACACGATTTTTCCTACGACCCCAATATTTCTTATTATAATAAATATTTTAAATTTATTTATAAAATTTATTTTAATTGTTAGTCATGTTAAAAATTAGGATTTAAACGAGTTTATATATTGCATGGAAATATAATTAACTAAAATCAAATAACCACCTTTCTCAGGAATTCACATCAAAATTCTTTATTAGATAAATGACATTTTAATTTTTTTGTGGGCTCTATAAAAATTAAAAGTAAAATGGTCAGTTGGTGAAATTAATTGAAAAGTAATGTAATAATAATAGACGCAAAGATAATTGTAAACAGAAACACAAACATAACTTCAAAAATCCACATTCGACACATGCACGGAACATAACCCAATATAAAAAAGAAGAATAAACTGTTCTTCTTTCTAAAAGTGTTTTTATAAAAATAATAATACTGAATAAAAATATGTTTATTTTTTAAAAATTTAAAACCCTATAAGAAACTTTATTCTTTATTCTTACTTTATACAGAAAAATTTGTATTGGCAATTACAATACAATATTTGACACAAGGAAGATTTAAAAAAAATGGTCCTTGCTTTGTCATTCATGTGTTTACTATTGATAAATTTGACGTAAATGTCACAGATCATAGAACTATATTTTTTTACTTTTCAATACATGTTTTGATATTTACTTTTCAATACGTGTATTGATATTAGCTACTTTCTTAAGTACAAATAAGTGTGCAAACTAGCACTTTCATATGTGGTCGTAGGAAAAATCTATTTCATTTCTAGATAGTATCAACCTTTAAAAGATTTGTGTAAAAATTTGACAGCTGTCGGACTCTTATTTTGTGAGTTATTGCATTTTTAGTGAAGCAACTTTTCTTATTTTCAAAAAGATGAAAAAAAAAAAAAATTTCGTGTGCTTATTAAATATTTTTATTTGAAACGAAAAAATACAGTTGAAGCAAAAGCTTGATAGTGAGTTTCCGGACTCTGCGCCAGGAAAATCAACAATCATTGACTGGTACGCAAAATTCAAGCATGGTGAAATGAGCACCGAAGACGGTGAACGCAGTGGACGCCCAAAAGAGGTGGTTACCGACAAAAATATCAAAAAAATCCACAAAATGATTTTGAGTGACCGTAAAGTGAATATGATCGAGATAGCTGACACTCTAAAGATATCTAAGGAACGTGTTGGACATATCGTTCACGAATATTTGGGTATGCGGAAGCTCTGTGCGAAATGGGTGCCGCGCGTGCTTACAATCGACCAAAAACAGCAACGAATTGATGATTCTGGGCAGTGTTTGCAGCTGTTAAGTCGTAATAAACCCGATTTTTTGCGTCGATATGTGACTATGGATGAAACTTGGCTCTATCACTACACGCCTGAGTCCAATCGACAGTCAACTGAGTGGACTGCGGCCGGTGAACCGCCACCAAAGCGTGGAAAAGACTCAACAGTCAGCTGGCAAAGTTATGGCCTCAGTTTTTTGGGATACACACGGTATATTGTTCATCGACTATTTGGAAAAGGAAAAAACAATCAACAGCGACTATTACGGCCCCATATGAAGAAGAAAAAAGTGTTGTTTCATCAAGACAATGCACCGTGTCACAAATCATCGAAAACGATGGCAAAATTGCTCTAATTGGGCTTCGAATTGCTTCCTCACCCACCGTATTCTCCAGATCTAGCCCCCAGCGACGTTTTCCTTTTCTCTGACCTGAAGAGAATGCTCGCGGGAAAAAAATTTGGCTCTGATACTGAGGTAATCGCCGAAACTGAAGCCTATTTTGAGGACAAACCGAAGGAGTACTACAAAAATGGTGTCGAAAAGTTGGAAGGTCGCTATAATCGCTGTATCGTCCTTGAAGGCAACTATGTTGAATAAAAAAAATTGTTTTTTGTCCAAAATATTGTGTTTTACTATGGTAGACCGGGGACTTTTCAGCCGACCTGTTATATTTGATAAGGACAGAGGACCAAGTCCTATAATGCCCATATTGCCTATGTGAGAAATATCAATATAATGTATAAAGAAATTAAGAAAAACTAATCCTACACACTAAGATATACATTAAAATAAGTAAGACTCCAAGTTGGTTTTGAAACTGTTGATGCTTTCAGCGTTTATTATTTAATTGGGTAAGCTATTCCAAACATTAAAAATTCTATTGCTCAGAAAGCCCTGTCTGGAACTGGTTCGAAATGCTTTCTTCTACAGTGTGAATAAGAGTCCTCGCAGTCGACCGTCATTATTAAGTGGAAAAGCTGCTTGTAGATTGCCCAGGTTGTATTTTATGATTTGGTAGAAGAAAATTAGTCACCCTGGAGGCGTCTTTCCTTAAATGTTCTAAGATTCGCGATCCATAACCTTTCTTCGTAAGTAGGTCTAACGCAGCCAAAGAAGAGTCTAGTGGTGCATCTTTGCACTTTTTCTAACATTTCCTGATCACGTACTAACTCCGGATGCCAAGCGGGACCCGCGTATTTGAGGATTGGGCGAACAAAGCACTTGTAGAGTCGACAGTAAGTTTCAAAATATGCTTTGGAGAATGACTGTTGGATCAGGAATAGTTTAGAGTTAGCTCGTTTGCACACATGATCACTCCACGTCAGGTTAGAGTTCACTATTAGTCCAAGATCGGTATATCAGGAGACGATGTTTAATGTTTGTGCTTCAAAAGGAGCACACCATTCTTGTAAGTTATCGAAGTCGGTTACAAACTTAGGTGGTCGATGTTGGGATTACCATAGATCTTTGAATCATCGGCGTATGAAGATATAGAGCTGGACAGACAGTGTTGGAGGCAACTGGATTATGTTAGAAACAGTAAAGGCCCTAAGACGGTACCTTGCGGAACACCACTTGTAACAATTGTTTTCTCGTTGAAGTCTCGGCCAACTTTGTAATTATTTAGAAAAGCCACTAATGATCACATCTAAATTACAGATTATTAGAAACTCCGCACTTAGCACATATATAGTGTTTTGTTTAATAATTCTATGTTTTAACAAAAATTGCATAGCTGATATCACACATTTTGGCAAACCGAAACGTGGAAAATGTCCAATATCAGCTTTGATTGTACAAATACTTTCTAAAAACACTGCGATGATCACAATTAGCTATTTTCAAAACAAACTGATCTATTTATCGGCACAATCTATTCTGTTTTGAATTAGGGAATCGATGTATCAAATGTATTCGATGTTCTTTCTTACGACATATCGGATTGATTAGATGTTTTGACTACAGAATGATGTATATAATTCTGTGGATTTGCATTATATTTATTTTAGTCGATATATCGATATGTGTTGTTATATATTTCTTTGGAGTAATAAATTATTAAAAAAAATACTTCCCGACCATCTAACACAGATCAAAGTGTATTTTACGTTAATTTCGCTCATTTTAATATCTAATAAAAAATAAGAGTACGTATAAATAAAAAAAAATTCTAAGATAAAAAATATACTTTGATTTGTATCAGTTAGTCGGGAAACGAGTATTTTTTAATTATTGATAATTCCAAATTCATCATAATATGTAAGGATAAGAAATGACAAACCTACGGTAAAAGGGTCAAAACAGATATTAGATATTATTAAAACAGTCTTATTACTCTGTGGTAAAAGTATGTAGGTTCTACTCCTGATGTGTTTGCAGACACCTAGACATTTATATTTTGTTGACCGTTCTTTTTTTATGACATTACCACAGTCTTGAAATTTGAAAATACATTTTTTTAACTACAGTTGGTAGTTTTACTTTTGATCCAATATAAATTTGGCAAAGTTTGAATTTGCATAAATTTTGACAGATAACACTTATGGTGTCAACCAAAAGAACATTTCGATGGCTTATTTGCAATAGGACGTAACCCACATTTTTTTTCAAATTTTGGATTTTCGCGCCATTATGTTAAGGAAACTAGCCTGCTTTTATTTGTAATATTTCATAAACCTACGACCAATCAAAATCGCCTATTAGTAGATTTAGCATTCGACGTAACCCACGAAAAATATAATTTTTAATAAAACAATATGTCTTATCACACATAATATTCTTTGAGATGACGAAAATATAAAATTACCAACTTAATATAAAAATTAAAACCCTCCTAAATTATCTACTTCAAAATTTTCAAAATATTTAAATTTTTTATACTTATTAGTTTTTCTTATTTCCTGAAAAATTTACCTAAGTTTATAATAGAGCTTTGTAAGTGAATTTCTTAAATAAATGTTTTCAATAAGATTTTTACTTTTATTAATCAAATATATAACTCATAATAAATGTACAGTTCGCCTCTGAAAGGAGCCCTCAAAATTGATCTTTTATTCTGTCCCTCTTTTAAAGAGAATGTAATTAATCAGGTCACAATGTTGTAAATATTTTGTTATCTTCAGAAGATTTGTATTAGAGCTTTAAATTGTTTAAATTTAGATATTGTGTAAAATAAAACCAACGTAAGAATCAATCGGGGAAGTTATTTTAAAAACAACTTAGTGAAATCCACCATAAAATCGTAATGTTCGCTAATTTAAAATTAACCTTATGACATATTGTTTTGTCACGCCTCTACTCGTAAAAGCGTTGAATTCGATTAACGGCCATTGCTATATTTTGTTGGTTTTGCATTTTATCATATTTGCTGTTGAAAATTAAAATAACCAATCTGAAATAAAGGACTTTATAGATATAAATTCAACATGAACAATTGCAATCATCGGATTTAATTAATAGCCCATATTCCGAAATAAAGCCAAATAGTAACACCGATTAGATTAAAACTCATATGCAGTTAAATAGTTTTTCTACTCTTAATTAATGCCATCAAGTATAGTCGGACATTTTAAAAATTAATGTAACTATGATAAATACGTTTTCACGATTACATTCAGTTATCCAAAAGCCAAAATTAGTTAATTTTCTAACCAAATTCTATGTAAAATCAAAATAAAAAGCATATTTTAGTTAATTTGGTTTGTGATTTGGTAATGAATCTAGTTATATTCATGAATCAACAACCACTTAAAATGTTGAGTCTGGAACCGTTGGCGAAACTGATACCAAAAACCGTTTACACTACCACTACACCAACACACTAAAGAAAGAGAAATAAAAAGATATCTAGCAGATCAACCATTTAAAATAGTTAAGAAAACAAATAAATCTTGGAAGTTCTCCACAATTAAATTGTTTACTTTGATTGTGTCTTCATTTTATAGTAAGTTATTGTAAAGATCAGCATGATATAGTTTTTTTTGGTTTTTCTATATTATTTCACAGTTATACAATCTAAAAGGGCTAATAACATTTAAACTTTAATATTTATATCTAATTACTTTCATACTTGGCTTAGACATAATTTTACTTAATCAACATCAGGTAGCTACAAACTAACAAAATGTAACTTCAATATGTCAATCTGACGATGCTAATTCTAGAGAAACAGCTGTAATTGGATTTTTAAAAAGCAATTTTTTAAATTAAAGTGAAAGTTTCGTTAAAAATTACAATTTATATAATCTCTAACAAATATATTCTATCATTCCGTGCTACATCAGTCGTAGAAAAAGCATAGTACGCAACTCGGGAATAAGGCCAATACAATTATGTCCACTAGCGAATTATCGCACTGTACTCGTTTTTGTTATTTTTTGCTCGTGGATAGGTAATATAAAAAATGTTTATCTCTTTTTTGGTATTATATTTAATTTACTATATTAAACAACACAAACCGTTGATTTTTTATTATTTCTCTTCATCTTTTATACATTTTAATAACTTCAAGACCTCGATAAGATTTTTAATAAATATTTAGCACAAAATTAACTAGTGATAATATTATTAAATAAAATAAAGGCAATAACAAACTGCTATTGTTTAAAAGTAGAAAAAAATTCCACTTCTCAAAAACTTAAAGGTTTTGATTTTCTTTTTAGAGATACCGGTAACATTATACGCCCTTCTCACAGCTACCCAACCCATCAAAGATCATTAGATTCATCCAGAGCACCCCAGCTAGAAAGAAAATCCCAAGATCAGCATAAACGACGTTTGGCTTTAGAAATGGAACGTAGAAAACAACAATCTTGTCTGGCTGCCAACGAAATTCATGAAAGGTAAAGCATTTTATAGTTTTTTTATACGGTTATTGCATTTTCCTGAGTTATAAAGCATAATAATTGAAATAAAATAATCAATAAGTAGTTTATATACGTTCTTTGTAAAATAAAATGGAAAATGTCATAAATATCCAACCACTAGCTTATCTAGTATGTTTTTATGTATAATCAATATGTATAGCAATAACTGTAAAGAACGGTAAACAAGTAAAATGTCAATCTGACGATGCTAATTCTATAGCGAAACGGCCGTCATTGCATTTCATATTTTGCTTATAAATAGTGAAAGTTTAATTCAACCTTTTAGTTGTTTACCGTTCTTAATAAGATAGACTTTCACGTAGTTAGGGTTAGTACAATAAATTTCAATAACTTAGGCTTACTATAAATTGGTATTTTATCCAACAATAAAATATAAGAAACTTTATATTGGCTCATAATAGAGATGGACAGAATATTTTATAAACGCTTATTACATTGTTAAACAGAACTTTAATGTTGTTATCATCAGAAACAACCCAGAGACGCCCAAATACTTTTTGTTCTACAGTAATGAATTGGTCCACTGAACCACAAGTGAGTTGTGATGGCGCTCGCGCTTCTCAGAAAATTTAGAAAATCGCGGGCAAACTTTTTTCGTTTATTTTTTTTATTTCTTTCATTAAAAATAAAAAATATAAATTTAAAAAAAACATACTTTATTGAAAAATATAAAAAGTGGGTAGGTATATATAAAACATACATGACGTAAACAATATATTATTAAAGTTGTTATATAAACATTATTGTGGTCCTGATACTGAATCAAAAAAAAGTATAAAATAATTGTTTTGCTTTCTACTGTTACACAGTTTATAAAAAAGAACTCTAACGAACTTATTCTAAATTTAGTAAAACCAGGTAAAACACCACAAAAAAAACACAGTTAAGCAAACTCGTCAAAAAAATAATGGCCCCTGAATTTTTGGGCACGACCCATTTATCGCGTAGAACATCAAACAAACAAACATATTCTAAAGTTTGCCGTTGTGTCAAAAATTCCTACAGTGACTGTCCTACTAACAGTGGCGGCAAGCGGCGACTAGCTACGCCCATACGCCATTAAGAGGCAAACTTTTTGATGGAGACAACCATAGTTTCTGTATTGTATCTTGATCAGAGAAGTTGCATAACGCATAGTGGTCCCTGACGGATTTATTACCCGTTACACCACCTAGTTGACAACCTATCTGTGAAAAGTAGCCAGTTTATCCATCTGGAATCCTCTTTAAGACCTCGTTTGGTTCAGGTGGATAAAGCCCTGTGGCTCGAAATCCAGATATCAAATTTTGGCTGACACTCTCAGACATGGCGTTCCATAACCTAGGGAGTAAATTGGGAAACTGCTCTTTGGGAAGATTTCAGGGATATCGGCTCCAGTTATCTAAAATCTTTCTCTAACACTTTTTCATGGGTCCAAATACAGCCACATCAAGTGGCTGCATTAGATGGGTGGCATTTGCAGGGAATGGAGTTATATAAATATCATTCTCCTTACAGGTCTTAATAACTGCAGGCGAAAAGTGGCTGGCGAGATTATCACCTACAACAACAGTTGTAGCACCGGGTTTTCGGGTTTCCATTATGTGTGGGAGGAGGATTTTAAAAAACCACATCTCGAAAAGATTCATATCGAACCAACCAGAGGGGCTGCTGGCATATTTAGTTCCAGGAGGGCCGCCTTCTGTCCAGTTTTCATAAAGTTTCCAGAGGTGCGAGAGTGGTTCTGTACCCTTTCTACCATTTTTGTGTTTCTGGGGACCACCACTTTTTTTGCCCCAGGATCGTCTGTTACATTCTTTTCATCGTAGTTGTAAATATTAAAATCGTCTGCATCTTTTAGAGCTTCATTAATATTTTTAAAAAATTTTAAAATATCTTCACGATCGACGGAGGCTCTGGACCTTTTAATATTCGATGCCATGCGAATGAACAGCCTGTTTCTCTGGATAAATGCATCCAGAATATCTTTTCCTGGAGTGTTGTTTTTGAAGATCTTAACTGTTTTTCCTTGATTGTCCAGGTATTTTGCGATTAAGAAGAATCTTACGACTTAAAGTTGTCCGAGGTACCTGATACGTTACCGCAGTTAATTTCTTTGACATCCCGCCTCCAATAGCTTGTATGGCTTTTTCCATATTTTCTTTGGAGTAGTCTTGGTAGGGCTTCGCCCCAGGAGTTCTCTGGTAGTTTCTTACAATTTTTAGTTACTAGTGACCTGTAACAAACGAGAGGGACATACAAATTTACCCAAAAAAAAACAGCAGAAGAAATTAAAAAAAAAGACGTCATAGGTGACCAAGTTACCCCAGATTACGGTATATACCAAGTATGATTATCTAGGATCAAATTAGATTCTCTACGTATTCATTTTAAATAGTTTGTACCTTACTAAAATTGAATTCGCTTCGCTAAAATTATATATTTACATATTTATTGTTTCATTTCAGACCCGGCCATGCTGCTGAACTACGTTCAAGTCCAAATATATCTATAAAACGTAAGACTTCTCCAATAAATCCAAAAAGTCGTACTCCGACATTCGGCACCGTAAGCGGTTCGTCCTCTGGTAGCGATGCTTGGTTGACAGCATCAGCGTCAATTAAAACTAGCTTAAAAAGTTCGGGTACGTCATTGCATCGCGACGAAACGTTTGATGATGGTTGCAAAGTGCGCGAAACAATCATCACGCGACCGGGTAGTGCACCATCCGATGAAAGAGTTAACAGTACATTGGAAATGCAACAAAGATCCATGTCGTTACCGAAATCTTTTTTATCGGCTAGTTATCAACCGCCTGGGTAAGTACCATAAATATATTGCCTTGTTTTTCGTTATTTTCAGATTCTTTTTTTGAGCTTTTATTGCAACTTCTTAACTCCTAGATCAAAATATTTAATCAAACTTGAAACACTGCAACACTGTTGTGGCACTCATCATTAAATTTAATGTTAAATTTTCATCTTCTGTCAAGCTCTCCCAGGTTTCTTCTATTAGCGTCCATAAGTGTTCTTTGTTTCGTGGAATTGTATTTAATTTTTTCAATTTTTTTACCATAAGCCCCCAAACATTCTCTGTTGGATTAAGGTCTGGACTTTTAGCGACCCAAGAAAGCGTTTCAATATTATTTTCAGCAATATAAATGCATATGCTGCGAGCAGTGTGCACTGAGCAATTGTCATGTTGAAAAATAAAATTATCATTGGGAAAAATTTCCCTAACCGATAGAAACATTACCCCATCTAAAATATCCAAATAGTTTCTAGCATTTAATCTTCCTTCGATTCTCCAGCACATTCCTAAACCTCCTCTATACATCCAAGCCCAGACATTTACAGAAAATCGTCCAGACTTATCATTAGAAGAAATATAATTTTCATTAAACCTACTACCAGGCGGTCTATAAACTCTAATATGGCCGTCACTATGTGATTGGAATACTTTTTCATCGGAAAAAATTACCCTTCCCCAAAAATTTAATGTATCGTTTAAAACATAATTTAAGGCAAAAATTAATCTACCTTCATTGAGTTTGTATTTCCGAGCGGCCGCACAATTAGTTTTTCTAATTCTTCTTAATGCAGTTGTTATTGAAGCATTAAAGTTTACTGCAACTTTTGCATGTCTTGCCGTATGAAATGGATTTTCCCTTAAGTAATCAGTTAATGCTTCATCTTGCTCTGCTGTAGTTATAAATGGTCTTCCAGTTCCTCTTTTTCTTCAAATAGTTTGGTCGTTATCCCACCTTTTTTTAATGTTTTGAATCGTGGTTTGGCTTCTAATAAACGTTTGGGCAATTCGTCTAATGGACCAACAATCCTCTATTTTGGAAATTATTCGCATTTTATCAAATTCCCTTAAATGGACTGGTATCGTGGATAATGCGCTTTGACAAATTTGACACATGCGACTGTTTGTCATTTTGTTTAGTTAAGTTTGATTTACATGGGAAAAATAAAGGTGTACCAGTTTTATATGACGCGGAGTGTTCATTTTTTATGGAACCAGTTGTCACAAAAATCACATCCTTTATTTTTTTTCATTTTGATAATTTTATTTGTCTTTTCCGGTGTTTTTGGCTTTTTGAGAGAAATTTTTTTGTTTTACGTTGCTTCAGTTCTTCCTTTTCTCTTTTGTTCCTTTTCTTTTTCCTTTGCTATTTTTTGAGATTTTTTTCTACTTGTTTTTGCTGCTTTTCCTCGTTTAGCTTTTTATAATGTTCACGCCATTTAACTGAAGATATGGCGCTTGGGGGCCTTCTCTACTGGCATTAAAAACGATAAGAACTGTTATAATATATTTTCTTTCTCATTACCTAGTTTGACGCTGTAAAAGTTCTTAAAGCCCTTTGGTCCAAGAACTTTTCCTGACTTAGGACACAAAGAAAAACCAGATTCGTCTCAATTGTAAATCAGACTTTGATGTTTTAATAAATCTGTGGTATTAATAAATTCCAGAAAATTTTTCAGCTCTCTAAACTATTTTCGGATTATTTCTTCGGAAATTAAAGCTCTGGCTTTGCTTATACCTTCTGCTTGCCTTGTAAGAAAATGTGTGTACCAAGTTTGTCCTGGTTTCTTGTAGTAGTAGTTGGGGTCCAGGAAGTCTAAGTTTATCAGGCACTCTTCCAGAAAGTCCATCAAGCAAAGTCGTTTCGGGTACCCCAAAGTTTCTACTGGCTTCTCTAATTATCATGTTATTTTCTCGTATATCATACACAACTGATTCTCGACCATCAAATATTTGACAAAAATAATGATTAATCTTTTAATTAGACATTAAATACAACCTTTTTTTTATTATACACTACAATCAAAAAGTGGTCAATAGAAAAAATGGAATATATACTTCCTATTTCCTTTTTTTTTAATTCGATTTATCAATTAACTTTTGTGAACGACTGATATTTATTATGATTAATTGAGCAAGCTCATCAATTTTATTTAAAATTTTACTTAAATCTTCCGAAAAGTAAAAAAAATCATTTCCAATCTTTTCATTCTGCCAATACTTAATTTTTTAACCCACCCTGTATCTTTTTTATACACTTTTTCTTTCCCGAGACCCTTAAAACTTCACTTAAACCCTCCTAAAGCTAAAAAAACATTCCTAAACTTTTTATTTTCCGCCTGTATACTGTACATAGTTTTAATCTACCCTGTACCTTTATTTTCTGAAAATATGTTATTGTATTTACCAGAGAACAGATTTTAATGACATTTTTTCCAAATGTAATGGATAAAATAGTTTTTATCTGAATTAGTAAACTTCAATTTTTTTACTGCGATTTGAAGGTATCTTTGGCAGTCGTTTGAAAATAGGCAAGATTAAAAGAATGCATATGCACAAAGCATAAATTGAAAGTTACGTTTAAAATAGATACGTCAGTCGAAAATATAAAATAATTAAATTACCCTTTTTCAGTCCACTTTTCACAGTTAGTTTAATCGGTAGTAGAAGATTTATTCATACATAATTACAAAGAACATATTACTACACTTTATGTGTACACACTTTTAAGTATCATAACTTACATTAATAAAATTAAAAGACACAGAAGAGCAATAAAATCAATATTTATAATAGAGTGAATGTTTTGGGCCTACCCGCTATTATAAAATTAACTTGAGCCTTGATTTTTGTGAGGTGAGAAGACCTACGGTCAATTTTAAATCTTTTTTGCTAATTTCTCGATTATGTTGAAATTCTAGATTATCTGCGCAAATAAACAAAAATTCTAAACCAAAACTCTGAACTACCATATTTTGCTGTTGAAAACTTCAGTAGAACGTCTTAACAAGCCGCTATTCTAAATTTTTTGCTATCTGCCCAAATAAACAAAAATTCTAAACCAAAACTCTGAACCATATTTTGTAAAAAAATGTAAAAAATTCAAAAATCCTCCATTGTTAGAATTTAATTCTGAGTCCGATAAACCAAACCTCACATTTTTAAATGTATCCTAACTATTTTTCGCAGGAAACTTACTCCACTACACTATAAAACATTTCAATGAAATGAATATACTGTTGTTTATTACGAATTTTAAAATATTAATATTAACATTATTAACAATAAATAATGTACCAAAAATTGCAAAATTATTCCTTCTAAACCAACTAATGTACGTAGAATTTCCAGTTAAGCTCATCTTCGTAACTATTCAAAAACAATTAGAGTATACCCGAACGGGCACTAATTAACTTTCTAGTATGATGGACAAGATAGCTAGAGAATTCAGACAAGCGAAGGATTTCTCAACAGGTCTAACATAAAAATAAACATTATTTTTTTTAAGCAAAAAAGAAGCAATATGAAATATCTAGTAAAAATGTAACTTTAACAATCTGTGGGTCTGTTAATTTAATGATGATGAAAACGCTAATTTATTTGATAAAATAGTGAACGATTTATTGCAAGATAATTCGTTTAATAAACTCTGATTAGTTGGAAGTATGCATAATAAATTTCATTAAAAGTCGTAGTTGTATATTAACAGGCACAGCATGCATTAAAATTTGCAGGTAGCCCTCTATGTCTATATATGCTGATTTTGTAAGAAAGTAAATGAAACATCTAATCACATTCTCTCTGAATGTTAAGGTCATTCAAAATAGATTTCTGACTATAAACAGTTTTATAAATCTTTGGGTAAAAACAAATTTGTACATCATGTAATAAAAGGCGAGTAGCTACATCTAATCTAATATAAATAAACTAGGCACTTGCATATACTTACGACAGTATAGAAAGTTCTTGTTTTTGTAGCCGCTTATAAACAATGCAAAGAATATTTCAAATACAGATACAGATATAGATCCATCACTTTACTGACCTAATGACATCAGAGGTCATTTACTTAGACCTGATTAGATCCATTGGGCTTCTTTTCCAGGAACCTTTTGTCTGTGTATTTCTTTGGGTAGTTAAATAACTCCTTTGATATTTTACAGCCTTCTGTGTCGTCCCATCACTCTTTAAATAACAGATGGGGGTGTGACTTAATTCAATTAGATATCTTTGACTTTGGAAGCCTATTGTAATTTAAAAAAGGCGTTAAGCGCCAATTTATAATAAAAAAAAATTAATTTATTCTGGCAAATATTTAAGTTGATATTATTTAATACCAAAACAACTATTTGTATTTAATTTCAGATTCAAGTCGATAAAAAGATATTCAAATAATAAAATTGGGTATATTTTAGTAAACTATGATTATTTTACACAAATAGGTACTATAAAAGAAAAATGCCTCGGCTACACTATTTATCTCTTTAGAAAATTAGTAAATGGTTATTGTTATGTTTAACACCACCTAGAAGCTAATTCAATTATTTTCTTAGCTGTATATACTATGTTAAGATAAATAACACATATGGAGAACTCCGTTCCTCACATGAGGACCAGATAGTTTACTGTAGAAACGAGCTGATCCAGAGGTAGATACGACACCAAGCTTATACCAGTAAATTGTGTCGTAATAAATTATTTGGTTACAAATTGTTTCTTTAAAATGGTTTCGATATAAATTGTTTTTTTTTGTTCCTAATTGTTTTGCTGTGGGTTATTCCATCTAAAAAGTATCGACGTATATAAGCACATGGTCCCACATAAATGAAACATGTTTACAACAATTTTCAATTAATATTCATATTATAAAATACTATTTCATTCAAGAAAAGTCCTTTCGAATTCGCCATTTTGTGTTGCCAATGCAAAAAATTATCACGATAAATCGCTACTGAATTCGTATTACAAAGTAAAATATGCTTTGATTTCTTATATACTGAAATTCTTATCTATGATATATTACAGTCAATATTTATGTATTATTTTTTAAATTTAAACAAAAAGAATTCTAAAATTTCCTGATCTACCTCTGTATCGTAGCCAGCGGGGGAACCAAAATGGCTCATAACAGGTCGGCTGAAAAGTCCCCGGTCTGACCTATAGATGACGACACTAGAATTAAATCCATTTCATTTCTAGATAGTATCAACCTTCAAAAGATTCGTGTAAAAATTTGACAGCTGTCGAACTATTAGTTTGTGAGATATTGCATTTTTAGTGAAGCAACTTTTGTTATTTTCAAAAAGATGGAAAAAAAAGAATTTCGTGTGCTTATTAAATATTGTTATTTGAAAGGAAAAAATACAGTTGAAGCAAAAGCTAGGCTTGATAATGAGTTTCCGGACTCTGCGCCAGGAAAATCAACAATCATTGACTGGTACGCAAAATTCAAGCGTGGTGAAATGAGCACCGAAGACGGTGAACGCAGTGGACGCCCAAAAGAGGTGGTTACCGACGAAAATATCAAAAAAATCCACAAAATGATTTTGAGTGACCGTAAAGTGAATATGATCGAGATAGCTGACACTCTAAAGATATCTAAGGAACGTGTTGGACATATCGTTCACGAATATTTGGGTATGCGGAGGCTCTGTGCGAAATGGGTGCCGCGCGTGCTCACAATCGACCAAAAACAGCAACGAATTGATGATTCTGAACAGTGTTTGCAGCTGTTAAGTCGTAATAAACCCGATTTTTTGCGTCGATATGTGACTATGGATGAAACTTGGCTCCATCACTACACTACACGCCTGAGTCCAATCGACAGTCAGCTGAGTGGACTGCGGCCGGTGAACCGCCACCAAAGCGTGGAAAGACTCAACAGTCAGCTGGCAAAGTTATGGCCTCAGTTTTTTGGGTACACACGGTATATTGTTCATCGACTATTTGGAAAAGGGAAAAACAATCAACAGCGACTATTACTGTGAATTATTGGAGCGATTGAAGACCGAAATCGCAAAAAAATTGGCCCATATGAAGAAGAAAAAAAGTGTTGTTTCATCAAGACAATGCACGGTGTCACAAATCATCGAAAACGATGGCAAAATTGCATGAATTGGGCTTCGAATTGCTTCTTCACCCACCGTAT
Source organism: Ophraella communa (assembly GCA_035357415.1). Taxonomy (NCBI): domain Eukaryota; kingdom Metazoa; phylum Arthropoda; class Insecta; order Coleoptera; family Chrysomelidae; genus Ophraella; species Ophraella communa. The sequence goes on from CM068993.1 coordinate 31,015,638, forward strand.
TCTCCAGATCTAGCCCCCAGCGACTTTTTCCTTTTCTCTGACCTGAAGAGAATGCTCGCGGGAAAAAAATTTGGCTCTGATACTGAGGTAATCGCCGAAACTGAGGACAAACCGAAGGAGTACTACAAAAATGGTATCGAAAAGTTGGAAGGTCGCTATAATCGCTGTATCGCCCTTGAAGGCAACTATGTTGAATAAAAAAAATGAATTTTGTCAAAATATTGTGTTTTACTATGGTAGACCGGGGACTTTTCAGCCGACCTATTATCTTATGAAAAGAATAACTACCATAAAAACCTCATAACATTATTAAAGAATTAAGTAAATCATCCATAACACAAATGTGACTCAACAGTAAATAAAGGAAAATACCAAAATTAATGTCACAGATTTTTATTATCAAAATTTTAGAACAACGACTAGTTTCGGCCTATAAGCAGGCCATCATTAGGCTAGAAAAAACATGGATTGGGTAAAATATTGCAGATTAAATTCTCAATAAACCTACCTTAAAATTAGTTACATTTAATATCAAATTGAAAAGATAATTGCTCAAACCAACAAGCTTGCATATTACAACAAGGTATATGGTAAAACTATTGAACAAAAGATGTAGCATCAAAATTAAAAAGTTAAGATCCAAGGGAAATTATTTAAAAAAAAGACAAATAATATTATAAACTAAATATGGCATTATTAATAAAATTTGAAGAACTTAAGTTCATCAGAAAACAGAAAAGATCTTTGTTGCAAAGGAGAGCACATTGAGGATGTAAAATTTTTATCCAAATCAGAGATAGGAGTGAAAGTCTTAAAAAGACTAAAAATGGGTAAAAAAACTGAAAGTAGCTTAAATGTGAGCTTAGCTTAAATGTAAGCTCTTGATTATGGACATTTAACTTAGGTAGTATAAATGTTGGCCATTCATAAGAGCCACAAGTCATAAATACCATGAGTAGTTACAAAATTATTATTGATATTTTTAAAGTAGTGTACAAATTGTCCATAATACTAAACTAAAAATTTAATTATACACAAATAAATTTAAAATAAGAAACCACACTATGTAGGAAATGGCGGCGATCAGAGTAACGACGCTTCAGAAAGAAATTCATACAGTCACGAAAACATAATATCTGTGGATGAAATTAGCAGTATGATAAAGAATTTATTATTAGAGAAATAAGGAATAATGGCAAGCAAATTAGGTCGAACAACTATGTGTAATAACAATTAATCATTAAAATTAATGAAAACAAAATCCAGAGAAACAAATTGATCAAGTTGGCTGAAATACAGTTAATGTCAAAAATTGGCAAAGAAGAAGAAAAAGGTTAACAGTTTAATGTATACAATACAATTTATGATTAATAATTGATATAATACTCAAAAAATTTTAAGATTCAATTCATTAAAAGGACTACGAACAAAACCAGTTATAGATTAACATTTATTTCACTTAAGACATTAATGAAAATTTAAAAATTACAATAATGATTAATTCACGCTTTATACAGAGATGCTTATATTAAGGTACTTATATTAAGTTTTAATAAGATGGACTTCCAAAAAGTAAGGGTTAGTACAATAAATTTAGTTTAAATGTATTTAAATAAATAAAATATTAGAAAATGAAAGGCAAAAATTCCACTACATTAATAAAAATACATATCTGAGTAATTCAAAATCGACAATTGTTTCAGAAACATAAACTTCTATCGTCTATTTTTATTTTTACCACCAAAGTTACCACCTTATACTTTTTAATAATTATATTTTATATGTTCAACCTATAGTCTGTACTTTTAAATAGTTTATTTTCTATTTTTTCGTACTTTGTCATACTGATTTTTGCTTTTGCCATATTACAACGTTACTTTTTGTGCACACTGTATAATTAAATGAGCAATTCTGAATTATAGAACAAAACCTAGAGTAGGTACGTCTCTGCGTAGAATCGGTCGCCTGCTGATAAGCAAATTACCTGTTGTTTTATGGTAGTCACTAGATCTCTGGTTTGACTATACCTACTTCTATTTTACAATGTAAATGATTACGTGTTAAAGTTTTTTTAATTAATTAAATACTTTCATAATATATTTGGAAGCAATTTAGTACCAAGGTTTAGTTTTCTGCTAAAATACATTTTACATATAGACGATCGAAATAGCCAATGGGATTAATTTTCTTTCCTATTCCTGTTACAATATCCAGAAATGCCTTATCACGTTTAAATAATAAAACTTTAACTGATACGTTTTTCGGACAGAAATAAGACTTAATACCGATATCTATACAACATAATCCATACCAAGTAAAATTTAATTTTACTAAAACATTTGAAATCAATAAAAAATAAACCAAATTCGATTGAGTTTGAAAACATTCAACAATGAAACTAGATTTAAAATAGTATTCAAACTTAATTCTATGAACAGCATCGAAATGATCAAATAAACCAGAATAATTTACAACTTCTTTACAAGAATCAAAGATACATTTATATTTAATTTGCCTCGAACATTGTCTTTCGTGATTTTTTATTGCCTGACAATTAAAAGTCGCGTCACAGTTCCAATGGCAGTAAAATTTTAGATCACAATAAATATTAAAATTTAAAATTTGCTCAAAACTCTTTATATCTTTTTGATTTTTATGACTAAAATATATACTGCAATATTCGCACAAAAATTTATAATCTTTACAACATAAAACAAAAAATTTGGATGAAGCATAATCTGATTGAGTGTCACACAACTCAGAGCATATATTACAAAACAAAGTATTTTTTGAATTATTTCGTTTGTTTACCAGACGGTTTTCCGAATCTAAAGAATAATTTGAATGTAAGACTAAAAAATTTTCATCCAAAAAAGGCTGTCTTTTTAATTTTAAAATATTTTCATCCAAAAAAGGCTGTCTTTTTAATTTTAATATTTTATTATTTTTTGGCTTTAAAAGATGCTTATCGGTGGGAAGTATTGCATACAGACTAACATCGTATTCTATATCAAATTCGACATTAACCTGAATATTTTTGTTGTCATGTAATTTAAATAAAACTAAACTTTCAGGTGGAAGATCATCATCAAATACAGGCATTTTTAAACACTTGATACTTACGATTTTTGTACTGTCGAATTTGAAATTTATTTTTTTAACGGTATCGTCGAGAGACGCTGTTTTAATTTTAATTTGATTTCTGTCTTGTGTATCAGATTCCAAAAATATAAATATTAGGTTGTCAGCAAAATTAAATAAATAAACACATTTTATTAAATAAGACTCGGTTAAGTCAACGAGAAAATGATTACTTTTAAGTAGTAACTTGTAATGTTCTTCTTCGAAATGGCCGAGCATTTCAATAGATGGAAAACACTTAGTACAAATGGGACAAGGAAACCAACTGCTTTGGATGCACTCTTCTTCATGTTTGGGTGTATTAGAAAAATGAAGCAATTTTCTGCAGCCTTGAAATCTGTTAATGCACTTAAATAAACTAGCGTCCAAAATTATACTGCATAAAGATTCTACACCTTCATCACTTTTGACACATCTGCCACATTTCACTTGGCGGTTGGGCAGTAATCTTATCGGCTTAACCGAAAGGTATTTATAACAAAAACTGCACACCAACTGTTTCAAAACGTTATCTGGCAAAACAAACGTTTCCATTTTTGGTAAAAACAACTTAATACTTGGGTAAAATAGCTCTGACTAACAACAGCTATGACACAAAGCTTAAAAAATACAATAACTGATATCGGTATCTAATAAAGTTTAAATATATACTCAATCACGTGTAGACCCTCACCGAGTAAACATTGTTGAAGTCTTGATAGCTCACTAATTGACTTTTTTGGTGTTTAACTTTTTTGTTCCAATTAGCATTTGTTCTTGCTTTTAAACAGACGGTTTTTGCTTAATATCATCGCCGAGAAATTCAAGTTAGTTCCAGTGGTGTACTACCGAAGAATTCAGCAGGGGAAAAGATGAAGACCTTTTCTCGTTCCCCTCCCCGCTGGGGAGAGTCTGTATATATCGAGTACATGGTTCTGACAACCAGGACCGTACCATTTTTACAAATAAATAAAAATCTACTTCCAATTTAACTCCAATAATGAACTATCCAACTACCTCCCAAACTACTACTCCCGTCACTAATTCTACACCGGTGTCATATGTCACCCCAAAAAACATTACTTTTGCCTCTAGAATCTCCAATAATCGCATTTGCATATACCTTACATCGACCCAAATCGTAGATAAACTAAAAACCACACCTAACGTCACCATTAACTTCTCCATAATCCCTATCCGAAGACTTATTTCACCTGCCATAAGAATTCTGATCTCCAATATTTCACCCTCCATACCTCATTCCCTAATCGAACAATCCTTAAAGGACCTTGGCTTACAGCTTGTCTCCCCGGTCAGCTTTGTAAAGTGCGGAACAAGTGCAAATGAATATGCCCATATCATGAGCTTTCGTAGGGTAACTTACGTAATCCCGGACAAAGCGTTCTTGTTGTCTGCAATGTGGGATCTGTTGATCTCAGCATTCTCCCAGGTGGCTGGTATGAAGGGCTGATGTAATTAATGTAATGTAATGTAATGTAGATGTTTTCGCCAGAAACTAAGATTTAAACTAAAATTAATAAATATGCCATTTCTCAGTTCCTTGCATAAACATCTTGTTGCATTTTCAAAACATGCGAGTTATGACAGTAAATAGATTAAGAGTCTAAGTATATAACATAAAACAATTATTGTTTTCTGTTTTATTAGTTGTTACGGTTGCAATATTTTTTGTCACTGTCATTCAGTTTGTAATAAATTATATTGAATACGAGTTCATATCAATAAAATAAAATACATTCCACATCCTTGAAGATAAATTAAAGGGAACTTGTTAATTTTCAAAAACCAGCACACACCTATATTAAATTTTATGTTTAATTATTGTTGGCATGAATCGACCTTTGATTAAATATTTATAATTTGTTGTGATTATTTATGTTTTCGGCCATTTTTAAATACCCGATCCTTGCACTGACTCAGACCTAGGGCAGCGAGTGCACTGAACTGAACTACTGAACTAAACTATTGGACTGCAATTCACCTTTTCGAAAGTCTAGACGCCCTCTGGAGGATAAATAATAAACCTACTTTGTGAGTAATCGCAAATTATTTTTAATTTTATTTTGGATTGTTATGCGGAGGTTGATGTTTGATTATTTTATTTGTATTTGTAAAATTACCATCAAACAATTAAAACACACAACTCAACCATTAAGTTCGACACCTCAAACAAAAAGTTTACTCACAATTCTCCATATTTGTTTACGTTTCTTAGCGCCCTCAACGGTAGTCGAAATCGTGAATAAAGAACGAGTTCGTTCTACGTTGCACTACAGTGAAGAACGCTTCGGTGTGAATAGTGTACACTAGTGCAGAAAGTTCAGCGATAAAGAACAAACCTATTATTTGTGAGTAAGAACTAGCGATTGTACAAATCTCGGTGATAGAAAAGATCGGTTCAAAATTATTTATTAAATATTGCATTAATATTTTCTATTTATAAACTCCACTAGTATAAAATACAACTGGACGGCTCAAGTAAGGGAAATGTTTAAATTTATAGGACATGAAGATACTTGGAACTCATTAACCAGTAACACGCTACGAAAAAATAAAAGCAAATTATGCAGAGATTACTACAATAAATTATATTCAGCGGACGTTTCTTTGTTAGAAAACTGTCACTTTTTGACTCTGCTCTCTGCTTTAAAAACTTACGAATCACCAGCGAAATACTTCTGAAGTTACCTATTCATGTAACGCGTGTAATAGCCCAGCTACGCTTAAGTAATCAATTTCGTATCAAATTTTCAATCAAAAATATGTCTCATATAATTGATCCAAGCAATGTCTGTACCGTATGCAACAGAAATGAGAACGAAACACTTATTCACTTGTTTGAATGTCCAATCTATTCCGGTATGAAACCTAAGTTTGAATTTCTCGACAACACCGAAAACCTTTTAACTACGCTAGATAATCTAACGTGTGATCAGGCTAAAACGATTTATAATTATATAACAAATATATTAAAATTAAGATATTTTATCATAAATGAATAAGTAGGTAATGTATCTTCATACTCACTGATTTTGATTTTTTTCTTGTTCTCTATCACTTTTTACTTTTTATTTTTATATTCTATTGTAAGTTTTTTTATATATATATTTTTTTTTGATACCAATGTAACCAAACCATTGCTGTAACTTTTGTTTAGAAGCAATAAAGATTATTATTATTATTATTATTTCTATTTATAATTTTTTATTAAATAAAGATTTATTTATAGGTTTTTTAAATACGAATCAAAACATTTTTAATTGTCACCAAAATTTCAAATCAATTGATTAGAATAGAGACAATTTGGAAACATTACAACTTGTAAAAACTGTAAGTAACCCTACATTGTCAAAGCTCTATTGCCTTCCGAAGATACATAAACCTGGGAAGGCAATGAGACCTATTGTTTCAGCTATATGTACACCTAGTTATAGGATTTCAAAATGGTTATCGAACGAGTTTGAAAATCTACCCAAAAAATGTAACAGTTTTTCAGTTAAAAATTCATTAGAATTTATCAAGAAAGTTAAAGATGTTGTTCTAGAAGATGGGGAAATTTTAATCTCGTTCGATGTTAGTTCTTTATTTCCTAGCGTACCGATTCCACAAACTTTACAGTATCTGGAAGAACTACTCATCTTGAATGATCTGGGTGTTGAAGTCAGAACTGAATACCTACGATTAGCTAAACTATGCATGGACCAAAATTACTTTCAATACAACAATCAGATTTATCAACAATATGAAGGAACAGCAATGGGTAATTGTTTATCACCATTTATAGCCAACCTTTTTATGAGCAATTTTGAAACACAGATCAGTCAAGAGTTCGAGTATTTCCCAAGGATATGGTGTAGATATGTGGACGACATTTTCGCAGTTTTCAATACAAAGAAATCATCAGTAGAAGATTTCATTTCAAAATTAAATTCAAAATTCACAAGCATAAAATTCACGTTTGAACTAGAAAATAATGAACAGTTACCATTTTTGGATACATTAGTAATAAGAAATAATAACAAGTTAGAATTTGATATTTTTAGGAAAGACACCGCTACGTATAGGTATATTCCGATAGATTCTTTTCACTGTAATCAACACAAAATGGCAAGTTTTCATTTTTTGGTTCATCGATTAATTCATTTTCCTTTAAACAAAACAAGATATAACAGAGAAAAGAATGTAATTGAGGATATAGCTGTACTTAATGGATATGATAAAAAACTAATTCATAAGCTGATCAATCGCCATAGTTTTAAGAAATCCCTTTGTGAAACCACCTTTTTCCAGCGAGAACACAACGATAGGAAATTCATTTCATTACCATTTATCCCTCAGTATACCAAAGGATTGAATACAATTTTCGGCACGGTGGGATTAGGTTTAGTTCATAAAACTAGTGGCACCCTGAGACAATTGTTAGGAAATCTGAAGGATAAGAGAGAAGATCTGGAAAAAAGCGGTATATATGAAATAAGTTGTAATGATTGCGATAAAAAGTATGTTGGGCAAACAAAAAGATCGGTTAAAACTAGATTTAAAGAACATTTAGCTCATCTAAAATATGGACGTATAGAAAAATCTAGTATTGCCGAACATGCTTTTACCAAAAACCATTCTGTAAATGTAGATAGTTTAAAATTGTTAAAAAATGTATCGAACAATAGATTGTTGGATGCATTTGAAAGTATAGAAATTATTAAATGTAAAAATAGATTAAATAAGGACAAAGGACCTATCCCAGATAGTCCACTTTATAGTTTATTATAAGAAAACTTATTGTAAAAATGTTTTCGCGCTAAAAATTGGCTTTGCCGCCAAAAGATTTACCGCGAAAACATTTGGCGCTAAAAATGTTCTATATATAAGGTTAGTTTGTAGGCATAGCTTTAGTTTACCTTCAGTCTCTGAAGAAGATAACTTGGTTATCGAAACGCGCGTCAGGCATATAAAAGTGTGTGTTGGTGTAGTGGTAGTGTAAATGGTTTTCGGTATTACAACTTGTATAGTATTATGTATACTACCTTCATGCAAAAACTTTGTTTTAAATATATAATGGAAAGGGTGTAAACAAATAAAACTACTAATTATTATATAAAATACTTTAATAAATGCTAAACAATATAAATAAAAAACAATTAACCTAAGATAAATTACTAAGGGCAAGTAATACTAATAAAGTTTTGATTCTTCGTTGTTTAAAGTCTATCGACAACTAAAAATTCGTAATTATAAATATGGTTAGATTTATTTTTCATTACATTTACTAAAATAATGGTATTTATAATATATATTTAACACTGTAAACAAATGCTTCAAAAGTATTAGAGAGTTTGCAGAATAAGCAGGTTCAATAAAACTGCAATGTTCGTGTTATAATTGCAAAAAAAACAAATTTCTAAGAACATTAATAAATAAAACTTTTTAAACAAAAATTGCTTTTTTAAACTCAATGACAGCTTTTTTGCTCAAACTGGCTTAAGAAAAATTTTACAACTAAACTATTTTGAAGTTTAAGACTGCAAAGGTATTTGCAAATATACCAAGAGGCTTTAAAAGTATCATTGTATGGACGTCAATGGAGGTTTTCAAAATTATAGTAGAAAAAATTGACCTGTACCCTGACGTCGAAAGGAATCGGAGTCAAAAATGGCTACTAATACTTTGTCGTGTTTGAAGTTAATTCTGAACGTAAAATAATAGTATATAACATATATAACTAGCAAGGTAAGAGGGTTTTTACTGGCGAATGGAGGATATAACTGACGAGCCACAGGCGAGCAAGTTACCTCCTTGAGCCAGTAAAACCCGTTACCTTGCGTGAATTGTTTTATATTTTATTAAAAAAAAAATTAGCAAAAAATACTAGTTGATACGGAGCAGTATGAAGTTAAATATTTTTAATAAAATTAGTTTATGTTTGAACCGGGTAAATAAATAATATTATAACTTATAATTTTCTTTTTCACCATAAGTTTATGTTCGCAAATATTTAATAAAAATCAATTTTTAACCATAAAGTTTAATGAAATATTATTATTTAAATTACCAGTTAAGAATTTCACGCACATATTATTTTATATTACAAAATTAATTTAAAGAGTAATCAATATATTTAAATATAAAGAGCTCTACATAATTCGCACCCAATTTATAATCTCTTGGAATGTTATTTCCTCATAAACGTACCTGTATTTTCCCAAGAGAAGTCATTCGTGAGTGAAATTACTTAGTTAAATACATTACACTTGAATCGAGGGTGTTAAACGAGACATAGAGATATCATTAAGTCGTGATACCCGTTTATACGGAAATTTGAATATAAATAAGTATGCAACATTATACGTAGATATAGTTTAAAATAAGTTGGTAACGACATAATAATAAATGGTGCAGTAAATACCAAATTTGGAAATATACAGGGTGTTTCATTAAGAATTATCCATATAGTAACTGGAGAAACCTCAGCACTAAATATGAAGATTTAGGCCAAAACACTTAAGTAAAATATTTCTCCTAACCGAGATATAGAATGTTTTATTTTAACCATTCTAAATGATTGTATCCCATATTTTTGACACCTTCCAATATTTTTTGTTCATACTTGGCAAAAAGTTTACACATATTAGGTTACTTTAAACAGTGGTAAATGATATTTTTTCTCGATTACCAGAGGCGTGCGGTAGGGATGGATACTTTCTTTTATCCCCCTACAATTTACACCACTGTCGTAATAATTGTTTCTACATGTCACTTTCTACGTAAATATCATCCTCTTGTCTCAATACGATAGAGTGAGTAGTTTTCGAGTTATTTGCATTTAAAGGTAATGTTTAAAATATTCATTTTTGTTTTATTGCTTATTTAACATGAGTTTCCTTAATAATCTAACCACCTTGACAACAAAATTTCTTAATTCTAATCGTAAATTCACATGAGTCAATAACTATTTCACTGAATAAATAAAATTTATTAGTTTCAAATGATTTTTTAATATTAATATTTATCAAAATTTCAGTTTTAAATTTATAACAAAATAGAACTATGATTTTCATTACGAAATAACATGATGAATACATAAAATAAACGTACTGACACAATTATTTATTTAGACTACTGTAAAAAAAATTCTAGTTAGTTAACATTATGGTAAATTTTCGAAGTGGCCTCCATTGACTTCAATACATTTATTAATTAATTGGAAAAATTTCTCCTAACCTTTAGAGATATGTTGGGTTGATTAAATTATTAAGGAATTATTTCAATAAAATGGATATTTTAAACATTACCTTTAAATGCAAATAACTCAAAAACTACTCACTCTATCGTATTGAGACAAGAGGATGATATTTACGTAGAAAGTGACGGAGAATCAAAAAAACATGCAGAAACAATTATTACGACAGTGGCGTAAATTGTAGGGGAATAAAAGAAAGTATCCATCCCTACCGCACGCCTCTGGTAATCGAGAAAAAATATTTTTTGCCACTGTTTAAAGTAACCTAATATGTAAAAACTCTTTGTCAAGTATGAACAGAAAATATTTGAAGGTGTCAAAAATATGGGATACAATCATTTAGAATAGTAAAAATAAAACACCCTATATCTCGGTTAGGAAAAATATTTTACTTAAGTGTTTTGGCTTAAATCTTTATATTTAGTGCTAAGGTTTCTCCAGTTACTATATGGATAATTCTTAATGAAACACCCTGTATAGATTCCACGTAAGATTTAGAAATATGCAAAAAGTAGATGTATCAGAAGGAGCATTTGCAGACGATGTTGTAGTTATCGCAGAAAATGAAAAAGATTTACAGAAAAATTTCTATACATGGAATACAGTACTAACAGAAAATGGCATGAAGCTCAATAAAGTAAAAACTAAAGTCATGATAGTAGGAGATAATGCTGAAGAAATGAATATACAAATAGAAGGACAAAAGATCGAGCAAGTAAAGGCTTTACAATATCTTGGAGTAGAAATAGAAGAAGGAGGAAAACAAGAAGCTGAAATCAACAACAGAATAGATAAAACACTGGAGCTCTACTTTGAAATGAACAAACATTTTATAAGCAAATCTGAAATCTCGCGGGAAACAAAAATTAACGTATTTAAAACCATATACAGACCTATCCTGACCATTGGATGCGAAATTTTTTCATTTAAAATCTATTGGAATTTAAAGGTCTACAAAAAGTACGCTGATAACGTCATTAACAGACGCCTGTTTGTGAATTATCAAGGGGGTAAATGTACAAGGCAAATGGTCAAAATTAACAAAATTGTCAATATACCTAAACAACTGGCAGAATTTTCACAATTGCCAAACCCTAACCTTTCTTTTCGACGCTCCTCTGCAACTATTTTAGTAAACGCAGGAGATTTATTATCTCTTAAACCCCATGGTGGATGGCGATCAAGCAATATTGCAGAAAGCATGTCAATGACGCCATCGTCAATAAAATAGAAATAGCCAATATAATTATAAACACAGTAGACTCCCCAATTAATCAAAAAGAAACATCATCGGCAAATATTTCAACACTTACCCAGAATTTGATAGAACATAGAGAGACTCCTGGATTAACACTTCAAAATTGCTCAAATTTTACCATAAATTATAATTTCAAATAAAATAATAATAATCTAATGATTGTGATAAAAGTATGTTGGGCGAACCAAAAGTTCGGTAAAACTAGAATTAAAGAGAGTATAGATCATATGGAAGAATAGAAAAATCTGATATTATCCCACATGCTTCACTCAAAATCACTCAAGAGTTTAAAAATGTTAAAAAGAGTATCCAATAAACGTAAAACAACTTATTTAGAATGTCAATACTTTTTAATCAGTCTATGCAAAATACCATGTAAAATATACAAGGCAACATCGTTCAACAATGTATGTAATAGTTGTTAAACTTATACTATAAGTTAAAGAAATTTTAAAAAATTTGTACAAGAAACATTGATATGCCGATATAACTGACATATAATCAGTATTTCATTTACAATTTTATGTTTTGTATAACATCATTTTTATTACTTTATCTTTTTCAAACATGTGCCAAATAAAACAAATGGTATGTCAGTTAATATACACAAGTTACCAAATATACACTCGTAAGGAGCTATATTAAAAGTGTGTTTTCCTTGTATGATGGCTAATACTTCATAAATGAAATACGCTAAAATAATAAGAGCACATATTGAGCAGTATATCATCTGGAAAACGCTTATAAACATTAGTACGTATATTGCACCACTACATGCAAAAACAAAGAAAATACACAAAATAAATCCTACGGAAAATTTAAATTTAACATATGTTTGTGCACTACAAATGCTTAATAGTAACGATGTTATTGATATCAAAAAGACGGTTACGGGAATGCCTGTAAAATCGTATTTACTTGCAATTATGGCTAATAAAAAAGCTTTAGTTAATGTTATTGTAAGTAGAAAAGCATAATTAACAGGAAACTGTCTTCTAAGTTCTTGACAAAATCCCAAAATTATTAAATTCAATAAGGTTATGACTGGTATTATAATTAACAGCGAGTGGTTTTTTTTATTGAAGTTAGAAATAGTGGGATTAAACACAAACCAGCTGGTAATACCAAAACTGACAGCAAATTGAATGCAGAGAATCAGGAAAGAAGTCCAACAAAAAGTGCTTCTAATATTCTGATTTTCAAAGTTAAATCCACTCGAACAGGTTTCGTCAGCTGAAAAAAAAATCGAATTTCAATAGTTAACAAATAGAATTAGACATGTAATAGATACTAAGCGGAAAACAACTAGCGTTGCACGTAAAAATTGTTATTTTGCCACATTTAACAACTAGTAAGGAATGGGTTAATGTTTTTATTATAATTGTTATAAGTCTCTTAACTATATTTTTTTTGTTTTTAATCTTGAAAGGAAAAAACTCGGAAAACTAAAAAAAGCGCAGTAGCTCGAGACTTTTTACAGTGATGTTACCTATACAGGGTGTTTCAAAAAAAGGTAACACCGTCTCTAGGATAGGTAAAAAACTGAAAAATAATTGGGGTTTGCTTAGTAAAATTTTTTTCTAACGCCATCCGTTTTCAAGATAAAGGGCGTTGAAGAAAATGAAAAATTACACATTTCTTACGATTTTGCCGAAACTACTGGCACCATTGCAATGAAATTTTATACGAATATGTTTTGGAAGCTGATATATCCCATGAATTTGTTTTTATAACTAACTCTCATAGAGGGCGCTAGTTACACGATTCATACAACGTATTATTCAACATAACTTTTTTTAGGGTTGAATTATTAGTCAAAACTCCAAGTGAACATAAACATCGTTTAATTCTACACCAAAAAGGTACTGTTGGTAAAACTCGATATTATGTACCGTTTTCGGAATATTTTGATTTGAAAATTATGAAGTAATAACCGCTCCTCGTATAAGTTAATGATAAAGTTCGCTTTTCTCTAAGTTTGCCATGTAAAATTGACTTTTATTGATTGTTATGACAATAAGTCAACAATCAAAATATTCCGAAAACGGTACATAATATCGAGTTTTACCAAGAGTACCTTTTTGGTTATAATCCGTTGTATGAATCGTGTAACTAGCGCCCTCTATGAGAGTTAGTTATAAAAACAAATTCATGGGATATATCAGCTTCCAAAACATATTCGTATAAAATTTCATTGCAATGGTACCAGTAGTTTCGGCAAAATCGTAAGAAATGTGCAATTTTTCATTTTCTTCAACGCCCTTTATCTTGAAAACGGATGGCGTTAGAAAAAAATTTTACTAAGCAAACCCCAATTATTTTTCAGTTTTTTACCTATCTTAGAGACGGTGTTACCTTTTTTTGAAACACCCTGTACATTTATTCAAATAGGCAGTTTACCAAATTTAGTATTGCACTGAAATATATACAGGGTATCCTATAACTAATGGACAATATAAGAACTGTAGAAAGGGGTGATAAAAATGAGTCGTTTGATACAAACATGCACTAGTAAAATGTTAATAGTAAGCGAGATATGAGGCGTTAAAGTTGACAAAATATTTTTGAAAATTCGTAATATTTAGAAAACAACTGAATGTATTGGTCTCAAACTAAAGAAAGTATTTTCCAATATTGACCAATATGTTAATTATTACGATATTTAGGCCTTCAATGATTGTAAAAAATAAAACGTTATCTGACTTTATAAAATTTTTAATCAGTTTTCTAATATAAACGACAAAAAGAAAATGTGTGGATTTGCAAAAAATAAGCGCATGTAATGTGATACATTTGAGGTGACTTTATTCTGGTTCTGATGCCATTACCTCAGTGTAGATTTGTTGCAACAAACAGTTGTGGATTTTTTTCAAATCCCATATCTTGTATCAGAAAACATATTCCACCTAGACATACTATTTATTTTTTTTTGTACTAATCCTTACTCTTTGGGAGTCTATCATTATTAAAATACAAAATAAATAAATAGACTTTTTTTAATAACGTTATGAAAAAATTTTTAAACCACTGGGAAAAACTTTTTTCATTGTTAAATGTTATTGTAAATAATCTTTATCAAAATAAATCAGAATATTCGTTATGAATGTCCATTCTTGCTTTTTTTTCTTCTTTTTATTGATATTTGACACAATTTAACAGATGACTGAAGGTCTTTCACATAATAGTTTAGATGTTCACAAGCATTTAAATGGTGATTAGTTAATTGGATTATGGCAATGACGAAAATATTTAAGGGCTGTTATATAAATGAGATTTGTTGTCATGATAACATCTTGTTTTATTGTTACAAAGCAGTTGTTGATATATAGAAAAATAAACATCACACAAGAGTCGAGTTTTAGTTATAAAAAAACTATTTTAATTTCACCTTCATCCCAAGCACAGATAGTCCTGATTCATACATCAATGAAATAGACATATTAGCATTGTTAGTAGATATTAATATTTATCTTATATAATAGTATTTTTTACGTTGTGTGTCAACAATACGGCAGCTATATTAATTAACCCTTATATTTGAAGACAGAAAGACCAAGTCTACACCGAAATAATATAAGTAAAATTTATTTAATACAATGATTTTCATTTATACACTACGTGACTTGTACAGGTCAATTACTACTTATAAGTAACTGAACAATAAGTAGATAAAACCTTATAATTTTTGAAAAAGATATTGACAAAATATGGTGAATAATCCCACACTTATATAAATAAATACAAAGTCACCCGCCCTAACAAAAAACCCACATAAAAAATTGTTTTTTCACTATATTAGTGATAAGAGGGCCTAAAGTTAATATTTATACATACCATATTTACCAGATTCTTCATCAATGGAATTGGTTCTGGTCGCTCTTTCCAATACTGGTTTAACCATATTTTTACATAAGTTCTCTGTACTTTCATTATCATCCATTATTCTGTAAACAAATAATAATATTTTTAAACTTAAACTCTTACTTTGTTAAAGTTGAGCATACCAAGAACACGCAACAAATAACACAAAACTCACTATTTTATTAGTCAATGATAACTGATCATTTTTATTGTCAGTTTGACAAGGTTGCATTTTGTTTTATGACATAGCTGAGTAGTGTTAAAACTAGACCAAGTATTTTCATAATAAAACAACAGTATTAAAGACTAGATCTTATTAGCCGTTAGGGATTATTCTGGATAGATTTCTCTCTGAGATCAGTACGACGATACATAGAAAAACAGAAAAAACTATGTCGTACTGGCCTTTAGAAAGTAGTATTGAGATAAAATAATATATTAGAAACACATAAAATTATGTTTATCGCTAAAAAGACAAAATTTGAAGAAAATTGTTAAAATCAAAAATGGATTTATTAGGTTAAGAAAATTTTTGCAAATGTATTGTCATTAAAGGTTTAAATGTCATTTATGCATTTAATCTGCATTAGTTGAGCTTGTTAGCTGTTATTTTGGGATTATACTAGGTGTTGAAGTTTTTAAACAAAATAGTACATTAAACAATGCATTTCATATGGCTTTCTGTTTCACAACAAATAAGTTGTTTATAATATTTTTTATATTTTGCCATTTTATCATTTTTTAAATTAGTTTATAATTTGTTGTAAATTACCAAAATTTTACTTTTAAAAAGTATGTTGATAGCACTGTGTAATTTATAACATTTGACAGTTTTGACATTTAAAATATCCAATGTTAATAGTTAAAAATATTTTAAAATGATTAATACACCAATGATAATATATTATACAAGTAAAAGATGCTATTCATATCACGAATACTTTATTAAAGAACAATATAAAGTTAATAAATTACTATTAGCCACAAATGTCATTGTCAATACTCTTGTCATTAGATACTTCACTCATGTCGCCAACCATTTAAAACAAAAATTTGCGAGCGTAAAAATTACATCACGATACGCATATGCGTTTTATAATGAAAATTTTTTTCATCTGTCAAGTTTGACAATTCAACAATGTTCCGACTATTTTTTGATTGTTTTCAGCCAATGAGCATGCAATTAGGCGATAATTTTGCACTAGTGCAAATTATCGATAATTTGCACTAAATAAATGCAGACGTAATTATATTAAACGTTTATTATTTATTGAAATAACATGAACACTGTTAAGCCTAGTTATTGAAATTCTTACAATTAAAAACGCGATTATTAAAATTTATGATTGAACCAGTCGAAGTTTGTTGTCGGTCAGAAACGACGTTACTGGAAGAAGAAGTTGAAACTGAAAAATCACCAACCTCGCTGTTCTCACTGTTTCTCATTTTCTTTATTATTTCCTCATGAAACTCTTTATCAAGTTGTAAATAAGGTTTTATTGAATTGACATTTCCATGTCCCGTTATTTTCGTTAGCTGATTTTCGTTTACCCCAACCTTGGCTAGATGGCTTACGGCAGTTGCTCGATGAGAATGGTTTGTGAATTTGAACTTTTCGCTATCGAGACCTGCTTCTTGGACAGACAGCTTTGTCCATTTTGCGATCTCGTTTCTACCAGCTGGGATGTTCTTGAACCATATACCACTATTTTGCCATTCTCGATTCGGTGTAAGAAACAGACGGTTCGTCTTCACGTTAGATCCTCGTTTTGACAAAAGTTTTCTGTATAATCTTGAAAAAAAGCATTGAAAAGTAAAATTAAATAAAAAACCCTTAATTTGACCTACCTAACGGGGCAGATGTCTTCATTACTAATGTTTCGGATTAACCATTTACTGTCCGCTAATCTACGGCCTCCTCCTTGGCAGGTTTTTGAAAATACTGGATTATATTCTATTCTATTTGTGCTTGTTCCATCATGAAACTTTTCTTCTTGAAAAAAATCCGTCAAACAGTTGACTGCCTCACCTCCTCGAAATGCTAGCTCATAAGATATGAGATGAAAAATTTTTTCTGCAGACCTTCCGGCTCGTTTTCATCGTAAAGCTTCAAAATTTGCAGCAATTCTTTGTGAGTAAAAGCCGATGAGCTTTCTTTTCTCTTTTCCGGGTTCATTTGTAATATTTTGCGCGTAGCATCTCGGGCACTCCTAGCAGATTTAAATCTTACATCATTAAATGGATCTATTACAATACCGAAATCTTCGCAATATTTTTCCTGAACAAGTTTTGCTGTTACGTTCCACATTGTTTTCACTACACTTTCTTTATAGAAGGATCCATCCTTCTTGCGCATGTTGCTTGCCCAGTCCTTTAGAGTGAAGGCAATTTTTTCCACCGAAGTTCCTCGTTCTAATAAGTGATTTCTTTCAGCACAAAACTCTTGAAATTGTCTCCATACTGACATTTTTGACTTTTTCGTATTCGTTGGCGTAAGATTGTCTATATTCTTGTCAATATCTACAGCAGAAGCATTTCCAAATCGCGACATTGTACAATATTGTTATCGCCACAGGTGACGCCAATGTGACAGCAACTGACAGTGACACAAAACGATTTGATTTATTCATAAACTTTTCTCATAAAAATTATAGTCGCCACAGTTGATGTTAATGTGACAGCAAATGACAGAGGCACAATACGATTTATTTGATTCAAAAAATTTTCTTATAAAATTTAACTCGTGCAATGAAAATGAATCGATAATTTTCATTGCACTAGTTAAATTACTACTGAAAATTTTTATAAGTGATAAATATAAAAAATGATTTAAAGAATATTTTATTTAACTAAGTATATAATCGTATAAATCTTTAGATTCCAAATGAGCTTATTTTATTAAATGTTTTTTGAAAAAGGTTTTTTTTTCATTAATTCTTGTATTAACAATGTAAAGTGGATTGTTATAGAGTATTAGAAAGGCTCTTGCTATTTATTATGTTATGTATTTTTTTGTGTCACCATACTTGTACATACGTGATAAAGATTTTGTGCAGTCTAATATAACTATAAAATTTGTAAAACTGCCACAGCAATTTGGTAAACACAGTTTTTCTTCTTAAAGAAATTTTGTGCATTGTTTAGAAAAAAATGTATTATGCAAAACTTAAAATTATCACAAACTCATGCAACTGATGCAGATTAAATGACATTTATTTGTTTTGAGACAGTAACTGTCATGTGACGTCCGGAATAATGCAGTAATGGTGGCCGGAAGATAGAAATGTTTGAGATTTTTTTGATAATGGAAAAAAGTCAAAGATATATTAGATTTTTATGAATTGAAAAATAAATAATGTATTGAACGATAAAAGTTATAATTTGACAAAAGTAACAAAACTGAACATATTAGAAAAGTATTTTGAAAAGTAAAAGAAATAAAACAAATTGAATTGGTGAGGTAAATTGAATAAGTTATTTGAATATATTAATAAAAGTAAATAAACTAAGAATGGGGATTTAGTTAAATTGGAACCATAAAGTGAAACAAAGAGGAAAGGACAATAAAAAGTATACTGCGATAGATAAGGTGAGTTAAGCTAGATAAGCTAGATTAATTAATTAAGTTAGGTAGATAGATAGTTAAATCTTGAAACCGTTGAACTAACTTGTGCACTTGTGCAAAAATAAAAAAAATGTGATTGGAGGACGGAAACAGTTCAACTTATTTTATGTTAAAACATTGCAAAATATAAAAATATTTGTAATTTGTTTGATTATCTGTTTTATTTTGAAAAATTTAATTTTAAAATAATGTTTTTTAATAAATTGATGGACAAAAAGAATAGTTTTTTGATCCGGTCTGCATCATGATAATTGTGGCAACCCTTGTGTAGGTATAGGTACATTTTAAAATAATTGTAGATTTAGCTCCACCCACTGTCATAAAATTTTCACATCTTACCAAGCAGACCGTAAATTCCAAAAACCATAATATATTTTGATTTAAGAAATGGGTACATCTTAAAATGACCTCGACGTTTTTGTATTGTTAAAAGAAAAGAATCAAAGAAAGTTTATAACATTTTGTCAGAAATCCATTCAAGTATAGGAAATTGTATGAAGTTTTTTGACAAATACACCTTAAGCCTAAGTAATTCAATAAGGTAGGTACATTCTTTCTGACGAATTAAAACAAGATAAATAAAAAATTGTAAATTGATTAACTGTGTAATTTTAGAACTTTGCACACTAAAATTGGTGTTTTAATTATTTTGAACTCTTATTTGTGTTAGACAAAAATTATATATAGTGTATTATTTATTTATTTTATTGCTTTAAATCTTATTGGTGTATTGTCTGCTGCACAAAAGAAAACGTCTTTCAAATCGATCACTTTCAGTTGTTACAAAAATAACTTAATAACAAACAAATCCTAATAAATTATAGAATAAAATAAAAAGATTTTTTTACTTACAATTTGTGTAAAAGAATCCACTACTTTTTCTGTTATATTTTACGCACAAATATGCATACTAAGCGACAGTACACTCAAAGTAAAATAACCACTAAATCATAAATTTTACACACTGTATTATCTGTGGCTCGCCACATCGAACAGATACGCATACTTCTCTTCTGATACTGATAACAATAAAGTAACTGAGTAAGGGTTTTCTGAAAATTAATCTTAAGAGAGTGAAACTTAAATTATTGTATAAACAAAACATTTGGTAAGCAAAACAACTCTAAACTTGATGACTATTGAGATATATGAGTATAGGCATTGGCGTAGGTAGGCGTTATTTTAAAGCTATAATAAAGCCTTAGTCGCAACATAATCTTAGAAATACGGTACCTATAACGCCAAAACAAAAGACACTGAAAATCAGGAACCTGTGAAATATGAAACAACTGATAATAGTTGTCATGGCATTTTTAAACATTGTTTATTCTAACAAACTGTCAAAAAGATTCTAAATGGTGCTTACAACGCAAGAAGAATATTTATTATTGAAAATTATTTCCGCTCACACGGGAATGGACAATCAAATGGACATAGTTTGTTGATGGTTTTCAATAAATTTCGAGAAGATGAGTTTCAAAAGCCTGCATCGACTAATAAGGACTTGTGTTAATAGTCGTTACAACATTTCGACGAACAAGCAGCGTTCAAACTCAACGAGTCAAGGAAGGTAACAGGTGTTAGAATCACCAAATCTCCGCTAGTGATGAGCGAGATTGGTCTTGGTCTTGGTCTTGCTGCAAGACCAAGACCAACTTCAGGCTGCAAGATCAAGACCAAGACCGAGCAGTGCAAGACTTATGCAAGACCAAGACTTAGCATTGCAAGATATACGCAAGACCAAGACCAAGCCTGCAAGAGTCACCAAAACAAAGTCTCCGCTAGTAATGAGCGAGACTGGTCTTGGTCTTGTTCTTGCGGTCTTGGTCTTGATCTTGCAGAAAATGCAAGACCAAGACCAAGACCAAGACCAACTTTAGGCTGCAAGATCAAGACCAAGATCGAGCAATGCAAGACTTATGCAAGACCAAGACTTAGCATTGCAAGATATACGCAAGACCAAGACCAAGCCTGCAAGAGTCTTGCGGTCTTGCGTCTTTTAAACATATAAACCGAAAAATAAAGCAGCCATGGATTATTATAAACTCTAAAGCTTTAGTTTCCTAGGATAGCAGTGCCGCAATAAAACGGCCGTAATTTGACGACCGTTCAAGACGGCCGCTATCGGTGAGCACAGATGTAAAGTAAGAGTTTATCGTTATTGACCGCCTAAATACATTTTTGTATTTGCTTTCGTTTTGTGTGTTTATAGTTTGTTTTACATATTGTGTTTAGTTTCATTATTTGACAATAATTGGAGTGTTTCTGTATTAAAACCAAAAAAATGGATGATTTGGACTTGGCAATGATGATGTTTTTGGAAGACAAGTCTTCATCGGAAGAAGAAACGAAAAGGTTGGAAGAAAGTAAGATTTTTAAGAAAGGGAAAACTGAAGGCGTCTATGAAATCTTAATATGTCGTTACCTTCAAACAAATGATGAAAAATTTAGATAATATTTTCGTTTGACACCACATTGTTTCTAAACCATGAAATAGAAATAAAAATCCAATAACTTCTGAACCAAAAATTATGTTTATTTCTAAGGTAAGTTCATGGATAAGCTTTAATAATGTTTACATATTAAAAAACTTGTTATGAATCATTTGGAGAAAGAGGCATTGTCGTACTATACTCCGTTGAGAACGCAGGTAGAGGAGTCCTTGACGAAGACGAAGAAAAAGTTTGGTTTTTTGGGTTATAATTACTACTGGTACCATAACAAGCAGAAGTTGATCGGCTGTGCTTAGTTGCTCAGCTACAGTCGTGTATTTATTGACACTATGAAAGATTTAATTGTCACAATCGCATCTTTTCAAGTATCTAAATAATTTTCGAGGTGATTTTGCTTGTAAAAAAAATATTGATCCTAACTCTTGCGGAAATTAACTTTTCCGCACTTGTTCGGATAATAACTATTTCATAATTGATTTATCGCTACAATCTAATATAAAAAAAAAAAATTTATAATGAAAAATACTATCCCTTTCATTTAATCTAGGCTTTAAAATTGTTATGTCTTATTACTTCCATACTTGGTCTAGCCTTACCTACTTAATCAACATCAAGTACCTAGCTACAAACAAACAGTTTATAGCGAAACAGCTGTAATTGTGATTTTAAACCGAATTTTTCAATTAAACTTGAAAGTTGAGTTAAAGCGAAGAGTTTTTTTATTATTCTTACCTATATTTTTACATGGATGTATATTTTATTCGTCAAATTTGGGTAAATAGTATTCATTCTCTGGTATAATATATTCGTTCCTTTTTAACGATAATTTATATTAAAATTTTGGTATAATGCGTGCAAGTTCTAACAACAAAGTTGTAACACTAGTGGTAGGTATTAATTTTAAGTTTGGGTTTGGCATTAAGCCATAATCCTAAGCCCTATAACGAAACTTTGATAAAGGTGCATGATTACCGACGCCAATAATTATGTTACACAATTAACAAAGTATCCATACAAGGTCGACCAGATATTACGCAACGTCGGATTTGCTAACCGGATAATGCCAGATTTATCTATTAAAAATAAGCACTGTTTTGAATATCTTTTTTTAATTATAAACTATGGGAATAAAAGACTGCGGTTAACACTATCTTTATCATCCTAAACTTACAAATAATATTTTTAAACACATCTTTTTAATTGGATAATTCAATAGTTAGCTCAATCTTAAAAATCGAAATAACTGTAAAATTTAGGTATAGGGAATGCTTAACAAAAGCTGAAGTATTCTGTAGGTGGTTTTTGAATATGATATAAAATACAGGGTGTTCCATTTAAAATAACCAAGAAAATCATAGGTGGGAGTTTCAGGTCACCCTGTACACAAAATAATAGCTATCAAATTGTAATGAATTGCAACAAATCTAGACTACTATAAAATTATTTACGCGTTAAGAGACCATATCTCTGAAAGTACCCTGTAGAACCTAGTAAAACCCTATATTGCTGGAATAGGGAAAATTAGCGAAATTGAAATTCTAAATGATATACGGGGCGTTCTATTAAAAAAAAACATAACTTTGATATGCTGTGACCTTATGAAACACCCTGTATGTTATATATGAAATAATTTTAAAATGTAGAGCTTGACTGTACCTATAACTTTTTTTCGTATTTTTTAAAACAACGGAGGTATCAAACTCCGGAGTATAAGTTGATCACATCCATGTGTTCAAAGTTTATGAAAAATATATAATTGCAAAGAATCGAGCTTGAGTTGCAACTTCTTTTATAGAAGATGAATATATTGCCCTTTTTAAACGGGCTAAAGAAGCACTGCGGTTAAAATCCTTATTTATAAAAAATTTAGCTTATTTAAAAGAAACTTTTTTAATTTTTGAAGATAATACAGTATAAGTATAGCAAACAAATAAATTAATAAATAAAAAATAGAAAAAATACATAATTATATAAATGTATAATGTGTTCTAATAAATTAAAAGTACCTATTTCATTTCATCGATTGTCTAAAATGTTATACCTGTTGCTCGATGAGAGTGGAAGTATATGACAAAAAGAGAAGGATGGTGCATTTATTATTACAACTATATCTATTAGTGTAAGCAGATGGACTCTTGAAATCTTAGACCTTTTTTAACACTTAGCAGATTCTAGTAATTTATTGCCCTACTTCAATATATTTGTTTACGAATAGTAATTAAGTAGTCTAAATATATTTTTTGTCACGTATTTTATGTGGGAGGGTAAAGCTTTCATATTAGTATCTTAGTTTTTGCCGTAACACCAACAATGTCTTATCTTGAAAACTGTTTTTTATTTCTTGTAAATTTGAATACTACATAGGTAGGTATACCAATTTTAGGTAAGTAAGGTCGAAATTATTGTCCTTTCCTCTACATTATTATTTGAAGAAAATTTAACAAGACAATTATAATTTTTGTATCTTTATAACTTGTAAAATATTTTAAATAAGAATTATTATTATTATTATTATTAAATGTTAAGAATATTGAATTTATGCAAATCTTTTCGTCCTTTGATCTTTGGGCGAAGAGACTGTGTGTTGTATGGATATTTTGATGTTTAATATTTATCTTTTACAATAATAATAGGTATTTATCCACTCCCTTATCAGTATTGCCTTGATTAAGTGACAAACTAGGCCTGGTTAAAACCATAGTTACACAACAGATACGTAATAGCGATGCAATAATATTTATATTACGTATCTGTTGATGTTTAAATTCAATGAATTCGTATTTTCTGTCAAATTTCAAAGCAGTAATAGGTCATAAATTCGAGCGTTCGAATCCGACTTATGACAAATTTATTTTCCAAAAATGTATAACAAATATTTTTATTAATTGCCTGTTAAATTAAATCTCAAAAAAAGTTTTATGTCAATTTAGTTTGAATTGTTTGTACGCTATACTAGGACTATTTATACAAGTGTATATACAAGTTTTTCGGATGAGAGATTTTTTAAAAAGTATTCCATACTTTTTAAAAACTCAGTTCACAATAATCCAATTATTTTAGAACTGAAGAACTGGCAACCTAACCTGATGCACGCAACACAATCACAAGTTGTTGCGAAATACTTACTAATATCAACCGACCCCACCCTTTATTTAACAACATGCATGATTTAAAAAAAGAAATTCCTCCAAGTTAAAAATGAAGTGAAAACAGCGTTAATTGGGAGTACCTCCTCCAAATCAGCTCCTGCATTAAACCTCTGCTCTATCCACCCAGGATAAAAAATCTTATCCAGGTGAAACATAGAGCTCGGAAAACGGCCTAATTAACTATGAACCGGCTTGACAAAAATAAAGCCAACAAACTGTCGAACTAAGTCAAACGAGAGGTAGAAAAATGTCTAAATGACCGGTGGACTGAGACCCTACAAACGATTAGGTAATAATTGTAATGATCCTAATCCATTGAAGGTTCTCAGAAAAGGCTTAAAATTAAGACAAAAACAAACAACCCCCTTCAGGGAACTTCAGGCTTGGTCTACACAGACCAAGACAAAGCTTCCACCTTTGCGGACTCACTAGAATTTCAGTTCTCGCTAAGACGACGACATCTAATGGGGAACTGAATTCGAAAATGAGTGACATTAAAACACATTTAAGGCAATTCGCTCGACAACAAACGCCGAAATTGAAACCATCATTTTTACACTGAGATCGAAAAAAGCTCCAGGAAAATACAATATTACAAATCTCCAGCTTAAACAACTGCCTCACAGCTACATCAAATTTTGGCTAAACATCACAAACACGATTTAAAAACCCGGGAAAATTTGCTTTATCCCCAAAACCAGAGACCAATAAGTTGGCTTAATTTGATATCGAAGGTAATCGAAAGAGTGATTATTGAGCGAATCAAAGATGAAACCGTCGAAAAACGACTATCATTTTGGTTTTAGTGCTGAACACTTTTGCTAGCAGCAGGCCCTAAGACTGACAAAATGCATACTTGAAAACGGTAAAAAGGACGTGTTGCGCTACATTTTTGAACAGTGAAAAAGCCTTTGACAAGACTTGGCATGAAGGGCTAAATATAAATTAAATTCAGTTCATTTTCATCAGGCCACGAAAGTTTCAGGTGTATCAAATCTTCCACTTCAACGATCAAGAGAATCCTCAGAATATAATTTGTATACGGCAGACATCCCCGAATGTAGGTACTTACCAAAACCTTAACAATTGCAGATGATACCGCGATTTTGTCAGGCCCCAAGAGTGTATATCTTCAAAACCCTACCAACGCCTATATAGATGGGCGACTTTATGCTGAAAGATTTGGCTATCGATTGGAAAAACAACATTAACGGCCAAAACAGGTTCTTATGAATCACAACTAATGACTGGCGAGACTACTGCAAAAATTTAAAATTCATTGTAAAACCACCTAGGTCCTCTAATCATACAGAAGGTACCTATGAATTAAAAAAAAAAACTAGTTCAAATTCACCAATCAAGATGACCAAAGAGTATATTTGTTATCGGTTCAATACCAAAATATTTAAATTTTATCATTTACGTTTTAAATACTCCTGACCTAACTTGATGTAATCATTGTAAAATTGCAATTTTTGATGTTATATTCTATAGAATGTTTTTAATCAATTGTTGACTACGTTTGATACTACTTGTAAAACCGTTGCCACTTCAATTTGTTCTTTACGATGTTCTTTACGATAACAGTATCTTGGGAAAGTTTTATCTTTCCACTAACACCTCAAAACAATTTTCCTGTGCAAATAAAACATTCATGTTGACTTTGAAAATTAAAGTTTTTAAAAGTATCTAAAATCTAAATAAACAAGACGATTAAACAAATACTCAATTTAAATATCATAAGTATGCTGTAATAAATTGTAAAACAATATTTTGATTAAATTCTTGCTATAAAATGTAGCAACAAATTATTAAAGCACGTCAACGCTAATAGTTATTTAGCTAAGTACCGATTAGGATAAAAAGCCAATTACCCACGAACGAAAAGTTCGTGGGTAATATAACTTTGGATAAAAAACTCATTCAGCCAGTTACTCAGTGAAAACTCAAATTATTATTCAAATAGCTTATAAATACAAGTGGCTGTTGATTCACCGATATAACTAGGTTAATTACCAACTCACAAACTGTTGAACAATAAATTTACTGAAAATTTGTACAGCAAATTAACTGCTTTCTTTTTGGTTTTAAACAATTTAATTTATTCATGAAAGATAACATTACATATTTTACCATTTTTTTAAATATATACCGGCTGTCACTAATTTAGAATAGTCTATATAGAAAGGACAAGGAGTAATAAATCATTCATTTAAGTAGATTTCATAGACGTACCAAAATATATTTTAAGAGGGTATACCGTGTTGATGCAAGTGTTGATGATATTGTGGAATTAACAGCTGCTATGTTGTGTGTTGCTAAATCAACAATTTATAGATTACTAAAAGAAAGCAAGAATGAAACTCTTCAACCCCCTAAAACTCCTTCAGGCCGAAAACCAATTGAGATCGATGAGTCATTAAAACAAAGACTAAGGCGTAAAGTCCATGGATTTTACTTACGAAAGGAAATTCCAACACTTGACAAAATTATGACATCAGTGCAAGAAGATACGAACTATACAAAATTCTCCAGAATGACATTATGCAAACTTTTGAAAGATGTGGGTTTCAGATATACAAAACATAATAGAAAATCTCTCTTGATAGATAAACCGGAAATAGTTTTTTGGAGAAGAGACTATTTAAGAAGCATTCGACATGCCAGAGAACAAAATTTGAAAATCTTCTACTTAGACGAAACATGGATAAATGCTGGATATACAGTTTCCAAATCTTGGCAAGATGAAAACATTAAAAGCGGAAGGCAGGCATTCGTGGAAGGTTTGTCGTTAGGTTTGCAGCCACCATCTGGAAAAGGAAAAAGACTTATCTTTGTCCATGTTGGAAGTTCTGAAGGTTTGGTTGATGGTGGATTATTAACTTTTATTTCAAAACGCACGGGGGACTATCACGAAGATATGAATGGGGATGTCTTCGAGGAATGGTTTGTTCAAATGTTGGATCTGATTCCAAAAGGGACTATTATTGTTATGGACAACGCAAGTTACCATTCACGGTTACGAGAAACATTGCCCACAAGTCATTGGCGTAAAGCAGAGCTTTTGGAGTGGCTTATTTCGAAAAATATTAAGTTTCCAAAGGATCCACTAAGAAAAGAACTTTACACAATTGCAAAAATTAACAAGAATAAATACAAAACCTACATTGTAGAAGAAATGGCTTCTTCTCGTGGTATATCAGTTCTTCGACTTCCCCCTTATCATTGTGAACTTAATCCCATAGAATTAATATGGGCTCAGGTAAAGGGAGAAGTTGGAAAAAAAATACTACTTTTAAAATAAACGATGTTGTGAAATTGTTTGAGAGTGCTGTAAGTCATGTTAGTAAGGAAAATTGGACAAACTGTATCGAGCATGTTATCAAAGTAGAGGCAAATATGTGGAAAATTGACAATATTTGTGATGATTTAATCGACACTATTATTATTAATTCTTCCTCTTCCGAGTCGGATACAGAATAAAATGTAAGTAATAAATGTATTCCAATAATTATTTCTTTTCATTTTTAATTATATTATAATTCAAAACGTATTTTTTTCCCAAAATACACACCACTGCATTGCGTTATTGCTTATCTGCTAATCCTTTAACAATGAAGAAAACCCTTAACTTTGCTACAACTGAAACAAATACGGGGTCGATCTACCTGGTTTTTAGATTTACGGAAGAAATGTAATTTAAAGTAAGCGATTTATCAAAAAATTCATGGTGCTCCCTGTAAAGGTTTTGCATACTTAATTAGGGTTTATTACTCCTCGTACTTTTTGTACACACTATATAAATAAGCCATAACCTACATGCTATTAAATACGACTTAAAGATTAGTTTAAAATAAAGGGAGTGGACAAAATTATTTTTGCAGCATTTCTAGTTTTTCGACATCGGTTTATTCTATAATCTTTCCAATTGAGCTTAGTTTAATTTCCCCATTAACACCTCGACATCGAGCACTCTGATTTAATTGGTGTGAATTGAATTATGTTGGTTAATGAACATTGTTGTGTTTTCTGACGAGGCCCGAGTGTATAATTTTTAACTATGAGTAATGGATGAATGGTTAAAAGTTATCTATGATAAATTACTCGTCAATAATTGGGCTAATAATTAGGCATATATCATGAAATGTTTGACTATTAGGTTTCATGAATATTAAAATTACAATTTAGGCACCGCAAAAGTGACAAATTTAAAATTTAAAAGTTCTGGACGCGCTCAATAACATCGGTGTAGCGTAGACCTCATATACCGATTCCAAAACAAAGGGAAGATAAGATTATAGAATTAAATAATTTATATCTGGAATCCCATGAGTTCATTTTAGATCTGCACATACTATCCATAACTGCTCCTATAGCGTGACTGGCTTTAACTTAGGCATTCTTGGCCATCGTACAGAACAAAGCTGTAGAGGAAAAATCAACACCTAGATATGTAATCTTGTAAACTGTTTTACTGTTTCCAAACTAAATCTGTTATAATAAAACTTATGGTTATAGTTATGCAAATGACCACCTTTTGAAAATATTCTTTGGCTTCTATTATATCCGCGGCAGTCTGGGGAAATTTTATCCAATTTGCAGATTTTTCTATTAATTTATCAGCAACTTTCATCACAATCTTACATACAGTGCTTTGATGAACTCCAATATCCTTTCCCACTCCTGTTTGAAACCCTGGATCATCTATATATCTTAAGAATATTTTCATTTTATCCAAATTACCTACATACGGCCCCCCCTCTTGTCTCACTTGATTCTTCAAAAAAATTATTTACAAGCCACTCAACTACTCAACATTTTCTTTATCAAACCGATATAGTGCTTTATAATCATGATCACACGTAATTTTTCTTGGCTTATAATATTTTTTTGAACGCAAATTAAACATAAACTCAGCCATAGCTTTGCCACGATCAAACTCAAGTCTGCTAACTATTAGACTCCAAATTTATGGAGTATATTCTCACAGCAAACTATATACATAGGAGTACCTACTCATGGCGAGTATCTACTTTTGATTTTTATTCATACCACATGAAGTATTTACTCCAAAATTGTGAGTATAAACTAGATGCTCATTTTTATTCATAACAGGTCGGCTGAAAAGTCCCCGGTCTGACCTATAGATGACGACACTAGAATTAAATCCATTTCATTTTTAGATAGTATCAACCTTCAAAAGATTCGTGTAAAAATTTGACAGCTGTCGGACTATTAGTTTGTGAGATATTGCATTTTTAGTGAAGCAACTTTTGTTATTTTCAAAAAGATGGAAAAAAAAGAATTTCGTGTGCTTATTAAATATTGTTATTTGAAAGGAAAAAATACAGTTGAAGCAAAAGCTTGGCTTGATAATGAGTTTCCGGGCTCTGCGCCAGGAAAATCAACAATCATTGACTGGTACGCAAAATTCAAGCGTCGTGAAATGAGCACCGAAGACGATGAACGCAGTGGACGCCCAAAAGAGGTGGTTACCGACGAAAATATCAAAAAAATCCACAAAATGATTTTGAGTGACCGTAAAGTGAATATGATCGAGATAGCTGACACTCTAAAGATATCTAAGGAACGTGTTGGACATATCGTTCACGAATATTTGGGTATGCGGAAGCTCTGTGCGAAATGGGTGCCGCGCGTGCTCACAATCGACCAAAAACAGCAACGAATTGATGATTCTGAGCAGTGTTTGGAGCTGTTAAGTCGTAATAAACCCGATTTTTTGCTTCGATATGTGACTATAGATGAAACTTGGCTCAATTACTACACGCCTGAGTCCAATCGACAGTCAGCTGAGTGGACTGCGGTCGGTGAACCGCCACCAAAGCGTGGAAAGACTCAACAGTCAGCTGGCAAAGTTATGGCCTCAGTTTTTTGGGGTACACACGGTATATTGTTCATCGACTATTTGGAAAAGGGAAAAACAATCAACAGCGACTATTACTGTGCATTATTGGAGCGATTGAAGACCGAAATCGCGAAAAAACGGCCCCATATGAAGAAGAAAAAAGTGTTGTTTCATCAAGACAATGCACCGTGTCACAAATCATAGAAAACGATGGCAAAATTGCATGAATTGGGCTTCGAATTGCTTCCTCACCCACCGTATTTTCCAGATCTAGCCCCCAGCGACTTTTTCCTTTTCTCTGACCTGAAGAGAATGCTCGCGGGAAAAAAATTTGGCTCTGATACTGAGGTAATCGCCGAAACTGAAGCCTATTTTGAGGACAAACCGAAGGAGTACTACAAAAATGGTATCGAAAAGTTGGAAAATGAATTTTGTCAAAATATTGTGTTTTACTATGGTAGACCGGGGACTTTTCAGCCGACCTGTTACCACTAACTGTATAAAAATATAATAAATAAAAAATGTAATGTTACAAATATCAAATGTTATATAATCCGAAAAGAATTTTAGTGTAGGTAATACAAGTCTTTTTTAAATACGATATAGTAATTTTTGATTAATTGTTTTCGTTGGAAAGTTGCATTAAAACATTTTGTGCTTACCAACGAGAAAAAAGTATGTGGTATCAAGACCGCGACAAGCTGTATCGACAAAAACATGCCATGTGGGTTCATATTACGGCAGTAGACACCTTGCAAGCGAAATGGAATCCACTGAATCGAGTTAGGTACCGTCTACGTTGTTGTCAGAACTTACAAACTTCTTTATCTTAAAAGACATTAAATCAAACTCTTATGCAACCGACAATCAAGCTAAAAAGTGAAAGTTCATGGTATAGTAAACATGGTATAATCAAAATAAATTTTTTTACTTTTAAAACGTTCTTTGCTTGCATCTATATATTAAATTGTTTTGTTTAAATTAAAAGAGGGGACTTTATTATAACCAACCTACTGTCACGCACAGATTACCTACACATTTAATTTATTTTGATGTGGTTTATCTTTTACCTCCTGAATTTGCTGAAAATGTAACTAATTTTAAAATATCTTTCGGTTCACCGTTAATTACATTTTTTAAAATAAAAGCTATATTTTCCTTGGTGCATTTTAAAAAACAAAAATAATTAAATGAAAGGCAACACGACGCGACGGTTTTTAATGAACATTTTAAAATCTAAAACTAATTTTTTCAATATTTCCTTCACATTATTTATAAAATCTCACATTATTAACATTAAACAAATTGATACAAAACTTATTGTTAAGGAAGACCACTTAATTAGCATTAAAATCATTGAAATAGTAATAGTCTAAATGAATTCATGAGTATAGATAGAATAATAGAAGATTGCAGATTAACTAACTAAATAATCTGTATCTAATTGTGAAGGTTTTGTATCAATAAAAAGTTTTTTTCACTACTAGCTTATATACTGAACTTTATTGACCATTGTTGAGGTGGTAAAGTTGTTCATTATCAACCGATGTAGAAAAATACAGGTACTACTTGATTAGAACTAAATCTTAATTCATTTGACAGAATGTGAGGTTAGATAGATAGATGTTTAAGAGGTGGCCAGAAGCCTATTCCACTGCGCCCTTTTCAGATCTATTGTGGTCCTCCGAAAACTAGATTACATCCCCCAGTCCGACTCTCTTAACGAAGTCTATAAGCTTTGAAACTGTAACCTTTATGTAGCCCCTTGCCAATGGATATTCTTCTCCTAAAGTGTCAGGAACCGCATATTTACCAGTCCGTCGCACTGACATAAGATGTGCTCTGGTGTTTCCTCTTCTAGGTGACAGAATCTGCACAGATCCGTCTCTGTCAACCCCATCAGCTTAAGATGCCTGTTTAGCCTACAGTGACCCGTCAATAGACTTACTACAGTTTTGACCGTTTTCCTGTCTTGAGTGTGAGGTTAACTGATGCAAAGACAAAATGAACAAGTATTTTTCATGCCAACTACTTATTCAAAAATGAAAATCAATTGACTTTTCTATGTATTTTTATAGCGGTTTTAACAATTATCAAATCAAAACAAAAATGATTGGATTGATTGCCTTGTCACTGTCATCACGTCATGTGAAACGGGAGTGACTAATATTTAAAAAAATAGAATACCAGTAGTGAAAAATGCTATATGAGCCACGGTAAAACATATGCGCATACTGTCAGACGCATGCTCTAATCTACAAAAAATATTTCAAATATGTGGGTTGGAAATGAAAGCCATAGTGTAGTGAGACACATTTTCGTTGTTTTTTATTAATAAATTTAGTGTTACTGTCTGGTAATATTAAAATATAGTGCATTCTAAATATTCAAAAAGGGTTTTGTAAATTGATTGAAGTGAAGTTACAGAACAAGTAAAAGGAATCTTCTTATAAGTGAAAAGTATCTTGGTAATAATATTCTAAGTAAATGTTTAAATAATTAACTTTATTACATAAAAATAATGTTAATTAATCTAGAAAACGTTAATTAAATACATTTATTATTATATTATGATCTATTAAGAGAGAAAAAAGAAGTGGGTTGATGAAACGGAACAAATATATAATTTCAAATAACTCAAAATATTAAATGCAATCTTATATCTAATAAATGTTGTTTTTATATACATTGATTGATAACTGTGTGTTATTGACGGGGTGGTCGTAGGTAATTACATTGCCCAGATAGCACAAACGTTCTCAGAATGTTACAATAAGGTGCTAAAGTTGAATATTCTGGAATATTCTAAAGAATATTTATAGGATGTTCCAGTAATATACCAAATATTTTAAGAGCTGTGATTTGTTTATTTATTTTTATGTGTTCTGTTTTATTTATAAATTTAAAAATTAATGACATCTTTAGAAGAATAAATTGTTAGTAAAAAGATTTGACCAGTCCTTTTTTTCATGTTGATGATTTTAATACATTTTTGAGAAGTTTGATAGAATGTTTTATTGGGTTATAGAAATATTGAATGTATTGAACAATCAACACTAAAGGTACGAAATATTTGGAAATTTTATATTTTTGACACATTTCAAAATATTAAAACCTTCAATATT
Source organism: Ophraella communa (assembly GCA_035357415.1). Lineage (NCBI taxonomy): Eukaryota > Metazoa > Arthropoda > Insecta > Coleoptera > Chrysomelidae > Ophraella > Ophraella communa. Next base: position 31,049,353 of record CM068993.1, read on the forward strand.
TCCTAACACAATAGAATATTCCTTGAAATTTCTTAAAATATCCCAAAAATATTTTTGGACCATCCTTATGATATTGTTAGAGTATTCATAACATATTGTGCTCTGATTCTGAGAATATTCAAAATACATTCTTATAGTGTTCTATTAATGTTCTAAGATTATCCATGAAACTTTCTCATAACATTCAACATGTATTCACAGAATACTTTTAAAACGTGAATAGAATGTGGAGCTTAATCCACTTAAAATGTCCATAGAACGTTCCAATAATATATAAAGTATGATGTGATAATCTTGTAAGAATATTCCTAGCATATTTATGCACGAAATTAAAAACAATGGGAGCATTTGATACACATTCTCATAACATTTGATATTTATTCTCAGAACATTCAATATGTATTCCTAGAATGTTCTCTCAGAATATTCGAGGAAGGTTAATAGAATGTGGAAATCAGTCCACTTTGAATGTTCATAGAACGTTCCAGTAATATATAAAGTATGTTGTGGTAATATTATAAGAATATTCAAACGTTCCAGCAGATGCTTCTAGGAGTATTCTAATAATATTCCTGTGCTATCTGGGTGATGTGTATAGATAGAATAAAAAAAGATTGCAGATTTACTAACTGAATTATCTATATCTAATTATAAAGGTTTTGTATTAACAAAAAAAAATATTTCTGTTTTATTTTCCATTACAATTATTAAATGTAGGTAAACGTGTTGGAACAATACTTTAGTATTAATATAATTGAACTTTCTAATTAAATAAAGTTAATTGTCAACATGGAATAGGTGCTTAATGTTGTCTAATTTTTTTTAAGAAAAAACTCAACAGAACTACTCTCCAATATACAACTATTTGAACGATACAATGTGGATTTTAAGTTTTACATTGTAAATCATGTTAACTACTAGGTATCTGATTTTTTAACGCTCACATTGACAACACTGTAAGGTAAATGTCTTGGGTACGTGTACATGTTGTTTATGTTTATTATTCGCGTTTGATACGAAGATTGCTGATATACCGGTATTTGCGTTATCTTCTTTTGGTAATTTCGGTGTCTTTTCATAAAAAACTTTTAAATTCAAATGATAATATTAAAATTTTATGCGTATTTTTATATTATAAAACATTTGAATAGTGATACCTAGTTATTTGTATGATGTGTGATGGTGTTAGTGTTTTTATCCATATTTACGGTTTTTCATTGTCGTTTATAATTTGGTTAATTTTGGTTATTAAAAATTGCTTATTGCTGTTGTTATTATAATAAATATACATTTCTTACAATCGTATCGATGGGTATTGGGACAGAAAGATGTATTTTTCTAGTTAAATAATTTATGATGTTTTATTTAATTTTTGTTTTACTTGCTATTTATTCTTTCAAATAATAATACACGGCGTAATGGATATTATTAATTATACCTAATAATTTCAAGTTCTTACAAGTCATCACACGGTGATTTTCAAAGTATTTTATTTGATTTTTATGATTATGTAGATAATCATTTTATTTTGATTGCACTTTTTTCTACAATTTCAATTTTTTTCTCTTTTCATAAGATTTATATTATTCAAATAAACTTAAATCATTGAAAACATAACAGTTTAACAAAACTCACGTTATTTAATTAGAAAAAATGAACTTTTTCTTAAATGAAACCTTTTTCGAATAAATTAAAAACTAGATATTTAACACTTTTAAAATCTACCCGTCTACCAAGGCAACAATAATGCTGTAAAACGTTTTTTTATTGAGATCTGACAATGAGAAGCCAAAAACGCGGTTTGAAACTATTCTCCTCTATGGAATGCTTACCGTCAAAGATAACTGTGCCAAATTCAATTAGGTCGGAGGATTACGAATTTACTAGCAATAAAAGGGAACGTTTAGAATGGGAATGGAAACAAATTGGAATGAAACTGTAAGTTTTGTTTTTGTTTATTTAATATTATTAGTATTAATAGTTTTTCAAAACAGATGAGGGCATTTTTACACAGATGTATTCTCTGATAGTTCACAGCACAGGTGACTCCGAGATAATAATATATTGTAGTATAAATTATTAGTATATTACAAGGCAGGAATGGGTCAACTGAGGCTGGACCTGTGCGGTGCCTCTGCTACAGGCAGCCAGTGACGTAATTAAATCCAGGTTTGTGTTTAATAAACTCTACAAAATACAAATAAAACAGAACACCGAACAAGAACAAAAACCAAGGAAGGATCAGGATGTAAAGTTTACTCTAGATCACTTAGCCTAAGGATTAAGTGGGGAATGGGAAAAAATACCAGCGTAGTTCAAACAGAACTGGCTGGAATATCAATCGCCGCAAAAGAGCTAACCAGGAAAGAAATTTCTGGAAAAAAACATAATAATCTGCACTGATAGACAAGCCCTACTAACCTTGAATAGACAACGTATTATCTCAAGGTTAGCACTAGAGTGCCACTAAGGTGGGTGAACGGGCACGACAGCAGCAAAGGTAACCGTATTGCTGACTCTCTGGCAAGGATAACGGCTGGACTGAAAATTTTGGGACCAAGCGACACCCATGGTTTGACGACTTCGACAATTGCGGAACTAGCCAAACGTTACACCCATACCCTTAGATGGGATAAAACCGAAGGATGCAATTTTCCAGGATCACCCTGGGCGACCCTGAGAAGCTGGATCCGAATAAATATTTGGCGATGACCAGGAAAAACCTACGTTTAACAGCGTGATTTCTGACTGGACACTGTCAACTAAGGAAACACCTCCATATTATGGGGCTAGTGGACATACCTCTATGCTGGAGGTGTGAACAGGAAGATAAAAGATGTCAGGCATGTCCGCGGGCATGTCTTATGTGAATGTCTGGAGCTATCGTCGATAAGAGAGTGTGTGTTCGGTGAGTCTTGGCCTACACCTGCCGATATTAAGGAGATTTCCCCTGGTGACCTGTCCTCCTTCCTGGTACCCATGTCTCACATCGTCGTTTTTTTTTCTTCGAGTTTTTCTCCATACCTATTTGCTTCTAACATTGTTCTACTAATTGCTTTTATAGTTCGATTTTTTCTTGTTTTACCAACCCACATATACAACAACCACACCACATCGCAGCGACAAATTGAATTTAAGCTGTGGTTACGTGTGAGTAGTGTTGCTGCAGATTTTTGTAGTTGCCGCGTGTCGGTGGTGGTTGCGATGTCGTCGGTAACAGGTGGTCGACTGCAAAAGGTGGTACGTGTGAATAGGCCCATTGATTTGAATATGGTATACACCCCAAACCCCGATATTGTTTCTTTAATCTTTATCTTACTTATTTCCATAATATTTAACACAAAATATTTGTGAAAAAATAATTTGTGATATAAAACAAAATTTAGATTTCTTCGGAAAACTTGAAATAAAAAGACATCTAGCAGATCCACAATTTAAAGTTGTTAATGAACAAATACATCTTGGAAGTTCTCCATAATTAAACGGTTTACTTTGATTGAGTCTTTATTTTATACTTAGATAAGACGTAATTGTAACAGACTATACAGTGCGGTCCATATGTATGGAATAAATTCATTTGTAGCGTTATTATGTACTATATGAAAAAAACCTGAAACAGGTCGATTTTTATTCTTAAATTGACAATTTACAGTATGAAAATATTATCCCCCTCCAGCACCCCTTCGGAATTATAAGCACCCCCTCGAAAATTTTAAATTACAAAGGGGGTCGTGTGGCACCTCGTTGGAAAGGGATTTTAGTCCTCTGTTCAGCAATATAAAGGTTTTTAAGTTTGGTGCAATCATAACTGAGAAAATTGATTTTTAAGATGTAAAATTTTGATAATGTCTCTAACACAAAACTTTACGTAGAATGAAGATAATAATGTCACATAATGATTAGAATGTGGTTTTCAATGTATTTTACAATTAAATTAAATGTTCAAAATGACCACCATTCACTTCTTGACAATAACCGAGGCGATATTGTTTGGTCTATTAAAATAACTTTAGAAATAATCAGGTATTTTCGTATCTGTTCTGCTAAATATTAGGAAAAAACTTTGAAGATATTAAAATAATAGTCAAAAAACTAAATAAACAATTGATATAAATCTAGTAGGCTGCTGTCATTTAGGTATTTAAAGTTACTAAAAGACGTCAGTATAATATTTGTGCGCGTATTAAATTTAATTATGGCTCATTTGTCCGAGACTCAAAGAATAGACATTTTAATTATGATTGGTTGTGGTAATAAAACCAGAACTCAAAAGGAGCTTTGTGAAATTTTTAATAATAAATACCCTGGTCAACACGTTTCGCAGTCTACAGTTAGCAAAATTGAAAAAAGTTTCGTGAAACTGGACATGTAAAAAATATTGAAAAACCAGGTAGAAATGTTTAATTTACTGATGAAAAAAAGTTAGATGTACTTCTAGAGATTGAGGAAAATCCGCATAAGACAACTCGAGAACTTGCCGAGGACAATGATGTAAGTAAATCATCTATTTTGAGAGTTCTGCATAAAGAAAAATACCACCCTTACAAAGTTCAGTTGGTTCAGGAGTTAAATGAAGATGATCCTGATAGAAGGCAAGAATTCTGTGAATTGATGATGGATAGAATGAACGCAGATTTGCAGTTCATAAACAAAATAGTTTTTTCTGATGAAGCGACGTTTCATTTAAACGGAACGGTTAACAAACAGAACTGTAGATATTGGAGCAGAGAAAATCTTCACTGGATGTGCGAGACTCACACTCAATATCCTAAAAAAGTTAACGTTTGGGCTGGTATCATTAACAATAAAATTATTGGCCCTTATTTTTTTGAGGGCACAGTTACTGGTGAGGTTTATCTAGATTTTTTGATTAACTTTTTAGTGCCTACATTACAAAGAGTTTTACCTGATGTTAATCATCCAAATGAGATAGATCGATCTATTTACTACCAACAAGACGGAGCTCCACCGCATTTTGACCGTACTGTTAGAAATTATTTAATCGAGGTTTTTCCCAATAGGTGGATAGGAAGACGTGGGGCGATCGAATGGCCGGCTAGATCCCCCGATTTGACTATATTAAGTTATTGTAAAGAGCAGCATGATGCTTATAGTTTTTTCCGAGGTTTTTCCTGGTTTTTCTACGTCATTGCACAGTTATACTGATTTTAAAGGGAAATACATCCAAGATAATCCCTTAGAGCCTCGCTTAGAGCTAATAACATCTAGGCTTTAATATTTTTATGTCTTATAGTTTTATTACTTCCATACTTGGTCTAACTTTAATACTACCGAGAATACTACCTAATCAAATCAGGTACCTAGCTACAAACAAACAAAATGTAATTTTATTGTACTAACCCTTACTTTTTGGAAGTCCATCTTACTAAGAGGCTAATCTAGCGAAACGGCTGTCATTGTGATTTAAAACTTAATTTTTTCAATGAAACTTGGAAGTTACGTTAAAACTTATTATTCTTAACCAAATGTAACTCCAATATGTCAATCTAACGAGGCTAATTTTAGCAACAACTGATGTCAATCCAGAAAAAGCCACATTCAATGCTAAAATTTCTGTATACTAGTAAATTTGAAATGTTGCAATATGTATTTGATTTGCATTTTGACCAGTGTCATCTATTGGCGTATAAGTTGCTAGCAATTTCGTGGGCACCCTGTATTAATATGTCTCTATATTATGTACCTAAAATAAAAAAATTACCTGCCTGTTATGGTGTGCTTTATATGTATTAGCATATATATTAATTCGTGCTACGAGTGGAATGTATCTTTTACTGCAATTGTTACATAACTACTTTGACTACGTTAAAATTTCTCACTTATATGTAAAAATAGATACAAAATAATTACCGTCTGCTGATTACTACATGTTTCAAATAAATCCGAGGTCCCTGCTTTGAATTGTACTTCAATCATGAAGATTAACGTACATGTCTCATGCAGTCAGTGATTAAATATCACATATTTTAACTAAATGGCTTGAGGTGTACTTGAATAGTATAAATCTCGGTAAATTATGCAATCATCAGGAAATTTTTTCTAGGAGGACAGTTCTCATTTCTTTCTATTAGAATTTGCTTAGTTTTGTTTTTTGAAACTTTCTTTTTTTAGACAGTTCTCCATTGATTTTGATGTTTAAGAGACGTTAACTCTACAGCATATCCTGTTCTTTTGAACACGTTCATTTCAAAATAATTCAATTAAAATTTTCGTTGAAATGGCAATGTACCAAGTTACTAACGGGTTTATTGTTTATTTGAATAGTAAATTATTTTACCTACGAACACCCCTGTAAGCGGTCAATAACACACAGTTCTCAATCAATGTAAGATGCCTTATAACGCACGGTAAAGAAATCGCACGGCATCCCTAGCAACCACTTAGTAACTGTCAATAGACGTCGGCATTCTATTCAAAATCTCTTATTTACATATTATATAAAGTTGAATTTTATACAAAATATAAAAGGCAATTAACATTTATTAGATATAAGATTCCATTTAATATTAAGAGTTATTTTGAATTATATATTTGTTCCGTTTCAACAACCCACTTCTTTTATCTCTCTTAATAGATCATAATATAATAATAAATGTATTTAATTACGTTTTCTAGATTAATTAACATTATTTTTATGTAATAAAGTTAATTATTTAAACATTTAGAAGGTTTTTATCACCGAGGTACTCATTAAAAATACTTACAAGATGGATACGATCGTGTCATATAAGAAGATACTTTTTACTTGTTCTATAACTCTAATTTCACCTCGGTCAGTTTACAAAACCCTTTTGAATATTTAGAATGCACTATATTTTAATATTACGCGACAAACCGATCACTTACACTAAATTAATTACTAAGAAACTATGGCGTTAATTCTAAACTGACATATTTGAAAAGTTTTCTGTAGATTAGAGTATGCGTCTGACAATATGCGCATATGTTATTATTCAGCAAGTAAACGATTATATTTTTGATATAATTGTTTCTTATGCTTCAACAAGCAAAATAATAGCTGTACTGCTCGCTGTACTACTACTATAAACAATAATGATAATAACTAATATGAAGTAATTAAATATTATACAAAAAATAATGGAAAATATCTATTGTTGCTGTTGTTCAAGTGTTATTAATAATAATACAAGTACAAGTAGGTCCTAGGTAAAGTATAGTAATCAACTCGTGCTGTAAATCGTTCTACGCACTCGCGGAATTACGCACTCGCCGCTACGCGAAGAATGTCTCGCAAGGGTTTATTTATTAATTTTTTTACCTATGTAAAAAACACCTAAAGGTCTTCGAATTTTAATCTCTGATGGGTTTATTTGTCTTTTTGGAAAAACTAAAATACACTCCGCCAAAAAATTATCCCATCACCTATAAAACTACAAATATTGTATTAAAAATAATTTAAAATATGATTTTTTTACTGTTGTTTCTTTTGGTTTTTTAAGTAAGCAATAAGTATCTAAAGAAAAATGCAGAATGTACGAAAAACAGAGGGTTTATTTAATTTTTTTCATAAATTAGAAGTAAGCGCATAAACAGCATTGATTTAAAATAAATAAAAATCAAAAGTAATGGTAATTTAGTAAGACGTATTGCCTCCTCTAGCTCTTATAACATCTAGACAACGTTGTGGCATACATCCAATTAATCTTCTCAGATAATCTTGATCAATATTATCCCATTCTATGGTTAACAACCGTTGCAGGTCCTGAAGATTAGCTGGCGTCACATTATCGGATCTCACCCTTCTGTAAAGATAGTCCCAAACATGTTCTATTGGATTTAAGTCCGGGCTGCGCGCTGACCAATCTAAAACTTGTAAATTTACCTCTTGAAGGTACTCTGTAACGATTCTTGCGACGTGTGGGCGTGCATTGTCATGCATTAAAACAAAGTCATCACCAATAAATGGGGCGTAAGGAACAACATGCATCTCCAAAATTTCTCTTATGTACCTATCAGCAGTTAAGGATCCTCCATCTAGCTGTACCAATTCGGTTCGACCCCTTAAAGATATTCCGCCCCAGAGCATAATAGATCCTCCTCCAAAGTTTGTCGCCGGTCTTAGGTTGCATTGAAAATAACGCTCGCCATCTCGTCTATAAACTGGTATTCTTCGATCCGAAGTGTATAAACAAAATCTTGACTCATCCGTAAAGAGTATGTTACCCCAATCGTCGATATTCTAGTTTACGTGCTCCCTTGCAAATGTTAGTCGTGCTATACGGTGTTCCCTTGTAAGTCTCGGGGCAATGGCAGCTACTCTGGCCCTAATTCCAGACTGTCTTAAGATGTGCCTAACAGTTTCTGAAGACACACGTACATTTCGAGTCTCGGCTAAGTCATGTTGAAGTTGACTTGCAGTCACATGTCTTCGACGCAAAGCCTGAAGGACTAAAAATCTATTGTCTGCATGCGTAGTTGCTCTTGGCCGACCTGTTACAGCTCGTCTTTCATAAAGACCAGTCTCTCGGTACCTTACTACCACTCGTGATACTGTCGACTGATTTACACCCACTAAATTTGCCACATATCTCTGACTCCTTCCACCTTCAATGAGGAAAATTATTCTAACCACTTGATCCCTCTTTAAATTTAAATTTATATTGTCACGACCTTCCATACTCGATATTTAATACAAAATTTTAATTTAAACGCAAACTGTATACTCTTTACCAAAGTAAAATAAAGACTGATAATATAAAAACCAGACAAAATAGCAATTATCACTTTTTTTCTTAAACAGTAAGCTGTATTTACAAATTTTATTTTAATATTTATTCTAGCCTTAATATTCTTAAGGGCCATAAAGAAATAATTTAAATTAAGCAAATGCGGTAATAAATATTTGTAATTTTATAAGTGATGCGATACTTTTTTGGCGGAGATATTTTCAGTTTTGCTTAAAGCCATTTTCATTAGTAAGGTACTCGGGTAAAATTCGGGACAAATAAAGCTTTGCAAAGAGCTTTGTTGTACAACATTACTTTTTTATGTTCTATTCCCGATTCTGGACATCAAACTAATCGGATTTAATTAAATGATGGTACAAAGAATAGTGTGCAATTTCATACAATCCACTAGCATCCGTTGATCCCAATTTTTTTATTTGTACTTCTGTACTAAAAGAGGCACGTGCTGGATTTCGAATATATTGTTTCCATTACTTGTAATAAAACTCTTAAAAATCGTGCTGAGGTGTACTTCCTGGACGCGCGTTATTAAAATTTCCTGTAATGTTATACAAAAGAATACTTAGAATTTGCTAAGGCGTTTTAAACAAAGTAAAATAGCTATGACAATTTTTTAAAGGATTTTTTTCAAAATGATACTTAAACACCACTGGTAAGGTTCTTGCTTAGGCACTGTCTTATTATATCTCGTATTATACAGTATGATGCAAGTGGTATGGAATATAAATTCATTATTTCAGAAAAAGACAAATTTAAAACACGTCAATTTTAATTTTTTAATGGTCATCAAATGCTATAGATGTGTTGGACATTACGTCATTAGTGATTGACGTGTTTTAAGATTTTTTTTTAAAGTCGTCTTTTTCTGAAATAATGAATTTATTCCATACATTTGTATCATACTGTATAGACTGAAACGGAAAATAAATGAGTATTGTAGGTACTCTAGTGAATTTCGGTAATAAAGTTTTTTTTGGCATAGACCTTTTGTCATACAGCCAGTCACGTCAGGATTCATATTTACAGATATTTAATAGCTACCACAAAAGGAGAAAAACAAGGTCACACGTTTCTCGCCTAGGGACCCGTCAAGGCATTTTTGTTTTCACACACAAAAGTAGGCCACGGTTAAAAAGTAAAACAAATAGGATAGAGTACATAGGTAACAAATTTCAGAATTGAATCAACCTAAACATAAATCTAATCTGCACCATTAGATCATAGATACATATTGGCTTCTTTTAAAAACATTATTATCGCATCATATATTTTCCGAGAGTTAATAGAAAGTAGGTTTTGCAGATTCCATGTTGCTTGGGCCTTATATTTTAAAAGATTATTACAAAGAACAACCAAAAAAATACGATCTAAACTTCCCTCTTCGTTACATGTATCACATAGATTCGATTGTAGTATTTTAATTTTGAGTAAGTGACTAGGGTAGCAAGCATGACCAAATCTCAGTCTTATAATGGTTGTTATGCATCTTCGTGGTACTAGGAATTGTTTATACCAAGGCTGTGTGGGGATTGATAACTGTAGTTGGGTGTAATTAGTTGGGTTGCTGATGCAATATTCCTTCCACAATTGTTGCCATTTTGTATATTGCTTTGATTTGTACTTGGAAACTAAATCTGAGAATGTTAAATTATAGGACGTTTCGGAACCTTCAAGTATGCTACATTTCGCAAATAAGTCAACTTTCTCATTGTGTGTGATGCCCACGTGTGCTTTAACCCAAATGAATGTTACAGTTTTGTCATGCATTGTAATTTGTCTAATTGTTTCTTTTATCTGTTTTATCCATACTGATGTTGTTAATTTGGGAGGGCCATCTCTATTAATTGTTTTTAAAACTGATAGTGAATCTGATATTATAATTATGGATTTTTTATTACATGAATGAAGAATGCATAGCCTGTTCCCATTGAAGTTTTGGATGCATCCGTATATGTTATTAACGAATTTTTGAAGCTGTTCACTATGGACAGTAATAAGTTTTGATTTTTTGATTTGTCGCAGGATTATCGCCGTAATCTGGTATAATGAGTGTCATAGTTGTGAAGAAGCTGTAGAAGTCTTGGGCATATGGGTCATGAACATTACGGTCTAAAATATCTAGATAATTATTAGTTTGAAAAGACCTACAAAGAGATGGATATTTCTTTTTCCTCCAATACTTATTTGTCAAATCGTAGATATTTAATTGACTTATTTGAGTGAACAAATTGGGGTGGAGTATATATGTTTTGTTCAGAAATTTTTCACTAAGCAGATTTATTCTTAATTCGAAGGGAAGTTCTATTGCTTCTACTTACAAAGGTTGATTTCATTGCTCCTAGACATGTTCGAAGACAACTATTTTGTAGAGGGGTGATTTTCTTCCTTATGTTATCGCTGGCAGAATCGTACAAAAAGCATCCGTAATCCATTATTGAACGTATATATGCTGTGTAAAAGAGAAGTGAAGTTTCTACATCAGCTCCCCACCGGGTTTTACTAATTGATTTAAGAAAATTCAGCCCTTTATTACATTTGTCCAAAATTGCATCGATATGAGATTTCCCAGTTAGTTTTTTGTCGATAATCATACCTGAGTATTTAGCTTTATTTTGCACGGGAATAACGTTGTGACCAAACTGGACGTTGGAGATTCTGGGTGTATTATGTCTTGTAAAAACACATATTGTGGACTTAATGGCAGATATACTTAAACCATTTCTAGAAAACCAATCAGATGCTAAGAGGAAGATCTTTTTTAAATTTGCTAAAGCAACATCATAATTTCTATGTTCTGTATATAACGCAAAGTCATCTGCGAATTGTATCTACAATTTTGTACTTTTGGTTCTTTGGAATAATGGTGAAAATATCAGCCGTATATAAATTAAATAGAAGTGGGCTCGGGACTGATCCTTGTGGTAAGCCTTTTTTGTTGATTCTGGGTCCAACTAAAGATTTATTTGTAGGCAAATAAATTTCCCTTTCCAGAAAGAAGTTGATAATACTAAAAGCAAACTGTGATGGAATATTAAAATTTGATATCATCTTACACCAAAGTAGATGGAGGCATACGTCATCAAATGCACTTTCAACATCGAGAAATAAAACTGGCAGATAATTATTCCTAAAGAAATTATTTTGTATATCCACAACCACATTCGTTAGAGCATCCAAGCCACCGAAATGCTTTCTGAAACCGTATTGAGTTGTAGAAAGGAGATTATTTTTTTCTAGCCACCATTCTAATCTAACTTTGACCATTCTCTCCAGAGTTTTTAGACCACAAGACAATAAGGATATGGGTCTGTACGAACTAGCAAGATTTGGGTCCTTGCCAGGAATAGGGGTGACTATAATTTTTTTTAAAATCGGAGATTACCATTTTCATGCATAACCTTATTAAAAATGTTCAAAAGTAAATCTTTAGTAGAATCAGGTAGGTTACAGATCATAGGGTACTTAATCTCATCATAACCTGGAGAGGTATTTGCTCTAGAGGAAATGGCATAGTCAAATTCCGCTTTGGAGAAGGGGAGTAATAGAAAATGATTTTCCACATCCCTTATATGACATATAGGAGAATTATTTACAAAAGGGGGGGCAATTTTGTCAAAGAACTCGTCTATTCCAGATGGTTTTGGACGAAGTTTGCTTGTTTAGAGTAGAGCACCAAATGATCCAGCTTTTATATTTTTTTGTTAATTTTTGCAATAAATTTAAAAACAATAGCATTTTTGGATAGAGAATGGAGAGATTTTTCACACTATATATCACGAGCCCATACTTGTCATTTAAAAAATTGAGTGTAGTAACTGTTACTCATAGGGGGTTGAAGGTGGGGATATGTTCAAAAATTATGAATTTATTACATTTGGCTTTTCCACACTGTAGAAAAATATAGAGTTTTAAAAAATGATTATTTACAACTATACTTTTTAGTTATGTTAATAATTACTTACAAAGGTAGCACAGAACAAACTTTTTCCTCAATTCCTCAATTTTTGTTTGTTTAGAATGTTCCACTTAAAAAAAAGTATAGATTTTACATTTTTCAGTAATCTCAATTAAAAGAAACGTGGGTTTACATAGTACCTAGTCTAAATTGCAAGTTATGTCTACGCGAAATCGCGAAAACCAAAATTATCAAACAGTCCGCTTCTCAGATAACATCTTTAAAGTTAATTAAAACTTGGAAATTAAGATGTCGGTAAAATAACATTAATTAGACCAAGAGAATCAGATTAATTATTCAAGTATCGTTACTATGAATCAATAAGGTTTTAAGCATTAACAAGATATACACCTAGATTAATATCCTTCTATTTTAATTAAATAACCTCAGGTTAGATAAACTTAAAGTAAATATAAACAAAGATGATTATATTTGCAAAGAAAATATTTCTCGTTGATTTTTAGTACAAATGTTTATTTCAATTTCACTGCGAACCTTTAAGAATTGAAGTAGTCAACTTATAGAATCCGTAATCATTGAAACTGTCTTCTTTAAGTAATTTATTTATTTAATGATTTTCATTGAACAATAATTTTTATTTTAGGTTTGGCAAGTTAGGAAAATAAGGAAACATTAAATACTTACGGTATCTAGACATAAATAAGGAAAGGCAGTATTTTATTATGGTTCCTTTTTGTAACGACCGTAACAAGGCATTTACCTTATAGCCTTTCCAATAATTTCCTATAACCGTTTTAGTTGTGATTATATATTATATTGTACTGCACCCCCACCAAAACAGTGTGGGGGTGCTAGCTTGATTGTCATAACGTAGATCATCGAAGAGACATGATTAAATTATCTGTTAATTAAGAATAATGAAAAACCCTTCGTTTTACCAAAACTTCCAATTTAATTATCTGTTAATTATTAATTTTAGCATTAGTCACAACGTTCATAGCAGATTACATTGACATTTCAATCGTAATGTTAATTTAACACAATAGAATAATATCGGAGAGCGATCAGACATAACATATTTTCACTTACAAGGTGGTACAAAGAAAACATAACACCTCTAATTTCCGACAGTAAAATGAAAATTTGGAAAATCTCTTTCAAATGAAAGTCTTGAAAACGGTTAAGGGGGTTGCGATTTTGTATCTTATCAAGTACTATATCTGATCCTCACAATTTAACTTCAAAATATCCATCGATGACGAAATTACAGGAAAAATAGTCACCATTCACTTCCATGCATTAATATACATTTTGCTGCAAACTCAAGATTTCTGGTGTAATTTGACGCCATTCAATAATCATCCGTAAATCTTGGATTTAAGGTAACTCGGTCTGATGGAGCCAGATCTGGTGATGTGGATGATCACTCAGTATGTTCCCTTCTTCCAATCCAGGCTCGAGGGAAATTTTCTTGTTGGAAAATGATCGCTTAATGATCATCTGCATTATCCATTACTTGCTCGAAGGCTGACTGAATAGCGTTCAAATACACTTGGAAGTAGTGATGAGCGAGACTGGTCTTGGTCTTGCGGTCTTGGTCTTGCAGAAAATGCAAGACCAAGACCAAGACCAACTTCAGGCTGCAAGATCAAGACCAAGACCGAGCAGTGCAAGACTTATGCAAGACCAAGACTTAGCATTGCAAGATATACGCAAGACCAAGACCAAGCCTGCAAGAGTCTTGCGGTCTTGCGTCTTTCAAACATATAAACCGAAAAATAAAGCAGCCATGGATTATTTTAAACTCTAAAGCGGCCGTAATTTGACGACCATTCAAGATGGCCGCTATCGGTGAGCACAGATGTAAAGTTTAATGTTATTGACCGTCTAAATCCATTTTTGTATTTGCTTTCGTTTTGCTTTCGTTTATAGTTTGTTTTATATCTTGTGTTTAATTTCATTATTTTACAATAATTAGAGTGTTTCTGTGTTAAAAGCAAAAAATGAATGATTTGGACTTGGGCAATGATAATATTTTTGGAAGACAAGCCTTCATTGGAAGAAGAAACGAAATGGTCAGAAAAAAGTAAGATTTTTAAGGACATAGGAAGGTGGGTCCGACAGAGACGGAGACAGAAGATATTGGAACAAAAATATAAAAAGAATGGAGGATAGTAGACTACCACATGGTAGACCACCAAAACGATGGAGGGAATGCTGGACGTCATCATCGGAGAAGTCTTGTTTGCAATGAACAGGCAATAGCCTAATCATGCTAGAGAGAATAAGAAGAATTGCTTGTATAGGCGTAAAAAATGTTTGTAACTGTATTTTCAAGAAGTTTAAAGTCACCCTTTGTATAGTATAAATAATCGTAATGTTGCTGGTTTACGAAAATGCACCAAGAGTTACTAAAATGCCTTTATTGAATTTGGTTCTTGCTATTATTAACTATTTTTATATTTAAAAAAAAAACTAGGAGAAATCAAAGTTAAGGTCCAAATCCCGGTAAAATGATTAAGATGCAGCTGCTGTTGACTGCCATTTTGCGGATAAAAGAAACGCTGTAAAAAATTGTAATCAAAAGCAAAAGGTCTATTTATTTAAAAAACAATTTTTGTTTCGTTGTTATCTTTTGTTTTCGTATCTGGTTCAGGAATATAAAAAGACCTCTCTTATTCATGGTTCTTTTTATTTAATTTTACTAAAATGAAGAGGGAATAATACAATAAATTCCCAAGGATAGACGTGTATATTTATGCAAATCTGTGAAAACTGTGTATCCCCTATTATGATTTAAATCCTCTTACAAAACCATCTTCTTTTTTGTAAACATTATGTATGTATTTATTTTCTATTTCAAAATTCGTAAAAATATTATCAATATTTTTTAATTAAACATTATCGTGCCTAAATATTTATGCTGACATTTTATAGACTCAGTTTATTCACTCGATTAATACCTAATGGGTAATAATCAGCATACCAAATTTAAATTGCCATCGTAAAATTCAGCACAACCCTGGAACGTATTCAAAGCTTTGGGAAAATAGAGCAGACTAGACTGCGCGTCTGCATAAATAAATGGTTTGTCTGGAATAGTCTGGAACAGTTGGATCGTTAACCCCATATTGTCGACGTAGTAGGAAGAGTCGTTCGGTGCCAGTTTTCCGGTAGAAGAGATTTTTCTGATAATGTTAAAGACTCTTTTCTTCCGACAAGTGTTCTTCTTATTTGTATAAGCAAACGCTAATACTTTTTAAAGTTATATTGAAAGTATCTAAGGTTATGGAATTTACTTACTTTGATTTGATTCGGACTCTTAATCTTTTTAATAAATGTATTTTTTCTATTTAATTTTTTTCTATTTCATCAACCTCTTAGGGTTATTTGTGTTACAATATGTTTGACATTTATTTAGTAGGTTAACGCTTTTTAGGAAATTAAGAAGTTTTTGGGAATCACTGTTATAATCGAGGGTACTTTTAAGCAAGTTCGATCAAAAAATGTTTTACTGAAAAGTCACAGATACACATTTCACAGGTGGGTTTGTTTATTTTCTTCATTCAATATTGATGTGTTAGTTTCGTATGTCCAATGCGCAAACGTGTCACTATCACGTTATTCTCTTCGTTTCTTTGGTTTTAATGTCCATGGTTGACCATTTTGATTCTCTTCTAGTACCGAAAAACCGTTTACACTACCACTACACCAACACACACTTTTATCTGCCTGACGCGCGTTTCGATAACCAAGTTATCTTCGATTGATTAGCTTATGAATTAGTTTTTTATCATATCCATCAAGTACAGCTATATCCTCAATTAAATTCTTTTCTCTGTTATATTTTGTTTTGTTTAAAGGAAAATTAATTAATCGATGAACCAAAAAATGAAAACTTGCCATTTTGTGTTGACTACAGTGAAAAGAATCTACCGGAATATATCTATACGTAGCGATGTCTTTCCTAAAAATATCAAATTCTAACTTATTTCTTAAACTAATGTGTCCAAAAATGGTAACTGTTCATTATTTTCTAGTTCAAACGTGAATTTTATGCTTGTGAATTTTGAATTTAATTTTGAAATGAAATCTTCTACTGATGATTTCTTTGTATTGAATACTGCGAAAATGTCGTCCACATATCTTAACCATATCCTTGGGAAATACTCGAGCTCTTGACTGATCTGTGTTTCAAAATTGCTCATAAAAAGGTTGGCTATAAATGGTGATAAACAATTACCCATAGCTGTTCCTTCATATTGTTGATAACACTGATTGTTATATTGAAAATAATTTTGGTCCATGCATAGTTTAGCTAATCGTAGGTATTCAGTTCTAACTTCAACACCCAGATGATTAGTTCTTCTAGATACTGTAAAGTTTGTGGAATCGGTACGCTAAGAAATAAAGATCTAACATCGAACGATATTAAAATTTTTCCATCTTCTAGGACATCTTTAACTTTCTTTTTAAATTCTAATGAAATTTTAACTGAAAAACTGTTACATTTTATGGGTAGATTTTCAAACTCGTTCGATAACCATTTTGAAATCTTATAACTAGGTGTACATATAGCTGAAACAATAGGTCTCATTACGTTCCCAGGTTTATGTATCTTAGGAAGGCAATAGAGCTTTGACAATGTAGGGTTACTAACAGTTAACTTATACTTTAACGAATCGGTGACAAGGTTTTTACAACTTTTGAGAGTGCGCTCTTCACCGTGGAAATCATTTTATTTAGTGGATTTTTTTGAATCTTAACGCAAGGACCATCCACTCTTTCAAAATAGTCTTGTTTGTCTATTATAACAACCTTGTTTCCTTTGTCAGCTTTTAAGTAAAAACATTCATTCTGATTCTTACAAGCCTCCCGTACACAAAACCTGGTATCATGAGATACCATGAGATATTGAACAGAACTTTCAATATGTCCAATCAATTTACCCAGGTCCCAACGAGAAGGCACAGCAAAATTCAAACCCTTGTTTAACAACTCTGTTTCATTATGTTAAGGGGGTATTAAAGGGTTTTAAAAAATCATTAAAAATAAAGGAATAAACTAATTGTAATAAAATTTTATATACAGGGTGTCCCACTAAGGTCTGCGAAATAGTATATTACAACTTAAAGAAAAAAAAATTGATAACAAAATCAATCATGAAAAATTGCTGGAAATATTTGTCAAATTTGTGATTATCTCCGAAAGAGATATACTAAAGGTTTGCTAAAAATACAATTTTTGAAATTTCGATGAGATTATGAAAAATGTTGGTTGGGGACTTTTTGCCAATACTCTTCAAATAGGGGGGTGCGGAAGGTTCAAACTTGTTATAAACAAATGTCATATAACTTTTTTTTGTTTTTTAATCGATTTCAATGATTTTGGCGTCATTTAAAAGAGTTTATTCTGTTTAATCAGATGCATAACAAAAATACCAAAATTAATCGTAAAAAAAGTCTATTTTTTTTATTTTTCTCGGAAATTTCAAATGTAATGATGCTTTCTTTTTTGATTTAGGTGAAAAGAGAATAAACAATAAAGAAATTAGTAAAAAGGGCAAGTCTAAATCTTAATATTTTGATATCTTAAAATTAAAATATCACAATAGTTAAATAGAAAACCAGAATCCGTGCCAATGTCGTCGTAGAATAAGAAAATCCACAAAAAAGGAATCAATAAAGAGGTTGCAATAAAAAACAAATAAAACCGTACTGTATAATACACAGGCAATTTGTGCAATCTTCCCTCACTCAATATTATCCCTCTGTTAACATTAAAGATGTGGGCGCGGACAACTGTTTGACTGATTTCAAATTTATTATTATTTAAACCGTGATTGGTTATACACAATAAATAGGCCATCCTTAAAATGAATTCAATGCAAGCCATTTGAGTTTGAAAATGTATATGCTATTCTGAAGCCGATAGTACAAAGGACTGTCAATCGCTACTTATCGCGCTTTTTTCACTATCAGAATTTGGTCCAATTATAAAAGTTGGGTTCCTCAACAAAACGAAGCTGTGTATAAAATTTTACCCCGTTATTATTCACCAAATCCCTTATATGTGGGCCTGTGGAGTGTGAAACTCTCCACCTTCAAACAATATTTGCAGTTTTTGTTAAAATCGTCTCGTCGTTTAAACTTTTCCATTGTCTGTACAATACCAGTTCCAATTTTTTGTGGGAATGTAAATAAGAAGGATCGTATCAGTAATGTTTATCTATACCTAAGTAAAAATTTTATGGTAAAAGCTTGTAAAAACAAAATAAAAATAATTTTGTTACGCTATAATCTGATTTTGCATGCGAATATATGTTAAAAGCGAACCACAAGGTGGTGAAAGCCGGTAACTAATTTTCACGATATTTAATTGTATAAAATATTCATGAAATTTTGTGGTTGTAATAAATGTCGTTGAATAAAAATAGCATTAATTACACTGTCCGCAGTAATACGATTTAGCAAATTTAAATCGAAAAACAAACAAACGTCTGAATATAAGAAAAAAGTATAAATATCTTATTAAAAAAAATAAGTTAATTCACCATCTGCTCATATAAACATTAAAACAAACTCTATGAATCCCAAAAGACGGAATAATTGTTTATCAAACGAGTTTCTAATTCTAATTTACAAATCAAACTTACCTGAGTGAATTTTGATGCTAATTATGTATAAGGTTTAACGTTATTTTTTCACAAATACATAGAGTGTTTAAGTTATTATCCATTTTATAATTTGTATGTATAGAGTAACTTAATATTATTATTAATATGGATTAACGAAACTAACGTCATCGATACATTCATAGTATGGGATTATCTGAAAAGTCTATAACATCGGCAACCCATTGTTTTCCTCATACAACATCCCCACTTTTTTATTTGCATGTTAGCTTCAACCCAAACGTAAACAATTGCCTCTATGTATTTTTATACTCTATGTTGAAAACTTATTTTGTCGTAATGGAAGGAAGAAACTATTTCAAGGAATAGGAAATATTGGGAATAAAATTTATTCAGGTAAATTCGTTTAATCCTTAAATTATATTTGAACTTCGTCTGGATAAAAAAGAGAATTGTGATTGACCAAAGTAATCAATCTTCTTAAACATTCTTCGGGTAGATGTTTCACTCAAATTCATTTTCTGGGAAGACTTCTTTTTGGTGATTCTAACATCTGTTGAGATAGCCTTTCTTCATTCCCATATGTTGTCACGGAAACTGGACGACCAGTACAGCTTTGGCGTTGAGTTAGAATTCTTCCTGTTCTCTTAACAAGTCCTTATTAGTCGGTGCAGGCTGAAACTCTTCCCGAAATTGATTGACAACCATTAACAAACTAGGTCCATTTAATCGTACATTCAGCGAAAATTACTCAATAATAAAAAAAATTATTGCGTTGTAAGCACCATTTTGAATATTTTTCACAGTTTGTTAGAATAAACAATGTTTAAAAATACCATAACTACGCGATTATATTTCACAGGCTTCCTGATTTTTATGTTCTTTGTTTTGGATTATCTTTAATAAAGTATTTCCCATTGTCGTAATATTATGTATATTGTTGAAAATTCATTCAGTAGTATCCAAAACCGTTTTAGATGCCTTGCAATGTTTTTGTTTAATTAAAATTACATGTCACATAAATGTTACATTCCCCAAACAAGACAAGTAACTCATGGAGTTCAGGATTTTCTTAAGTGTATGTAGTGAATTTGCTTTAAACGCATCACAGAATGTAAACAGATTTTAAATTTTGTAGACGGTATTGTTTATCAAAGAAGGCTTTACTATTTTTTAAGGAAAATTTTATAAAACAAGATTTTTAAAGACTAAAATCGGAAATTCCCGTGAACTTGGCACATATTTAAAAATCTTAAAGTTTTTTTAGAGTTCTGGCATCCTTTGCAATAGTTCTAGAGTTCTATGTCCATTATATTAATAGTTCTAGCAATTAAACGCAAAAAATAAATTTTTAAAAACTAAGTGCCTAAAATGTAATTTTATTTAAAAAAAACATTTTTTACGAGTTCTAGCCGATATGATTAGAGTTCTGAATAAAGTTCCTTTAGTTCTACACAAAACCCTTGTGACTTTTTTCCGCAAAATAATTTTTCTTCAAGTTATCTTATTGTAAATATCGAAAAATCGACTTTTATTTATAAAAAAAATATTTACGAGTTCTAGCCAATCTGATTAGAGTTCTGAGTAGGGTTCCTTTAGTTCTACACAAAACCCTTGTGACTTTTTCCCCCAGATAATTTTTCTTCAAGTTATCCTCATTTTAAATATCGAAAAATCGATTTTTAAATATAGTGTGCCAAGTTCACGTCCAGAATTTTGTCCACTCGTCCAAAAAAACAGTATTTTCCGGACTTGTTACGTAAATTACTATTTTCTACAAACGTCAAAAAATGATAAGGTTCGAGCATTGGCAAGAATATGCCAAGTGACCCTTTTTTTCATTTTTCTTTGTTACTATGACACCGTGCGCGAAGTAGTGTGCGAAATACTTACTTCGCACACTGCATGTAAGCTATATGGGATTTTTATATTTTAACCTTTATGTTCCTCAATCAAGCAAAAATCCAAGAAATCATTTATGTATTACTGTATAAAAATAATTATTAAGGCTTTCAAATTGTGAGAAAATTTAACACTACCTAATTTTATTTATTATTTACAATGTTAACATTAATGGTGCAGCCAGTGCACAAACCAATATTTATTCCCAAACCAGATAAGGCAGATGATATCCTAGTTTTGGGAGTTGGAAGACTATCCACTGCCGTAGAGGTGACAGCACTTAATCCTGAAATTTCACAGTCTAAAATTTTATTTTATTGTTGATAGAATTTAGAAAAACAGTTCAAACCAGTTCAATACTTTTTTCATGTTAAGCTTAGCGTTTGTAGAAAAAGTTTTGTTTGCATCTCATGCGCGAAATACTTTGGTGATATCGACTATTTTTTTAACTGGGCTGCGCCTCGTTAAAAAGAATCAATTCTCGATCACCAAAGTAGCATTTCGCGCACTAGATACAAAAATAACTAAACGAAGTAAATCATCCATTTCTCAAATGTGACTTAGTAGATGAAGAAAGGAAAGACCAATGTCAATGTCACACAAGTATTTATTGATATAAAAGTTTTTAAACTGCTGTTACAAAGCTACTAGTTTCGGTCTAGTTAAAGACCATCATCAGGCTAAAATTAACAATACAAATGGAAACGATTAGACTTGACAGGATAGTAAGTACATTAATCTTACCTGTAAATATTACATAAAGCAGAAAAGGGACCTAGATTGAATTTACTGGAGATGTTTGAGATCAATGAGGCTGTGCATGATGATAATCTTGTATGCCTTAATGAACAGTTGAAACCAAATGATCCTTATATTTTCCTTAACCTTCCTTTTTAACTCCTGATTATACCCCATTATCTTGTTGTTCACTTTTTATTTGTCCTCCACAAGATTCTTTTTTAAACTTTACACTTTGCTTTTGTTTACTTTCTGTTATTTAGTAAAACATTAATTGGCTCTCAATTGTCAATTTATTCTTCTTTTCTATTGTTAATGATAGATGATAGATAATAATTTTGTGAACAATTATTATTCACTTATTTTGTTACATCTTTTTGCTTTATTGAACTAATTCTCATTACTTAAATATTGTAAGTTTACATTCATATGCTGTGCTTGATTGTGTTGTTGTTGCAATTTTCTTTACTACTTGCTCTAGGTAACTTAAGATGTTTTTTGGCGACTGATACATGCTGATACGCAAGATACTTGAGTATCACGAGTATCTAAAATGTTGCATTCGAGCGACTTAGCTATGACGTCATATCTGATACGCATGATACATTAATCTGTCAAAACGTTTACCCATGAATGAGAGTGGTAAACTCAAGCGTTAACTTTCTATCTCTCTCTCTGATGTAACCTGATTGGTCAAATTTTCCTAAACCACGTGCTTGAAAGGACCTTTATTACTCTTAATAAATAATACGTAATTCTTGAAAAGATTTCGAGGTTAGAGCAACTGTCACTTGCCGAACTTAAGTATCTATCCAACGTCAAACTGATACTTATGACGTCATTAGTGCATGATACTCAAATATCTTGCGTATCTGTCGCCAAAAAACATCTTTTGGTAACGTTTTTCACTAGTGTCATGTAAATTCTGTGGTTCATCCCTTTCAATTTACGTTCCGTCAACTATGACTTATGTTTAAGTTTTCTCTGTGTTTCATGTTTGACTTACATCTTATAAGTTACTGTGGTTTCTCCATCTTATATTGTAGTTCACGTGGCGTGGCTTTGATTTCTCAATGTGGAAATTTATCTTATTGTGGCTTCTAATTTTGCCATGGGTTATTCCACTGCCGTTATTCATGTTTTTTAACATTTTCTTTTGCTCATTCTTTCCAACATTCTCCATGTTAATTTTAGAGAATGTTAGTTTGGTAGCATCTCACCGAGTTTACTCTCAAAAAGACTACTCCATTTCTCTAACTAATAACCATACAGTTTCTTACTGCAATGGTGTCTTTATGTTTTTTAAATCTTTAGACCTTCTCCTAATCTTGGAGGCGAGGGGGCCGACACGGGTTGAAATACGTTGAAATAATGTACACCCCACTTGAAATTATTTCAAAATATTTGAAATATTTGAAATGTTTTTGAAATATTTGAAATATTTTTGAAATATTTGAAATATTTGAAATATTTTTGAAATATTTGAAATATTTTTGAAATATTTGAAATATTTTTGAAATATTGTTGAAATATTTGAAATATTCTTGTATTACTTTTTATTTTATAAATAATTTGGCAACAGCGCGCGACTTTTACAAGCGTCTAGCTGTGCCATGCTTGCCGGTAGGAATGTTCTGAGTGTAAGGATATCTAGGCACTTTTTACGAGCTACAAAAAGGAAGTAAAACGGAGCTAGAGCTAATACTGGCTAATATCTAGTATACGTTTTTGGATATCGAATTTTATTTGTGCTGTATACATTTAATAGAAAGATAACAATTTCAGCGGATACTTTTCAAAAAATTGAAAGTATTTCCAGCACTGCTGCTACCTCTCCTAGTACTTCTGGTTCTGATTCGACCTCGGAAAACGATAACAGTATTGCTCTAATGGATGATACTGACACAGAACAGTTCAATTCTGAGAACTCAGAATATGATCAAGAATCAGTCATCAAAATAGAAAATCAAAGATATTATGCCGTTTACTACATGAAGAACTGGTACTTAGGATGCGTATGATAGCTATTCAAAATGATGAACTCATGAAGGAAGGAATCAAAATAAAATTCTTACAATATATTATGATGACATTCAAGTGGTGGATCGAAAGTATATTTTTTATGGGCCAATTCAGCTTATTGGTACACATCCATTTTATTTGAAAAGGTGTGATAAAATTAATATAATTAAAAAGTACAAAACATTGAAAAAATAATTACTCAGATTACCTGATTTACTTTTACAGTATTATTTATCAGTATATTAGTTAAAGTTATAAAAATTTCGATAAAGATTTACTAAGTAATATTGTTTTTTTTTTAGAAAAAATATTTTTTATTTTACTTAAGCACAATTTACAAAAAAATGTCTGTTTCTTACTTTTTAAATTATTGTAGGCTTTTGTTCCAAAGAAAATGATTGTTCAGCCACTCTAGTACAAAGTTAGCGCTGGCAGTGGCGCTCTGTGAAGACGCTTGAAGGTGGCTGAACGTCTTTGTATGATACATCATATAAAGTTAATTTCTACCTATTCTGTTTCCCCCAACATTAAATTCTACAGTTGCATATATGTATTCTCGGATATTTAAATTTTATACACTAATAAAAATCAAATATAGAAATTTTCACCTAACTTAATGGTTATTATAATTGTTGATTGTTGTTGTTGACATATCGAACCGCTCATCAACTTAGCGAAAAATAAATTCGCTGGAAAAAATGCTACAGCTGTCACTAAGCAGTCAAATTCGCCCTCCGCTTACTCAACGCTTGTGTAACGCTAGCTTGGCTGAACTCGCCCAATGTTTAGAAAGCGTTTTCTATTGATTACCATTACCACCCCATGAAAGACTTTTATTTGTTTTCATCAACTAATTCTCTATAAATCTTGCAAAAGATTCAAGTCAACTACTTATTAGCTTACAGTCAAAGCTCAAAGAGTGTAAACTGTAATCTTAGCCTTTTCTACATTTTTTTGGCTTTCTGAACGTCTTCAATTCAATATTGTTTCCGTTCTGAATAATTTAATATTTATTTTTGAAATATTTTTGAAATATTACTGAAATATTTTTGAAATGTTTTTGAAATATTATTGAAATATTTGAAATGTTTTTGAAATATTTGAAATGTTTTTGAAATATTTGAAATATTTTTGAAATATTTGAAATATTTTTGAAATATTTGAAATAATTGAAATATATTTCAAATTTTTGAAATATATATCAAATTTTTGAAATATATTTCAAATTTTTGAAATATATTTCAAATTTTTGAAATAATGTACACCAAAATAGGGCGTGTCGGCCCCCTCGCTTGGAGGTAATTGCCCCCTTTTGTTGGAGTAATTTTCATCATGATCATCTTAGGATGATGTTAAATTAATTCTTTATCTTTTTAACTATTAATTAATTAATTTTATTCTCTTACTACCAATTAATTATTCCCAATAAGCTTATTGTGTTTTATACAATTTATTATATCTTCTTTTTCTTTGATGTCACCTCAAAATAATTTCAATTTATAATCATTATATAATTAAAACCCTAATGTTTTTATTCCTCCCTTCTGGACAACTTTGTTGCTGCAACACATTCAACAGTTTTTTCTGCTTTATGTAATATTTACAGGTAAGATTAATGTACTTACTATCCTGTCAAGTCTAATCGTTTCCATTTGTATTCTTAATTTTAGCCTGATGATGGTCTTTAACTAGACCGAAACTAGTAGCTTTGTAACAGCAGTTTAAAAACTTTTATATCAATAAATACTTGTGTGACATTGACATTGGTCTTTCCTTTCTTCACAAAAATAACTATTAATTTGTTCTACAGTAAACCTTTTTTTTTATTTAAAATTACAAATGCAACAATGCAAGTACTCTTAATAATTTTATCAGTCTGGTAGTATATCTAGTATCTTACACATATACACATATTTAAAATTTGATTAAAAATCTGTATAAATATAAATAACAATTCAAAAAACTGAAAGGTTATAATTTTTTTTTAATGGATTGCCCTCATGTTTGACAAACTTTAGACTTTCTTTAAGCTGTGTTTGCTACTTCTTATATCTAAATCTAAAAGTAATGTTCGTCTTCTGATTTCTAGTATTTTTGTGTAGTTTAGCATCTTTAATTTTATACTAACAATGTGAATTGGAAACTCTCAGTTAAAATTAAGATTGTTAAAGCTGGATTATCAATACGTAGTTATAGAATAGTCAGATTAGTTATAAATTATCCGGCCTACAAATCGGTTACGAGATCTAATAAAAATATGGTCATATTTATATGTATCTTGAAATCAGTAAATGGAAAAAAACTTTAAAAAGTAAATAAAGATTTAAGTAAGTACGCAATATAATAATAAGATGAATTCTTTATTTTTCTTTATTTCTATACACCTATTGATTTACGTTTTTTGTTATTTCTGTAGATAAAAACCTAAGAGATAGCAAACATAATATTTCGTATTTGGTAAAAGCCGAGATATATCTCGTCCCGACTACTAAAGTTACCATAAACATACATAATAGAAAAGAGAAGTTTTAGCGCAAACTTTTTAGAAAATATTTTCATACCGAATATCATTCTATTTTAAAACTAAACTTTGCAATGCATTCAGTGTAAATATACAAACCGCATTCACTCAGAGGCGTCATTTAATAAATATACATGTTTACATATGCATTTGAAACTTTAAAATTTCAATTTATTAAACGGAGAGCGAAACTACAATCAATATACTGACATTATTAAACTATTCAAATTAGTTATTAGTAGTTCAAAATCCCTATAACTGATACATGTAAGATCTATTATGGGTCACCCCTTGGTTTTTGTCGTTCTAACAGCCCTATAACTATGGTTAAGCTCATCAGAGCCGTTGACCAAATTTATTGATTCTTGGTCCCTCGAGTTCGCGGCAAAAGATATGCTCGGCCATCTGCAGTCCGCACTCTCTGCCAGTCCAATTGTTTTAAAATAGCCATTAAGGCGAGTGTGTCCAGTCAGTAGTCCTATCATAATTCGTCGGTCCTGTTTACTCATATTGCTGTTAAGCAGTGCAGCTGTGCCTAGGAATGGGTAAAATATAAATGAACTAACCGTTCAAAATATATTTTCAAGTATCCAAATATGGAATAAAACCAATTTAAAAAAAAATAAATAAATAAAAATCAATATTGTAATGGATCATTATTACTAATAAAAACAAAACTTACCTTTTAAGCATCCATCATAGCCATTACACCAATGGATTAATTAAAAAAAGGATATGCATAATGAAATACACTTTTCTTCTTAAACCATGTAATTACCCAAAAAGAAGTATTGTCTTGACTACAGTATGAACTTGATTATATCATAAATTTGGTCACAACAGGTTTTCATTTGGACTTAGTGGATACATCTTGTTAGAAAATGAGATGAATTTCCTGACCTAAAAATAATACATATAATTAGTATGAATTTGTATAAACAAACAGTATCTCTACAGTTACACTAAAACAAAGTAGTATAACTTACATATCTGATAATAATAAACAAACATCATAAGATAAAAGTCAATATAGGGTAGATAGTCATATTGGAAAGTCAACATGTAAAAATAAACAATACACATTAGTAAATGAACAAAATAGAATTAAAGTTACTTACCACAATAATTTACAAAAAAGGGATATCTTAATAAGTTTAATTGAATCTGCAGTTACTTTTTCTTTAGTACATCTTAAATTTTCAATATTTACTCTTCAATTACAAACATTCAAATAAGTAAAGAATGTATTTGACATCTTATCTTGTATAGGATCCATATTCAATTATTGTATCACAATCAAAATTTTCCAATCCATAATGAATGCATTTTCACATAACAATTCACTTTTCACCTAGTTCTTTTTCAAAATTCTCAGTTTAATCTGAAACAATAAAAAGAAAATAAAAATCAAGAAGTGTTAATGGTTTCCACATGTTTAAGAAATCAACATGTAATTTTAGTTAGTAAAATATTTAAATTAATAGTATAAAAAGGAAGTACTTACAAAATCATAGTCTTCGATTTGTACAAACAAATATACCAATAGATTGTGAGTACCTAAAAAAGACACAAGATTAATTATAAACATTAACAAATGACAATTTATGTAACAAAAAGTATGTAGGATAATTGAGGAAGTTGTTTATATAAATTTTAAAATGTTAACCTATGATAACACAGAAAATATCAGCTTATACAGGGTGTTTCATTGGGAAAGGGCCTAACTTTAACTGTTGATGGGGATCACTTTGGTGGTTCCAAAAACCTATATTTAATGTGTCTGCTGTACTTTATAACCGAGATACAGGGTGTTTTATAAATTTATCCTATTTCTTTCGAACCTCATAACTTCCGAGTTACCCTGTATATTATTTTGAGATTTGGTACACGTAATAACCATTACCTAGAGACTCCATCAAAAGCATCTCCAAAAAGATAATGCAGGTCCGGCTTAACGAAAAATTTCAAAACTCGTCTTTCCTAAAAACAACACCCTGTATATAGGTTTTATGAAAATTGCTCTTTATAATAGAAAAGGGTATGAAAAATCAAATCTACTTATTTCTTTATTATTTTTCCGCAGACAATTTTACTACCAAAAATTCACCGTCAAACTTATAATTTATGCACGTTTTGGGGGTTAACAATGGTATCGGAGAGGTTTTTTTTATTTTTTAGCTTGAAATGGAATCCATTCAATGCATCTAGAGAAGCATCCTAGAAATTCAATTGAGTGTGTATGTTTACGAGTACAGACCACTAAAAATGTGATTACAGGGCCGTACTTAGAACATACTCATTCAGTATGTTTCGAATATCTCGAACACCCTGTATAAGGATATGTATCAACAAAAGTAAAATACGAGAAATAAATTTATTTATTTCAAATAACGAAGAGATTTTCATAAATTTAAATAATTAACATGAACAGAAAACAAGAAATTCTAACAACATTGTTCAAACAAAAAAAGTCCAACCTACAAAAATTGCTCAAAATGACATCCATTCTGCTCTATGCACTTTCTTGTCCTTTTTGTAATATTGCGAATGGACCTTCTAATCACATCTGGATTATTTCTGAGTTCTCCGCAGGCATTCTCTATTCTTCGAAGAAGTTCTTCTCTGCTATTGATGTCGGTAGCATATACTTTTGATTTTAGATATCCCCAAATATGGTAATCCACAGGATTAAAGTCAGGTGACCTTGAAGGCCAGTTATTGGGACCGCACCTCTGCCTATCCATGAATTAGGAAAATTTTCATTTAAAAAATTCCTCACTATTACTCTGTAATGCAACGAAGCTAGTTTATACGAGTACTTTTAACGTTTTTTGAAGTATAAATTTATTCCTCGTATTTTACTCTTGCTATTTTAAATGTAGAAGTGCATAGTTTCCAGATACATATCCTTATACAGGGTGTTCGAGAGATTCGAAACATACTGAATGAGTATGTTCTAAGTACGGCCCTGTAATCACATTTTTAGTGGTCTGTACTCGTAAACATACACACTCAATTGAATTTCTAGGATGCTTCTCTAGATGCATTGAATGGATTCCATTTCAAGCTAAAAAATAAAAAAAACCTCTCCGATACCATTGTTAACCCCCAAAACGTGCATAAATTATAAGTTTGACGATGAATTTTTGGTAGTAAAATTGTCTGCCGAAAAATAAAAAAGAAATAAGTAGATTCGATTTTTCATACCCTTTTCTATTATAAAGAGCAATTTTCAGAAAATCTATATACAGGGTGTTGTTTTTAGGAAAGAAGAGTTTTGAAATTTTTTGTTAAGCCGGACCTGCACTATCTTTTTGGAGATGCTTTTGATGGAGTCTCTAGGTAATGGTTATTACGTGTACCAAATCTCAAAATAATATACAGGGTAACTCGGAAGTTATGAGGTTCGAAAGAAATAGGATAAATTTATAAAACACCCTGTATCTCGGTTATAAAGTACAGCAGACACATTAAATATAGGTTTTTGGAACCACCAAAGGGATCCCCATCAACAGTTAAAGTTAGGCCCTTTCCCAATGAAACACCCTGTATAAGGTATAAGTAATACAAATAACAAAATCTTTTAAAAGTTTAAATTGTAGTTGTTAGAGTTAAAATAGTAAGTAATCAGTTAAAATAGTACTAGTTA
The DNA here is from genome assembly GCA_035357415.1 of Ophraella communa. Classification (NCBI taxonomy): domain Eukaryota; kingdom Metazoa; phylum Arthropoda; class Insecta; order Coleoptera; family Chrysomelidae; genus Ophraella; species Ophraella communa. The sequence continues at coordinate 31,079,464 of CM068993.1, forward strand.
AGTGGATTTAGAGTAATTTTAAATATAATAGCTAGTGTTAATTCAAAATTTGAAAGTCTAAAATAAGTTGACAGCTCAAGGAAGTTGTGTATTTTGAATCTAAAATTTCATAGGAAAAAGTACTTAGAAAATTATACAAACAGAATTTAAGCAAAAATAAGGATGAGATATATCTGTACGTTATCAAAGGTATTATCAGAATTGTGAATTTATTACCTGGATTTTCGGAAATGTAGGTTATTTTTTTCTGAAATTCGAACAGTTGAAATCCGATGACGTCATTTTTTTGTTTTGTTTCAAGAAGCTATAAAAGGCCGGAGAATCCATGATTAAGCTCTCTTATGTTCCTGGTCGCAGAGCAATTGATATCGTATGTATTAATTGATTATCAACTAGAAGAAAATTTTTTAATAATTAAAAGCTGTTTATATTAAAGTAATACATGTAATATTAAAAATACATACAGAAAAGTAATCAGCTATTATTAAATTACTTACCAAAGTAATAAACTGCATAAAGCAAGTGCAGATTCCATAGAATTTTAAAGATTAAATTCGAGAGACGTTTCCAAAACGGAACCATAGTAGCCATCTTGTCAATTTGAATACGCTGTTGTCGCTGTTCCATTTGCGGGAGTAAACGAAGCACAAGCCGATCTCAGTTTTGTTACGTTGCGCATGACAAGGACAATATTTGAAAAACTCTGTTATACAAGGTACGTCCGATAATTAAGGATTTGTATTTTTGTTTTTAATTATTTGCAATTGTAAATTAATATTTTGTTTATCATCTCCATTTTTTCATATCCGAATATTTGTTATTTATTTGTACTGAACGTGTGAAAACCAATTAATAATTTTTTTGAAGTACTTGACATTAAATTTATTGTGTATTAGTTATTAAACAATATTTAATTTGAACCCTACCCAAGATAAGAGTCAGACTTTAAATTTCAACTTTAAAATTGAGTAAACTGAGCTAGTTTGAACTTCTGATAAGGCGCCCAAACTTAAAAGTAAAAAGAAAAAGTAAACTGTATATAAAATTAAATAATATTAAATTATAAAGTTCAGTTAAAACATTACAAATAATATCAAAGCATTAAAAATCTATAATTGGAGGTAAACATTAATAAGAACCCAACTAATTAAGTAAAACAAATCATAACGTAACAAAATCAAAATAATTAAAATATATTAAAATAATAGAACTAAGTCGGGATATTGATAAAATAAACCATAACTAATTAAATAATAGAAGTAACTCAATAAAAAAAAAATCATAACAATATATTAATGTCACATAAAACTGTCAATACTTATCTATACATAGTAACATTCTACATAGCAACGAAAAATAAATATTCAATTTTTACATCCTCCTACCAGGAGTCTTGATCTTGATAAAGAAGACTTAATCTTAATAATCATATCTATCAACACTTTTAACTTCACGCCCATATCTGGTTTTTACGAAGTACTTCAGTATATGTACTACAAATAACACATCATCTAACTCCTCTTCATTTCATTGTTTCTATAGATCAGTATTATTTAATGGAATTTTAAATTATTTTGTAAATATTCAGATTCGGCATTTTCAAATGCTTCTATTGTATAGAGTGTACAGGTCTACCAATAATTCCTTTCGATCACTTTACTTTTCCATCTTTGTCACATTTAACTTCTTGAATAATACCCAAAGGCCAATCGATTTTTTTAGATTTTTCATTTTTAATTAAAACAACTTCACCTTAATATTTTTTTAGAAAAAACTAATTGTCCTAAATATTCATTCCGAATCCTTTTCCTAATATACTCAATTATGTTGTTTTCGTTTTAAATGCTTTTTTAGGGATATTGATTCAAAATTATCTAAATCATAAACTTGACTTTCGGTTATATCTTGAATGAACATTGATGGAGTTAATGGTAAAAAATCTTTATTGCTATCGTAAGTATAAGTTAAAGTTCTAGAATTAATTATAGCTTCACAAATAACAGTAGATAACCCTTCATAATTTAAATTAGATTTACCCAACACTTTTCTTAAAATTTGTTTTAAAATCCTTATAAGCCTTTCCCAAAATCTACCCTACCATGCAGCGGTAGGTGGACTTAATCTCCACTTAATCTTTTTAACAGAAGAATATTGACGTATGCCATTACAATATATAGAACTTAAAATGTTCTCACAACCTATAAAATGACTACCGTTGTGTGCATATATTATATAATAGAACGACCACCTCTCCTTGCTATAAACCTTCTTCTCCAAAATTTCAAGATTACATTTCAAAACTTTCTGATCAGGATTCTGTTGCTTCAAAACAGCATCCGCTGTTTGGCAAATATTTTAATTTATGTAAAAATTAATAGAGACATTGTGATATTTTACCATAAATTCATATAATTGACACTGACATTGACCCTGACTCGTAGGTATTTTTAAAACTGCACTAGGGACTTGCAAGACCCAGCCTATTGGTGTCGACAACAAAATCTCGGTTTCAGTCTTGTCTCGGTATCGATCTTGATAAGTATCGGTATCGAAATGTTTTGGTTTAGGTTTTAAAAATCTACCTAACAAATAATGTTTTTAAAAGTACATAAAAAAACCAAAAAACGTAACTTCGGTTACGATTTTCTTTCTTCTGATTATTCGAAGTTAACCCCAAATTATACAGTCCACAAAGCAAGGTATTTACAACTAACAAAACTCCATCCACTACAAATACTATAAATATCAACAAGAGTTTTTAAAAAACCATAGGCGTAGATATATTATTTCTAAATATTCCAAACTTTTGGACATAATATGTGTATCTTCAATAAAAATAATTATCGATAAAAATTTTCTGATTCATCTATTTACGCATAAAGATAGTAAAATATCCCAATTAAACAGTTCTACAGTTATGAAATTTAATAATATCTAAATCAATGTAGTTCATTTTTGATAAAAAAAGATTTTTAAAGAAAAATATTTTTTAAATTGAGAGTCCTTCTTGCCATACACTGAACGTAACATATTTTATTTGAAGAGACGGTACTGATAAAAGTTTATTAAGAAGTATTATACGAAATACATGCAATATAAAAGAAAGCTTTAACTTTTTACTTAAGTAGGATTTTCCGAAAACCTCAGCTACTTAGTCCAAGAAATACAGGCATATGGACATTGTTCCCTTTCAAAATAATAATATTGGATTAGGATGTTTTTCAAAGCCTAAAATTGAATTTTCCGTTGTTTTGATTACAATTATTTGTACATCAGCCACGATTTTTTATTTTTCCTTAGGATTAGTTCTTCTTCAAAAGACTTTTAAAACTTTCGTCGACCAAAAATACTTTTTTGGTCAAAAGTTTGATTAAAAAATCAATATTCATGCAATGTTAAATAAACAAATTTGGAACTGGGTTCTACACTACCACATCTCTCCGTATCAGGAGCTTTTGTTGCTTTGAAACTTTTTTGTATTTCCAAAATTAAGGAAATTAAGTCGGGGTCTTTTTTTTAAATAACTTTCTCAACACCTTTTTTGTCCAAACATTTTTTCACCACTTGCTTAATATCTAGTTTAGTAAGTGGAAATCCCAAATCCGCAACAACATCAAGGGTTCTTGCAATAATGGCTTCTTCCTCCAGAGTCAGGTTGGTGCGATGAAACTGTATACCTATCAATGCATCTATCGGTAAGAGTACTCCCTCGAATTTGATATAATATGTTGTTGTTGTTTTTGCTCATGCGTTCTTGAACCGAGCGCACTGTTTCCATCACCCGTCCTTCAGTAAAATTAAGGTAGGTCCTACTACGCGGGCTTTTTTGGTAGGTCAGAATTTTTTTCTAGTCAATTAGAACCTGCACGGGAAAGTTGCCTTACCGGAAGCAGCAATTAAAAAACAATTTGAAAAAATCAAAAAGCATCAGAGCGTACAAGGTGACAAAGTTACTCCTGGTGACAAATTAATCCCGTTTTACAGTAGGATGTTCACCCTTACCCTGTATGGCAATACAGAAAAGTCGAAACTGCTTCAAAGCTACTTTTATCTTTTACAAACAATAAATGTGACGTTCACAGAAAATGAAATCTATTGACAACTCTCCATTTAACATTATATTAAGTATTAAATAACCAAAACAATAGTGCTAGATTTCTTACACCGGCAACAAATTGCTCAGGAGAATCACCTTAGTTCAATCTAAAAATGGTAAAAATATAATTACGCGGAAGCATGGCTCAAGATAGATTTAACGCACCTGCATTATCGTCTGTTAGAGCACCCCTAGACCAAGAAATTAATTATGACAAGATAAGAACAATAAATAACTGCACAGTTAAACTAAACTTCCACTATTTATTCGAAAAATTCGCTTTAAAATTCAATTACAGCTGTTTCGCTATAACTAGCATCGTCAGATTGACATATTGAAATTACATGTTGTTTGTTTGTAACTAGGTACTTGATGTTGATAAGGAGTTAAGGCTAGACCAAGTAAGGAAGTAATAAGACATAACAATATTAAAGCCTAGATGTTATTAGCCCTAAGGGATTATCTTACGAAACAGCTGTAATTGAATTTTAAAGCGAATTTTTCGAATAAATAGTGGAAGTTTAGTTTAACTGTGCAGTTATTTATTGTTCTTAGTAAGATGAACTTCCAAAAAGTAGAGGTTAACACAATCAATTTCATTATGACAAGATAACTTATTATTTATATATCTAAAGTTTATAACTTATTGATCCGTCATGTTTATTAGTTATATTTAAGAATAATAAATAAATGTATTTCAAAATAAAAATATTGAATCAAAATTAATTTCATCAAAAAAGGCGGCTCTTCGAACGATGTCTAGGGCAGTAGCAAACAAATCCGCCACTGTTTAATAATTAATTTAAATGCATTGTTTGTAAGCAAGTACCATCGGTATAATATAGTTAAGTGTATTTATATTTACATAGCCATTTACAAATTGAGAACGTAAATATAGAAGATATTTAACTGGAATAAGATCTTCTTCTTGCTGAATATAGGCATAGTTGCCTGTTTTCCTTCACATCAGTGCCCCTACTCAGTCATCTGAAAGGTTGTTGCTCCACCTTTTTCTAATTCTTCCAATGTTCCTTCTTCCTGTCGGTAATTTGCCCCTTGCTACCTTCACAACTCGTTCCTCTGTAATTCGACCCATGTGCTCATTCCATTTTATCTTCCTAACCAATACCCAGTCGTTGCTGTTATCTATCCCGCATGTTCGTCTTTTATTCTCACTTCTTTCTCTTTCCATCAATGTTTTTCCCGCTAATCTACGCACAATCTTTCTTTCTGTGGTCTCTAATATTCTTTTTTTTTAGTGGTCTTATGTCTGGTTTTCGTTGCATAGGTCAATATACGTCTTATTGAGGTTTTGTATATCCGGGATTTGGCTTCCCTTCGAATATGCTTGTTCCTCCTAATTGTGTCCTTCAGGAAAGCCGTTACTTTCGATGTTCTAGTAGATTGGTTTCTTACCTCAAAGTCCTAAGCATTTAAATTTCATTTATTGCTGTATTATGTTATTATCAATCACCACCTTACATCTGATCCGTGACTTAGAAGTAACCATTGACTTTGTTTTTGCCGCTGCTACAGTATTAATTTTTTTAATGTTAAATTAAACTTGTAAAGCAGCCTTAGATCTCCTTATTCTCCATTCTATATCCCCCTAGTTTGCGTATTTGTTTTATGATTTCATTCATTACGATGTTGAAAAAAAGCAGAGTCTCCCTCTTGGATGCGATTAATTGCAGGTATCGGATCTGTCAGTTCAATTTTTATTTTCACTTGTATCTTATTTTCCGAATCTTCAATTTTCTCTTAACTGTGTTCTATCGGCCTTCTGCAAATCAATAAAACGATCGATTTTTCTGTTATTTGTCTTATGAAGAAAATGGCGTCTGTCCAGGATCTTCCTGATCTAAACCCTTGCTGTTCGTGTGCTATATATTCATTTATCTTATTTGTTATTATTTTTGGAGTTAACTTCAAGGTGGTGCATAGAAGGGTCAGATCCTTTTTACCAAAGAAACTGGATTGGACTTCTTCTAAGGATAACGATTGTCCAACTTGCGAAACTTACGACAATGGGATCAATGCGAGAATTAGATTTACAATGGAAGAATAAGTGTCCTGAAAAATGGCTAATTATAACTAATACATTTTTTTCAGTCTTAATTGGTTTATAATATAAGTAGATACAGATCTTGCATGGATCGGGTAGTTAACTACTTTACATAAATATTATAAGGATGGTACATATTTTAATAAATAATTAGTAGGTATATTTTTTTTTGTTTTTTATTGTTTACTGATTGAAAAATAAAAATCGTTTACAAGTTATGATTACACATAAATTACAAAAATGATAAAAAATACCGATTAAATTTCACACTTTCGAGGCATCAAATGTGTAAAGTTCACAACCCCGATAAAATACAGCAATTCCCTGCGATTCTTTCCAATTTATGTCCGTACTTTGCCACATAGAACTTCCTCTAAATATTGTGCTATCTGCCTAGATAAATAAGTTAATAGCTATTTGTTTGGGTAAAACGAAAAACCAGAATTTAATTTTATAAATATAGAAAAAGAAATGGGACTATTCCCTCCCCGAATGGTAGTTGTGTGGGAAACGTGACATACTGAAATATTTATCGGCATTCACCTAAGGGTAATTTGCAACACAACTTTCAGGTTTTCGCAACTTCAGAGACGGATTTTCGATGTTTCGCCCCGGAGTAAAATTTCCAACTTAAGTTTTAAATAATTGATTAGAGCGATCAAACAATGCAGTTCCAAATTGAAAGAGGAGGGAATAAAAGAAAAGACAGTGATGGTGACGAAATAAATTTCTAATTACTTTGATTTATATTTAAAGGTTAATCTAAATAACGACTTTATTGAGGAGGAAAAAAGTTTTAACAGGGTTACGTATTTATAATTATAATTTAAATTGAAAGACTTTTTATATCAGGGAATATTAGAGAAATTAACCTATTAGCTATTAAAAATTTATTTCTGAAAGTTGCATATAACATTTATGTTTTAAAACAAAGCTAAATATACTTTTAGACAGCCATGCTGGAACCACTGAGTTCCACCCCGGTTTACTCAAAGCTGATTTGGAGCTGAATAGAATATTTAAATAATAGTGGAGAAAATAACAAAGTAATGCTACTCTGGGTTCCATGGCTTGCAGGAGTGGAGAGCGGACACTCTGACAAACAAGGAAACGGAGTCCGGGTTTTTTGGGCCACTTCTTGACATAGCAAAAAGCACCGCCAAGAACATTATCTCCAGTTGGGTACCATGAGAAACCCTTCTATACTGGAAGACCCACTCGAAAGTGTTCGAGTAGCAAAACAGCACAGCTTCTGGAGTAAAGTAGAAGTCATTTACGCATTCTAACTGGACTGCTGATTGAACACTTTCGTCTGAGCAACCACCTGAAGAAGATTCAACGGACTGTCGCTATTGCAGTGTGAAAGATGAATCGGCAGAGGACATCCTTTGCGACTGCTTTGCTTTGTAAATGAACAGACTCCGCTCATTGGGTTTCATAAAGCTTGAGCCTATGGACTTTAGACAAGTATCGCCACAATTTATTTTGGACTTCGTCAAGAAGTGCAGAGGTGATGGCGAATTCTAATCCTTAGGAGTGGGCCGCAATAGACCTGAGTTTGGTCGCAGTGGAGGGACGGAGAACCGTCCCACTTACATTAAACCTAAATTGGATTCAAATTCATACTGAAATGATCTTTGGTATGTTATTTCATACTACGTAAGTATTTAGTCATTCTATTGACTTGGAAAAACAAACAACGGAAAATCCAGAGAAAGCTTAGTACAGAGAAAACAAAACAAATAATATATAGAAGAAGGAAGTTACTAAAAGGAACAGGATTGGTTATAAAGGAACATCTAACTAGCCATGGGATTAAATGAATGAAAGCTAGAGAAAAATTAGATTTAAAATCAGTTTGGACAGAAAATGGTAAAATCTATATAACAAAAATAATTATCAAAAATAAAGAAGATTTTGACGAAGCTTTTATAACTAGCTAATAATTATATTTGGTTTTGTTCAAATCGTATTTATTTATGTATACAGTGCGGCCATAAAGTTACGCATAAATTCATTTTTGGCTAAATGTACAATAAAATTAGAAATTCCCAAAACAGGTCGATTTTTGATGATATTTTTCCTTATATTCAAATACCCATTAATGTAGACCGCAGAATCTGGTTTCAACAGGATGGCGCACCGCCACATTTCGCAGTAGCTGTGCGCGATTTTTGAAACACAACTTTTCTACAAAGGTGGTTAGGAAGAAGGGGACCAGTGGAATGGCCTGTTAGATCACCTGATCTGAGCCCATTAGACTTATTTTTATGGGATTATTTAAAATCTAAAGTCTACTTAAACAGACCTGGAAATATCCCTCAACTACAAGACTAAATCAGACAAGAAATACAGAGCATGTATAACACCTGCCATGCTACAGAATGTAGCGAAAGTAATGCCCCGTTCAGTCATTGTCTAACAGTCAATGGAGAACAATTTGAACATTTATTGTAAATTTTCGTTTGTTTGTTTGTTTTTGGAAGTGTATCACAATAACAGGTCGGCTGAAAAGTCCCCGGTCTACCATAGTAAAACACAATATTTTGACAAAATTCATTTTTTTTATTCAACATAGTTGCCTTCAAGGGCGATACAGCGATTATAGCGATCTTCCAACTTTTCGATACCATTTTTGTAGTACTCCTTCGGTTTGTCCTCAAAATAGGCTTCAGTTTCGGCAATTACCTCAGTATCAGAGCCAAATTTTTTTCCCGCGAGCATTCTCTTCGGGTCAGAGAAAAGGAAAAAGTCGCTGGGGGCTAGATCTGGAGAATACGGTGGGTGAGGAAGCAATTCGAAGCCCAATTCATGCAATTTTGCCATCGTTTTCATTGATTTGTGACACGGTGCATTGTCTTGATGAAACAACACTTTTTTCTTCTTCATATGGGGCCGTTATTTCGCGATTTCGGTCTTCAATCGCTCCAATAATGCACTGTAATAGTCGCTGTTGATTGTTTTTCCCTTTTCCAAATAGTCGATGAACAATATACCGTGTGTATCCCAAAAAACTGAGGCCATAACTTTGCCAGCTGACTGTTGAGTCTTTCCACGCTTTGGTGGCGGTTCACCGGGCGCAGTCCACTCAGCTGACTGTCGATTGGACTCAGGCGTGTAGTGATGGAGCCAAGTTTCATCCATAGTCACATATCGACGCAAAAAATCGGGTTTATTACGACTTAACAGCTGCAAACACTGCTCAGAATCATCAATTCGTTGCTGTTTTTGGTCGATTGTGAGCACGCGCGGCACCTATTTCGCACAGAGCTTCCGCATACCCAAATATTCGTGAACGATATGTCCAACACGTTCCTTAGATATCTTTAGAGTGTCAGCTATCTCGATCATATTCACTTTACGGTCACTCAAAATTATTTTGTGGATTTTTTTGATATTTTCATCGGTAACCACCTCTTTTGGGCGTCCACTGCGTTCACCGTCTTCGGTGCTCATTTCACCACGCTTGAATTTTACGTACCAGTCCATGATTGTTGATTTTTCTGGCGCAAAGTCCGGAAACTCATTATCAAGTCAAGCTTTTGCTTCAACTGTATTTTTTTCTTTCAAATAACAATATTTAATAAGCACACAAAATTCTTTTTTTTCCATCTTTTTGAAAATAACAAAAGTTGCTTCACTAAAAATGCAATATCTCACAAAATAATAGTCCGACAGCTGTCAAATTTTTACACGAATCTTTTGAAGGTTGATACTATCTAAAAATGAAATGGATTTAATTCTAGTGTCGTCATCTATAGGTCAGACCGGGGACTTTTCAGCCGACCTGTTAATTGTATAACTACATAATTCCATTTAATTTGTTTATTACATTCAGTAACGTATTACTTTCCATAAACAATTTTCATATTTTTTTTTGCATTTTTGTCCACCCTGTACCAATTTGAAGCAACATATTATACATTTTTGGAATCAGCTCAGCAAAGGCAATTTGGAAATTAAAAAGGGGGGTTCCATTTGAAAAAAACGGTGATGACGTCATTACACGAAAGTGGTTCACCCTGTATATTAGATTATGATTTGAAACAATAGTAAATTGAAATCAAAAATGGACCTGTTTCGGGAATTTCCAATTTTATTGTTCATTTAGCCAATAATGAATTTATGTATTATTTTATGGACGCACCGTATATAATTGTATAATAGTTTTTCTTGAGAAAAAATCTAAATAATTTTGATTGGGGTATAAAAAGTATTTTAATTTATATATTTATTTTTTCAATTCGTATCTGAAATGTTCAACTTAAGGCCAGTTCTGTCCTTTCTAGAATTCGTTTCCTCGGGTATTCATGTATAAAATATTTGAAAACTTGGATTATGGATACAATTTCTATTAATTCAGTTAAATTTCCAACTGTTTCAATTATTTGGTTTTGATTAGTTAAGTAATTTAATGCTGACATAATATAATCCTGTTTTATTTATCGATCACAAAAGGATTAGTTGGTCCGAAATTCCAGAAGCTTGGCTTATGTAATGTATGTAGGACTGGATTTAAAATATTACCATTTTTGGTTAAACGGTTAATATTTATTTTTACAATTTATTATAATAATAACTTAATTTGAGTATATGTTGTAAATATTTAAGAGTACAAACCAAACAACAATTAATATCAGTTACTTAAATTTACTTTAATTGCAAATAAAGATGAATTTTCACTCACAACAGTTAAAAAACTGGTGTTCTTTATTCTAATATGTTAAGATATTTATAAGAACATAACTAGATACATTGAAATAAAAATTTGAGTTGCAGAGCATAATAATATAAATGCTTTGAATGCTTTTAAAAGTTTAAGGAAATATTATGTTGGATGAATATGTTTTATCCAAAATAACATTCATTTGTTTTATATACTATTTTTTCTACACGATCACAAAATTTGCCAATTCTGAAATCAAATTTATTACAGAATGCCGGAATTCTCTCTTGAGAGATTGAAAAAATATTCTGCAACACCTCTGCTTTCATGAAATTTGAGTGTATTTTCATTCTCTCTCTTGTAATAGAATAATATTTTCACACGTTAGCAATAATAGCATTAGTCTTGACGCAGCGCAGATGATTGTCATCGTATTGCAAGATTTAAACTGCGAAATTGAAAATACAAAAAAAAATCATAAATACTTCCAGTGATTTGGAATTATAGTGTAAAAAACATTTCATTTCGAGAACTGTAGGTACAAATATAACAAATACTACAAAGTAAAATGTTTCTTGAATTATTGAGTGTTTACCTAATATAATTGTGATTGAGTTATTTGGTATAAATTATCTTTTGTTAGTTTTCATTTAAAACTATTATATTTAAAATCTTTGATCTTGGAGAAAGTTTAGTCTGCTACTCGATCAGAATTCGTGAGGCTCGCTCCAGTTTTCGATGAAAATGTTTTTCAGTAAAATAAAAGATACAACGCCAATTTTAGAGTTATCTAATGTAGTATATTTGTATTTTTTGTTCTGTTTGCGACCAAAAATACATAGGTCAAACAAAAAGATGTGAATTGGCTAAACATTCCATAACTAATGACCATTTTATCGATTATTCTTTTGTTAGTATTTTAGATATACAATTTAACACCAAAAAAAGGCTTTTTTTGGAAATGGCATCTATTTCACAAGAAAATGACATTATTAATAAAAAGTGACCATAAAAACCTGAGTGACATTTATTATTATTTGCTATCTTCAGATAAAGATAAAAATAAAGATCTAAATAATATATATTTGACGTTTTTATTTTTTTGATTTTTAAATGACATTTTAGAAAAACTTTAATCAAAATTCACATTTTTCATGACAGAAGAAATAAAATTATAATCTATTATTTTCTACTCTTTTATTATTAAATTTTATCATGAGCAATTAAGTTGTTTATTAATTTTATGACGTTATTTTGTTTCATAAATAATTTGACTTAAAAAAATCTTTTTTAATTCCAAATTAAAGTTAAAATAGTGTTTTTATGTTATATTTACCTAGTTGTTATAGTGACAGTTTTATTTTATAATATTCTTAGATAATACAGAAACTTCTTTTACTAACTTATTCAACTAATCTTCATTTTTCCATTCATAAATCTTGCACAGATGGCCAGAATTACTTATTGTCATTATTTTTATGGTACTAACCCTTACTATGTGAAAGTTAATTCAACCTTTTAGTTGTTTATTGTTCTGAATATTGTCATTATATTTAATAACGGTTAATCAGAGTTGTCGTTAATAATTATTTTAGTTATTTTTGAAATACTGTTTCAAAACGTAGTATTAAAAAACCAATTGTTCTGCATGCATAAACTTTTTGTTTAAAATCCATAGTGGCTTAATCTCGTTTGGATTTAACTAAACGAAACGAAAGTGACTAACAATTTAAAAATTAAAAATGGGATTTGGTATTCAAAGTCATTGATCCGTTTACAAAAAGCAACAACATTGGTTAAATGAAAAATTCATGAATTGTTTAATTATGCCCGCATAAGAGTTCAAAATTACTTTAATTCCTAATGTAGACATTTTATGAATAAATAGTCAAAGTAAATTAATAATTAGTTATAATAATAATATAAAAATTGATAACGCAATTTAAAATTAAATTTTTCTATATACTATTAAAACTTTAGTATAGTCGTGGATAAAGTATAGTATTCTATACCATTAATTTATTGCCAAAATAAAGCTATAAAACTAGTAAATTGGTCGTAGAATAGGTGTAGTATTTCTTAATAGATTGGAGGACAGAAAGATATTACATCTACGCCCGTTTTATAGTCTCATTATTCATTATATCCGTATTTCTAAAATAATTACACTTCCGTATTAAATTGATTGTACTAACCCTTACTTTTTGGAAGTCCATCTTATTAAGAATAATGAAACGGCTGTCATTATAGTTAAGAAAGCAATTTTTTAAATAAATATTGGAAGTTTTGGTAAAACGAAGAGTTTTTCATTATTCTTAATTACACTTCCGTAACTAAAAAGAGTATAAAAAATAAAATCCACTCTCGAAATGGACAATAATTAAAGCCAATCTATTAAACAAATAAATTAATCATTCTTTAATTTTTTTTGCAAAAATCATGGCTACTCTAGTAAGTGCAGTTAACAAAGACTGACTATTAAAACCGGCAATTTCCCATTGTAGATTGTAGATTGCAGAAGGGGTCGATTGGCCCAGTTGACCTTACTACACTGCGACCTATAAGATCTTTTGTGTATACCCTACATCTATATTTTAGTCCAAAAGGTCTAGGCTTCTAAGAAAGTCCATTATCCGTTTTGGAGCTAGGTTTGTAATCTGATCAGGATCAAGGAATACCTGTTCCAGATATTTATGGCGTTGCCGAACAATTACTCTGCAATTGCAGATAATATGTTCTGACGTCTCATCTGCCTCATCGCAGAATCTGCATGTCCCACTGTCCAATATGCCCATTTTGCAGAGATGGTATCTGAGTGAGCAGTGTCCAGTGAGAATTCCTGTGATTACTCTGAGATCAGATTTCTGAAGCTCTAAGAGTAATTTCGCGTAGCGGGCAGAGGGTCGTAATAACCTTTTTGCCTGTCTTTGGCCTGGAACATTTTTCCAGTAGGCTGCACTGAGTTCCTTTTCATATTTTCGAACTTCTTCCATTATGCGGCTTTTTGATATGCCACAAAATGGTTCAGGTCCGATAAAAGGAGCACAAGCTCCTTCCTTTGCGAGACTATCGGCAATCTTCCGACAATTCCTTTATGCCCTGGCACCCATAGCAACTTTAATTTGTTGCGACTAGCCAGTTGTTTAAGAGATTGTTTACAATTCCAGGCTATTTTTGACTCATAGGTTGTGGACTTCAGAGCCTTCAAAGCAGCCTGACTATCAGATGCAATAAATATTCTTGCTGTGTTGAGGCCTTTTCTTAGGCACTCTTGGGCACAGAATTCTATTGCTAATATTTCTGCTTGAAATATTGTTGGAGCATTTCCAAGGGCTGCGGATATCCTAATATTAGGACCTGTGATCCCTATTCCTACTCCTTCGTTTGTTTTTGACCCATCAGTATAATAAGTGAGGGCACCTTTTGTGATTTGAGCGATTTCGTTTTCTGTCAACTCGCGGTCGTTAATAATAACATCTAACGCGAGTTCAAAATCTTGTTTTGCAGGCATTACGTCTGTAGGCATCTTCATGATTTGGGTTGTTACAGCCCTTAATACCTCAAGATGTCCTGTTAAGTCACCGGGTTTCAAAGATTTGGTCTGTGTCAGCCTATAGGCATTTTCCAGAGCGATCCTCTGTACATGTAAATGTAGTGGAGGAAGGTCTAGCATTGCCTCTAAGGCTGCGGTAGGACACGATCTCATAGCACCCGTGATCCCAATACAGGCAAGTCGTTGCACTTTCTGCAACTCGTTTATTGCCTTTTGCTGCTTTGTTTTGGTCCACCAAACCATCGCAGCATAAGTGATAATGGGTCTGACAACCGTTAAATATGACCAGTAGATCATTTTTGGCTTCAGACCCCAGGTTTTCCCAAAAAGCCTACGGCACATCCAGAAAGCCCTTATTGCTTTTGTGGTAATATGAGTGAGGTGTGCATTCCACGTAAGTTTCCTATCGAGGACTCCTAGGTACTTAACCTCTTCTGAGAAAGAAAGGGTTACTCCATTCATGATCGGAGGCTGTAATGTTAGTTTCCTCCTGTTAGTGAACGGAATAAGTGTCGTTTTGTTGGGATTGACTGATAGCCCTTCCCTCGAACACCAAGTAGTTATAATGTTTAAGGCCTGCTGCATGCGTTCGGCAATAATACCGTCATGTTTGCCTCTAGCCACTATAACTAGGTCGTCAGCATAGCCCAGAGCACGAAATCCTGCTCTTTTGAGCTTTGTTAGGAGGTCGTCAACCACAAGCGACCACAGTAGAGGTGATAAAACTCCTCCTTGAGGACAACCTTTTACTGCTTTTATAGTAGTTGATTTGCCTCCTAGGTAGGTAATAATTTTCCTAGTATTTAGCATGGATTGAATCCATTTAGTTATGGAAGGTTCGATACCTTTTGCTGTTGCGGCGGCGCTGATTGATTCATATGAAGTGTTGTCAAACGCACCCTCTATGTCTATGAATGCACATAGCGCCACTTCCTTTGATCCTATTGCCTTTTCTATGAGACAGTGCAAGGCATCCACGGTGGATTTGCCTAATTGGTAGGCAAATTGTTCTTTGTGAAGCGGTATGTTTGTTAAATATTCGCTTCTTATATATGTATCAAGTATTTTTTCCATACTTTTAAGTAGAAAGGCAATTTCCCATACTGGGTATTTTACTTAGAATTCTTTATGAACTTTTTGGAGCTATTTTAGTGCTAACAAAATTTACACCAACCTCATAAAGGCGGACTTAACAATGATTTATTTCTAATTGGTCGGCTCTTTTATAACCATGTATTTAAGGGCTGTATAAAAATATAATTCATCTTTTCGTGTAAAATACTACCTAAATGTTGGCGATTTCATTTGAAAAGAAAAATTTTATAAATAGTATAATTTTTTTTAAACATTTTGGAAAGGGTTTACTTTTAACAATCTAAAAGCTAATTAGGAAAAAGAAAATAAGCCTTACACCAGTCTGAGTAAAAATGCATGTAAAAATATTGAAAAAATTAAAACTTAAATATTAAAATTGATTGTGTTAACCTCTACTTTTTGGAAGTTCATCTTACTAAGAACAATAAATAACTGACGATGCTAGTTATAGCGAAACAGCTGTAATTGAATTTTAAAGCGAATATTTCGAATAAATAGTGGAAGTTTAGTTTAACTGTGCAGTTATTTATTGTTCTTACTTAAATATTAGTCTAATAAATATAACACCTTGACTTCCAATTTTAATCGAAGGTATTTATATTTATGATAAATTTATGATAATAAATAAACCTATTCTCAAATAAAGCTTAATTGTCTGTCAATAAAAGCATTATTATGCGTTTCTCACTACAAACAATATGTATAGTAATGAGGTGTATTCCTTTTTCTGATGATGTTTTTAAGGCTAGTAGATACACCTAAAAAACAAGTTTGAGAAAAAAAGAAACTTGAATAAAAAAGAAGTTGCGCCTATTTGTATTCTTCATTTAATCAATTTTACTCTACGACACTGGTCAGTCATTTTCACTCAAAATACCTATAGGTGGAGATAGAACCAAACAGAACACAGAATATGCTGGATTGTTTCTTCTTGCTGTGTTGTGTTGCTTACTTTTATCAAATTAATATGCTTTTTAAAACTCCAGAGTCCGGATCCATTTCCATTCTTACTGAATAGTAATTTTGAGCCTTCTTAAATCAATTAACTGGCGAAACCGATTCTTCTTAGGTGTACTGTAAGTAAAAAGTTACTTTTACTTTATGTAACCATATTATGACGTTGGGCGTCAATTTGTGATATGATTTACATATTGAGAGTGAATTTATAAAAATATTTAGTTAACTTTTAAAAAAAATAACATTATACCAAAAGAAAAAAATGTAATTTACAATAAAACAACCATTAATCTTAATTTCGTCTTTAATTAGTTGTAAAAGATATTTCAATAATTAACAAAATTTATAAATGTTTATCGCAGCAAAAATTATGATAGTTAAATACCTCGGCTAGGGGTGAGTAAGTTCATTAGCTCTGACTATTGTACAATATTTGTTTCTTTAAGAATTTATACGGGCGCCACTGAAATCTTTTTATTTTTTATGATACTAATGAAGAAAGTTGTTTTAAGCTGAGTTATTTAAATAAGTATCATTAGATGACAGAAAGATGTCAGAAAAAACTGTCTATGAAAAAAAAATGATATGAAAATGTACAAACAGATAAAAGATAAATAGATTTCCTTGGTGCTAAAATGAATGAAGTTGAGAATACGTTACAAAAAAATAATCCGCAAACAGTTCTTTACAACTACTTATTCTAATACAGTTGACGATACGAAAATGATTTTGATATTACGTTTAAGAAATAAAGAAAAACGAGACAGCTGTATAATATTATAAATGCATTTATTTACGTTGGTCGACTTATCTTTTTTTACATCTGCGATCCATTGGTTGATCCAGGAGAGGGCTGGTCCAGTGAAGGGTTGGTCTGATGAACAGTCCACCAATGTAGAACCAATCAGCGGTAATTCGGTAGTAACCCAGTAATGTCTTTGAAATTGGGATTGTCTTTGAAATTGAAATTTGTAATGTCTTTGGTATTTTATATTCCAATGCTGTGTATAACACCAATGACAATAAGAGAATGAATCGTGGTTGAAGGTATTGGACTATGCCACGTTAAAGATCGTGTATAAAGTTGGAATTACTGACAGGATTCGTTTATAATAATTAACATGTTAAGAACTCTATACAATAGATGGTGTTAGTGTTAGCCATATCATTAATTTAAAAATAATACGTTTTTAGTTAAAATATCATGTTACAATAAGTTGCTAAAATTTTTCGATCACTCTAGACATTACCAAGCTAATAAACCTCAATTATGTTTAGTTCTAAACAAATCACCTATAAATATCATTGTATGTATTGATTGATTTTTTACAAGTAAGGAACTCATCATTATCTTTTTCTCCATGATTTATTATAGTTTCATTTTATTAAGTGCCCCACGTTGGGCGCCAAAAAAGCTTGCTTTAGCTGGCTAATGAGTCCGTAGTAAAAATAATCTACTACTTTTAATATAAATTTAGTATAAAAATGTATTAAATACAGCACTGTATATTTGGGTTGAGAAATTTTCCATACTGTACATTATTAATCAGTTATTTTCCTCTTACGTCATTTATCTTTTCACTGTAAGCTGATCGAAGCGTAAGGATTCCAACTCCATTCTATAAAAGATATATCAAACTTTACGAATTTGATGCGACAAAGAAAAATTGAATCTTGCTTTTAAAATTTGGTGATGCAGTATTGAAATAGTTTATGTTCAGTTTTCCTTATCCGTATGTGTCGTACAAGAGAGAAGTTGTGTATTTCGCTAATATTTTAAAATTATCGAACCTTGTAAACAAATTAAATGTTTCTTTTTGGTGGAGCGCCGAAGGAATTATATCTCGGAATACAAGGACAGTTGTATTTAATATCTTTTTATAAACTTTGGAAATTTGTTTTAATGGACGCATCCCAACTCGTGCCCGTTATTACCTGGCCCCGAAAATCACTGACCAACTCGTGCCGTTCAAAAACCAGGTAGAAAATTAATACACCAACTCGTGCCCGGGTGCATGGGAACTGCGGTTTTTAATTCTTATTTATTATAATTAAATATTCAAGACCTACATATACAGTTGTCATTTATTTGAAATAAAACTACTATAAAACGTATTAATTAAATATATAACAAATAAAAAACTTGGAACTACCTACATATTAATACTATTATACCAAGATACTGTTTTAACGAAAGTAAATGTTGATATCTTTTTATTTTTAAAATTATCTATAGTCTTTTTTGGAAAATCATGTTTTTTCCTTGTTGCATTTCTCACAGTAATAGAGTTTAGACAAGATGGGATGGTAATTTGAACAGGTAAATTTTTCAATCGGGCACGAGTTAGGTATACAGATTATTGAGACCTTTCTATTCTATTCTTCTGGGGTGCGTTTCATGCATGTACTGGAGCTCTAGGCTCATTGTACCCCCCTGAAGTAATCATAACAGGTTCGTTTCCTCATCACTGTAAGGCAGCCACGGCTGTATTACAGAGATGTCTACTCAAACAAGACATAGATCTTGCTCTTGTGCAGGAACCCTATGTCGTTGGGAGAGCGGTCAAAGGGTTACCATGCGCGGGAGGCTACGACTTGATCTATTCGACGAATGGCCACCCTCGGGTATGCATAGTAGCCAAAAGAAATCTTGATGTTTTTCAACAATGGGACCTGTGCACAGGAGACCTAGTGGAAATTACAGTCAAGATTAAAAGAAATAACATGTCGAGGCAGATTGTTATTGGCTCGGCATACCTACCTTACGACCAATCAGGTCCCCCTCCTTCCAAAGAGGTGAGAGAACTGGTTACACATTGTAGGGACAAAGGGATCGAACTCCTTCTGGGGTGCGACGCCAATGCTCACCATATCATATGGGGGAGCAAGACATTAACTCAAGAGGGGAGTCACTTCTGGAATACATTGCTTGCAATAATCTAGAGGTGGCTAACGTTGGGAATGACCCCACTTTTGTGATCGAATCGCGGGAGGAGGTCATTGATATCACAGTAGGTACAAGAGAGGTGTGCAGGTGGGTGGACGGATGGCATGTCTCTAGGGAGATGTCTATGTCCGACCATAGGCATGTCCTCTACAACCTAACCTGTGAAACGGGGAAGGAGGAGATCACATATCGCAACCCTAGAACCTGTGATTGGGACTCCTTCAGGGAGCACCTTGAGCAGGGTCTAAGCGAATGCCTCCCAGACCCAAAGAATGTGGCTGAAATAGACTTCCTCTCAGAACAACTGACTGGAGGTCTTATGGAGGCCTATAACAGAAACTGTCCAGAGAAAAGGAAGAGGGCTAATAGGGACACTGTATGGTGGACCAAAGACCTCTCGAGTCTCAGGACAGAAGTGAGAAGACTCTTCAACCTGGCCAAAAGAACAAATGGCTGGGAAGCCTATAAGGCTAAAAGGAGAGAATATGGCTATGCGATTCGCAAAGCCAAAGAAAACTCTTGGAGAAAATTCTGTGAGGACATTGACAGTCTTCCAGAATGCTCCAAGCTGAGAAAAACTCTCCAGGGGGACACCATGGGTAGGGTAGGATCTCTGAAGAATGAAAAAGGGGAATACATAACGACCGGTGAGGAGACTTTAGATCTTCTTCTAAAATCACACTTCCCGGGATGTGAACCTGTCACGGAGCAGGGGCACATCTGTTCAGGGGCACTCCGTAGGAAGGCATCCAAGGACAGCTGGGCCCTTGCCAACAAAATCGTGAACAGAACCATACAAAGCTGCGGGACCAGACGGTATCTTCCCAGCACTGTTGCAACAGGGCAGGGAAATCATCGAGGGACCAATGTGCCGACTACTCAGGGCTAGCTTGGCACTGAGCTATATCCCTATGAACTGGAGGTCTGGAAGAGTAGTCTTCATACCGAAGCCTGGTAAGGCCACGTATGCTGAGACGGGCTCCTTCAGACCTGACCTCCTTTTTTCTTATATAATTAATTATTTTATTCTTGTAAACAGTAAAAACGTTCTGTTGTCTGCATCTTTTCACAATGATAAAAAAGACGAAAGGCGTTAAAAAAATTGTTAATAATATCAAACCTTCTTTGTTTCATTTTAGAGAGAAATGCTACAGAAACAACTGCTTCTTTATAAAAAATTTTAATTTAAAAACCGTTGTCTAATGTAATTTGGCATATTTTAGCACCTGTACAAATTGATTTATAAAGCTATGTGGAACGGAAATATCGGCGTTTTAGTAATGTGAATTTTTTATTTTATAATACTTCAAAAATCGTACTCCTTCAATTTTACACTACCTTAAATTTTATCTTCTTAAAATCTCTCCTTGTGCTATTTGTAAGTATAATGTCTATGTTATACACCACTTGATTTTGAGAGTTTCCTTTTGTCTGTTTTCGAGTTTAGCAACCTCTTAGGGTTAATACATTTCAATTCAACAAATTGTTCTCTCTTTATCTTTTGGGAAATTTCTGGACCAGAAATGATAAAGTTGGGATAAAAATGATATTGTCGCAATATAAAATATGTTGTAATATATTATCGAAATGAATACTTTACCCACAAAGTCTATTTTCATTCTGATATTTAGCCGTTTAGCTATATGTATTAAATGCGAAGTGGAATCTTTTATGCAACATTACAATTTACCACTTTTGCTGTGTAATGGTCCATTAAATCGAAATTCAAAACGATATTTTATGTTTCCTCGTCGTTCATATTCGCTCTTAAAGTGAAAATCGATCAGTTCATTTTACCAATTGTTGCTGCTAAATTAGAATTGGAAATATCAAGGATTTGAGCATCTCCAATATTTTGTAACTTGTAATATTTAACGAAATAATGGGCAATAATTTAGCAAGTTTGTTTCTTGTGTAAATTGAAGTAGTATTAAGGTTAAAATTTTTGTAACACAAGATACACAATGCTTTAACACTTCAACGCAGAATAAACAACTTTATTTTTTGTTCAATTTCACGTTGTTTAAAATAACCATTGTGTCAAACGTAAACGATTATTACTTATTTAAAATTAAAAGTGTTTGAAACTAAAAATTTAAATTTTTAGTCCAGTCTAATCAGTATTGTTCAATTCCCATTTAGTTGTAATAATAATAGTAAACGAAAAATTTTTAAAAATTTGTGGAGAAAGCTGTTTAAAAAAAAGTAAATCACATATAAAAAAATAACAAAACTATTAAAACAGTTATATAAAAGTATCTTTAAGTAATAAAATATACAAACAAATAAAACTTCGAAAGGTCAGTTAAAAAAATAAATATAAAAATATGTATACATTATACAATGAGCAAAATAAATAATATATAAAAAATAAGATTTTAATTTAGTCAAAATAACAACAAACAACAAAATAAATAAATATCATAAATTAACTTTCCAGTGTGTGAGATGGTCCTAAATATTTTATGTAAAAAAGTCGTCAACTACATAAAAATAAAGCTCTTTACCAAGTATAATTTTATTGTTGAAATGGACTTTATTTCAAAGGGTAGATTGTTGTGCATTTTCTTAGCGCTATAAAAAATAGAGCTTTTGATTAGTTCCGTGCGTGGTTTTGGTAAATAAAGGTCATACTCTGCACTTCTAACCCACATAACACTAATGGTACATTCACATTCTAAGAATATGCCCATGAATTACGTTTTCGAACATTCTCAAAGGTATATGCTAAACAACTCCATTTCACGTTCCTTTTCTTGTAAATTTGTATGTTCTTTATGGTACATTCTTAACATGTTCGTATCATGTAATTTTTAAATACCCAACAATCATTCCACTGAAAGTGATATGATGATATGATAATATGTTGTACAAAAGATGAAAGGAATATTCTTTTGGGGACGTGAATATAATGTGCGATATTCATTCCTTTTGTTTGGATGAGCAAGTTACAAGATTACTTTTGATATTTGAAGGATATAACTTGGTTATCGAAACTCGCGATAGACAGTAAAAAAGTTTGTGCAGTAGTAGTCTAAACTGTGTACAGTAAAAATATATGGTAATACTGAGAACATGCTATGTACGTACTGCCAGAACATTTTTATCACTTGAATATAATATCCTTATCATGCACTGAGTAGTATCAAGACATATTCTAAGAACGTTCTTGTTTGGACTAAAATAGAATATTACCATCTAATGCTGAGAATTTGATCTTTACATACTTCAGAACATTCGTTGCATATACATATCAAGTAATTTGGTAGGGCCTTTTGAGGTGACTCTCACATTCTGATCATGTACTGAAGGGTATTTACGCATGTTAATAGAACATCCTTGTTCCAAAAAGAATGTTTTTATTATGTGCAAAGAATGTAAAATTGTTGTCTGGGAAGAAGGTAGTTATGAGATGGTCTGTCTGAGACTTCAGGTAAATTTTTCCGAATTAAGGAAATGGATTCAAAGATGAGTAGGAATGGAAGTGTTAATATTTTATGTTTTTTAAATGGATAATGAAGAAATTTTTTTATGTAAGAGAGACAACGCATATTTTTTGAGGATGTACGCAAGCCCTTAGTAGTCCAGAGCTTATGCAGTTTCTTTTTGATATGCCTAAGAGGAAATGATTTGACAGCTAAATAAGACAATGTTTTAATAAAAGATGTATATAACAGTTTAGTTAAATACAGATAATGGGTAAGTATAAAAAATATCAAATAAAACTACAAAAATAAATGAATGATATAGTCTAAGATCTGACTGCAAAATTAGTACGTTCATCAAATTTGAATTTTTTCGAATATTTATGAACGGGGGAATTATAATTATAACGGGGTGCCGATCAAAAAGTGCAAATATCTTCAATTAAAATGCTTATTGAGTTAAAAAAATCTTTATTTATTAGTCAAATACAGTATCATCCATTTCACAGCCGTGTTTATAGTATATTTGAAAAGTGCCGTTCCACACTTCCACAACTTCATGCGTTAGCCAGGTGTGAACAGGTTTGATTTTGATACATTTATTCGTTCATAATCTATATTTACGAATTACATATCAAATTGAAGTTAATTTTTTTCTATTAATTATCATGCCTAATGAAATCTGGCCGCAAATAAGAGTTGACAGCTGTTATAAATGAAAGCAACACCACTCATTAAACGAGGATAGCGAGTGCCCGCTGTGTGACTTTTTGAAGCCCACAGTTCTCAACACAGTTGTAGAAACGATTTAACACTGTAAAGTTTACAGATACTCCAAAATTATAATTAAGAAATAAAATTATAATTAAGAAATTTTGGTTTAGTTGTTTTAAAAATGACATGACATAAACATTTATTAAAGAATGTTTTCTATTAAAAAATAGAACTTCGATTACTTATAGTACAGAAAATTAACAGGTCGGCTGAAAAGTCCCCGGTCTGACCTATAGATGACGACACTAGAATTAAATC
Source organism: Ophraella communa (assembly GCA_035357415.1). Classification (NCBI taxonomy): domain Eukaryota; kingdom Metazoa; phylum Arthropoda; class Insecta; order Coleoptera; family Chrysomelidae; genus Ophraella; species Ophraella communa. The sequence goes on from CM068993.1 coordinate 31,103,300, forward strand.
CATTTCATTTTTAGATAGTATCAACCTTCAAAAGATTCGTGTAAAAATTTGACAGCTGTAGGACTATTAGTTTGTGAGATATTGCATTTTTAGTGAAGCAACTCTTGTTATTTTCAAAAAGATGGAAAAAAAAAGAATTTCGTGTGCTTATTAAATATTGTTATTTGAAAGGAAAAAATACAGTTGAAGCAAAAGCTTGGCTTGATAATGAGTTTCCGGACCCTGCGCCAGGAAAATCAACAATCATTGACTGGTACGCAAAATTCAAGCGTGGTGAAATGAGCACCGAAGACGGTGGACGCAGTGGAGGCCCAAAACAGGTGGTTACCGACGAAAATATCAAAAAAATCCACAAAATGATTTTGAGTGACCGTAAAGTGAATATGATCGAGATAGCTGACACTCTAAAGATATCTAAGGAACGTGTTGGACATATCGTTCACGAATATTTGGGTATGCGGAAGCTCTGTGCGAAATGGGTGCCGCGCGTGCTCACAATCGACCAAAAACAGCAACGAATTGATGATTCTGAGCAGTGTTTGCAGCTGTTAAGTCGTAATAAACCCGATTTTTTGCGTCGATATGTGACTATGGATGAAATTTGGCTCCATCACTACACGCCTGAGTCCAATCGACAGTCAGCTGAGTGGACTGCGGCCGGTGAACAACCACCAAAGCGTGGAAAGACTCAACAGTCAGCTGGCAAAGTTATGGCCTCAGTTTTTTGGGATACACACGGTATATTGTTCATCGACTATTTGGAAAAGGGAAAAACAATTAACAGCGACTATTACTGTGCATTATTGGAGCGACTGAACACCGAAATCGCGAAAAAACGGCCCCATATGAAGAAGAAAAAAGTGTTGTTTCATCAAGACAATGCACCGTGTCACAAATCAATGAAAACGATGGCAAAATTGCATGAATTGGGCTTCGAATTGCTTCCTCACCCACCGTAATCTCCAAATGTAGCCCCCAGCGACTTTTTCCTTTTCTCTGACCTGAAGAGAATGGTCGCGGGAAAAAAATTTGGCTCTGATACTGAGGTCATCGCCGAAACTGCAGCCTATTTTGAGGACAAACCGAAGGAGTACTACAAAAATAGTATCGAAAAGTTGGAAGGTCGCTATAATCGCTGTATCGCCCTTGAAGGCAACTATGTTGAATAAAAAAAATGAATTTTGTAAAAATATTGTGTTTTACTATGGTAGACCGGGGACTTTTCAGCCGACCTGTTACATTACGAAGATCATGTCTTCAAGAAAATATTTGACTTTATTTCTGTACAATTATTAGTTTACACAACTAAAATTCGTTTCCACAAAACATCTAAAAAGCTAAAAAGTAAATTAATAAAAGAAAAGAAGGATAGAAACAATGCTTGAGAGTAGACAGTTGGATGTGAAAGTACCAGGAGGTAGAAAAAATAAATCAGAAGAGGAAAGGACAATATGAAAGGATTTGAACATAGTGAATATAGAAAAGAATACTACGAATTACAAAAAAGTACGGTAGTTTTGATTATATAGAAATTAGTTAAGCAAATAGATAGGAATTAGTTGGGTACTATTGATAGAATTTTATTCCGATATTTATTCTAAATTTCATATTATAAAAATTTTATTTTTGAATCCTACCCTAACAAAATTTGGCAAATATAAAAATTAAAAATTAAAATTTAATTCTGCTTTAAGTAAATCATCTCAATAAAGTTTTTTCTTCATTTATTTATTAATTTATTTTATTTTCCAATAAAACCACTTATTCATTTCAACTATCTTAATTCATGAAAGGTCCTTTGTAAACAATCTGATATAATCTAAGAAAATGTGATATATCCGGTTTACGTATCACAATATTGTTAAATGTTATTTTAAATTAAAGCTAAATTTTGTAGTTGTCTTTATGAGGAAGACATAAATGCCAGTTGTATATTTAATGTCTTTGTGCCAACTATTTATGACTGGAACATATTGTGCTACTCTGTGCATGCAATATTGTAAACGAGATAATATCAAATAGTGTAATTGTCTTTGAAGTGCCGACCGAAGGAAGCATGTACAAAATTGATCATTATAGTAAAATGCAGTTTATATGGAAAATTTACTTGATGTAATTACTCTAAACACTTCCTGTTACTTTTAAGTTATTCCGCTGTTCAAAGTTACCGTTAAGTGATTATAATAAAGGCATTTTCTAGGATGTTAGAATTTTGAAAAACTAGTGATATTTTTTTCTATATTCACTGTATTGAAATTCCTTTTATATTGACCTTTCCTCTTCTGATTTATTTCTTCTACCTCCTGGTACTTTCACATCCAACTATCTACTCTTAAGCACTTTTTTATCTTCCTTTTCTTTTATAAATTTGCTTTTTAGCTTTACTCCAATAATGCTTTTAATGTGTTTTTGTTAATATGACAAAAATATTTGCAATATTCATAGATTTTAAACGGGCTTATGACTCCGTTAATCATGCCTTGCTACGATCCAAGCTGTTTAGTGTTGGCATTTCATACAAAATTATAAGAGTACTTATTAAAATATATAAAAGCGCTCAATTTCGGGTAAGAGGTGCCAACGGGCTTACTCAATATTTTGATATAACAGAAGGCGTGTTACAGGGAGAACCTCTCAGTCCTCTTTTGTTTTCCCAAATAACACAAGAACATACATTGGATGTCCAGTGGATATCCACATTGGACATAAGGGATATCCATGAGACATCCGTTCATGTCCAGAAGGATATCCTATGGACATCCATCGGATATCGAGTTGCCACAAAATTTCGACATCCCATGGATGTCTGTTTCGTACAAAGAATGGATATATCTTGGACAAATGTGGACATTCACTGGACACGATAAGTAACCATGGACTATTCACGTACCTGAACTGGATGTTTTGGACATGAACTGGAAAGGTTATGGACATACCATGTACTTGTTATGGACGTGAACTGGATACACTTAGGACATGAACTGGATATATTTTGTACATGAGCTGAATGTTATGGACATTTCATGTACTTGTTATGGACGTGAATTGGATGTTTAGGATATGAACTGGATACGTTTTGGACATTAACTGGAAAGGTTATGGACGTAAACTGGATGTTTAGGATATGTTTCAGAAATGAACCGGATAGTTTATAGACTTTAGTTTTTCGTAAATTCTAGCACTCCGCCTAAATCAGTTGTTTGGAAAGGTAACCACGGTTCATAAATTTAAAAATAATAATAATGAATTGTTTAAAAGTAGTAGTTTATTGATAAAATTAGACCTCTTCAGAATAAAAATAATGCAACAATAATTCTTGGTAACTGAAAATAAAAGCTATTCTTATAAAACATAATACAATAACAATTATCACAAGTCAGACTACTTAAATATTATTATTGTCAATTGGCACATTCACATTTTTACTTCTCTCTTTAGCTCTCCTTAGCCACTTTTTAACAGCTTCCTCGGTAGCTTTTTGATTATCGGATAGTTTGGATTGTTGAGATACACCTAAAACAATACATTTTCACAGAAAGAGGACAGAAGTTTCCATATGCGACGATGAACAGACAGACACTTGTGATTTATGTATGTATTGTATATAGATTATTGATTTACAAATCCCTGGAAAGTACAAAAATATTTTTAGATAAACCCTTACCCAAAAGCATTTTTGCCAATTCCAGATTTGTACCTAAACATCCTTTTCTTTTTAGCTCCGTGCCAACTGAATTCTGAGGAGAAGGGATTTTTATCCATATTTCTCGTGTGCTTAAACTAATATAAAAATCTTCACCTTTTGTGCCCAGAAAATCGCAATCAGGTTATTCAACACGGTATAAATTAAGAGTGAGCTTACCTCGGAGCTTACTAATTATATAGTATTAAATACATACTTACTTGTAAAACACTTTGAAAATATCAGTATTAGCTGGTATTACACACTAGTTACAAAATCAAAAAATAAACCACTACACTCTAGGAACTATTAACACAAATGGCACCACGTCAGACGTCAGCCATCAGTCACATCAGTGACGGCAACATTATGGAAAATTAGGTTGGGCACATTGCTGCCAACATGCGAATACAGTATTCTCAGAATTTTTGGACTGTTCATAAAATATCACTGACCACTGGTCTAAACGTTTGCTGCTTTCAATTAGTTGTTTCCTTATCACATAAAATTAAAAATATAATATTCATTAGGAGTGCAAAAAATTATTCGAGTAGCAAATTGCGGACGTAGCGGACGTAGTACATTTATGAATCGTGATCACAGATCATTCTATATTCCGTGTCGTGGTATATTTCGATTCGGCCAAAGGATGAACAATGGATGTCCAGTGGACGTCCATCATTCAAATAAATCTTCACATCCAGTGGTGAACGAGAACTGAAGGTCCAGTGAATGTCCCTAAACGGATATCCATTGAACTAGTGGTAAATGGACATCCATTGGAAGTCCATTCTGTGTCCATGTCCCAATCGTGTACATTATATGGATATCCATAGGATATCCTGTGTTTACTGGGTTCCCTGTTTATTGCTGATCTGGAATCTTATTTTTATGAAAGGGGTGCGCGTTTGCACTACCAATACTTTTTAATGTCGCGTGTTTCGGTAACAAAGTTATCTTTATCAGATAGACCGAAGGTAAAAATTCTTAAATTAATCAAACTACAAAGTATACAAAATTAATTAGACTTTTATTAATTTTTTAGACATTACTCCATAAACCAACATATTCTAACTTACCTAATCATTTTTAGAGCACTACAGTTATATTTGTGTACTAAAAGATTTATACAAATACCAGTAATATGAATCATTTTAGTAATTCAACCTAATTGACCCTTGTATTAACCCAATTATTTAGTTTAGGTAACGTACTTTTATTTTAAATAACAAAAATTGTTTTTAAACGATGAATCATTAAATTAAATCCAAAATAAGTTTTTAAACAGGATGTGTATAAGAGACTAATTTTTAATGAAAAACTACGATATTTTCAGATAATTCTATTCAGTAATCTTAATGGTTGATTATAATTTTTATTATCACTAATGGAGATTAAATTGTCTGCTGCATTCTTTAATTTTAAACCTCTTTAACCTCTTGCAAATTATATCCTTTTTATTTATTTGAACTCTTTTAGTTAGCAATTATTTTTTTACGTCACAGAACTTGTTATTTTATTTATTTAAATTACATACTTTATGGCGGTTTTCATATGAATTGATATTCCTCTTTATTTGTTCGATGTTCTTTACACATAATTAAATAATAGTTAATCTGGTGTAAAAAAATACAAAATGATCAATAAAAATAGTTATTTATAGTACGAACAAGTTGCATATAATGTGTGGGTAGTATGTGGCGGATGAATAGTATTGGTGCAGCAAAATAATATGAGAATTAATGAAAATTCCGATTATGTGCTTGTCGAGCTATTATATGCCATAATAATAAACTTTTAATTTAAATTTTGGGTATTCCTTAACTGTAAAATTTTCTTTCTGTTAACCCTTAAGGTGAATTCATACATACAAAAGTTAAAATTAAGTTTAATTTAAAACTAAATCTAAGAACATAAGAATATATTGTTAGATGTCTACTTTCAAAGATACTAATAATTTTATTAAAATCATATTGAATGTCATTTCTCAAACCCAACCAGTTATTGCCCCTTTAGAAAAACTTAAAATAATTCCTTGCGTTCTCTGGAAAAATAAATCATTGAGATATATTAAATTAAATAGAACCGGCCCCAGGACTGTTTCCTGAGGTACTCCGTATTATCTTATTCTAAATTTACTATGAGTTCCATCAACATTGGCACACCGTGTGTTCTGTTGCTCAGACAACTCTTAAAAGGAAGTTTGTAAGTAACTCAAGTAACTCCCATAATCCTACATTTTCTAGGACTGATAATAGTTTCTTGTGGTCAGCAGTATCAAATGCCTTGTACTTTAATTTTTGATAATACTGCATTTTTCACAAGTGTATTGTTAACAAGAATGTTATTATCATTCAAAATTACCTTATTGATGGTAATAACTATGGTACTATCTATGGTAGGTACTCTAAATCTCAAAAAATTGCATTTTCCTAACTAAGAAATTAATTCCGTATACACGAACTACAATGTGTGTATACATAAAATATTCTACGCAGAATCAATAATTTTTTAAACTAATAATATGAAATATATATTGTTATGAATCTAGGATAAACTTTCTAGTTTTTTTTATTTCATCGTATACGTTTGGAGTTAAATTCTTTGTTGACTTTACAACTCAATTGTTAAAACGTTTTTTACGATAGCATCTGAATGGTTTACACTTGAATGCATGCTAACAGTGAATTAACCAAAAGCATAGTAAAATATTTTATGTCAGTGCTGATTTTCAATTTTCTAGTATATTTGAATAAAAACAAATGAGAGTATCCTATGCAATTCCAATTGCAACTACTGACGTTTTATTATTTTCTACATCTCTATATTGACGCCCGTTTTTCTATTTACCAAGAGAAATACTTTTAATCTACCTTTCACTACTGAGCGATAAACGTAAGCTTAAAAAACAATATTTTTGCTAGAGCTTAAATGAAATGCAAATAATTCCACTTGACAATTTTCTTAATTGATAGTAGTTAGCATAACTGTTTATAAAATTAATATATTGGCTATGAACTCTTGAAATTTATTTTAAAACTCAATAATTATAAATTGAGTACACGAACAGCATGTTCAACACTAAAGAAAAATAATATTTTTCTAGAGAGTGTGATTAAGTTTACACGAGCACTTGTGAAACAAAGTATTATTTTTTTAAGAATTCTCAAATTACCTCCATTTCGTAGAATTACCAAAAATAACCTATTTCATACTGCTTACTGAGTCGTTTCACTACAAAAGCACGAACTTCTGTGGCTTTTGAAATGCTGGATATAATATTAGGTATAGGTATATACTACACATTTCCCATTTTAAAATATCTTTCGTTCTTTAAAAAAGGCACCAAATATCCATTGAATAAATTATGTTGTAAGTAACTACTTTCTTGGTCTATTCGGAAAGGTCAAATGATCATACATTAAAATATTTCCTTGCGGGATCTGTAATTATTTATATATAAAATATTAAAGTTAGGTACATGAGTTAAACGTTAGGTATAAATAACAAAACTAAGTATTTATCTCTTTATTTAAAAAATAAGGAAATAAATGAACTTTCAAGGATTCCCGCTTAAGAAAATGTCAAGGCATTTATCTAGTAACAACGTTTTTTGAATTATCTTTGTACGACAAAAAAAAGTTCAGTGAACGATTTGACTATTATAATAAGATAATTTATAGGTACTACATTAAATATTATTAATTTACTGTTCTTTAAGTACAAATATTACTAAATAATATAATAAAAATGCAATTGACTCTTTAAGATGCTTAAGCATCAATTATTTGTTTACAAAATAATATTTTCCACCTACCTTACCTAAAAGCCAATCACATGAACACCAAAAATAGGGCGAAAAGTTCATAACGCTACGATTTTTTTATTCTGGAATTGATGTAGTGTGCCTTGTATTTGACATTTTTAAGTCAGAAATAATATAGATTTCGTTAAAATTCCACAAAGTGAGTTTTAAGTATCGACGAAGTCGGTCGCATTCACGTTTTCTATTGGAATGTATTTCAATGTCCGTTGGGGCATATAGCCCAGGTAGTAGTTGTTTTTTCATAGAAAACGATCAAGCTTGGTCTAGAAACTGTTAAGTCTATTTACTCTGGGTGCACAGTAAATATTGACTGCACCTTATAGAAATGATTTCTTGTATTGTTATAATTATATAGAAGTCTGTGTGCTATTGGTATCGTGTGTACCTACCATTAGAATTGTAATCATTCTGTTGTCCTTTATAAATAATCAAAATCAATTTCTTTTGGTGCTTTTATTCATATATGTTAATTTTTTTCAGCTTATTACTGTCTATAGGGATTACGTTTTCACAAATCTTATAGCGAAGCTTCGAGGTTTTTAATGGATCCGAGACCATATAACCTCACTTTTCTACCGTGGCTCATATAGCATTTTTTTCACTACTAGCTGTGTATATTAAAAATTAGTTTTACAATCTATTAAAAATTTTGGACATGGCAGTGACAAGGCAATCGATAATGTAGTATGGTCAAGGGAAAAGCTTGTTTGGTTATAAGTATTTTATTCAGGTGAAATACAAATGTAATAATTTATGTTCAAAATGACAACTTTCAAACTTGACGTACAACTGTCATGATAAAATATTCACAAAAACAAAGTCGTTATCAATGCAACGAAAATACTACAAATAATATATCCAATAATTTTTGTTTTCATTTGATTATAAATATTGATTATTAGTATATTTTACGATAAGTTGACAATGACGTCAGAGCATAAAATTTTGCGGTGTTGTCACGCAGAGTTGTTTTTCCTTCATCTAGGTTAACTGGTAGTGCTGTGCTAATATTTAAGTTATCAAATGGGAATATTGTGGTTTCCAATAATAATGATAATAAAATTCATTTATGAATGAATGCAAAAAACATATCTCATATTTATAAAAAAATTGATGAATAAAAGAATAACTCAAATGATAAGTCATTCTACAACATTATAATTCAACGAACCAAAAAAGTATTTGAACTCTCTATAATGAATCAGCGATTTATCAGATTTCGGAAAAAACATCGGACGATTCCATAATCGAATTCGTGAAATAGAATCGGGTCTCTGATTAATTGTTGAAAAAAATCGGAATGTGAGAACTGAACGCAAAATCAATAAAACAATTATCCACAATCGAATGTCAAACGTGTACAATACAATAATGACGCGTGGCAATTGGCTCGTGGCAACAGTGCCAATCTGTACACGTTTAATTTTCCTAGCTCTTACAAGTAAATCTCATCTACTGTCAGTTATTTTTAAGTTACTTTGTTGGCAATATAATTAACTAGGAATGACGTTATGGTCAACTTATCGTAAAAATCCTATATTGTTAAAATCGGTATAAAAATACATGGATAAGTCAATTGAATTTCATTTTTGAACAAGTAGGTGGACTATTAAAAGAGTAACAAAAAAGCCTTTTTTATATCTTGCACTTCTTATAAAAATCTTCATTATAAAAAGCATTTACGCACGCAATTTTTTGTTTTAAATGATTGGCTACATGACTGAAGTATCTAGAGGCAAGACTATTGACAATGACATTTGTGGCTAATAGCAATTTATTAATTTTATATTGTTCTTTAAGAAAGCATTTGTGAATATAAATATCATGTTTTACTTATGTAATATATTATTATTGGTGTATTATTTATTTTAAAATATTTTTAAACATTAACATTTGATAATTTAAATTTCAAGACTGTCAAATGTTAAAAATTACACAGTGCTACCAACATACTTTATAGAAAATAATATTAATTAAGATAATGCAAATACTAACAAATCTTAGAATATAAAAAGTAAGGAAGGAGCCTAATACCTTTCCCAAGTTGGTAGTTTACGACGGAAATTACGTCACAGCGGCCATTTGCAAATACCATATATGATTCATCATTATTGTTATTGACAGTTTTTTGACATTTGAGACAGTACTGTTTTAGTGTTTAAGAAACTAGAATTCAGAGACGTACACATATGCAATTTATTTACGTAAGTGATTTACTGAATATGCACAGCAATGTAATATTTATATATGTATTTAATAAAAATGTATATAGAAATATGGTTTACAAAATGTATTACGTTTTAAAACTTTCTATTTTTATTTTTGAAATTGATACAACATTTTATTATAAATTAAAATTGATACGCCACTGACAAACCGGAAACTGCTGACGCCATTTTTAAACACCATCTAGGACTATTGGTGTTTATGTATAACGCTCCTTCCTTCGTTTTTATATTCTAAGTAACAAATGTACTAAAATAAACGAACAAAGAAGATAATAATGAATTCAGCTACCAAAACGCCTATCGTTTGTCTTAAAATCCCAACTTAGTAATCGTTCATTTTTTATCCGATAATTAATTGCTTAGTCCAAGATTCCATTTACGTTTGATTCTTAAGTGAGTACTCTTTTTGTATTTTTGTAAGAGTTTAGCTAACACAGTTTTTTTTATATCCATTTATAAAAAGGTTCGAATTTAAGTTTAAAAATAAATTTTTATAATATAGAGTTCTTAAAACCTTTACCCATAATTATACGACATTTGGTATAGTTTAGTATTTGATATTACTTATATCTTAATAAATATTTAGCATAACTAATCGTGAGGTCTAAAGTTCAATGTGTCGTGAATTACAGATTACCAATTAGGTCGGCTTGACACCCTAATACATTGCGACCTTTGTAGGTCTATTCTGCTGCCCTTTGGCAGCACAAGGATATTATCTAGCCCTGTTCTTTTGATGAAGTTCATTATTCTAAATTGTCATGAATTGAAGGAAAATATTATTATTAATTCATATAATTACACATATGTCCAAAAGTTTGAAATAATGGAATATTTCGTCTTTTTATTAATTTTTATAAATAATTTTTTTGATATAAGTAAACATTATTTTGCTACAACTCTAACCAATACTAAATAAATCTCGAAGTCAGATAAACATACAAAAAAAAATGATTTATTCTTTTGAGGTGAAAAATGTACAATGTACAAATTTTTTAATGATAATTATGTATATATATATATATAATCAGATTCCCATTTACCTTATAAGGTGTAGGGTATTAAAATCGATACAATATTAATTATGTACGAATTGAGCCCACTTCTGTTTGTTTTTGGTCAATGCTTTAGCTTCTGCTTTCTGGATTCCTCTTCTGTTAAGTATGTCTTCTATAACTCCATCCCATGTTAATCTTGGTCTACCTCTCTTACGTTTTGTTTGAATTCTTGCTTCCCATATCTGGTCTACTTTGCTCCATTCTGTTTAAATGTCCCCACCAGCTCAGCTGTCTTTTTTCAATAAATTCTAGGGTAGATTCTATTTGTAGTTCGTCCCTTACTGTAGTGTTTCTTATCTTGTCTTTCCTTGTGATTCCTTGAACTCTTCTTAGGTACTTCATTTCTATGGCCTGTATTTTACTTTTTTATTTATTTGTTAGTACCCAAGATTCACATCCAAAGGTCAGGATAGGTCTGTATATGGTTTTAAATATCTTAATTTTTGTTTCCCGCGAGATTTCAGATTTGCTTATAAAATGTTTGTTCATTGCAAAGTAGAGCTTTAGTGTTTTATCTATTCTGTTGTTGATTTCAGCTTCTTGTTTTCCTCCTTCTTCTATTTCTACTCCAAGATATTGGAAAGCCTTTACTTGTTCGATCTTTTGTCCTTCTATTTGTATATTCATTTCCTCAGCATTATCTCCTACTATCATGACTTTAGTTTTTACTTTATTGAGCGTCATGCCATTTTCTCTTAGTACTGTATTCCATGTATATAAATTTTTCTGTAAATCTTTTTCATTTTCTGCGATAATTACAACATCGTCTGCAAATGTTCCTTCTGATACATCTACTTTTTGCATATTTCTAAATCCTACGTGGAGTCTTTTTGTTTTTGTTTTACATTGTTTTAATATCTCATCCATGTAGATTATAAATAGCAATGGACTTAATCCTCCTCCTTGTCGTAACCCGTCTGCTGTTGTAAATGTCTCAGAAGTTCTGTTTTGACTTATAACAATATTTTTGTTGTTGTTGTATATGTTCTGTATGATTCTGACAGTTTTATAGTCAACTCCTCGGTTATTCAGTATGGTCCATAACTTCTTTCGTGGAACTTTATCAAAGGCTTTTTCCAGATCTATAAATGCAAAGTACGTTTTCTTCTGTTGTTGTGTTCTTTTTTCTAATATCTGTTTAATTGTGAAGATATGATCTTGTGCACTTTTTCCTTTTCTAAACCCACTCTGAGTTTCTTCCAATGTTATATCTAAAGATGGTCGGATTTTGTTGTCTATTATAGCTTCTAGAACTTTCATAGCAGTACATAGTAGGGTTATGCCTCTGTAGTTATTACAATCGTTTTTGTCTCCTTTCTTATGAACTGGGACTATCAATGACATTTGCCAATCATAGGGAACTTTCTCTTCTTAATGCGTGTATTAAGAATATCCCAGGCATGTTCAATAACGTTCATGTCAGGATAATTTTATGGCCTTCTTAATGTGGATATTCCTTCTTCTTCCAAAAAATTTTATACTGCAGCTGTTTGATGTGGAGGTGCATTGCCATGCATAAACACCAATCTCATTTTTCTTGTTTCTTTCCTAACAGGTCAATTGTATTTAGACACCATTCTTCGTTCTATTGTGTACCCATTTGCAGGCGTAGTTGAAAAAGTTGAAAAGCTAGGGAATTGAAGTTTTACCATTGTCAGCATAATTTCCGGGCCTTAATCCTATTAAGCATGTATGGGATATGCTACAGCGTGGAATTACTCCAAATATGGTTAAAATTTATGAAACGGTTCTAGCTTCAAGCAGAGTGGGCAAGTATACCTCAAAGTGATATTGATATTCTTATTTTGTCTGTGAACCAAAGATGTAGAGCAGTAATAAATCAATGTGGAGGTCACACTTTGTAATAATTTTGATTCTTCACTTTTTGGAAAGATTTTACAAAGATTTTAAAATTGGTTATATTGAATTATTTTTAGTTTTAATGAGATTTCATGTTTTTTAAAGAAAATATTTTGGTATTTGGTATTCCTAAATTCCTAAATTAACTCAAAAACTGACGTTGATTTTTAAAAATATAAGTCACATAGTACTGTCTACATTGTTTTTAAACTATTGCTTTAAATTATTTTATTTTTCCGATACTGCATTGGTTCCTTTTCTAAAAATTCTCATAAATTAAAGTTGCTACACATTCGAGACCTGCGACAAACCATGATTACGCTTGTTACAACTCTAAACGAAACATTAAAATGATTTGTGTTGCGGTCATAAACAGAATTCTCTGTCGTAAAACAAATATATATCCATTTCATGGCAATGCCCATTGCACATATCGCTTACGAGTTGTGTAAATTGTTACAAACGCATCAAACGACGCATGTACACTCCTTTATCCATCTGGAATATCCTTGTGTCTGGTATAGTCACATTTGATAAACTGTGACATCATATTCAGGACACCAAATAATTAATTCAAGTACAGTATACGAAGATATTCGCTAGAATAAAGATATGTTTTTTAAATAATTCGGCTTCAAATTCTGAAGTGAATATTCAAACTAGCATTATTAAGCAATAATATCAGTTTTGGATATTACAAGTAGTATCATTTTTCGCCTTTAGAATGTTTTCATAAAAATATGACATTTTTATATACTGTCTGTTTTAACGCTATTTAGCATTTAATCGTGGCATTCACTCGCAGTTTAAACGTACATGTTCGCTCGTAGTGGTCTGCTTACGACGTTTTATAGTAAGCAGCAGTCAACGACGGAGTATCAAAACGAGATAATCAACCGTTGGGGAAAAATTGACAATAATAAACTCGTAATTGCAGCAGAGTTGCTTCTGCTTGCTTAGGAATGCATAGAAAACGCAAGAATGTTCAGAATATAAAGGATATTACAAATAATGATTCCAGTTGAAATATTTTGATTGAAATAAAACATGTCCAAAAGGTTGGAATAATGAAATATTTCATCTTTTTATTAATTTTTATAAATATTTTTTTTGATATAAGTAAACATCATTTTTCTGCAACTATAACCAATACTAAATAAATTTAGAAGTCAGATAAACATACAAAAAAAATGATTTATTCTTTTGGGGGAAAAATGTACAATGTATTACATTTTTTTTTAAATAAATTAATAATCAAAAAAAGGTTTTTTAATAAAATTAATAATCAGTATTTCCTCCATGGCCTGTATGCATGACTGTAGGGGATGTGGCATGCTATCGATTAAATGGTCGAGCTGGGCTTGCGGAATTCTCTCCCATTCTTCGCGAGCAGCATCTTTCAATTCTCATAGAGTAATTGGGGGAGGGTTTCGCTTCTTAATGCGTGTATTAAGAATATCCCAGGCATGTTCAATAACGTTCATGTCAGGGGAATTTGATGGCCATCTTAATGTGAATATTCCTTCTTCTTCCAAAAAATTTTGTACTACAGCTGTTCGATGAGGAGGTGCATTGTCTTGCATAAACACAAATTCATCACCTACCGCCCCCGGAATAGACGCACAACAGGATTTAAAACTTCCTTGATGTACACAGCACCAGTGATTCTTCTCTCCAAAACTAGGAGAGGCGTCCGTATACCCCTCATAATACCACTCCAAACTATAATACTCCCACTTTCAAATGGAACACGTGGTTGGGCTGTTTCTAATCGGGCTTGTCGTTCTGGGGGCCTCCATACTAGCGTTCTTCGCGAATCAGAAACCAAGCCAATTCTTGACTCATCAGATAACATCACGTAATTCCAGTTAGGACCATGATGTAACATTTCTTGAGCCCATTGCAACCTTACAATTTTTTGTTGACAGGTTAGTTTGGGAACACGTAGAGGTCATCTGCGATACAAATTTACCGCATTTAATCTTCGTGTAATTGTTTGCCTTAAGATATTCAGTCTTTCAAGTTTAGCAATTTCTCTGGATATGCCACTTGTAGATTCCTGTCGATTTCTTCGAGTTATCAATGTTATCTGCCGGTCTTGTGCTGCTGTTTTACATCGACTTCTGCCACTTCTGGGACGATCCTTCACATCATTTGTGTCTTGGATTTTTTTCAAATTTTTGATACAGCACCCTGAGTAACCAACAATATTCGCGATGTCACACGCAAAGCCCTGTTATAACAAAGCAATTACTCTAGACCATTTAAAATATGATCATGTCTCTGGGCATTTTTAAACAGCTCAAAAAATCAATTAAATATGACCAAATTAATACAAAAACGAATCAAATTTACTATTATTTTGATTTAAAAACGCTTTAAAATAAATATCAAGAGGAGTTTTTAAAAATCCACAGGCGTAGATATATTATTCATAAATATTCCAAACTTTTGGACATATGTGTATATTTACATTTAAATTATGTAAAACTAATATTTTGTTGTTCTGCATTCCGAATATTGGGTCGCTGTTTCAACTATTTTAGCAGGTGATCTGTTATTATGTGACAAAATTACAGTTTGTGAGAACTGCTTCAATAAAGATTACTTATAGGTTAGCTATTCATGCATATAGTTCCTGGAGCTTGTTTCTTTTATCTCTTTCACCTTCCAACTCAGACCTTCAGTGGCGCTCCACGTTGGGCGCCAATTTTATGTGTGTAACGATTCTTTCCATTTATTTGATTCTTTGCAGGTTTTTACCACTTATAAGTATCAACAAAAGAAATATTTGAGTGCCAGGTATTTTAAGCAAAAATACCAAAAACCTATGTAAGTTGTACAATTTTGCTTGTCGTTTTCAAAAGGAATGAAACAGAAAGAAAACAATATATATATAACAAGCCTTTGTACAATATAATATTTACAATTGAAGCGTGCGTATTTATGATAAATATCAATGCTATGTCCAGCCAGTTTGTAATAATTTGGTTGTGTCTACTGAGACGTTTGCCGGAAAAATATTTAATGTCTATGAGTTTCAATTGAAATGTGAATTTCACGTTACTTGTTCTTTCGTACGCTGTCTGAACTTGTCGATCTCTGTCTAGGAATGCAGATATTCTAAGGAGCTAAACCCCTTAGAACTTTATTTTTATTTTACCAACACTGGTCAGCCATTATAAGATTTGATCTATTCGTCTCAAATTCATCCCTTCCTGGGAATAGGATCGTAAATGGCTTGTGGTAGTTGTATTTAGGTTGCATTGCATCTGGTACCATCTCCAGTATCGGATGATTTTTTATTATCACTCTGCCCCTAGCTCTGACACTGCCCTTCCCTGCATCCTGACATTTTACTAGTCTTCTGCCATCGCCTCTCTTTCCATCCAGATATGGAGTGGAGGAAGATCTATCAGAATTTCGATGGCAGCGGTGGTGCTTGCCGTATCCTAAGGATGAGGCGGCGCCTCATCGACCAGTATTAATTAAACATTGAGATTTTGTGTACCAAATGTCATATAATTAGTACAAACTCCGACGACGGTACTAATCAATAAACGCAGCTTTCTCAGCTGAACTTTTAAATTGTTTGAATTGTTTTTAAAGAAATTTTTTAATAATTTAAAAATTTAAAAATACTTTTAAGACAATAGCTTATTCTTTAAATAAATTGTGTTGGTTACCAACAGAGAAAAATAAGTCTCTAGGGATGTACAGTAACGGAGAAAATCGAGCGAGATAAAAAGTTGCAAACTGTACACAATTCATGAAATAAATTTTCTCTACAAAAGACGGCTTCATTTATTTTACATTCTACACTTTCAATCAATTTGCGCTATAATTGTCAGCACATTCAATACAAAAATAGAAAAGCATTGTAGCGGTAGCACATAAATCAGAGCAACTTTATTTTTGTAAAAAGTATTTTGTTTAAGGTTTTACTTACATTTTAGTAATATATGTACTTTAAACTTTTTAGAAAATAAGTCTTTGCTCAGTAATAGATTAAACTATATGAAGAAATTTTATGAAGGATCTAAGTAAGCTATGATTTCTAGTTGATCAGTCAATCAGTAATCAACTTCTATTAAATAATCACCAATTAATATTTAATAACAATAATAAACCTTTTGAAATTAAAGGTATTGTGGAAATAGAGAGAACGAAGTTATATTTGGTTTTATAATAATTTAATTATAATTTTATTGTACTAACTCTTACTTTTTCGAAGTCCATCTTATTAAGAATAATAAAAAACTCTTCGTTTCAACGTAACTTCCAAGTTTATTTGAAAAATTTTAAATCACAATGACGGCCGTTTCGCTAAGAAGCATCGTCAGATTGACATTTAAGTTACATTTTGTTTGTTTGTAGCTAGGTACCTATAACGCATAAATTAGCAGATTATAATTTCTATGATACATAGAGCATTTTCAATTCCAAAATTAACTTTGATAAAGAAATTAGTATCATAAAATAAATAGCTACTTCTAATGGCTATCCAATTCATTTAATAAATAAATTAATTAATAAGAAAGAACAGAAAATGTCACTACAACTAATCTTCCCTCAACAACCTAAAGAAATTAAAAGTTATAAAAGTATTACATATTGTGGAAATATTTCTAATACAATTTCAAAAATAATATCTACGGCAATATCTGCAATAATTTCATTCAAATCACACAATAATGTTGGTACAAAATTGTTAAATGTAAAAACAAAATTACCCAAATTAAAAAAATCTGGTGTTTACAAAATTAATTGTCCAGAATGTAATGCTGTATATATAGGTCAAACACAAAGAAATTTTGAAGTAAGATTTAGTGAACACTTAAAAGCATATAGATTAAAACAACCAGATAAGTCAAATTATGCAAAACATCTACTTGAACATCCAACCTCACTATTACACACCAATGACATCCAAATACTACACACTGATAAAAAACAAAATTTAGATTTCCCTGAAGAACTTGAAATAAAATGACATCTAGCAGATGAACAATTTAAAATAGTTAATTAACAAATAAATCTTGGAAGTTCTCCACTATTAAACTGTTTACTTTGATTGAGTTTACATTTTATACATAGATGAGACATAATTGTAAAACACAAATATATTAAGTTATTGTAAAGATCAGCATGATATAGTTTTTTCCTGGTTTTTCTATATCATTGCACAGTAATACTGATCTTAAAGGGAATTACATCCAGGATAATCCCTTAGGACTATTAACATCTAGGCTTTAATATTGTTACCCTAACCTAACCTTAATACTACCTAAACATCAGGTACCTAGCTACAAACAAACAAAATGTAACTTAAATGTCAATCTGACGATGCTTCTTAGCGAAACGGCCGTCATTGTGATTTAAAATTTTCCAAATAAACTTGGAAGTTACGTTGAAACGAAGAGTTTTTTATTATTCTTAATTTAATTATAACTTTTTAAATGCAAAACAACTTTTTACTTTTATAAAAAGAAGCTGAAGCAGATTTAAAAAAGTATATAAGATATTTCATTTAAATAACAAATTTGTTGCAGTAAATTTTTATGGAAAATATTGTATATTTTTAACCCATTTTAAAAGAAGAAACTTTCAGAATATCTTTGTACATACTCTTTCTCGTCAATATTTAAAAAAAAAACCTATAAATTGATATTTTTAACTATTCATGGTATTTCAGCTAATATCATAATCCCTCTGAATGAAGAAGATGTGTATTGGAAAATACCATATTTTTTTATTTTCTTATAACCTTGGTAATAATGAATAACAAAAGAACAGATTGGTATGTGTTTCTCTCGAATACGTCTGCCATTTGTTCTACATCAAATTTTAAGAAAACCAAACAAAAAATCAAAAATCAATGTCACAGAATTTCTTCTACTTTGTATGTTAGGTACTTGACCCTAGAATTCTGCAAGGTAATATTCCCGTCAACATTCGTTAACATCTTCTTAGTATGGTAGAGGCCTTTTCTGGTAGTAGTTTCCCAGAAGTGTATTGGCTTGTCTCAGTCCTTCCAGTTGATTCCAGTACTTGTATTTTTTCCCTTGCATTTCTTTTCTTGGCTTTTTTAGGATTGGTTCTAGTCCCAGATGTGGGGTTTCAGTTCCTTTTTTTGCAAGCTTATCTGCTGTTTCGTTCCCTTCTATTCCTATATATCCTGGGACCCATAGGAGTATGACAGTGTTCTGGTCTAGTTCATTTAGCTTGCCTATATATTCCCAAACCATCTTCCATAGGTTACTAACGATAATAGGCTACTAGATCTGTATATTTTTAACAAGTTATCTTAAAGTATCTCAAATATGACTGATGGGAAAAACTAAATAAAAAACCCAAAGTTTCTGCTATTTAGTGTGCTCCTAACACACGAAATCCTGTCTCCTAGGTATCTGGCCCTATAGAATTTTGCTAGGCAGGGCATTCCGAGAATATGAGTATTAAGGTTTCGTCCTCTTCCTCACCGAATCTGCACGTTGCTTTATCTGCTAACAAAGAAGTTTTTGTGTTTTATTAGTCCAATAGTTATTAATAATTACACAAGTTCTATTTATTATAACAAAAAATTTGCTTTAAAATTACAATTTTATTGAGTAATAATAAAAATAAAATTACATCAAAATTAATAATAAATTACATGTGTGTTTTCTATTTTTACATTTATATAAGTAAACAATCATATATATTAATTTTAGATTATGTATTTTGAAAATTACACATACATTTTTTGTGTTATTTTACATAAATTTTAAATTCCAACATGTGTAAATTTAAACACCATTTGATAATTTCAATTATTTTGTTTAAAATTTCGTAAATAGTGGAGGCAACTTTTTTCCATAATTTTTTATGTAAAATTTGTTTACAGTGTAGAATTCTGCTTGGCAGGGCATTCCGAGAATATGAGTATTAAGGTTTCGCCCTCTTCCTCACAGAATCTGCATGGTACTTCATCTACTAACCCTAGTTTCTTCTTAACCAGCAATGTCCGGTTAATATTCCTGTTTAAATCCGGACCCTTTGTTTACTGTGGTTGAGGCAGCTAATAGATCTCTTCTGGTCGTAGCTCCATTTCTTTTCTTAGTTTTTCTAGGATTGCGACACTGCTGATCCCACAGGATGGTTCTACTCCCAGATATGTTTTGTTTTGCAAGCTTTTCTATTATTTCATCCTCTTCTCATAGGAGGGTGACAGTGTTCTTGTGGCCTGGTTAACATACCTAGGCATTCACAAAGCGTGTTCGAACTGATTGTATGTGAGCTCAGTGAGCTTGATTATTCGTCAGTTGATAGCGTGGATTTCTGCTTGAAAGATGCTTGGGTATAAGCCCAAGCTTTCTGAGTATTTGGCTGTCGGTCCAAAAACTACTACTCCAGAGTTCCCTCTTCTAGTAAAACACTTTGTAGCATTTTGGTTTAAATTCTGTATGGTGTCTTCATCCTATTCAGATTTGCAACTCAACTTTTAATGAAATTTTGTAACAAAGTTGATTTTTTTGACATATCATCTTGGGACATTTCCCAAGTTTGATCAAATCGTGATTTGTCTTTGATAATTCCTTACCTGATCATTCTGTACATTGTTGAGAGTTTCGGTAGTTGAGGCAAGTGATTTTACCGATCTAGTACTCACTGAACATCCTACTCTAATGTCACGTTTTAAAACATGTAAATCTTGATGAGTTAGATTGCTTGGCACTTTATATTTGTTGTATGGGTATAGGCTTGTAACAAAAAAAGTTGCTAAATAGTGGCTTGTTTGTGTACACAACTAGGATCGTTTTCGTAAGGACGATGTGTTCTAATAGCTGTTTTAAAAGATGTGTGTATTTATAAATAACTTTACTTACAGGGTTATTTATATAATAAAACTTTGAATTCTACTTTTAAAGCTTTACAGTTCAAGTAAAGGTAGGGTAATTGTGGACTTTTCGCCTCAGAATGGGCTTAGCACTCAACCTTGTGCTACACCATTTTCACTTGATATTAATATTTACTGTTTTACTGTAAAGGAAATATGAGATAACAGCCAGACTGTTTTATGTTTTAGTGTTATTTAGCTCACTTTTTGCTGCACAGCATCAACAACTTTAGAAAAAAAAGGTTCAAAGGAAAATGCAAAGCTACAAAACAACTACAGTTGATGTAAATGCAGCAATTGTGTAAGGATTGGATTTTTAACTCCCTTTTTTTCTGTACTGTTATTCTATGTTCTTATTTCCATTTATTGTAAAAACCCTTTTTCTAGTTGCTACTCCATTAATAAACAGTTTTTGGGGTAGACTTTGCCTTTTCCTTTAAACCTTTTTTTGATCCAACTCACATTTGAGATATGGATAACTTACAAGATTAACTGTTTTTGGTTTAGACATCAAAAATGGCTTGGAGAGAAATCAGATTTTCTTTTTTTTTCCAATAACTTAAACCTGGTATACTTTAGTAAGATAGATCTGAGCGATTATCCTTTTTGGCGGGGCAAAATTATTAAATTCCTAAAAGCGTTTGTAATTCGTATTTTGTTCAAATTCTAGTATATTCTTTAAGATGTGAATAGTAATTTGCATTTTTTACAGCTGTTATTCAATTAAAATTTAAAAAAAAAGATTTTTTATCTAATCTAAATCTAAAGCATTCATAGAAATCTTTATTAAATTGTCTCATTAAAACGATCCGATTAGTTGAATTCTGCTTTTCGGTCTGTCCGTGCTTCTTATACTGCGGTAGATTTTTAATTTTTATTCCTACAATATTTCCTTTGCACTAACAAAAACCTACTATTATATCCTCTTCTTTTACTTTTATTTCTACGTGTAACAAAAATATTTTTTATTGGTATTACAATAATGATTTCCATTTGTATATTCTTATCTAACATCAAAAAATCAATTCTTTTTGTGGTAATATCGTCACCGTCTTTTACTTTTATTTCTACGTGTAACAAAAATATTTTTTATTGGTATTACAATAATGATTTCCATTTGTATATTCTTATCTAACATCAAAAAATCAATTCTTTTTGTGGTAATATCGTCACCGGGTCATTGTGAAGTTATACAAACACTATAAAATATAATATATCAACGCCAATTCATATCCACGTCAAAAGAGACAAGCGAATGCAGAGTAGCAGAAATTCTGCATGTACATTCTACTGCCACCACCTTCGTCATCCCGCTGAATTGTTTGTAAACTCTGATATAAATTGAACTTTAAAAAATTTTTTGTAATAACATGGCTGGATAATTTAACCACCGAGTAGATGCTGTGTGATATATGACAAAGGTACTAAAATTTAAGTAAAATACTGTAGTACTTAGTACTGCAAATTGCGTATGCGTTCCTCAGAGTACAGGGCGTGATTAATCTTCAAGACTCTTACGATAATCTACACTCTGTCAAATTGGAATCCGCTGAAGTTTTTGGGAATGATTAGAAAGGTGAACATAAACTGCTAAAAAAGAAATATTTTTTTTGACAGTAACTGTGTGCTTCCCAAAAAAGATGTAAAGCAATCTCTCAAGTTGTATAGAAAGGAAAACTTTTCTGGTTCAGCAGTAGCTTTATATACAAAATCAAGACATTCCTACAGATTATTACTATTATCCGAGGAAAAAGAGTATCAGTATGAAAAACCAATCATATCCGACATTTCTAATATTAAAGTGTAACCATTTTTAGTCCCAAAAAGGCAGGGAACCAATTTGTAAATAAAAAACTCTCCAAAAGAGATCTCGGCTAAGAGACCCTCTCCAGGGGGTGGTTCGACTCCAAGTTAATGCTCACTATAGGAAGGATTGGGATGTATAAGTAATAAGGGCGCCACTATCTTTTGAACGCTATCGATTAAGCAAACAAACTACACAAAAACTAAGGTGAGAAAGATAGAAACACCTTGTAATTACTTTAATTAAATAACAAATAAAGAAGCTACTTGAAATAAAGACCGACCACGCTAACCCTTAAGACTTATAGTCTAAGGTATACAAATGAAACTGTTTTTTTAATTGATTATTAATTGAAACTGTAAGTACTTGCTGATAATAAACTGGAGTTGTAAAAAGTGGACTTAACTTTAGGTTTCTGTGCTGTCTAGAAGGGCGGCTTCAGCTTCTTCGAGGAGAGATGAAAGTTTCTTTAATGGTTCTGGCTGCTTGGGATGTAATAGTTTTCTTAACAGCTCAGAAGTGGTTTGAAGGGCTGTCTTCACATAGGGACCTTCCAAAAGCGGTAACTGGGCTCTAAATTAACGATAACTTGACTCCAACTTAGCAATAAGTTGACTCCAACTTAGCGGGTTGTATCTTTCAACAACCAAAAAGAAAATTGTCAAGATGAGGTACTTTAACGTTTTTCTTCAGACTCTTCAGTCGGCCTGTTGGTCGATGAAAGGAGATATGGTTGCCTTGCGGGTCTTTATATAGTCTTGCACAAAACGGAAATCGTGTTTGTGTCATAGTTAGCGTCTATAAGGGGTGTCTCGTGTACAGTAGCATTAACAGTGAATCGGGGTCGGTTTTAACGGTAATAATAGCGGTATCGTTTACGGTCGATAATAGTGCAAGGTGACATGACGATAGACATGTTACAAAAGATGCAAGACAATTTTGATTGACTGTGAAATGATAGAGAAGTTGTTTACCTACATAAAATCCTACCGGTACGAGTTTGGGAGAATTTGTATGAAAATATTTATCCCACGTTTATTGATCTCTTGCATCCTTTTCCGTAGTTGCAAAAATAAAAACACGCCGGCATTGATTCTAACGTATTTTATAAAAACTACCGAATCATTGGTTTCTTTACCTAAATCATCTAGCCCGGGAAGTAGTTGTTTTTTCATAGAAAACGGTCAAGCTTGGTATAGAAACTGAATTTTTTTACCTTGGGTGCAGGTAGAAACAATTTTCTACTTTTCAGTTTTATATTGATTGCATCTTATCTGAAATTATTTTCAGTATGTACTTTTTTAACATATTACTGATAATTAAAGAAGTATTTTTGAAATAATCTAGTGGATTTTATATTTAAATTGGTATCATTTTACATTTGGGAAATGTAACCTTTTTTAACCTAACCTATCTTAAATGGGAGTGATAACTGTTAGAACTAAGATCAGTGATTAGTCAAAATTCAAAAGGCTTTCTACAAAGAACTAGCAAAGTAGGGACAGGAAAGCTGTTTTGAACCTCATATGCTTATAACCTCTGTCAAATGAAAATAATTATGCTTAAAAATATTTCTAAAAAATGGCAAAATTTAAGTATTCTCCTCCGATTTTTTTGAGTGAAGCAGACTTGCATTTAGTTTAAGAAAATGTCAGTTTAAAGTGAAAATATTCATCGTAAAATAGAATTAAAACAAATTGCAAAAGTGCTTTTTCTTGAACTAAATTCGTGATTTTTAAAGTAATTAGTGCATGAATGATCCAGCGAAATTTTTGTTTTAATCTTCTGTATATGAGATAAGTTATAAAATAAATTTAATATTAACATGAAATTCCGTGGGTCGCAAAGTACAACGGAGGCAGCTGGAATCTTAATTTCGCAGAAATAATATTAACAGTAAATACAGTAAAAAAGAGTATACAAAACATACGATACTTTTTGACCGAGACAGTTTTTTAACACTATGTTTGGTTACTGTGTGGTCACTTAACTCGAGAATGCTTTACAAACTTTTTTACATTAAACAAATCCTTTAAAAATAAGGATACAAATTAGGTTTATAACGATTTTCATTAAAAAAGAACTACTTTACATCAAAGTTATATGAATATTTGAATACAGTCAGCACCCCTATTCATGTCCATGTCAAAAGAGGATTAATATACTAAAGCAGAGTAGCAGAGATGCTGCATGTATATTATACCTCCACTTCCCTCGTCAACCTATTGAAACGAAT
This sequence comes from Ophraella communa, assembly GCA_035357415.1. NCBI lineage: Eukaryota > Metazoa > Arthropoda > Insecta > Coleoptera > Chrysomelidae > Ophraella > Ophraella communa. The sequence continues at coordinate 31,127,873 of CM068993.1, forward strand.
TATTTATAAACTATGATGAAATATAAACTTTAAAGGTTTTTTTGTATTAATTACATCAAGGTATATCTTTTTACATCGCATCTTTTAACCACAAAGTAAGTATTCCATAGTTTATAAAATACTTTTTTGGGGTATATCAGATATCTCTTCTTCCTTACACGTATTAGGAAAATATTTTGGGAATTATTAAAAGCATCTTTAATTTAGTTATAGTCAGGTGTGTGTTCAATAAATATTGATATATAATTACCGCCTAAGGAATACCAACATTCAAGTTTTCACACAAAACTTTACACGTAGATAACAAAGTTTACACAAAATTACTGTAGTAGATAACTTAACAAGTACCTAGGAGCCTAATCGACAAGTAGTTTACACTAAAAGCATCCATGATATAAGGTAAATTGATTAAGCTTTTTATTTAAAATAATAAGTAATAACAGATTAAACATTATTTAAATAAAAATTACCAAACATTTACCAAAAGTTGTAGAAATTTATAACAACTTTTTCTACGGTTTCTCTGCATATGATTCCTATTATATCAACAGCTAGTAAGTAAGTAAGGGATTGAACCTATGATAACATAAAATAAATATAAATATAAATTGAACCTTTCATCAAGGAATATGACTATTCATTTTATATTTATTAATATTTAAATTGAAAAAAGAACACGGAAACGGAATATAATAAACAATGGTTATTCATTGAAGTTTTCTTTAAAATAAAAGTCCTTGCTACTACTAGTGATGTGATCTACTATTATATTATTTATAACAATACTAGAAACTGATTTAATTTGTTAAAAGATATTTTATAATGATTGAGTGCTTTGTTTTATATCGTCCATTTTATGTTTTAAATTTTGCTTGTTTATTGCACATCCCAAATAACTTTGCACTTACAATACCTATTTGTTTTAGTGGCACCCTTACGTGGCAAAAGCATGGAACTGAAAGTGTCGGTTCATCCCCTGGTTTACCCCGCAAATTACCTACCCCAGAGCCATCACACACTGCCCCGGTGACTGTAAGTACTTTAATTCTATTTAATTAATTTATTTTAACAATCTTTTAGTCATACAAGAATGTTCTTAAATAAAAAAAATATATTTCATTTAGTGGGGTCACTGAGAAAAGTCATAAGGCTAAAAGTTTCAAAACATACGTTTGATTGTAGCTTAATTCGGTATATAATAACATTACTTATTGACTTTTCAAGAATTACATTTATTTATATTATTTTTTTAATATGTTGTATTTTTACAGTGTAAAACAGCTAAATGTTTCGGAATTATTAAGGGTGTCAAAATTTATTGCAAAAAGTAACAGTTAATTGAGGTTAGGTTAGATTCTATGTGAGTTGTCGTTTAACTTCTCTTCCACTGCTACCTTAGAGATCTATTGGGGCCTAACCCATTGGTTATAATCTATTAGTAGCACTATGTCCCAGATGAAACTTATCAGTGTCATTGTCAATACTTGCATAAAGCTTTATCCTTAGACTGACAGAATCTGCAGTCCGCATTCTCTGCCAGTCCAATTGTTTACATATGCCTATTAAGGCGACTGTTGTGTCAGTAGTCCTATTATGATTCGTAGGTCCTGTTTGCTCATACTAAGCAGCTCTTAGGACCTCTCTTGGAGAGATCTCTTACAATTGCCTTTTAGTGATTTAAACTCTCTGGCTCAAACCAGTAAAAACGTCTCATACGATCTACATAATTCAATATTGTTCCTATGGCTGCGGACCTATAAAAATTCCTTCAACACCTTTTCTGGCTAGAAGATCCACTTTTTTATTCGCCTCAGTGCCAGGTGCCCAAAGTAAAGTAACTTTGTTGTTTTCCCCTAAATGTAACCTAGGCATTTCCAAACTAATTTGGAGTAGATACGATTTGGTTCTTGTGATAGTAATTATCGTTTTGTTCCTGCAGTCATGCTCAAGCATCTCCTGCAGACACATTTCTATCGCAAAAACCTCTGTTTGGAAATGAAGAATAATAAAAAACTCTTCGTTTCAACGTCAATTAGGACAGACGGACAACAGAACGTCAAGTCCTTTTTGTAGTAGGGCAGGAAAAAGACCGTCCTCTCCAACAGTTAATTGAAAAACCTTATTAAAAAGTTATAAATAAATTAGTTTAGTGTATAAAATAGGATACAGATATTTGTTATGGATTATTCTTATACAGGAATATTATATGGTACACACTAACGTTATTCTGACATGCCAAGGTGAAATCAGTGTTCAAAATGTTCACCATTTCGACGCAAACAAGCTTCATATCCATTTTGTAAGTCAATAAACATATTTATAAAAAGTGGTTGATGGAACTGTCGAAAGATATTTTGTATTCTTTCCCGTAGTTCGGCAATATTCGCCGGCGGATTTTCCGAATGATATATTTTTTCCATCATTATGCCCCAAATGTATGCATCAGATGGCGTCATTTCAGGTGAATGGGAAGTATATTCGAGGTCTGTACCCCGAGAAATTATTCTATTATCGATATGCTGACGGAGTAAGTCTAAGGTGCGCACAGCTGTATGGCTCGTTGCACCATCTTGTTGGAACCATTGTGTGCGAAACTGTAGATTTCGTGCACGGCAAAAGTTATTTAGATCTCTCACAAAAGGTATAATCATTTTCTCTCTATAACACAAACCACATATCCACAGGATAACATTGGCGAGAACCGTGTAGGGGTAGGTGGTTTGTGCTCTATAACGTTCTTGGTTGACAGTAAGTGGATTCTAATCATAGATAAGAGATATACATATACTGAGATAGATCGGAAACTGCCATTATAACCTCGACACCAAAACGATATTCGCGGCACCTCGCGTCTGGAACCAAGAACTATAAGATAAAGCGGGAAACTTAAATGTATTTAAATATTAATAGGTTTTGATTAATATTTTGATGGGAAAAATCTCCAGGTCTCTTTAATAATACACAAATATACATCTTTATGAAATATTTATTACATTCAATAAATTATTTACATGTGCATGACAAACTCTATGTAATTCATGAATTCTAGACAATGGTTTTTCTTTTAAATCTAACCATCCAATTAATGACCACCATATAGATTGCATAGCTGAAATTAAATGTTCAATTAATATTTATAAGATATTTCTCTCTTGAAATTATTAATTAATCCCAAAGTTCTCACAGTTAAAGTATTTTAGACACAACACAAACATTAAATAAAGAACTGTATAATAAATCTTTCAAGGTTTATTTAAAAAATTAAATATCACGGTTAATTTAAATTAAAAATTGAATAACCGTGAATTATTAAAAAGTTATTATTTTAAGGCTTTTATTATTTTATATATTTTAATTCAACTTACTTGTTCATCTTTAGAAATTTGATGCATTTGATATCCTGTTTTATCGGAGTTATTGCATCCAGGAACACAACATTGAAAACCCTTTTTTATCTCTAATTAATCACGAATTGTAACAAATACTTCTTATACACTATAAATTACTGTAAAGAGTAACCGAACTTGACTTACCATAAACACAAAATGGCAATGAAATTCACAAAACACGAAAATTCTTTGACAGATGCGACATATGAAAGCACACCAGCGTTTTTTGCGGTTGGAACCTCAACTAATAACAATGAACTTTTATTTACATATAAGATTCCTAGCCATGATTCTGATTATCATCTTCAACGAAATAAGGACCAATCATTCTATTACCAGATACCGCGCACCAAACGGTAACTCGAAGACTGTGGAGTGGTTTCTCTACAATGACATCAGGACGTTCAAATCCAAGGAATCTGGTTGTTTTTCAAATAATATAGCCGCTAAGATGAACGTGATTCTCGTCTGAAAACCATATGTTTTTCAAAAATTCGGGATCTTCGTAAATTAAACTCAACATGCGACCACAGTAATTTTCTCTTGCACGTTTTTCCGCAGCATTTAGTCGTTGTCCAACTTGAATACGGTATGGATAACCACCAATTGATTTGAACATGGGGAGGTGATTGCACAACTTGGTTAAAAACACGTCCTTCATTTTCGTTAGTGCATACTGTTTTTCGACGACCTGAAGAACCTTTACGTTGACACAATACACTACCAGTGCGACGAAATTTTTCAACAACAGCTAACATCACAATTTTTACTAGGAGCTGCTTTATTAAATTTTTGTTGATATTTTATTGACACCTGTTCTAAGCTTGGACTATCATTACGACCCTTTCCGTATGAACGAAAATAATGCTCTACCAAAAATACTTTTTCTTCCGTCGTTAGAACCATTTTTAAATCAAATTTAACTGCAGCGTACTATTAATATATCAACTAATGACAATTAAGTCAAATATGACAAATCCATATTACATAAACAACTTCACAGCACTTTCTGTTTCGGTACTGTTTCTTTTGGTGGATACCGTATTTGCTTAAAAGGAAGCAGCTCGATTATTATAAAATTCACTATCAAAAAATTAGATCCTTTACAAAAAGCATTGAATTAAATAGAATGTATGCTTCGTTGGCTTACTAAGGAAAGAAAAATTGTGAGCATGATTGATTTTGAAAAGAATAGAAGGAAAACGAGGAAAATGGAAAATTTTATTTTTGTTCTGGATATGAATGCTATATTAGGCTGATATATATTTATGAACATTCATGAAATATACTACTCTAATTATTTAAAAAGTATACAACTTAATTAAAGATAATTAAATTAAAAATAATTATTAATTAATTAGTTTGAAACTATTTTAAATATTTATACAAATCATTTATGTGCCAATTGATTGTTTACTGTAATGTTTTATGGTGTTAAAAATACATTTTTTGGTTAAAATGTAAAAAACTTGCAATTTCGTAAACATAAATCATAAGAAGAGGGTGAAATAAAAGGTTATGAAATGCTGTATGAAATCTAAAGAAAACGAGTGTGGAATATTAACGGCCGTTTGCACCGACTTTTTTTTAGGGACAATTAAACTAACGGTCCTTTAAAGTACTCTTAACGGTTTTTGTTCATTGCACCAACTTTAAGGGACCCTTAAACATCTATTAAAGCATTTGGAACTTAAGTAACCATTAAAATTAAAGGTCAATTAGTTAAATGTCCTTTAAAAAAAAGTCGGTGCAAACGGCCGTAAGTATCTCAAACAGATCCTTTTTCTCATTGCAGCAACTCACTTGTTTTATACGGTCATCAACCGGTCGGCGGGTTTAAATAAAACAGAGTTACTTATTAATGTTGACCGTTCTCGGATTTTTGATAAAAAGGTGTTGATTATCGAATTATTTAACATCCTTTTTTTGTTATAAAGAAAATATTGCAAAAAAATCTTTATTCTATTTGCTGTCGGATTGGAATATAGGATAGTCGATAGACTACAAAAAATTTTAAAAAAGTTTCGGCTTAATTAAAATTGATTTAGTCTTGCCATCATGTACAGCTATCGTGGAAGAATGAATTGCTTAATGCTATTTTCATCGATATGCATGTCATGTTGCGAGTTTGGTCAGTTAGTTATTTAAAAGCGTTATTGTTCTATAATTATTATTAATGGAGCTACTTTGTTGTACACTTTTTGGGACAGGAATTAAATTCGCTTCTCTAAATAACTTTCTCCTGTTCGCAATATCAAATTAATACATTTAATTTTAAACGATGTAAACCATCCTTATCTCAAATTTGATTGATGGGAAAATCGAACGATAAACCCAAAGTCGATGTCATAGAATATCAATGTCACAGAAGTTCTTTGACATTGACTTTGGAGTTTTACGTTTAATTTTAACCATGATAGCATAATAAGGTGATCGACTTTTGTATAGAGTGTGTAAAAGCCAAATGGAATAAATTCATAATTTCGGTTACTGTACATAGGTATTTATAAAAAATCCCGAAACACGTCAAATTTAAATTATAACTATATAGACCTATTATCAGAAAAGTGACATGTCTGGTTTTTTCCCTGTACCCTTCATCTGTTAATAAGTTAATTAAAAAAAATGGATAATTAAAAAATAGAAAGATATTTTCCAATTTATAGTATGGCTTTTTCCGTATGCCTGCCCGGATGCACTATCTGCCGTAACAACTATATTTTCAGGGCGATGCCGGGGATTTGCATTTCAAGTGCATAGCATTAACGTTAATAACAATAAATGTAATGTTCTGTTATCAGACAGAAACACAAAATGCAAATAGCACTGGAATTCATTGATATTATTATAACTCTTGAAATTAAATTACGCAAATGTTGATATAATAAATCATAAATTAATCCTGTAGTTATATAATTTGCTTAGTACAATATTGCGTTAGTATTAGAGTGTAGATGGGCGATCGATGCATTAAAATTCAATTATGGCATTAAGAACTATGAATGTTAATGAAGTAGATGTTCAAAATGTTCTCCGCGAACGTCTTGGCAACATCCTAATCTCAAATAAAACTTTCTTCTAACATTATTTAACATATCAGGCGTGATCGACCTAATCGCAAGCGTTATTTCTTCTTTTAAGTCATTTAAATCAGAAGGTTTAGTTTTGTACACATGGCTCTTCACATATCCCATAAAAAGAAATCTAATAATGTAAGATCAGGTGATCGCGCTGGCCATTCAATCGATCCTCGCCTCCCTATCCACCGATTGGGAAATATTGTATCGAGGTACTGCCGTACATTAAGTTGGTAATGTGGTGGTGCTCCACCCTGCTGAAACCATATCGTATTCGCTGAAATTTGAGGGTTACCTGGATCAGGATATAAATTTGCCAACGTTGGAATGACATCATTTTGAAGTAGTGCCAAATAATTGTTGCCATTCAAGTTACTCCAATAAAAAAGGGACCAATAATATTGGTCCCTACAATCCCTGCCCAAACATTAACCTTTTGAGGGTATTGAGTGTGTTCTTCTCTCATCCAGTGAGGATTTTCCGTGGACCAGTAGCGGCAATTTTGCCGATTAGCATGACCGTTAAGTAAAAAAGTACATTTATCAGAAAACATAACGTCTTCTAATTGGATAATATTGTTATCCAACATGTCCATCATTTGCTCACAAAAAAAGTTCTCCTATCAAAATCGTCTTCCATGAGCTCCTGAGTAGGTATCATCTTATACGGATGCAATTTATTTTCTTTTAATATGTTTGCTATCGATGTATGGCTAGCATTGAATGTAGTGGATGCCTTTCTACTCGATGTATGTGGGTTTTCCTGAAACTCAAGCAACACATCTAATTTGAGTTCATCACTCAGTGCATTGGCAGCTGCTTTTTTTATCTGCCTTACATGACCAAACTCGCGAAACTGCTTTTTTATTTTACTTATTGTTCCTTGGGATATAGGCGGTAAATTAGGAAATTTCTCTTGAAATAAGCGAGTTACTTCCTGTTGTATTCGGATGTTACCTCCGTAACCAATTATTTGTAAAACTGTTATTTTATGCATTTCCGTTAATCTAACCATTTTTCAGAATTGAATTGAACAAACTTTATACTTAAATTACAACATTGACAACTTAAATAAAACAATTTACTACTGCTTGTTAAAATAGCGTTGCCACGGAAATTCTTTAAAGTTTTTTAATGGTTACCATCTAAAAACCACCTTGCTATGGTTTTTGTTCACTTTCTCATTATCAAGACCTAAACGGGAAATAAGTTTCAAGTATATTTTAGCGAATTTCGGTAACATCATGCTTTTAATTTTTTTTTATGTTAATTATTGCATCAAATTTAAAAACAATAACATTTTTGAATAGAGAATGAAGAGACCTTTCAAATGATATATCACAAGCCTATACTTCCCATTTAAAAAATTGGGGGTTGTACCTGTCATTCTAAGGGGTTTGAAGGTAGGGGTTGCATTTTCACGTTAAAGAATGTCAATAATGTGTATGTATGTAAAAATTTAAACCTGCATAGTAACAATACAAGTTGAAAAATTATATGGGATGTTTATGGAAATAATAATTCTAGTTTATTGAAGTATTTTTTTATTCCGTAAAATTTTGTTTTTGTTCCATTTTGTTTCGTAAAATTCTCTTTTTGTTCGATTGTAAAAAGCTTTGTTTTTTTTAATAATTCAATATTCGAATATCTTTGACTTTATCTAAAATCAGTTTTTATGTTTTAACAGAAAGACATGAAAAGGATTTCTAAAAGATTTCCTTAATAATCCCTGGGGAACTGTATGAAAATGTTTCTTTCTTGTGCTCTAGATGTGAAATTATGATTTCTTTGTGCTTTTCGGTATGTGATACTTACTATTTGAAGTAATTTCAGTTGTTTTGGATATAGCAGTTTTTAAATTCATTATTTGGCTTACAGGAAATCTGGAAAAGTTGTCCCATCTATTTTTAAGCGATATGAAAAGAATTTTCTAATTTTTGAAGTATACTTTATTCCTAATATAAATATAAAAGTTATTGTACTAGCCTTTAATTTTTGGAAGTCCATCTTACTAAAAAAATAAATATAAAACATATTTCTAAACACAGCGGAAAACATGTGTGTTAGAGATTGCTATCCTCCGCTGACTTTCCATTTTTCTTTTTCATCTTAGAATACGTAATGGTATCCCAAAAGTCCTTGAAGCTTAGTTGATATCAAGTCTAGCTTCATTAGCTTCTATGGCTTTAGTTAGTTAATCGCTAGACCCTTAGAGTAATAAGTAAACATAGAGTAGGCATATTCCCTACTACTTGTCGTCGAGTCAGATTTGTTTACCAGTAGAGCATTGCCAGACGTTGTGTTTTGTAAGTACAAAGTAGGAAACAAAAACGTAAGAATATAATTTACAACAATTTTATTTTACTTTTAAGAGAAGATTTTTATTTAGAGAAAATATTCTTTAATACATTTTAATATTCACTTTCTTATATTTCTATAATACTGATAAAAAAGCTCTACACCAATTGTATCAACCGAAAATTTGGCATCAGTGCCTTTGTTTGTTATTGTCTAGAGGTGATTAGTGCTTTGTTCGATTTTTCTTGTATTTTTGTGTATTTAAGTAAACTTTATAAAGTATTTTTATTTATTTTCAATATTGAAAATGGTAAAAACCCGAATAGCGTGTATAATTTGTGGTACTTCGCAAAATGATAATCTAAACTATCATCGGTAAGTTTTTCACTTCATTGGCGTAGAATTAGCAAATTCAATTAAAATTTATTACAAATAAAAAAATCAAATTAATAATGAAATACATATTAAATATAAACTAGGAGCTAAAAGTAGAAAGTTTCTTTTAAATAGTTTTCTTTTTGTTTAATTAAAAGAATTATTTTTAATATGTGTAAATTATTTAACTGACATTTATATATTACGGTGATATTCTAACCAATTACACGCCACTGTATGCTGTGTTAACGTACACCTTACTTATTACTTTGAGGTTAGACCATTCTTAGAACATTCCGTAGACAGAATCTGCATAACAAACAAAAAAGCAAAAACTACTGTTATAATCTTAGTTGATTGTGTTAATTATTTGTTTTTATATTAGTTACCTACAAATTGTCAAGTTGACATTCATGGAATATAGTAAAACGTATGTGGATAACATGCATGAGTTCCGGGCAGATACTTATGTGTGTTGGACTTTCTGGTTTGTGATAATCTAGGAGTTGTCTACGAAACCTGTAACAGAAAACAAAAATTCATTACATATTTTTAGTGATGCAAGCAAACATGCATATGCGACATGTATATTCCTTCGTTCTGAAACGGAAAACAATGAAGTGAGTATCCAATTAGTGATGGCAAAGTCAAGAGTAACACCTGTAAAAGAGTTGTCAATTCCGAGACTCGAGCTGATAGCAGCTTTAATGTCAACTCGCATGTATACCCAAGTCAAAGATGCTCTAGGTCTAACAGACTGCAAAGCCTACTTCTGGTCAGATAGCTCAGTCGCAGTGACATGGATAGTGACAGAAAAGAACTGGAATGTTTTTGTTGCAAATAGAGTCCGTGAAATTACTGAAACGACACGACGTGAAGACTGGAGGCACATTAGCGGTAGTTTAAATCCAGCTGACCTTCCATCCAGAGGTTGTTCTGCAAAGAAATTAGTAGAGTCAAAATGGTGGGAAGGGCCTGAGTGGCTGAAAGAAAGTGAAGAGAAATGGCCAGTATCAATGGAGTCTAATGACAGAGAGGAAGAGATCAATAAGGAATTGAGAAAAACAAAGATCGTCACAAGTAATGTAGAGACCATCACTGAAAATTTCACCACAAAGCTGAATAATATCTCAAAGTATACAAAAATTGTACGTACTCTTGCATGGATGATGAGATTTTGTTACAACTGTAGAAATAATGAGAAAAAGAGAAGTGAACTAAACTATGATGAATATGAGAAAGCTGAAAAAGCATTACATAAAATATTACAAGAAGAATCATTTACAAATAAAGAAAAACTAAGAGGCTAGAAATACACTATGATGAAAATGGTGTTATGAGAGTGAAAACGAGACTTACCTTGAGTAAAGAAAATGAAAATTTCAAATTGCCAATCCTACTCTGCGGAAATCACCCCATAGTGGAAAAAATGGTAGAACAAAAACATAAACTACACCTTCACGCTAATATGAATGTTCTCGCATCTATTATACGAAATGATTTCTGGATTCTACGTGGAAAGAAACTAGTGAGAAGCGTGACTAATAAATGTATTACGTGTAAAAGGTATAAAGCTGAAAATTACAAAACTGCAACCGCACCTCTACCTAAGAATAGAGTAAATGATACAGCAGTTTTCCAAGTAACAGGAGTTGACGCTGCTGGTCCATTGATTCTTAATACTGGAAAGAAATGTTGGATTATATTATTCACATGTGCAGTATACAGAGCAGTACACATAGAATTGGTGATGTCTATGTCAACCGAATGTTTTTTGATGGCTTTACGTCGCTTTATAGCCCGACGAGGCAGAGTTCAGACCATATATTCAGATAATGGAACAAATTTCGTCGGAGCTGAAAATCTATTAACAAATGTAGATTGGGAAGCCATAGGAAGCTACTCAACCATCCATAAAATCAAATGGATATTCAACCCGCCAGCAGCGCCTTGGTGGGGAGGGTGGTGGGAACGCCTAATCCAAATGGTAAAACAACTACTGCGACGTAACCTGGGAAATTCAATTTTGACGTTCATTGAGTTGGAGACCGTTCTTTGCGACATAGAGAGTGTCATAAATTCAAGACCCCTCACATACATCACAGAAGACGACATGCTTCAACCCTTAACCCCAGCGTGTTTCATGCAACCATTAAAAGGAACAGCTGAAGTTCATGATATTGATGAAGTAGATGCTCAAAACTTGAATGCTCGTCAGAAGTTCATCCAAAAATTGAGATATGATCTGAGGCAAAGATTTCGTAACGAGTACTTATCACTTCTAATCAGTCGAAGTCAAAAGAGCAATAAAGCAATCCAAGTAGGAGATGTCGTACTTGTGGAAACTGAAGCAAAGCGCTCAACCTGGCCCTTGGGATTGATTGTGGAGATTTACCCAGGAGCAGATAATAATATACGCGTAGCGAAAGTGAGAACCGCAGATGGTTTCAGAGTAAGGCCAGTACAAAGACTCTACCCACTTGAAATTCATGATGATTCACGAAGATTGGATCTGTGAACTTCTTGCAAGTTACCATAGACTTGCAAGGCGGGGATGATGTTGGACTTTTTGGTTTGTGATAATCTAGGAGTTGTCTACCTTTTTTGACAGTGACATAATTTTGATTTAATCAATTAATTAATTTTCGTGTATTTTCGTAAAAATATAAAATAGTAAACTATCGTACGCCTATCTCAATTCAAATCCATCAAAGAACCTACACACACCGGACTATTACCCCACGGGCAAACAGTGAGTCCAATAATGTGGTTTCCTATTATTAGAATGACTACGTGTATGTTAGATTTTTACAAACATTGGTTCACAATTAAGTCCTTTTAATTCGATCGCGGACTATTCACTGAATCATATATCCAACTCGATACAAAAACTAGTTGCAAATAAGAACTAAAACTAAGTTCTACAAAACAGTCAGATTTTTATACAATGAACCACATTTTTAAATGATGGCCCACATGTATATCATCAGCCTTTCCCTGGTTATTTAATTCTGCAATTTTTCAGACCAGGTAACATTATGCCACCCTATGGACATTCTCGTAGGGTTTTTACCTCCATTTCGGCCTCGCTCAGAGTTGCTCCCGCTGGTAAACATATTTTTTACCCATCTTATTATAAACAACTATTTAGATCCAATAATATCTAGGAGTTTTGTGCAACCAAAGAGTTTCGTAACCAGTTTAGACGAGTATTTGTTAATAAAAAATATAAACTTTTTCTTTTTCTTGTCTTAAAACTCATCTAAAGTACCCTTCCTTTGCGTAATCAGATTTTGGGATCCCGGTAACCGTATCCTTTCCCATATAATATGGCGTGAAGAGCACGATCTTCATAAAAAATATCTTCGTCACACTCTCTTTATCCCTCTGTAAATATTTTTTTATAATTGTTTTAATAATACACGAGTTTACTAACCTCCGTCTCTGACAGCGATTTTTCTCATAAAAAGCAAACGCGCAAATCTTTATTAATGCCACTGTGATAGCAGAGGGAATTTTAGGAAGCAACTGGGAAACTCGGCCTTTGAATCTTTATAATTCAGGAGATTTTATTTAACCTAGGATTTTATTTTTTTTCTTCGGGGCTAAATTAATTGGTTGTTTGGCAAGGTCAAAATGACTGTGTGAAAGGCATTGTCGTGGTGGAGAATTATTAATCTTTTACTAATAGTTACTCTTATTTTCCGAATACTTCCAGCAAACACATAGATTATTAAATTTATGCAGTTGGAACAAAAATTCACTGTATACCACATATCCATCATGGAGTATCAGTTCACGAGGAGCGTTGTTATTTTCTCAAATGAGCTGTTACGTCACCTCGGTTTGTATTTAAAAAAATCGTCGATGACGTCATTACGCCATCAATAATGACGTAATGTTCAACACATCTATAATAGCAGTTGATGGCCATTCAAAAATTAAAATTGAGGTGTTTTAATATTTTTTTTAAGTCGTCTGTTTCTGAAATAATGAATTTATTCCATACATTTGCATCATACTGTATAGACTATAAATATTTTTTGTATAAATAAAAATTCAAATTTTGAATATAATATTTTTACATCTTTTGTAAAAATGGAAAATTTGATACCACGAAACTATTTACATAACTTTTATTTATCTAAGAGATTATATTTGTAAAAACCACTGAGAGCTTTTCTCGCAGTAATTTGCTTGCAGTTTTTGTTGTTGGGAACATCTGAGAGAAATGTGTCTAACTGTCTAACTTTCCTTAACTGTTTCACAAAATGGCGGTCTGTACATTTTTTTAGTAGCTAAACTTTATTTCTTAGCATCACAAAATACCGAGTTTACTGTATTTGGTTCTTTATTTTATTGTTTTTATTTTATTTTTTAAGATTTCTTGTGACTTATTTTCTTTGGAATCGTTTAGTTTCTAATTAGGTTTGCTTTAAGTTTTTTTAGAACTTTGTTTCTTAGAAATATTTGTTTAACTCCATTTTTTTATGTCTCAGACACATGAAGCGTGACAAAAAATTCTTTAGTCTCACTTTTTAAAACAAATTTTATTTAACACGCTCGATGTGAAAACGTGAGACACTTTTGTTAAATGATTTACCATCGACATTGTCTGCCTATAACTCCGTTGATTATTGATGAATCTTAACCTTCAATTATAGCTGTTTTTAGATAAATAATAATATATAGTAAAATCTATTTAAAAGGTTTTCTACTTACACCATCTGGTTTGCCAGATTTTGATGTAGAATCCAGAATAAAGTAGCCTTCTGAAACATTTTCAGTGAGTCCGAACATGAAATTCAATTAGCTTAACATATTTGGCCATTATGAAATTCGCAATAAACAAAATATAACTCAAAACCGCTCTGTATTTAACCTAAATAACAGATAAAACTCAAATTAGTTGTTCCAATCTAACAGCAACAACAAAAAACAAATTTAAATTTGGAATTGTCAGACTAATCATCCATTCCCGATACTTTTTTGACTGAATGTACAAATGGAATTCCAATAATTCAACTTTTTGCAATGAAATCATTAAAAACGTAAATTTATAAAGTTTAATTTCTGTTTACTAATCGACGAAATTTTAAACAGATAATTTCATGTGTGATCTAGTATGATGACAATTTTATGAAGGAATTAAGTAAGTAAATATACTAAGTGACATAAAAATCCGACCAGCCCAGTTTAAATGATTTTATTTTAATTCAAATCATCTAAAAAATTAAAAAAACAAGTAACATAAGAATATTTTACTGAAATGAAGAATACCTATTATTCGCGTTCCCATATTATATTATTTCTACAATTTAGCCATATTTATGGATTTAGCCTACTGTAAACATAACCATAATAAATTGATTTTTTATATTTTGCACTTATAAAAATCTTCATTATAAAACGCATTTGCGTATCGTAATGTAACTTTTACGCACGCAAATTTTTGTTTTAAATAGTTGGCGACATGATTGAAGTATCTAATGACAAGACTATTGACAATGACATTTGTGGCTAATGGCAATTTATTACTATTAAATTCTTCTTTAAGAGAGTATTTGTGAATATGAATATCATCTTTTACTTATATAATATATTATTATTGGTGTATTAGTCATTTTAAAATATTTTAAAACATTAACATTTCATAATTTAAATGTCAAAACTGTCAAATGTTATAAATTTTACAGTGCTACCGACATACTTTTTAAAATCAAAATTTTCGTAATTTACATAAAAATAATAAATTAATATAAAAAATGATAAAATGGCAAAATATAAAAAATATTATAAACAACTTATTTCATATGGCTGTTGTGACACTCGTTCTTTAAAAAAGTCGTTTTTTAAACTTGAACTCGTGTCATAACAGAAGCCCATATGAAATGCGTTGTTTAATATATTATTATGACTTGCTCTTTTCAAAAACTGTGGAAAATCTTTTAATTTATTATTTATTTATTTATTGTTGTTTTAGCCCCTCCACGAGAACAACCGTCGCAGGTCTCCGGTGGGCAGTACTCCAAGCCGACGTCCTAAAGCCACCTCCACCCCTCAACTTTTAGAAACCTCCAGCTCGGAAAATATGTAAGCAATTTTTTTTAATATTATATCTCATAAACTAACCACTTTAACCTACAAGTATTATACATTTTTGAAATCAGCTCAAAGAGGAGTATCCAAATTTTACATAAAAAATATGAGAAGTAATTTAAAAAAAAAGGGATGCTGCTAGGGGTGAGGGGGTGGCTTTTCCAGTAAGTTTAAATAAGCCATAAATATTAGTATTACAAAAGTTAATAAAGGTGGATACTTTTATCTGAAAAGCACATTTTGGGGCAACCCATTCAGTCACGAGATATAGCTTTGCCAATAAATTTAAAATAGTTATACCAGGTAGGGAGCCGGCGTAGTCGGAAGGAAACAAGGATAACATTCCCAGTAAGTCTATCCCAAAATGCCACGATTTTTCAAGCAGAAATTACGGCAATTCACTACTGTGTAGAAGAAATTAAAAGGCTGGATAAGACGTACCGTTCAATAGCCATCTTCATAGACAGTCAGGCGGTGCTAAGGGCACTAGATTCTGTAGAGGTCAATTCTAGGCTAGTATGAGACTGAGTGCATGCTCTTAATACTCTGGGGGATCGTAGCAAGGTTACGGTAGCTTGGGTACCAGGTCATTGGGGTCTAAAAGGCAATGAAAAGGCAGATGAAATGGCTAAACTAGGCTCATCAATACCTTTTATTGGACCGGAACCTTTCTGCGGCATTGCAAAAAATATAATAAAAACGGCCATGAAAACATGGGTGGCACAAAAATCACGGGAATGGTGGTGGAATTCACCAGCACAAAGGCAAGCGAAACAGTTCATAATGGAACATTCGCAAAAGTTTACGTCAGACTTATTGATTAAACACAGGAAAACGGTCAAAACTGTAGTAAGTTTATTGACGGGTCACTGTAAGCTAAACAGGTATCTTAACCTAACCTAACCTAACCTAACCTAACCTAACCTAACCTAACCTAACCTAACCTAACCTAACCTAATCTAACCTAACTTAACCTAACCTCAATGGATTTTTACTTGTGGAGATCATTAAAGAACGAGGTTTACAGACATCGTCCTTTTAGGGATTTAAAATCTGTAATTACTAATTGTATTTTGGCCATAAAACCAGAGCAGTCAATGATGTAAGAAGAACCGAATTGTGCATGCTGCGAGAGGGATGTCAAACTGAGAAGTGATTTAATTTTAATGTTTATTATCTCAATATTATTGAAAATTATATTCTTGTTGAGATATTAAGTTGTTTTGGGTAATTTTTGGTGTCAACAAGAAATGAACAAACTTTGCACCAAAAATGTTTGTAGTATGTTCTAATGAATAAAAAATTGACCATAATTACCACAATAATACCTCATTGTTTAAGTTATTTTAAATAAGCTGTTGTATACAAGATGTACAATTATCATCTAAAGCAAACCTTTTTTCTAATAGCCGCCAATTTTGTTGGTGCAGTTTTAGTTTGAGAAGATGCACAAATGAAAATGAAAAATATTTTTTTACTTTAAAACCCATAATAAATAAGTTTCCTATTTGGTGCGGACTTTGCGGGTGACACAGTATAATATACAGGGTGTGGCGCAACAAGTTTTGATTAAACGTAATGGCGGATACAGTTATGTTAAAAAACTAAAAATATGAAGCTGAATTTTTTAAATATTATTAGAACCATGCAAAAATTACCCACTAATAACTGGTACCTTAATTTAACTAGAAAAACACAAAAAGACTAGAAAGAACCAAAAAGCAATTTGTAAAACGAAAATTGCAGAATGAGAAAGAGTACCTAAAAGAGAGACAAATTCAGTAGTACTCTTTTGTTAATCGCTCTCCTAAAAACTTGTCCAAACATTTAACGAGTCTTTTAGTGTTTGAGGTACAAAGTCGATGCCCTCACGAAACCTCAAATGTCGTAATTAAAGGAATATTATTTTCACCGCTCAAATTAAAAGATCGTTTTGTTACTGCGTCATGTTTAAAGTAGCGCAGGAAGATCAATTTAATTATTTTTACTTACAGGGAGAATTAATACATCATCCTAGGCTATGATAATTAGAAAATAGCTTCTAAGACACCATTTTTCTACTAATATTAGTGAACATAAATAATAACACATAACATAATGATATTAATATAACAGGAGTAACGAATACTCCAAGAATAGGCAACTGTGAAGTGGTCCAACAATTGAATTATGAGGGTTCTCTTTCATATAGCACTAGGACCTGCGAACCAGAGATCAGGTGGATTTTCCAGATATTTCTTTATGGATCAGGGACATGGGTTATTCGATCTGCTAATAGCCGCTGCATAGATGCATTTGAAATGTGATGCTGGCGCAGGGGGGGGTTGACAGAGACGGATCTGTGCAGATTCTGTCACCTAGAAGAGGAAACACCAGAGCACATCTTATGTCAGTGCGACGGTCTGGTAAATATGCGGTGTTCCTGACTTTAGGAGAAGAATATCCATCGGCAAGGGACTACATGAAGGTTACAGTCTCAAAGCTTATAGACTTCGTTAAGAGAGTCGGACTGGGGGATGTAATCTACTTTTTCGAGGACCACAATAGATCTATCTATCTATCTATCTGAAAATAATAGACAGGGCTAGTTTATTTTTTAAAACAATTGCTGCCACATGTTTCTTTAACTTATTTATTTTACTTAATTTAAAGAAATCCTTGTGAATCCAAAAGAAAATAATTAAATTACTACAATTCCTAGTATTTTACTTTTTTTTCAAATTTTCATTTTTTATGTTCACTATCCACTCGGTGATTATCGCTTTAAGAAAAATTCTACTTTTGTTAATTTTGTCTATTTTATATATATTTTACCTTTTATTATTTTATTTTATTAGCATGCTACAAACTGGAATCCAATTTAGATACTTTTATAATTAAATAATTTACAAAATCATTTCGGAAATATTTTAATGACCTAAATTATTTTATAAAAAAGCTTTTGTTCAAAACTACTGTTAAACTGGCTAAAGGCAATTTGCAGTAATTTAATATAAATTGGTATGTGTGTGAATTTGAAATCGAATGAACCACAAATTTACCACACACAACATAGATACTAACTAAGCATCTATTATAAATTAAAAACCTTCAATTTTGCTTGTCATTTTTAAACGCTAAATTGTTTTTGTGTTTATTAATAACAAACTGTTTAGATTAGGTTGGATGTTGGTAAGTAATCTGGATGATGCTAAGCATTTCAAAAGTAAATGTACTGTTAAGAATTTCTTCAGGTCTCGGAATAGTTGCTGATAAAATCTTGATAAATGCTTTAACACTATAAAATTAAAATATTGTTCATGTATTATGTTTATCATTACCCTTCTCTCGATCTAGTCCTACTTCCTAAACTGTCTCGTGATCGGGTGTCTTTTTTACCATTGTACGAATTTCTATTTGGATTTTCACCGTCCTTTTGTCTTGTAATCGATTCGTCGGTTCTATGTATCACACCTGGGGAACTTTCTCTTCGACGAGCAGCTAATCCTGAACTATTTTTAATTACTAATCTCTGAGGGAAGCTTCCCTAGTAGCCAAGGTAGACAAAAGATGCCCCAAAGGAGGGACTGCCCTGGTAGACATGATTTAGAAGCCAAAGAAATATATTATACTGTTTAGGCTATGTTGATGATCTAGAAACACAAATTTACAAGGGTCATCAGGGAACAGCCCTTAAAGCGCTATTAATATTGTCAACTTTACAAAGAAATTACCCCAACATGTTATAAGATTAGTACTCAGTAAGGAAAAAATTCCGTATGGCCAAGAGGCAAAATACTGGGTTAGTTTAGATTAATTTGGTGATTTGATATCATGAATCTGCCAACATCAACATTGATGTAAGAGAGAATCTAATAAAATAATTTATTTGGAATCAATACCTTTGCGGATGTGAAACACAGGTAGGTAATAAGTGAAAAGAAGGGAAAAAATCTAAAGGTATTTAAAATGTGGTGTTAAAGAAAAATTGTGTGGCCAGACAAAGTCTCCGACGAAGAAGTTCAAAGAAAACAAGTCAAAACCATTAAACCATCAAACCAATAATATTAGAACGAGTTATTGAAACTTCAATATATGTCAATCTGACGATGCTATTTCTATAGCGAAACGGCCGTCATTACATTTAAAGTATTTTACGATTAAATAGTGAAAGTTAATTCAACCTTTTATAGTTGTTTGTTGTTCTGAACACTTCAAACTTAACTGGCATGGTGTCTAATGGTTGGTTTAAGAAAGCAAGTGGAATTTTTTCCAAGATCTTCAGATGACCAACCAAATTACCAGATTTTAAGTTTTGTCTGTTGCAGTCGTAAGGCACTAGCTGTAGCCTCCTAGATATTTTACCTCCTTAAAAAATTTTAATTCGATATTGTTCATGGTTGGAGCATTTAGAGAGTATCTGCTTCTCCTGGTGATGGGTATTAAAATTGCTTTGCCTGGATTGACCTTCCTTTGGGCAACTTGCAATAAGTTTGAGATAACGTTAATAGTTACAACCAGGTCATGCTGCTGCTACGGTCACCGACTCTCCTCCTCTACTAGCTGTAATCCTTCTGGTTCTTAACATTGACTCTATCCATTGTACTAGTGAGGACTCTATGTTTCTCTTTTCCAGTGCCTTTTTGATGGATATAAATGAGGTGTCATGTCAATAAAAGCGCAAAGGGCCACTAGTGTCTTTTCTTTGCTTTCAGTTATGCATTATAGAGCACTTATAGTAGATTTGATGTTTGATAGGCAAACTTTCTTTTGTAAAGCGGCGATCTCGCAAGATTTTCGCTTCTTATATAATTATTAGGTTCTCCATAGTTTTAGGAGAAAAGAGGTGAGGCTTATAAGACTGTGGATCATCCACGGAACGTCTCCCTGTCCTGGTTGGAAAAGCCACCTTTGCGTCTCTTCAGGCCTTGGGTATGTATACGAGGTTGGCTTTGAAAAGCCGTTGTAAATACGGCTGTAACTGATATAACCTATTTCGGAGTAAGGCTGGAAAAATTACATCCTTACCCGGCGATTTAAAAGGTTTGAAGATTTAACTAATATAACATAATCATTTTAATTATCTTCAATCATGCAAAAACCTATTATTAGATGTTGCTGCAAAAATTATCCACTGTTTGTTATTTCTTTTGCCAATAAATTTGATTACTGTTGTTTTCAGGTGTCTTGATAATATTTTTCCTTTTATCAATCGGTTATAACTTTAATTCATGGGTATTTTATTCAATTTTAATACAAAATGCATTTCTAGCTGTTAAAAAAATTGCTTAATTAACTGATGTCTATGAAATCTTTTAATGATCTAAAGCATTTAAAAAGGTCAAAAACTCTTTTATTACCTATTTCTTTTCATTTATCATGAGTTCAATGAAATCTAAAGTATAGGTACCTACATTTTACACAGTTTTGCTTCGCTACGGTTAAGAGTAATGTTTTTAATTGTTGATGGATTTTATAAATGTATCAGTACATGTTCAGTGGCCACAGTTTTCATGCATGTCTATAGCACCAGCTGCTGGGGTTAGGGTTTTCCATATAGTTTTTAATTTAGTAAAAGTTTTCTCAGTCTTTTGTAATAAATACTTTCATTAAATAAACAATGTTATTATTTGGGCATGTTGCCAATTATTTTGTATCACTCATAGTGGGAAAGTACTAAATTGACGCAAGCTATTTCCTTTGACAAGGAGCAGTTTACCCACTCCGTGCGTAAAAATGATTTCCTCACCCAAATTTACTGTGCGCACTCAAATCATTTTAAGTCACCAGTTGACATTAGAAACTTAAAATTTTTTTAAACTTTGTATTTGTTTGTACCTACACAAATCGTCGCATTTGTGATACAAAATAGTATGTGCAACTCGTGCGCCGCTTCTAGCGCTTGTAGCACAATAAACTATTCTGAAATTGTTTCGACGATTCCAAATCAGAAAAATATTTTGTCTATCACTATCACGTTTGGTTGATTCGAGAAAAGAAACAACAGAAAATCGATACAATCAACTTTCTTTTACACTGCAGTAATTAATGAAAGTCAAGGAGTTTGCCTTCAAAAGTTGAAAGGGGGATTATTTTTTGTTTAAACATTGATTAATGTTATTTATCTAATTATGGAAAGAAAAAACAGTCAATTCCACAAATATTACAAATGTCTGTTTATCACATGTTAATAATGAAATATATTGTAACAACCCTTACTTTGTGGAAGCCCAAATTAATAAAAACAACAACAGCATCGATTTAAGAAAGTTTTTAGCAGCTTTCATTGAGACTTTTGAAGCAATTTTTGAAATAAAAATAAAAGTTTTGTTAAAAAGTTTCTTTTTTAATGTACTTTTTAATAACTTGTTTGATATATACACATATGTCCAAAAGTTTGGAATATTTAGAAATAATATATCTACGCCTATGGTTTTTTAAAAACTCTTGTTGATATTTATTTTAAAGTGTTTTTAAATCAAAATAATACTAAATTTGATTCGTTTTTGTATTAATTTGGTCATATTTAATTGATTTGGGTGCTTTCACATTATTCCAATTCTTGTTTAAATTTCATTTGAGCTGAAACATGATATTATATTTTAATAGGTCTAGGGTAATAATTGCTTTGTTACAACAGGGCTTTAGTCAAAGTGATATCGCGAATATTGTTGGTGTTACTCAGGGTGCTTTATCAAAAATTAAAAAATAAATCCAAGACAAATGATGTGAAGGATCGTCCCAGAAGTGATTAGGTTAGGTTAGGTTAGGTTAGGTTAGGTTAGGTTAGGTTAGGTTAGGTTAGGTTAGGTTAGGTTAGGTTAGGTTAGGTTAGGCAGAAGTGGAAGAAGTCGATGTACAACTGCAGTAAAAAATCGGCAGATAACATTGATAGCTCGAAGAAAGAAATTGACAGGAATCTACAAGTGGCATATCCAAAGAAATTGCTAGACTTGAAGGACTGAATATCTCAAGGCATACAATTACACGAAGATTAAATGCAGTAAATTTGTATCGCAGAAGACCTCTACGTGTTCCCAAATTAACCTATCAACAAAAAATTGTAAGGTTGCAATGGGTTCAAGAAATGTTACACAATGGTCCTAACTACGGTCCTTACGTGAAATTCTCTGATGAATCAAGAATTGGCTTGGTTTCTACTTCGCGAAGAACACTAGTTTGGAGGGCCCCAGGACGACAAGCCCGATTAGAAACAGCGCAACCACGTGTTCTATTTGAAGGTGGGAGTATTATGGTTTGGAGTGGTGTTATAAGGGGTACACGGACGCCTCTCCTGGTTTTGGAGAGAAGAATCACTGGTGCTGTGTACATCGAGGAAGTTTTAAATCCTGTTGTGCGTCTATTCCGGGGGGCGGTAGGTGATAGATTTGTGTTTATGCATGGCAATGCACCTCCACATCAAAGAGCTGCAGTACAAAATTTTTTGGAAGAAGAAGGAATATCCACATTAAGATGGCCATCAAATTCCCCTGACATGAACGTCATTGAACATGCCTGGGACATTCTTAAAACACGCATTTAGAAGCGAAACCCTCTTCCAATTACTCTACGAGAGCTGAAAGATGCTGCTCGTGAAGAATGGGAGAGAATTCCGCAAGTCCAGCTAGACCATTTAATCGATAGCATGCCACATCGCCCACAGTCATGCATACAGGCCCATAGAGGAAATACTGATTATTAATTTTATTAAAAAACCTTTTTTGCTTATTAATTTCTTTTAAAAAATTTGTAATATATTGGACATTTTTTCACCTCAAAAGAATAAGTCATTTTTATGTATGTTTATCTGACTTCGAGATTTATTTACCAGTGGTTAGAGTTGATCAAAATTAATAAAAATATTCCATTATTTCAAACTTTGGACATATGTGTATTTAATGAAATATTTCAAATTCTGTAAATATAATATTCAATTTAAATCTAATCCACACATTCGACACAAATTTATACGATCTTACAACAGACAAAACACGTTAACTTGATAAATATGCTCTACTATCCCCGCACCGCAACTATGGCGTGTACATTTTAAATAATTCATTAAAAAAGTATTTTGCATTTTGACATAATAAAATCTAAAAAATGGATTTGTTATGATAAAAACTACCGTTACTTGAGTCATTTTATGATTTGAAATCTAATATTTCCTAAGAGAATATAAGTTTTATACTCCAAGTACACTCAACACAGCAACTCCTCGAAATATTGAGAATCTTTTCCAATGAAACAAATTCGAGAACTACCATTCTGCGAAAGAATTGTCGATAAAACGCTGGGGTCTTAGCCAACTAATTTATAAAAAGGACATCGACAAACGAACAGTTAGTGATTACTTTCCCGATATACAGGGTGGTCCAATCTTACGACAAAGTTCGGTAAATGAGTTGTTTTAAGAGATATCAATAAATGTTCTTAACAAAAATAATATATGTCGTTAAGGTTCATATTTTGATGTTATCTTAAACTATACAGAGTGTGGTACGAGTATAACTCGGTTACAAACCAAATATATGATTTTTTAAATGAGAACCTCCATAATATATTATACCAAATTCGGATTGCCCCCCTTTTTTGATGCTTTTGATGTAGGGTTTTGATATGTTATACAGAGTCCTTCAAAAGGTTTATGTAAAAATCGTAGATAAATCAATGCTCTGTAGCTAATTGTACGATAAAGAAAAAATAATTATTTTGCACTGAGTTTCTTAATATAAAGCAATATAACCATATTCTATTAAATATTAATAATTTTCACTTTTGTATGCAGGATTTACGGAAACTAATCTTTCATTTTCTCTCTACTTTTCAATGAAACGCCCTGTATTTTGTGGTACGAATAGAATATTGTCATTCTCGTTTCAAAGCATGGCCTACACATATTAATTTATAAAGCAGTATTTGTAACATCGTGTTCACTATTGATTTAATTGATTTTAAAGTAAAAAATGTGTATATATGTAATTTATTCCTAAACTGAATAATAAATTTGTTAAAATAGTTTAATTTACAATTCATTTTCTTTGAATTAACTCATGTTTTATATAAATTCATATACTATAAATTCTAAATAATTATTTATTAATTTATGTATTAATGTATTTGTGCATTGATTAGTTACGAAAAATGTAATGTACCAAGTGAACTTTAATAATGCATTTGTGTGTGCAGAATGTTTATAAAATGTAATTGATTGTGGTAACCTTTACTTTGTGGAAGTTCGTCTTACTAAGAACAATAAATAACTGAACGGTTAAACTAAACTTCTACTATTTATAAATAAAACCCCACTTTAAAAGAGAAATATGGACTTTGTTGCGTGCAGGTTTAAATTTAACAAACTACACCATATTACTGAAGAACGCAGAAGAAACGAACGTGGGAGGTAAAACAGATATCTATACGGACGGATCTAACACAAAATATGATAGGAGATTACTGCTGATGCTGCTAATTCGGCACACTTACCTTTTTAGGTTTTCTGTTTTCAATTTGGTCCATCGTAGTTGTACTTCTTGGACAGCACTGCCTGGAGGATCCATCCTGTAGCTTGTATGCTTACAAGAAATATTTAAGAATATGCTCGTCTTTTTCAAATAACTGAAAAGATAAATATTGAGGTCCGCTTCAAGGCGGATTCATAAAAACACAATAAAAATAATCAATATAGCTAACGCTAACAAAGTGACAAAATTTTAAATCAATAAGGCTTTTATTCCGACCATGATGACAGACCTCCCCTTACATTAGTTAGGATAATTATAGTCCTTGATATTAACTGTGTCCCCTTAGTGAGGTTTCTGTGTTCCTCTTTTCTAGAACATTTTTAATGGATTTTTAATGTTATCAAAAATAATGAAAAAGTAATGGTGTTTTCTCTATGTTTCGGATAATCCATGGAATGTTTCTCTGCCTTGGATATGAAAGCCATATCGTAGCAAGGCTTATTTTCCCCTTAAAACAAAAACTTTAATAGCCCCGTATCATATGACTCTGGACATACAAATTCAATAGGCTCTGTATATGTATCTGTAATTCTGGAAGGGTGGGTCGCCCCGCTGTGGCTATAGAGACAGAATCTGAGCTATACTTGCATTACAACCCATTGCCCATTTTATATTTAAGTTTAGGGATCTGGAGTAAATTCCACATCCTGAACCTTCTTTTGTTTTAGGTCCTTCGGTGAAGATATAGATAGTAATTGTCGCCAATGCATTTTGAGCGTTGTCAATAGGACCTCCAAGAGGGGTCGAGGATCACCTCCATCGCTCTAGTTGGTGTAGTTATCATGCCTCCTGTTATGTTAAGGCATGCTGTAAATGGTCCAGTTTGCGGATGACTGTCAGCTGGTTTGGATCCACCCTTGGTGACAATTCCCAGTTTTGGAGCCCGAAGGTTTACAAGCCTCCTTTTTCTTGTGAAAAGGACCATCTCTGTCTTATTTGGGTTTAATGACAGTGAGTGATCCTTGCACCAGCATTCTATGATATTGAGAGCCTTTTGCATTCTAGCACAGAATATTTCCTCAAACACTGCTGTTTGCAGAATCACTAGGTCATCTGCATAAGCTATAGTGTAGAAGTTCTCACTACCTAGGTGGTTGAGTAAGGCGTCTAGGACCAAGTTCCACAGTAGAAGTGAGACATCCTTTGACAACTAGCCTTCTTATAGTAACATCTTCCACACTGATTTTTATTGCTCTTTGGCAAAGCATGTTGTATATCCATCCATTTACTGGCTGGGGAATGCCCCTTTCAGTAATAGCATTTGTTATTTTGGGGAAGGTGGTTTTGTCAAACGCAAGAGTCCACCCAAGGTGGACTCTTTTTTGTCTAGCTCAGTGCCAAGGAAAATCTGAGAATTCCTACCAGGTGTGGCATCAACACCTCCAGGCCTCACTGTTGTAGGGCTGGATAAATGCCGTCACTTCCTGGGTTATATGCAAGCAACTATAGCAGCAAACGAAACAACCATTCTAAAGGTTGCCAGAAAATTATCATTCATACGTACAGCAGAATAACACTAATACTCCTAAACAATTTTAAAATAGCTTTGGGAACAGAGCTAGAATGTCACCTAGCCCTGGCCAAGGCAACCTGGGAAAATAAAGTCCCAGTTAGCTGGAAGAAGGCGTACACAATAGAAAAGCACATCTATGACTCTCTGGCCAGAGATGCTACTCGATCCATGACCTTTGGACCCGAACCCTCTATAGACCTAACAAAATTAACGATAACTAACCTAATTAAGTCAGGCTTCCCAGTCAGATTTAGAAACGACAAAGAAGGCTGTAGACTTTTAGATGAGCTATTTGGCAGCCCGAACGATTACACAGCCACAAGATTTCTTAAAATGACCTGAAAACTCAGACTAGTGACGGAGATAGGTACTATAAAGGATTATAGTACCTAAGTACCACACCCTTATGCAGAGGATATGAACAAGAAGAGAAAACAGTCGACTTTTTGGCTCTCTCAACTCAATGGAAATCCTACTTTGGCGAATACTGCTCACATAATGAGTAGGCTGATTTGGCCGATTTGCGCCCAGCTTTGAGCATAGGCTTCCATTAGCGTTCTCCATCTATCCCTATCCTTTGCGATTCTTATCAATGTTAGTCTTGCTGATCTCTTGGTATCGAGGTATTGGCCGACCACCATTTCTTTTTCCCGCCAATCCCATTTTAACTGTGTTATTCTTGTTGTTATGTCTGTTCTCTGCCTAAACTATTCATTTCTTCTCCTCTGTTTTAACGAGATACCGATGTCCCACTATTAAGTAACACATTTTGACAGCTTATTACTGAAGAATGGAATGAGATATCGACGTGCAATATTCTCCAAGCTCCTTATATTTCCTTTAAGTTTTTGTGGACATAAATACTTCCAAAAAGCGCCGAAAAAAATGACACATTATAATATTTAATACCATTTGAAAGTCCCTTTCTGTCCTATTTCAAAAATGTGTACATTTTCTGAATTTACTAACCTTTTTAAAGAAATATTAAATTTTCTATAAAACAATGTCAAGAACTTCCAAACGTAATTTGGCGTCCGATTTTAAGTAGGACCTCATTATATTTTATATTATACAAAAAATGCTACATATGATCCAGATTATGTGGTGAGGAGAATGGATTATCTAAACCTTTACCAACTTTACTTGTTATTTTCGTTTTTAAATTGTATAATATATTAATAGTTTTACAGTGTCTGTCTTTAATTGTAAAGAACGTTACGTATAACAAAAAGATTATTCATGCTGAAAAATTCATATTTTATCAATATTTGCATTTTAAGTTAGAAATCGTTCAAAAATTTTTCTCATGAATAACTATCTTCGTAAACGAAATACTGAGACATATTGTTAGATATTACTTAAAATTAATCATCAAAAAATAATATTTTATACAGCAAACTACTCATAAACTTCATGATGATTCACCTACGATAATGTATATTCAAACTGGCAACATTGGGAACATAAATTTTTACATAAATATATTCGCTAATTCATTTTAACAAAAACAATCAAATAGTATGTGTAATGTGTATGTTGAACAAATGTGACGGTAAAATATTTTTTCGTAATGTGTCTACTTATTATTGCGGTAGAAAGAACAATGTAGGTATATCTTTCTAGCTGGCAATTCTTCTTTTTAACAAAAAAAAAAGGTTAAAAGTGGGGAACTTCTAAGATTTATTTGTTCTCCACCATTACACTGTTTACTTTGATTGAGTCTTCATTTTATACATAGATAAGACATACAAATATATTAAGTTATTGTGAAGATCAGCAAGGTTTCTTAAAAAGTTCTTTGCTTAGGGTTCTGTCGGACATGAAGTGAATAAATTTCATTATTATCTGCAATTACAGCATTTTTAAATAGAATAAATTTTCCATGACCTTACGACTAGGAAGTTTTATAAATACAAACTTAATTTCATAGGAACGTCAAAATATCATCAACTTATTTTTGCCTGTTGCCAGACTGGAAAATCAATATAGGTTTGTGTTAAATATTACACACTATAAAAAAATTAAACAAAGAACTTTTTAATAAAAGTTACATTATTTATTCAAAGAAATTAACTTTTCTAGTCAATGACAGCTGTTCTTGTTGAGAGTTAACACAGTAGTGGTGGATTTACAATATATTATTTAAAAAAGATTTCTAATATACTTCTTTATTTCTTCATCTCTCTGCATTTCTCTGTCATTAGAAATTACAAAAAAATTTGAAGAATTACGAGGACGCTCTGCAAATAAAACATCTCTTGACCTTATCAATCTCTTTGTTTCAAGAGACCATATTCTATAGCCATCATCATTATCGTAATCCACAAGAATACCTTTAATTAACTTTTTATCCATTTTACGTCTACTTACTTTGGGAATATGTGCGTAACAAATGGATCCAATAATCCTAAAGTGTTTTAAATTGGGTTTTCTTCGAAACCAAATTTCGTAGGGTGTTCCATCGTCAATACCGGATGATCCTGATCTATTTAGAATATACGTTGCTGTTAACACCAATTCAGCCCAAATAAATTGTGGAAAACTGTTTCCTGAATATATCATCGTTCTGGCCGTCTCAACAACTGTTCTATTGTCTCTTTCTACAGAACCGTTTTTTTCTGGACTATGTATTTAAAAAAAAAACTAGTGTGCCGTTGTTTCTTCATATGGTACTAAGTATTTATAAGGTTTTAAACAGAATCTAAAAATTAGTTAAACACCCTATTGCATAAGACGATTGAAATATATTTTTGGCAGTCTATGATTGGGAATGGTTTTAAATTTAAAAAGCCATACAAACGTTATCTTAAAAATTAAAAACCTTATTTTTACGGTGTCTGTTTCCATGCGTACTATGTATGTATGTATGTATTAGGGGTAATAATCAGGCTTCAAATCAGGTAGATCCCCCTCTTCTATTTCATGTGCTCCTAGGTATCTAGCCCTATCTAGCAAGGCAGGGCATTCTGAGAGTATGTGTATTGAGGTTTCATCCTCTTCCTCACACAATCTGCACTTTGCTTCATCTGCTAACCCTAGTTTCTTCATGTGGCTTTTTAACCGGCAATGCCCGTTTAGTATTTCCGTTAAAATTCGGAGCCTTTTTTACTGAGGTTGAGGCAGCTAAGAGATCTCTTCTGGTCATAGTTCCCCAGTAGTGTCTTAGATTGCCTCAGTCCTTCCAGCTGATTCCAGTACTTGGATTTTTCCTTCTCCATTTCTTCCCTTATTTTTCCTAAGATTACTCTACTGCTGATCCCACAGGATGGTTCTGGTCCCAAGTGTGGGGTTTCAGCATGCGTACTATATAATTGGGAGTATTTCTTGGAAGCCAAAGGTTTTTAAAGAATCCCACCAACATTATCGTCGTACCTACTTTAAACTCCATATTCCAATATTATAAGTAAGAAGAGAAAGTAATATGCTGTCGTCAATTTTTTTCCGTGAATACCAAGAATTTATTTTACAGCGGGAAAGAAGGCTAATTACACTACCAAAAGCTTGTTTGGTTTTTAATACCGTTCTATTTGACGTTTCTAAGAATAGTCCTGATAATGTAAACTCAACTCCTAAATATATATATGGGGGAACTAATTCTAGCTCCTTATTGTCATAATAATACTTGCTATTACGAGCTGTGGTAGAATATCCACCTCTGCTAAATACCATGACCTTAGTTTCATTAATATTAACTGTAAGGTTAACACACTCACAAAATTATGGATGTTGATTCCCGTAAGGCTCAAGGAACAGATTTAGTTTTCTATGTTGGCAATGAAGATTGAAAATAGCAGAGGTGATACAACACGCTCTCGCTCTCTCTTCGTAGGTTTTAGTTAAATGATTATTAGAGTCTTTATCATAGATTTGTTTTATTATTCGTATAAATTTAGTGTTGAAACCCGATTTATAGAGCTTTTCCCACAATAAAACATGATTAGGTTAGGTGTAGAAAGCTCTCTTGAAATCCACAATAGCAACCTACATTTTTCGTTCCTTTAATCGAAGATGAATTTGGATAATAGAAAAGAGAATATTAAAATTTTGGAGAAAGGGCCACTTCCCATTGCCTGGTGTGAGGTTATTACGACAATGCTGCACAAGAAAGGGTCTCTGGATGACCCCCAAAATGACCGAGGAATAGCCTTTATGTGCGAAATGTTTTACCTTACTTTTACTTAAAATAATAACAACTCATTGTAACGCCAATAATATTTTGGCTGAATGTCCAGCACGTTTTAGAAGATCAAGAGGCCGTACAGAAAACATTTTTATTCTCTATTTTAATTAAACTTGTGCCTGTTGCGATTATCATAAAAGAACTAAAAACCATTCAATTATATATACGTAATATAATTTTTGTTTCAGAAAATGGGCTGAAGATACTGAACACTCAGTTAATTACTCCACTATCCCGGAGAATAAAAGTTCTGGAATGCGTAAACAGTTATCAGGTAAAAAATACTTATAATAGTTCTTTATGTACCAAGGACGAAATACAGTCTATTATAATCGAGCCTTCCAATTATTAACCGAGACAATAGACAGTCTTTCGCCTAGGTGCATATTACATTTTTTCGTCGTCCTCTACATACCTTTATGAAAGTAAGAATTCACCTGTTTGCTAAGTTCCACTCTCCCAAGTGCAGAATCGAACATAATTTATATATAATTATAAAAAATGTATTCTGATTTGAAATGTAACGTAATAACTTTCTATTTAAAACATATAGTAAGAAATTAAATAAATGTCGAAGATGGATATTGAAAGTACAGTTTGTGCAATAGCAATTGACAGTAATTGTCACAGATCTAAGAAAATTATTCAATCTTCTTTCTTGAACCATGCCGCATCCTAGCAACCACAACGGACGTAAAGTCCGCAACTATTCAAAAATAGTCGATTTTTCATCCGGAAATTAGTCCATAAAATGTAACTTTTTGTAGAGATCGACTAAAAATAATAATTAAAGTTTAAAAACAAAATTTTTTAAATATTTTCTTGTAGGATACAAATCATCAAAAATTGTTTATTGTCGTTACCACAATTTTTTATTTTTTTGTGATGATCTATCAGAAAAAATCATTTTTCTTTGTAAAACTATAACTTAAATCTTAAAAACAATGTTCATATTTTACATAATAAAAGGAAAAATACTATTCTTACCAATATATTTTTTTTAGAAATGATCCAATAAAACTCAAATTCAAAAACCACAGTTTCTGTATTCTGTACGTATTTTAATACGTATTGTTATTAAAAAATGCACAACTTTGAATTTTTCGTATTAGGAGAACTTATCATTTATTATAGGACTAAACCTTTTTTGTATTATTTTCTTTTAATTAACAAAATAGATTCATTACTATCAAACCAAACAGTTGTGGAAAAATTCGAAATTAGAAGTGTAAGATTCACACACAGTATTACAATAAATTTTCAAGTTGCTATCGGCCCCGACTTTTCTCTTTTCAGAAGCCTTAGGAATTTTTTTGTTAGTTTTTGGGTTTACCATGCACTCAAAAAATAGCTGAGCAGAATATGTCTAAAGTTGTTCAATTAGAGGTACGGTTTGTTAGCCTACACAAAGTTATTATCTTATAACCAAGCCCTACCAACCTATAGAGGGCGGGATAAATTATACACATTATTGCTAACTATTGTCTATTTATTTAAATACAAAAAAAATATACAACCGTTATCAGTCCTAAGTTATTTATATCTATCACTACCATTATAACACTATTTATTATTTATATACACTTGTTTTACTGTTTGCTTGCTTTACGCTCACTGTTAACTAAGACGTTCTAATTGATAACTGATTTCCTCGCGCGTGTGCCTTCTTTTATTTATATATCCTAACGCCTCGAAATTTCAAGGCCGAAGGTTCGAGAAATATTGTTTCCGGGAAATAGAACAATGGGTTGTCTTCGAGATGTAGAACCGGCGCATTCGCCATTAATTATAGTTTGGACCTTTCGAACTTGACACTTTTAAAAAATAAAAAAATATATGATCATAATATAGATATATGTTGCTCAATAAAGTTGAAAAAATACTTTTTTTCAAACTATAGCTACATTTTATAAACAAGGGTTGAAAAATGTTTTCTTTGGGTTAAAGAGTGAAAGATTTAATCAAAGTTCATTTAAAATATAATGATATACAAAAAATATTTATTTTTTAGCTTCCTGCTAGTTCTAGTTTTAGTGAAACAGCTGTCATTGTATATTAAAAGCTAATTTTTTAATTATATGTGGAAGTTTCATTCAAACGTTTAGTTATTTATTATTCTTAGTAATCTTCGTTTTAATTTTTGTTTACATGAATCCACCTTAATACTTGGAATTGCCACAGATACCAACTGTTTAAATAAATCAAAATATTTAATAATTATAATAAAATGCTTTAATTGATATTATAAAAATTAATATTTACAAACCTTCTTTGTCATGGCAGAGGTTTTACTGCGCTACTGCGTTAGTGGATTTCAAAAAAGCAGTATAAAAACCGGAATCTTCAACTGATAAGGCTGAAAATTTTATCAATTGTTTATTTCAGTAAAATAAATAAATTTACCAAATTTTATGAAAATAAAATCATTTAAACTGGGCTTTTTGGGCTTTTTTAACTACTTTTTGTGCTTCTTTTGATGGAGTTTTACATTTTATGTTAACATATTTTGATATTTAATTCTTCTTGAGACATTCTTGGTTAAACCAGATGTTTTGGGATGCCTTACACCTTTTCTCATGTAACTTCTTATATAATCGGGTTAATTTTTCTCTCGAAGATGTTTTAATTAAATTTATTGTACTTAAATAAATTTAAGTTATGATAATATTGTTAATTTACCTAACTAATAAATAATGTTACGCGTTACTTTATGAGCACCCACAAAACTATAGTATTTTTGTCCAACCTGTACCTACCAATTGGAGTCAACTTGTCATACATTTTTGGAATCAGCTCAGCAAAATAGGGGTATCCCATTTAAAAAAATGACAGTAACTCCAAAGTAATTCTGTAATAGAATATTATCCTAAAATATGTTAAATTAAAATCAAAAATTAACGTGTTTTGGATTATTTCTTAAAATTGCCTGTAAGCTTTATACGTAAAGTATAGATTATAAATAATACTTTAAACCACAAAAACATTAAGTTTTTATAATGATTAGCACTATATTTAATATTTAAATAAATAATGTTTACACTATTGTATTTGGAAAGTATGTACACATGAAATTTATTGTACTATCCCTTATTCTGTGGAAGCATATCCTATTAAAAAAATTAAACAGAGAAAATTTTTAACTTTAAATTGTTTCCTTATAATATGCCGATCTGACGATTATATCCAAACAATTTTTTCTAATTTTTTAAATAAACGTGAAAGTTTTGTTCAACAGCTTCCTTGTTTAATATTCATAAATAGTGCATAAATAAGCCACAAAAAAATGTAATTACAATTTAACTGTAAGAATCCCATAATAAAAACAATAGATCCTCCACCATTTATCATTCACGCGCATTCAGCAAATTTTTAAAAATAGTAAACCCAAACAGTAGCTAGTTCGCCAACGATCCTGATGAGCTCCATTAAATGTATATATGGCTGAGAAAACGGCTGTAAACTCGAAGTGTGCCACAATAGAACTTTTAGGTTGCATTGGAAGGGACGTTTATCGACCACTAAAAAAACCCTAACCTAACTTATAATTGGTAACATAAGAACTCACCCTAAAGTTAATGAGTAACTGAAACAAATGAAAAAAAATTAAATTGATTGGGATTTTATGTTTTTCAATTAACTATAAGTATGTAAATAGACCAAACAAAGTAGTATGTTGATGAAAATTTCATTACAATTTGATTGCAATTTAAGTTTTCTTATTTAAACACACGTGTACCTATGTCATAAAATCTTATTATGTGCATGTTATTGTTAAATGTCACAAGGAATATCGACAGTGCCATTTTTGCCGTTTGCAAAAACATGGGCGTAGAAAAATAGTTTTTTTTTCATACTGTACGGTTAAGTGCCATTTCCCGGACTCGTTTGAGTCAGCTCCAGCATTGGCCAACAACGTTGAGGATGTCCTCCTGAAGCAATAAACTGTATACTTTTCTGCTTGGTCTAGTTTTAAAAACTCAGCTATTTTCTTAGGTGCTCCGCCAACAGTATGTATACCAGCTCTTTAAGACAGACATTTTCCTTGTCTTTAAACCACCGAAAGAGCTTTCAGGGCGACGTATTGCCGTAAATTCATGTATTTTCTAAACACATCCACATCACTGTTGATCACAGTGAAATCTCGTCGAATATGCGTTTTTGTCTGGTTAATCTTAACTACTAGCTGAGTACCCGTATCCTCCACATCACTAACTTCTAAATTATAGATCTCTTGCCTTCGGCAACCTTCAGCAACTCCAAGTTACCTATGCTATCACTTTGAGTAAAAGATATTCTTTATCTGGAGCGTCCCTCATGAAGCTTTCAATTTGTTCCTTTGTCAGCACCTTCGACTGGTTTGGCTGATGGTCTACATTTTGTTTTTTCAAAAAAGCTATCAACTTTGGGAAACTTGATATGTTAACATTCTCATTAACCATAATCATTAATTTTACCATCGAGTATTTGGACCATAATGAAGAAGGGTTGAATGTTTTTGACTGAAAATTTAAACTGTTGAAAAGAATATTCTTTAAAAAAACTGTTCCATCCACATCCAACATCACATTTTCATCAGCACTACTTTAAAAATTGCGTTGTTCACGCCAGTTGCAAAACAGCGCATATTTTTTTTCATATCTTTTCGCAGACTTCACTGGAATGATTTGCCCTATCGCTTCCGCAGATATTTCGTGTGTGCAGAAAAATTCAAAATGTCTGCCTTTATTTATATAGTATAGTTTTAAAAAACATTCTAGTGACAAATATATCACTTATGTATTAGTTTTGCCAACGTTGTTTGAAGTTAAAATATATTTTTCCTACGACCACATATGAAAGTGCTAGTTTGCACACTTATTTGTACTTAAGAAAGTAGCTAATGTCAATACATGTATTGAAAAGTAAAAAAATATAGTTCCATGATCTGTGGCATTTATGTCGAATTTATCAATAGTAAAAACTGTTTTGTTCTATTGTTTTGTTTTTTAGTTATAATAAATATTTTATAATTATTCTTTTAGTTCTTGTCATCCTGTTAAAAATAAAAATAAATTATTTTGAAGGATTTTTTACTTTTCAATACATGTGTTGATATACTTTTCAGTACGTGTGTTGATAATGTTTTCAGTGTGTGTGATATTGTTTAATTGACTTTATACTTTAAAAAATACTTTTGTTGAAGGATTTTTTACGTGGTCGTAGGAAAAATAGTGTACATAACTCGTTGGAAAGTGTATTTCTTGCACTCGTTTAGTTTCTGCACTCGCCGCTAAACTTTAACTCGTGCAAAATGTTACACTTTCCACACTTGTTATGTAATATACTATTTTTCGACTTTGTGTTTGTTGAGTGGACGATTTCTAGGTTTTCGCAATTTTTAAAAAGCTATGAGCCAACGTTTATATTAAAAAAATTATGGAAATACAAATCTTTAATACAATTATTGGGTAACCAATAAAGATCTTAATACAATTTTTTGATAAAAAGTGTTTCATTCGATACGGTCAATAATGGATTAAAAAGTATAAACAATAATAAAACTGCTTGTTGTGACGTTTCGATTTATTTAAAAATCATCATCAGACATTAGTCCTACAATGTTTTGAAAAATTCTACATTAATTTACATATAAAACAAAAATTTTAAAAAACATAATTTAAATTTTTAACACATATTTACTTTTATTTGAACAAGAACAAGACGTTAATTTTATTTGAAACAACGACTAAGCCAAGCTTTTTTGGAGATAATTCAACCTTATTTCATGAAAAATCATCATCAGACATTAGTCCTACAATGCAAAAAGTAAATATGTGTTAAAAATTTAACTTATGTTTTTAAAAAATCTTGTTTTATATGTAAATTAATGTAGAATTTTTCAAAACATTGTAGGACTAATGTCTGATGATGATTTTTAAATAAATAGAATCCAATAGAAATGATCCAATAAAACTCAAAGTCAAAAACCACAGACTTTTATTCAGGTAAAGATTTGCTTATTGTAATCAAATAGAAATTTAAAATATTGATATTTAACATTGAATAAACCTATGTTTGGTTGACACATTCTCATTTATACTTAAACAATTATCATATTTGGTATTAATGTTAATCCTGTTCAATATCTCTTTTTTACTACTGTTAAAGTTTTGTTGCACTTCTTGTTTTACCATTATATTGTTCTTTACAGCCTGATGATGATCTGATGTAGACCGAAACTAGTTGCGATAATTATAAACTTTACCTGAATAAAAGTCTGTGGTTTTTGACTTTGAGTTTTATTGGATCATTTCTAGTTATATTATTGTTTATACTTTTTAATCCGTTATTGACCGAAACCCAGAACCTCCCAAACTAAATTGACACTGACGGTCAGGAATAATACGATAAAAAGTTTAATTTTTTTACAGTTTCAGGTCGAGAAACGGAGAGCGTAATTCAAAAATTTCGAAAAACGTTCTCACTGCACTTTCACCATCAAAAAAAATCGAAAGCAGGTTGTGAGAAAGATGATCCGGTTTCGTCGCCGCCACCCTCTGTGGATCTGTGCGATCCATCCGAAGAGGTGTCAATGCCCTCTCATGTACCGCCTCCGACGGCCACGTGTAGGATCGATGCATCGGCGTCCCCCACGCCACCTAGGATTCCCACACTAGACGACGATGTCGACGATTCGGCCGTCGAGCAACAAGCGACGTCTACCGCCCCCAATACAACTGCCGAACAAAAATACAAGTAAGAGTAGTTTATGTTTTAAATTATTAGATTTACGTTGTAAGTGAAATAAAAACCAGACTTTGGAAATTTTATTAATTATTGGGTAAGTTTACAAATACAGTATACATTTTTAACTTATAGGCCAGTTAATTTTATTGTTGTAGCGTTGAGGGTGTAATGAATATGAAAAGATTTGTCATTTAAGGGGAAGAAGTGTATCCCCACCAATCTAAGAGATAATGCGCAGTTCATGTCATCATACAAACATTAAAATATTAATCCAATATATACAGTGTGAGTGAAAATAAATACAAAAAATTTAAGGATATGATTTCTTGTTAAAAATTAATAAGTATTTTCCTAATAAACATCTAAGTTTGCATGAGTTCAGTCGAATCAGCTCTTATTTTTATTATGTTATTTACTTTATCAGTCTCAAGTTATGTACAGTTGGCTTTAGAAAAGCATATACATGTTAAATGTGAATTTCCTTTACCTACCGAAGCTATAAAAACGCCCTTCTTCAACAACATAGGAGTGGCAGTTTTTAAAACGCCTACAATTACTTACTTCACTAAGGAATAAAAAATAATAATAAGAAAAAACACTTGGAAGAGGTGTTGGCGTAACCAGTTCTATGGTATTGTTCCGAAATAATTGTTTTTAAAAAGATAAATAGATATTAGATTTAAACAAAAATTGACAAAAACATTTATGAGATCAATGCTTTTTATTTTTTAATATATTAAACTTATTGGCTTATGTTAAAGGGGTGTTTAAGGGTTTTAAAAAATCATTAAAAATAAACGAATAAACTAATTGTAATAACATATTATATACAGGGTGTCCCACTAAGGTCTGCGAGGTAGTTTATTACCACGTAAAGAAAAAAAATTATAACAAAATCGATCATAAAAAATTGCTGAAAATATTTGTCAAGTCGTCCGCTACGGGGTGCAACGAACACTCAAAAACATAATATTGTGATTATCTCCGAAAGAGATATACTAAAGGTTTGCTAAAAATACAATTTTGGAAATCTTCAAATGTCATATAACTTTTTTTTGTTTTTTAACCAATATCAATGCATTATTTTGGCGTCATTTAAAAGAGTTTCTTCTGTTTAATCAGATGCATAACAAAAATACCAAAATTAAACAATTTTGTCTCCGCTAGGGAGTTCTACGAAAAAAAGTAGATTATTTTTCTCGGAAATTTCAAATGTAATGATGCTTTTCTTTAATTCAGGTGATAAGAGGATAAAAAATAAAGAAATTAGTGAAAAGCGCAGGTCTAAATCTTAATATCTTATTTTATATCTTAAAATTAAAATATCACAATATTTAAATAGAAAACCAA
Source organism: Ophraella communa (assembly GCA_035357415.1). Lineage (NCBI taxonomy): Eukaryota > Metazoa > Arthropoda > Insecta > Coleoptera > Chrysomelidae > Ophraella > Ophraella communa. The sequence goes on from CM068993.1 coordinate 31,166,382, forward strand.
AATCCGTGCCAATGTCGTCGTAGAATAAGAAAATCCAGTAGTCACAATCAAAAAACAAAATTTTAAATTCGTGTCAATAGCCAAAGTTCGTCGTAATAAAAAATCACAAAGAGGTTGCAATAAAAAACAAATAAAACCGTACTGTAGAATACACAGGCAATTTGTGAATAGTATACCTTCGCTCAGTAAATATCATCCCTTTCTGTGTAACATTAAAGATGTTTGACTGATTTCAAATTTCTTATTTAAACTACACAATAAATACGCCATCCTTAAAATGAATTCAATATAAGCAATTTGAGTTTGAAAATGTATATGCTATTCTGAAGCCGATAGTACCACTGATTGCTTATATTTCATATATAAAATGTTAAATGTTAACTAAGTGAGTTTTAATAAAAGTACCTCATCAGACGACATAATATCACACCACCAGGTATTTTTTTCTAATCACTTTCTAATTATCTATGGACTTGAAACTTTAACTTTAACAATTCTTTTTATAGAACTAAGACCTAATATCACACCACCAGGTATTTTTTTCTAATCACTTTCTAATTATCTATGGACAGACAGAATACAATTTAAAAATAAAAGAATATGTATTATTATCCTTAATTTATTTTTATTACATGGAACTATAATTAACTAAAATCAAATAACCTTACTTAAAAATTTTTTTCTGAAGAAGATTTCGTCATATCTAGGTGTCCTTTAAATCCAATTGAAAGAGCTGTTATTATATGTGACTCTATGTCAGTTTTACAGTTTATAGAAGGTTCTAGAGTAAAGTGTTACAGACCTTACAATTTTAGAAATTTCAAAATTATTAAGCGAATTAAAAACCTCGAACAAAAGTATCATATTTATGTGGGTAAAAGGACACTGTGGCTTAGAAGTAACTGAGTACCTTGACTTGGAAGCTAAGAGGGAGCTTTCAAGCTTTCGAGCTTTCTTACGCCGACTCGCTAAAACATCTAATAATTGATACTTCCTTTTGCATTGTACTTTACAACAAAGATTCCTCATATTTCTAATTGTGATTATAAAAAACAATATACTTATTACTTTTAAGAATGAAAGCTGCTGCTTGTTCAGTTGACAATTTTTTTTGTTTTTTTACCTTAATTATGAGAAAGTAATTAAAAACTATTGCTGCGACCTTTTTACTGACTATTTCACTAGTACCTTTGATTTGAATATAGTATAATAGTAACAGGTCGGCTGAAAAGTCCCCGGTCTACCATAGTAAAACACAATATTTTGACAAAATTCATTTTTTTTTATTCAACATAGTTGCCTTCAAGGGCGATACAGCGATTATAGCGACCTTCCAACTTTTCGATACCATTTTTGTAGTACTCCTTCGGTTTGTCCTCAAAATAGGCTTCAGTTTCGGCGATTACCTCAGTATCAGAGCCAAATTTTTTTTCCGCGAGCATTCTCTTCAGGTCAGAGAAAAGGAAAAAGTCGCTGGGGGCTAGATCTGGAGAATACGGTGGGTGAGGAAGCAATTCGAAGCCCAATTCATGCAATTTTGCCATCGTTTTCGATGATTTGTGACACGGTGCATTGTCTTGATGAAACAACACTTTTTTCTTCTTCATATGGGACCGTTTTTTCGCGATTTCGTTCTTCAATCGCTCCAATAATGCACAGTAATAGTCGCTGTTGATTGTTTTTCCCTTTTCCAAATAGTTGATGAACAATATACCGTGTGTATCCCAAAAAACTGAGGCCATAACTTTGCCAGCTGACTGTTGAGTCTTTCCACGCTTTGATGGCGGTTCACCGGCCGCAGTCTACTCAGCTGACTGTCGATTGGACTCAGGCGTGTAGTGATGGAGCCAAGTTTCATCCATAGTCACATATCGACGCAAAAAATCGGGTTTATTACGACTTAACAGCTGCAAACACTGCTCAAAATCATCAATTCGTTGCTGTTTTTGGTCGATTGTGAGCACGCGCGGCACCCATTTCGCACAGAGCTTCCGCATACCCAAATATTCGTGAACGATATGTCCAACACGTTCCTTAGATATCTTTAGAGTGTCAGCTATCTCGATCATATTCACTTTACGGTCACTCAAAATCATTTTGTGGATTTTTTTTGATATTTTCGTCGGTAACCACCTCTTTAGGGCGTCCAATGCGTTCACCGTCTTCGGTGCTCATTTCACCACGCTTGAATTTTGCGTACCAGTCAATGATTGTTGATTTTCCTGGCGCAGAGTCCAGAAACTCATTATCAAGCCAAGCTTTTGCTTCAACTGTATTTTTTCCTTTCAAATAACAATATTTAATAAACACACGAAATTCTTTTTTTTTCCATCTTTTTGAAAATAACAAAAGTTGCTTCACTAAACATGCAATATTTCACAAACTAATAGTCCGACAGCTGTCAAATTTTTACACGAATCTTTTGAAGGTTGATACTATCTAAAAATGAAATGGATTTAATTCTAGTGTCGTCATCTATAGGTCAGACCGAGGACTTTTCAGCCGACCTGTTAAATATAAAATTAATACACATAAACATTTTGTAAACAACTCTGTCTATTGTATTTTATATGTCTATGACTATAACGCAATGTTGGCGAGCTAGGTATTTGGTGCATCTATGTGAATGAGTAAAATTGGGTGTGTTTAAAATTAAGATGAATGCCATATTAAGGATAATAAAAAACTCTTCGTTTTAACAAAACTTCCAAAAAGTAAGGGTTAGTACAATCAATTTAATGAATGCCATATGGTAGTAATTGTTCCTAATTGTATTAAACTTTGAAACTTTAATAATTTCTAAGCGCCATTACTTATTAGTTGGTTAATTTTAATGGTAGGAGTTAAATTTTAAATCAAGTTTAAAATCAGTTTGTCGTATAAACTGAGCTAAGCAGGTAATTTCTTCAAAATTATGGAAAGTCGTAGTTAATAAAAACTTTTATGTTATAGCAGTTTAACAAAGTTATAACAATACACTTCTTCATAATTAGGTGATAGTCAGCATTGATCTCTAACAGTACGACTTTCAAGTTCTTGGAAAAGTTACTTTAAATAGATATCACCTTTTGTCTGAAAAGAGCGATCAATGAATACCATTGTCTTAAATTATGTAGAAGTTAAATGAAAAGTTACTTCAAAGACATTACGTTTCGATAAATTCGTTTATGCTATTACAAACATTTGCATACTGAATTACAAGTAAGTAATTTATAAATTAACAAGAAAATATATTTTTTTAAGTTCCTATATTTCCTAAGTTATAGGAATCATGACGATCTTAACAAATTAAATTGGGCACAGCATGATTACTAATTTATAAGTAAAAGTACAAATGCAAAAATAAAATATGAATGGTTAAACATTAATTATATGAGGCGTTTTGTATTTTAAAAATTTCCAAAATATAAACAGCGGATGATCGATTCAGATTCATTTAATTGTTTGTTAATTCCATTTTTCTTATTTTGGAAATTTGGTATTCATTGGTAGACAAATATTAATGTTTTGTATGTATTTGTCTGAAAAGAACAATAAACAACTAAACTTTTGGACTAAACTTCGACTTTTTATTCGAAAAGTCATTTCACAACTATGGGGTCTGAATTTAACAGTAAAATATGGTATTTTAGAAATTTGGTTTAAAATTTTTGTTTATTTGAGCAGATAGCAAAAAATTTAGAATGACAGCTTGTTGAGAAGTTCTACTGAAGTTCTTAACAGCCTTCGTCTTTTGATGTGAATGATTACTGTATTAGGATTTTTATCTGAAGTTTTAGTAATTTGAGTACTTCAGAAAACGTAAGAAATTCAAATTTTTGCTTTTTACTAAATTTGTCTAGTCTTCTTCTCATCCAGTGTTGGATCTAGGCCTCTTCTAATTTTTACCATGCTAGCTACTCTCATCCATCTCCCGGCCAAGACCACAAACAACATCATCGGTACATCTTTTCCTAGGTCTCCCTATGTTTATTCAGAAAGTTAGTCTGTGTTCCCATCTCTCTCCATCCTGTATTGCTATACAGTGCGGTCCATATGTATGGAATAAATTCATTTGTAGCGTTATTATGTACTATATGAAAAAAACCTGAAACAGGTCGATTTTTATTCTTAAATTTACAATTTACAGTATGAAAATATTATCTCCCTCCAGCACCCCTTCGGAATTATAAGCACCCCCTCGAAAATTTTAAATTACAAAGGGGGTCGTGTGGCACCTCGTTGGAAAGGGATTTTAGTCCTCTGTTCACCAATATAAAGATTTTTAAGTTTGGTGCAATCATAACTGAGAAAATTGATTTTTAAGATGTAAAATTTTGATAATGTCTCTAACACAAAACTTTACGTAGAATGAAGATAAAAATGTCACATAATGATTAGAATGTGTTTTTCAATGTATTTGACACTTAAATTAAATGTTCAAAATGACCACCATTCACTTCTTGACAATAACCGAGGCGATATTGGAATTCTCGTACAACATTTTGTATGACCTCGGGGGTTATTTTGTTAATTTCTTCCGTTATCCTAACTTTTAAATCAGCAATATTGTTTGGTCTATTAAAATATACTTTAGATTTTAAATAACCCCATAAGAAGTAATCGAGAGGAGTCAAATCGGGGATCTAGCCGGCCATTCGATCGCCCCACGTCTTCCTATCCACCTATTGGGAAAAACCTCGTTTAAATAATTTCTAACAGTACGTGCAAAATGCGGTGGAGCTCCGTCTTGTTGGTAGTAAATAGATCGATCTATCTCATTTGGATGATTAACATCAGGAAAAACTCTTTGTAATGTAGGCACTAAAAAGTTAATCAAAAAATCTAGATAAACCTCACCAGTAACTGTGCCCTCAAAAAAATAAGGGCCAATAGTTTTATTGTTAATGATACCAGCCCAAACGTTAACTTTTTTAGTATATTGAGTGTGAGCCTCACACATCCAGTGAGGATTTTCTCTGCTCCAATATCTACAGTTCTGTTTGTTAACCGTTCCGTTTAAATGAAACGTCGCTTCATCAGAAAAAACTATTTTGTTTATGAACTGCAAATCTGCGTTCATTCTATCCATCATCAATTCACAGAATTCTTGCCTTCTATCAGGATCATCTTCATTTAACTCCTGAACCAACTGAACTTTGTAAGGGTAGTATTTTTCTTTATGCAGAACTCTCAAAATAGATGATTTACTTACATCATTGTCGGCGGCAAGTTCTCGAGTTGTCTTATGCGGATTTTCCTCAATCTCTAGAAGTACATCTAACTTTTGTTCATTAGTAAATTGAACATTTCTACCTGGTTTTTCAATATTTTTTACATGTCCAGTTTCACGAAACTTTTTTTCAATTTTGCTAACTGTAGACTGCGAAACGTGTTGACCAGGGTATTTATTATTAAAAATTTCACAAACCTCCTTTTGAGTTCTGGTTTTATTACCACAACCAATCATAATTAAAATGTCTATTCTTTGAGTCTCGGAAAAATGAGCCATAATTAAATTTAATACGCGCACAAATATTATACTGACGTCTTTTAGTAACTTTAAATACCTAAATGACAGCAGCCTACTAGATTTATATCAATTGTTTATTTAGTTTTTTGACTATTATTTTAATATCTTCAAAGTTTTTTCCTAATATTTAGCAGAACAGATACGAAAATACCTGATTATTTCTAAAGTTATTTTAATAGACCAAACAATATCGCCTCGGTTATTGTCAAGAAGTGAATGGTGGTCATTTTGAACATTTAATTTAAGTGTCAAATACATTGAAAAACACATTCTAATCATTATGTGACATTATTATCTTCATTCTACGTAAAGTTTTGTGTTAGAGACATTATCAAAATTTTACATCTTAAAAATCAATTTTCTCAGTTATGATTGCACCAAACTTAAAAAACTTTATATTGCTGAACAGATGACTAAAATCCCTTTCCAACGAGGTGCCACACGACCCCCTTTGTAATTTAAAATTTTCGAGGGGGTGCTTATAATTCCGAAGGGGTGCTGGAAGGGGATAATATTTTCATACTGTAAATTGTCAATTTAAGAATAAAAATCGACCTATTTCAGTTTTTTTTCATATAGTACATAATAACGCTACAAATGAATTTATTCCATACATATGGACCGCACTGTATGTCAGGACATATTGCGGAGAGTATGTTTTTAAAAATGGTTAGAAGAGTTGGTTGAAAATACCTTAACAACAATAAGAAGTTTTGGACGTTTTGTATAGAAAAGTGATAAAAGAAGTGCCTTTAAATTTGTAACACACACGATTTAGCAAGAACCACAAAACCATCTAAATTATTGTTACTTTTTAATAAAACTTTTAATAAGCTTTTATACTAGCTTGGGTTCTAGGTACGTAACGGAATCTTTGAGTTTAATTTTCACCGGTTTCTAGAAGTCCGATTTATTTAAAACTTATTGGCATATTTATCAAGGTTCGATGACAATGCAATCATTTGCACAGGAATGAAGATTGCTCTAAGTTAACAGGAAAAACCGCATGCAACAGTGAAGCTTTAAATGAAATAATAAGATTGCGAATTGTCCACAAAAAACTAAGCGATATATCAAACTAAAAAATTAAAAAAATGACTGTTAAAAATAACTAAAAAACATGATTTTATTTGAAACCATAATTGGTCCCAAAAAGGCAAGAAGCCGATTTGTGACCATATTCCTCCAAAAAGGCAGGGCGCCAATTTGCAGCAATATATGTCCCAAAAATGCAGGAAGCCAATTTGTAACACTAATTACTCCCTCGAGAGCTGTCCCGGCTTATGAGACCTTTTAACTCAGGAGTGGGTACGCTCCAGCTTAGCGACACTCTGTATATAGGATATGTTTGATGGGTGAGGGCGCCACTGCTTTAAATTCGACAAAATTTAATAACTAGGTGTAAAGCAGAACACCTTATTTACTTTAAAGTTTAACTAGAAAGGAAAAATGAATATTGAAAATATTTTGACTACTTTAACACAACAATAAAAAACTAAAATACTGATACCGATAGGCAACCACACACAGCAAATCTGTGGGTTTAAAACAAACACTCAAGTAAGAAATTCAAATTTATTTTGCCACAAAAGGTTAGGTACTTAGCTTAGGGTTTCGGATTTCTCCCACAGCGGTATGGGTATGGCTTCGGTTGGTTAAAGATGTTGACGACTTCTATAGGAAGGCAGACCTGGGGGACTTCTCCGGAGAGTTAGAACTTCAGGTGTAGTCAGCTGGATCGGTGCTTTATCGGTAACTTGCTAATTTGCGATATTTTCAACGGTAACTTGGAGTTAATAATTTGCGGTATTTTCAACGGTAACTTGGAGTTAATAATTTGCGGTATTTTCAACGGTAACTTGGAGGTATTTTTAAGGTAACCTGGAGTTACATTGGACGGTAACTTGGGGTTACATTGACGGTAACTTGGGGCCGTATAAATAACGGCTAAGGTAGAAATTCGTTAATGCGCAAAATGATACTCGTTCTTTGGGAGTTGAAGGCAAAAGAGAAAGAGTTCTCTCTGCGTTACAATTATATTAACGGTTCATTTTCGTTAGGGGAGGAATTCGAGCTTTCTGATTGGTTAGTTTTTAACGGGTTCTCAACGTTCAAAAACGGTTGTGTCTATTGGTCGTCCGAAAGGTATTTTTTTAATGGTTTGAAGTCGTGGAATAGTGAAAAATGTTTATCATTTATGATTAAGTGCAGGATTTAATTATACGTGTGATTAAATTAATTTTACGCTCGGAACATGTCAATGAACATGTTACATATTGTTAACCGAACTAAAAAATAGGATATACAGGATACTACAAAGTTTAGGAATGTTTTCTTTTAGTTTTGGGAAGATTAAAATTTAAATAAAAATAATGAAATTGCGAAATAATACATAAGAAATACCAATAAGTTCTTGTTTAACTGTTTATTGTGAAACAGTAAAATATTTCAGAAGAAAACAACATTTTGTTAAAGTGTTAAAAACTTTTTTCTACAAATGGATTTGAAACAAGCGAATGTGAAGTTGTTTTATTGACAGCTGAAAATATAGCCTTAAATGTCTTTTTTTACATAATGGAAATAAATAGTCCGAGCAACGTCAGAAAAACAATATTAAAGAATGAAATGTAACTCCTTTTTGTACGTGTGTAATTTTTGTATTATTTTATTTAAGTATAAGTACAAAATTAATTAGCCAGATATTAATTTGGTTAAAATGTATTGTCTAACCCTTACTTTGTATAATTGCATCACATAAAGAACATTAAACAAGTAATTTTACCACACTGTTTTATAAGAAATCTTAACTTTCTAGTCAATTACAGCTGTTTCGAAAAAATGTTAAGATTGACATGTTGACTATTAGTAATGGACTAGTTTAGTAGGATCATATTAATCAAAATGATAGCAATATTTATTTAGGATAAGATACCTACTTACTTATATTGGTATTCATTTTGCAAGTAATTTTTCTCATTTCGTAAAATTTAGCAATAAATAATTAGAAAGTTTTAAACGTAGCGCCAACTAATAACCAATAATGAAGTGTGTTTAAAAGTCAACGTTGTCACATTTTAGCTACGTTCGTTTCAAGTATTCTCAAAGAACTGGCGGCACAAAACACCGTGTTCTGTGACTAACTGATTGTACCAGTTGACAAGATATATGACAGGAGAGAAAATCGTGTTTATCTGTAATAAACAAACAAGACCCCTATTCTTGACGGTGATAGAATAGAACAGCCAATAGAAAGTGGGCGTGGTTCTATTGAATATGTCAAAACCGTATTCTTGAAATTCGTTCTCTCACTGTACCGATAGAAGGGTTGCTCCTCGAGAGAACAATTACTTCTATTGGTTATTTTTGAAAGAACCACTATAACACCAAGAGAAGGTGTTAGGGATTTTTATTTTCGAACCAAAAATAGTATAGAAGTAATTTCTTTTATAAACCAAACACAACCAAACAACAAATTAAACTAACGAAAATGACAGAATATTTTGTTTAGTGTTTTACTCCTTATTTGATAAAGTGTCAATCAGAGAACAAAAATATCGATATGTTTATCTCTTTTTAATGACAACAAATAAGAAAGAGATAAGTTTCTCGGTTAATATTAAAGCATATCGACAACATCGCAAATTTTCTACCAATCTTATTGAAACACGTCACTTACCACTTATGACGTATGTAACCATTAAATTTAAATTTCAAAAGCCGATTATGGCTAGAGGATTAATTTTATAAAAAATTTATTTGTACACTTGAACCACTAAAAACCTATTTTATAAGATGCAAATATAAAAATAATCACTAAACTAGTCCATTTAAAGCTACACATCCCAAATTATTAATTTACAATTATGTAGCACTTTCGCAATTACTGATGTTTTGTTTATATTACATCTTAGTTCATCTATTGATTGTAAATGCATTTTTTTGCTACTGCCAGCGCTATTTTACTTTGTACCCCGATTGTTTCCAAAATTAATTAAATCAAGAACGTCTTACCAGTTTCGCCGGATGCATAAAAAAGTCTATAACCAACATTCACTGCATTAATTATTGTATCGTATTTTGTTTTGCCGATTTAAAATGTGCAAATGTACTTTATACAGATTTTTATCGTACTACTATCGTTCAAATACACGATTGAATGCCATGGACCGATTGGGCGGAGGCATTTCTAGATATGTTTTTATTGCAATATTGTAGGAAGATAACTGCTAAATAATGCAATCTTATTTTGCAATAAAGTTTACTATATTTAAAAAAAATACAAATAAATGAAGCAGATCATCCATTTTTCTTACTCATTTCTCTGTTCTTCGTGAACATCATTTTTCTTGATGAGGGAGCTCAGCCCATTTTCCAAACATATTTTATAAACCAAAATTAAAAATATAAATGAACGAAAAATTGATATATTAATTCGTTCTTACACAAGTTATATTTTTAATAAAATTAAAATTATTATTTGATGCTAAATCATCTTCCAAAATATTATCTATACAGTTTTCACAGTGTATAGGTTTTTAACATTATTAGGAGGTAAGAGTCTGTTGAAATTATTTCTGAAACTGTATATTTTATTTGATTATCAGAAGGAACCAAACTGCAAAAACTAACGTATCAAATTCCTTAAAGTGTTCATAAAATTCATTTTTATTCTTTAAAAAGTATACTACTCTATAGCCTGTATAATCGTCCTTCAACAACATAGAATACTTCGAGCCACTTGGAGAAATTACGTTCATAGGACCACAAATATCGGAATGAATAAAGAGTATTGGAAAATCAAGATTTCATTATTTGTTGATTTTTTATGTTGCTATAGATATATACTTGATTAAATCTATTGATTTTGTATGATATAAAAAATATACGTTAGTTTTTGCAGTTTGGTTCCTTCTGATAATCAAATAAAATATACAGTTTCAGAAATAATTTCAACAGAGTCTTTATGTATTTCTGCACTCTTTCAGCCTTTCTTGATATTTATAATACCAAAACAAAGTAACGAGAGCATGAGCACGAGTAAAAATAAATTTAAAACGTAAACAATCCACCATTTTGATCTTTCGATGTCAAGTCGTGCATCTCCTTTTATTTTTCAGCACAACAAGACTTCAGCTATTGTAATATGTGTATGTGGTTATACAATGTAATCATAAATGTACTTCTTAGAAACCTATCTAGGGGTTGTTGCATAGTTCACGCCTTTGACGAGAAGGGTGTACTTAGTATAGTATAATTTTTGATGGGATTATGGGTTAAACCAGAGTAAACTTCTAAAAACGGTTAAGGAAAAATTTTAAACATTAATTCAATGACAATGACAAAAATTACAATGACAGATTTTCAAAATTATCTAGTCTAAACAAACTATAGTAACTATGGCGTTGCCAGTTTTCTAATATCTTAATTTTTTATTCAACAATTTTATATACTGGTTGATCCATTGATATTTTTATTATCCGTATTTAAATTTGGTGACAATTTGAGTTTATATTCAAATAAAAAAAAGTTGAATATATTCAAAGCATTTTTTTTTTGTTTTCCAGTAGGGGAGACCGGGGCTGGTTCTAACAATTTTGAAATTAACTTCCATAGTTATCAAACCTATAGCGCTAAAGACAATATTTTTGGCCATGTAATACGTAATTTATATGGCTTTAAATAAAACTTATCAGAATTATTGTAAACGCATCAATTTTTGAGTAATAACGGTTTTTTTTTAAAAAACTCACATGTTAAAATTTACCCCAGCGTTGGGGTTAGTTCTAACAGCCCTGGGGTAAGTTTTAACAGGAGAGGTAATCATAAAATTTGCCATTTTTTGAATAATCAAAGTCTAATTAAATTGTGAAGATTATAAACTTTATTTTTTCCTTTAAACTATAGCTATCATATTTGTCTTAAACTTAAATAAATATCTTCTTTTAATAAAAAAACAATCATTATCATAAATAAAAAATAAATAAAACTTAATCTTCCATAACAATTGTCTTAAACTGAAAAAACTAAATAAACATTCTACTCCAAAAAAAAAAATAACAGTAAATAACAAAAATAAAAATAGGAACTAATCTTTATAATCAAATACTGGAATTTTATTCCATATAATCGTCATCCGAATTGCAATTAGTACAAATATATCTCAATAAATCACCTTTGATGCAATTTGCATGAGACCAACTCTTACAAGAGATGCATTCAATCCAATCTACTCCCGAAGTGTCCTCACTGTAAACTATGCCACAAACTAAGCAGCTTGTGTCATCTTCGTCTGAGCTCTCTTCCTGAAATATTTTTTTTTTAACGGAATCTATTTTATTATAAACACTCTTTTTGCCTTTTCCCTTTTTTTTTCTCTTTATATTTCTATTTTTTATCTTTTGGTATAGTTCTATCATTATTCTGAGTTTTCTTTTTTTATTGTTCTTCAAATTAGCCTCTTCTTCCAATGCAGTTTTTTCTGGTGTGTCCGTTAGTATGGCGCATTTTCTTTGACGCTTTCGCTTAGTCACGCCACGCGGACCAGCTTTAGGTAGAGGACGAACAGCAGCCAAGTCAAAAATTTGTGATGAGGGACCTGGAATTGGATTTTCATTTGGAGTAGCTGGACGGGCGAATAAAGGAGGCTCTGTAGTTTCGCCAAGCTTAACAGTTTCAGGTAATATGGGTCCGGTTGATATTTGATCAATAACTTCTCCAAAACTTATATCAATATTAGGCATGCTTTCTTCAATTTCTGGTATCAGTGATGGCTCCAAACCTAAACTCACATTAAGATCCAGAGATTCGTGATTTGCAGGGATGTCTTGCACATTTTCTGTTTGCTGGGATGTCGGATTAGGACGATCTGTTACGAAAGCTGGGGAGAAGTCGGTGTCTTCAAATATCAATTCATTGTACGGACAAATTCCAGACTTTCGAAATGAATTTATGATATTATTAGGTGTAAAGGCCAGTTGAAATGCGTCACGAACAATGCCAGGAAGATCATAAATTGTCATGGTCTTACCTGGATTGTTAGTCATCCAATTCGTCTGTAATCGGCTGATGTAGTTTTTAAAAGGACCGTATACTCCAACATCCAGGGGTTGAAACTTATGCGAACAGTGTGGCGGAAATGACAAAAGCACCACGTTGTTTTGCTTAGCCTGGTTTACCACTTGTGCATTGACATGTGAGTGATGATTGTCCAAGAGAAGAAGAACTGGGTCTTCTTTAGTAGGCTTTACGTGTTTTATGAAGTGTTCAATAAACTGAACAAACTCTTTTTCGGTCATCCATCCAGAGCTATTGCCAGCGCCGATGGCTTCAGGTAGTCCATTTCGTAAAAACATGTCATTGTATCTTTTTCGTGGAAAAATAAACATGCACGGAATATAATTTCCTATTGCATTTGCAGCGGCGGCTACGGTTATTAAAGTGCCTCTCTCAGCCGAAGTTACTGCCCCAACTTGTTTAGATCCTCGCTCTGCTATTACCTTTTTTGGTTTTTGGAACTGTAGTGACGCCAGTTTCATCCAAATTCCAAATTCTGCTAGGAGCAAAAATATATCGGTCAAGAACCTCCAATTTATTTATTAAAAAGTCGCCTATGTTTGTGCGGTTGAAAGATGTTGCACGACTTAAGCTGGTGGCTTCTGGACTTCTTATTGATAAAGTTGGATTTCTTTTTAAAAATGCTGCAAACCAGTCGTTTCCTGCTGACTCATTTCTTCTTCAGCTTTCGGGAATATTTTTCAACTTGTAGAAAATAGCTACTTCATACGCAAGCTTCCTTGCATCACTTGGTAGTAAACCAAAATATATTTTAGCACACTGTTTTAGATAATCTGACATCCTGTTTTCTTCTTCAGAATTGAAAACTTGTCTATTCTTCTTGTAACCCAGTTGAACATTTAAGCCAGCTTTTTTCTTTTTAATGAAGGAATGTAGTGTCACATAGCATATATTGAAACTTTTAGCCACTCCTCGGATACTCTTATTATTTTCTAGCACCTCATGGGCTGCTGATTCAAATACTTCTTGGGAGTAATTTCCACGGTTCGTCTTTCTTTTATAAATCCGCATCCTAAATAAAAGCAAAATTTTCATTTAGTTATAATTAAACGAAATGATATCAAGCAGTAAACAGTCAAAGAATGAAACTATTGCTCGAAGTTCGAAAAAAATTCACCTGTTCGAACGTACCCCGCCATTGGGGTAAGTATTAACATGTTAGAATTTGCCCCATGTATTTTGTTAAAACTAACCCCACCGCCCGTTTTTTCAGAAATCAGGTTGTAGCTTAATATATTCGTAGCTTATCAGCAAAAAATTATAGTATAGTATAGTTGGATAAACACTGTTCTATTAAAAAAAAGTTTCACAGCTTTACAATTTATAATAAGGTTACAAATCAAAAAATTAAAAACAAAAAAAAGATCATTTACCTGCTAAAATTCACGCACCACACATAACTTACATACAAGACGGCGTAGCCGAGTCTGAGAGGTCCCGACACGTTAAGCATTGTTTACAAACACTACAACTGAGATTTTTCGTGATTCAGACCACTAGTTCGGCAGTGGTCGGCCTGTTAATACCTACCCCTGTTAAAACCAGCCCCGGTCTCCCCTATTACTCGACTAACAAAAACATACCTACGATTGGTTGCGTTTATACATGTTATTTTTCGAAAAGTTTTAAAGTAGGTACATATTTTCCGCTTAGACGTCGACAAGGCAAAAAATCGAGCTATTCGTTTTGAAAGGATTTTATAGTATGAAAATGCTTTTGATTTAAAATACACTTACCAGCCGTTAAAACCACATTCATTTCATTTTTTGGCAAACAGTTAAGGGATGTTTTTTTCCATTTTGTTTAGTAACTAAAACATTTGTCAACGTACATTACTAAAAAAATTCTTTTACTCACAATCGGTTAGTAATTTGTAGCTTTCTAACCTTTGAAGTAATCAGGAAGTATTTTATTACTTACTTTCCCGACTAGCATCTGTCACTTTTCTTACCTGCAAACGTCAATGTCATTTTTGATTAAAACATGGTTTAGAAAGAATTGCTCAAAATTATGATGATGAAATAGATGACACCGACGTTTTTGGATTTTCTACATGAGACAACATATTGGCAATTTTTATTTGTCCATGTAATGAATTCTGCACATATCCCTCTGGCCCAATAGCCTGTAAACCTGTTAACATTTTCCAGCTTTAAATAAGTTGCAATTTTTTTTGGGAAAACTTCCTTTAGCTTTATGCCCAAAAGGCTGTCATGTAATTTTACCAAATCTTATTTGTAAAAAAAATCTATCACAGTCAATGTTATTACGAAGGTCACAGTATTGCTTTATTATTTTTATCCATTCCGATTTTGTGATTACAAATATACGGAAAGAGTAGGTTTTTGTGATAATTATATAATTCGATTTTCTAAAATATCCAGGTCACTTACTTTCATTTATAAAAGTTCATCAATGACCGTTATCCAAAACTTTGTTTTTTGCAGCAGCTAAAACTTATTGATTCGTCAGACATGAAATATAATTGGGCACATCAAGTTAGAAAAATGTTTTCAGAGATAAACTGCTTGGACATATGGAATTCTCTTGATCCTACTACTTTAAGATCGCGAAAAAAGATTTTATTATCTAACTACTACAAATATTTACATAACCTAGATGCTTCTCTCGCGTCGAGATATTCCTTTATGTCAATTTACCATTTATTTGATATTTCCGAGACTCCTAGTGCTTATTTAGACCTAAAACTACCTATGCAAGTAACTCGTACTTTAGCACAATTAAGGTTAGCAAATAATTTTAGAATTAAATTTACTCTAAATGGCATTCTATACTCTATAGACCCAGAGTTAATTTGTACAGTATGCAACACTCAACAAAAGAAGTCAATACAACACATTTTATTTGAATGTCCAATATACTCAGTAATGTCGAATAACGTACCCTATCTCCAAAGTTTGGATTCATTTATATGCTCACTGAAAAATATAACGCAACCTATTGCTAAAGCGATTTGTGCTTATATCTGGAACTTTTTGAAATTACGCTCCTTTATTCTAAATGAATAACACTTTCTATTTTTTTTTTTGTACTTAGCTATAGTTTGAATTAGACATCTCCTTGTACTCATTGCTGTAAACCCTTGTTTTTAAAGCAATTAAATTTATTATTATTATTATTATTATTATTTATGAAAGTTCATCGCATCTACAGGCTCCGGAAATGCCAATAATCAAAGCAACCTAAAAAAAATTAATATAACATTTATTTAATATGCACTAAATAAATTAAAATTACCTTTTGAGGAAGATATTCTATCGGGGCATTGTTTAAAAATTTATCGATGTCTGCTTCAGAAAAACCACTTGACCTTTTTAGCTTGATATCCCACATTCTGCATTTTTAAAAATGCCCGCAATTTTGCGTATTTACTTGCGTATCAACATTATGCCTAAACTTTAAAACTGCTCGCAACATCGAATATCTTGACCATACTTTGTTTGCTTATTTCACAAAAATAAGCAAGAAGTATGCTGCACACCTTTAGCCACGCACCATTTAATGTATAGTTCATAGATGTTTTCATATCTCTCCCTGCTTTTTTCAGGAATTATTCCTTCAGTAGCTCTCTTTACAGCTACCCACAGTTTTGGTGGCGTACATTCAAATTCACTGTCAGTAAAATAAACACAATTTGATTATGTACAAATAATGGCGTCGTGTATCGCCTAAATGTCAGATTCAACAAACTTGTTTTGTTACCTAGCAACGATCTCAAAGATTACTTAAAATAATTCATCTTATCACATAATGAAAATGGCTACAGATATTTGAAACGAAATTATTATTGGTAGATTGTGAGTATTAGAAATCCATAAACTACTACTAACCAACTGTGAGTAAAATAGTATACAACAATAGTATACTACAGCTTTACTTTTGCTAAATTTCTTTGAAGCATTTTTAATATCATATGTTGAAATATCCAGAATATCTTCCATTCCTTGATTTTGGACTTTTGCTAGATTCAATGACAGAACATAATTATTATGTCTGACAGCCAAACAGCTTTCAAAGCGCTCAATTCGAACATAATAACTTTCAAATTTGTTTGGGAGTGTCTATAAAGACTAAACAAAGTGGGCAAGTATAAAACAGTTATTCTTCTTTGGTTCCCTGCATGGTCACTAGGAAATAAAAGGATATAAAATAGCAACTAGCCAGAATATGCCACTAATAGAACTCAATAATTTTGTGGCATAGTCCACAATTTAAGCCTCAATGAAACTTAGCATAATTGGAAATAAGGAAAAAACAATTATTGGGAGAATCTAGTTACATCCAAAAAAGGTTCATACAATGTTTTGGATAAGTTAATCTATTCTAAGAATATTTACAAGAATCCTAACTAGACACTTCGAGTTGATAGGAGTACATCGAATAGAAGAGGGAAAACTATCTCAACTCAATCCGACATCCTAACTGTCACAAAGGAGATAGAAATTAGAGACGCTGCTATAAGAGATGAAGAATAAGTAGAGGCCGTGGATTCTGAGTAGACCTGTGACGTCAACCGGCGCAGTACACAAATTTGTGTTTGAAAATTGTCCTATTAACTATACTAATAATTGCAGCCCTTACTGATTCATTCTGGTCAGTCCGCCGTTTACGTCGTATTGTCTCTCTCTAATGCACCGCTGCCATTCAGTTGTGCGCAACTATTTACGACCCACAGGTCTACTCAGAATCCACGGCCTCTACCTACATTGTCTAAGCAAGTTAAGGGACATCATAGATCTTATAGGTCACAGTGATACAATCTTTAATTTTGAAATTTTTCTCTGTGATTCAATGTTGTTTTCTTTTACCTTTTAACCTTTTAACTGTTTGAAAAATGTTTTTATGTCTTTATTCAGGTTCGTCCCTAAAATACATTTTTTTTCCTTTCGTTTGTCTATTTTTATCTTCATTACCTTCAAACTCTTATGTTATGGATTATGTAACTTTGTCCTTTTTCAAAAAAGCATTTTTTTTTAAATGCAACGGTGCAATTTAAAATGTGTTCTACCAAATGTACTAAAAAATGACACTTTGTTATATATAACGCCATCTATTGTTTGAAGATTAAAACTAATTCCTAAATTAATATATAAAACAATTACATGTTTCGATTTATGAAAATGTATGTTTTATTTCAGATTTGGTCCTCTTGTGTGGAGAAACAGCAAAGAAAAAAAGAAATTAACAAAAGCAGCTAGAAATGCCAAATGTAACAGTGGAGATAGTGGCATCCAGATAGAGGTAATTAATTTTAAAATTAACGTTTTTCTCTGGAAAAAATAACTAACCAGATAACATGTTTTTAAATAACGTTAAAAATACTTCTTATTATTTTATTTATGCTAGCTGTTTGTTTAAATGAAAAATAACAATTAAACAAATCCAAACTCTTTCTGAATCGTCAAATTGAAACTTGATAATAATTATATGTTTTCGACAAAATAAAAACAATACCTTTAAAATAAATTATTAACATACAACAAATAATTAATTTTATCTGGATAGATAATAGAATTAATCGTGAAAATAATTGCTTTCATTAAAAAAATGTATTATTAAAACGCATTCATTAAGAACGAAAAATCGCCATAGATATACTTTTTGGGTCAAAAAGACTGCTGCAATTAATGAAATGTTGGCTACACTAGCGCAACTTCTAATCCCATTAAAATTATTGACATGTGAACGCAACCGTCAGTTCGTTCGTAAAAGCTATTTTTGACGAATAGTGTTAACTTTTTACAAAGATGCAATGTCAGAATATTTTATAGGGTTGGTGTCATTAGATATTAGATATATATATATGAAGTATCGGCTTTGAAATTATGCTTGTAATAATTAGATAACTTTGAGAGTAGTAATCGACTAGGTCAGTTTAAATTAGGGCATTGTTATCACCAATGTTTGCCAAGTTTTTTAAATCATGAAAATCTTCTTTTTATCTTCTACGTTTGATTTTTCTTCTGTTGATTTTTCAATTAATTGCATTAAAAATAAACTACGAGTATATTAAACAATTAAAATATTACCATATAATTTATGTTTATATTTACAAAAAATCTTGTTGATTGCATAATTTTAACTATGATGTAGTTCTAGAAGGTAAAATAATTCTATTGACATTTTAAAGTTTAAAATGTCAATCTGCCGATGCTAATTCTAGCGAAACAGTTGTCATTGTATTTAAAACCTAATATTTTTAATTAAACGTGAAAATTGTGTTAAAACGAAGAGTTTTTTATTATTTTTAATTAACTTTGTTTTATTTATAACAGTCGTAAAACGCTATAATCCTCTTTGCATACTTGGCCCTTTCATTTCTAAACTTGAAAAGTCTGTACTGTCAACAAAAAAATATATAATCATATCAAAACTATTTTTCGCTAGATATTAAATATTATAAACTTTTTAATCAAATTATTTTTAAAACAATGTTAATGATATAAAGTATTGTATTTAAAACATTTATCGTTGTATATGAGGTGAGATTTTTAAAAGGAAAGGTGCTTATACCAACTGTGAGATTTATTAAAACTTAAAAAACATTTCCCTTTGACATTAAATGTACCTTATCTCGGTTTGCTACTTTTCGGTGGCACGGAAGTGCCACAAAAGTCCTTAACAAATTTAATATCACTCTTTCTCGCAATATTCACTACTGAAAATATACCGAAATTGATTGTGGTAACCTTTACTTTGTGGAAGTTCATCTTACTAAGAACAGTAAATAACTGAACAGTTAAACTAAACTTCCACTATTTATTCGAAAAATTCGCTTTAAAATTCAATTACAGCTGTTTCGCTAATAACTAGCATCGTCAGATTGACATATTAAAATTACATTTTGTTTGTTTGTAACTAGGTACTTGATGTTGATAAGTAGTTAAGGCTAGACCAAGTAAGGAAGTAATAAGACATAACAATATTAAAGCCTAGATGTTAATAGCCCTAAGGGATTATCCTGGATGTACTTCCCTCTAAGATCAGTATAACTGTGCAATGATATAGAAAAACCAGGAAAAAACTATATCATGCAGATCTTTACAATAACAATGTTACAATAATGTCTTATCTATGTATAAAATGTAAACTCAATCAAAGTAAACAGTTTAATAGTGGAGAACTTCCAAGATTTATTTGTTCATTAACTATTTTAAACTGTTGATCTGCTAGATGTCTTTTAATTTCAAGTTCTTCTAGAAAATCTAAATTTTGTTTTTTATCACAAATGTGTAGTATATGGATGCCATTGGTGTGTATTAGTGAGTTTGGATGTACAAATAGGTGTTTTGCATAGTTCGACTTATCTGGTTGTTGTAATCTATATGCTCTTAAGTGTTCATTAAATCTTACTTCAAAATTTCTTTGTGTTTGACCTTTATGTACTGCATTACATTTTGGACAATTAATTTTGTAAACACCAGATTTTTTTAATTTGGGTAATTTTGTTTTCACATTTAACAATTTTGTTCCAATATTATTTTGTGTTTTAAATGATATTAATGCTGATGTTGCCGAAGATATTATTTTTTAAATTGCATTGGAAATATTTCCACAATATGTAATACTTTTATAGCTTTTAATTTCTTAAAGTTATTGTAAAGATCAGCATGATAATATAGTTTTTTCCTGGTTTTTCTATATCATTGCACAAGTACCTAGCTACAAACAAACAAAATGTAACTTCAATACCTATGTCAATCTGACGATGCTAGTTATTAGCACAGCACACCCTCTAGCAGGCTAACTCTTCTACTAATTATCAGATCTAATATATTAGTACTGGGCCCACTCGCTTCATGTTGCGAGCGCTAGTGTACGTGCAGCCCAGAACACAGAACTATACATAACAATACAAATTTTATTAATATTTTTGGAAAGTTGGGTTTTAAAGAAAACTTCGACGTTGTTCAATAAGTTTATATTAAATAAATATACATAAAAAATATATAAATAAGAAATATAAAAAATGAAATTTACTTTTTTCTGTTGATTCTATTTATATAGGATTTGTGTGCCTGTACTTTTATTGGGTCAATGTAGGAGGCATTCTTGACCCTATTTAAATATTTTTCATATTTGGAGGCTTTGCCTGCAGCTATTTTATTCACTTGTTTGCACCAAAAAAAGATAGTGCATCTAATTATTAACCTGCAGGCTTTTTCTCCACATGTAGATGGAGCTTCCAAAGACACCGTTGTGGATGATGGTAGAATAACTGAAGTATCTGAAATAAAATAATTTTATTCACTTACAATATAACTTGAAGTTGTATCTACTTACCAGATAAAAGTAGAGTTGGGTATGCACCTGGTTTCAAATCTTTTTGAAATCCTTCGTTATGAAACTGCTGGTCAAAATGTTGATGGCACACTCTATAATTGTCATAAAGTTGTTTTGGAGTTTTTTCCTTTAACACAGGATTGTTTATATTCTCCATCCAAATATTAATTAAGTTGGGATCTTTGGTGAAACGATGCCTCTTACTTGTTTGATCCGTACAACTAGGAACACAACACGTTCTTTTACGAGATGCCATGCTTATATTATACTAAAAAAAGTAAAAAATATTATAGTATGATATTGTATGCTACACTATATAATTGTGAAATAATTGTTAACATTTAAATATTAACACACAATACACAATACTTACACTGCTCTAATTCTCTTATAATACAGAAAACAATTAAAAAGTTCATAAACTAAAATATAAAATTCAATAAACTGGAAGAAACTTTCACAAATAATAACTAATTAATCAATTTAACGATAATCAACGGAAAAAGCACTACAGGCGAAATACAATTCCAAATTCAAACGTTAACAGTTAACAATTAAAAATGAAATGACAAATCATGATTATAAATATGTGATGACAGTTCACGTTTCCTCCGATTGGGCGATACTGTAACGTCACGCTACAGATACGCCCTCAAGTGGGTGGGCGCAATAATATAACTTGGATACAAATTCTAGATAAGAGTTAAACTGCTAGGAGGGTGTGCTGTGGTTATTAGCAAAACAGCTGTAATTGAATTTTAAAACGTATTTTTTGAATAAATAGTGGAAGTTTAGTTTAACCGTTCAGTTATTATATTAGGAAATATCTTATCTTAAAAGTATTACTTTTAATGCAAAACAATATTTATATAGCAGAGTTTAACATAAATAAAATAATCTCTTTTTCTCGTTTTTAGAGCTATGAATTTTTATTTATTTTTTACATACCTACCGATACACATTTTAATACTTTTTAATCTATTAACTAATATTATCAAAATATTATGCAGTGGTGAAAACGTTATTTAAAAACGATTGTTTACATTTAAAGTTACAATAACGTACATTTTGGCTTAATTAATTGTTTAGAGTAGAATTTACGATTTAAATTTATAGAGCAAAACAAACAATATCGATTTTATACATAACTTAAATAGATACTAAATGTATTATATTAAAATGATCGAGATTTAAATTACAGCAAATGTTGCTATTTATAAGGAAGTAAATTTTAGAGTAAATAGTAATTTTAAAGTCAAGCAATTTTTACCTTTTATGCCTTCATTACAATTTCCTCTAAGAACAAATAAAAACTAAATGAAACGATTCACGATGTGAATCCACACAAATGTGGAATATATTTTCTGCACGATTAGCACACTATACTTTTTCTACGATCAATGATGAAAATGTATTTAACCAACTTCAAACTGCATATTTTACAAATTATTGGCTGCAAAAATTTATATTGACAGTACCGCAGTTCAATATTATATGCATTATCTTTGATTTAACCTAACGTGGAACATACAATATCGACCTGCCCTTGTTGGGAAATGCCAAGAAGAAATCTAGAGGTGATTATGGGGGAAAATATGACGACAAAAGGATTAATTGCATGGATGATGACTGGTAGAAGCAACAGGGTGAAGCTTATTTCAAGAAAGTAATGGAAAAGAAGGTTGAGGTAGAGAGGCTGCGAATAAGAAGCTAGTTACAATTTTTGTAGTCTAAACACCTTTTTTTTTCGGGCTAATATGGGAAAATCCTAAATATTTTATTCATATTTATGAAAGAGACCGGGACTTAGAGACTTATTTTTTTCAGAACGAAAGCGAGACGATATTTTTGTCTCACCCTATATAGCTCGACTCGTATGAAGTCCCATATATCACGAATTATTAAGAATACGACAAGCTGTCTATATAACTGATTCTAATGTACCTACATATTCTCAATTCACTTTCAGATGTCACTTCTATCTCTCTAACCACTTGAATAACTGACGTTTATAATAAATATTTGGAAAAAAACTATTTTTGTAATACAAAGTGACTCATAAATATAGCGCCATTTCCCTTACTATAAAATATATACATCTCAATTTTATAAAACATATTGCGAGTGTGAATTTATAATTCCGAATTGCGAGATAAAACTAATTTAATTATTCTTCGTCTTGCGCGTTGCACCTGTCAACTTCTCTTAATAGATTTTAAAGCTTGCTAGTTTTGTCATACTATTTATTATCCATTTTCTCCAACACTCTGCTCTTGTAAAATTCAAGACCAATTCCTTTATGTTTACATCGTATTTATAAAACTTAAACTTCATTGGTGTGCCAAAAAGGTTGTATGTATTCCCATTTCTCTTTTTACTTTTAGAGTAGGTACATACGTGACTTAAATTTTTCGGAAACACTAATTCGAAAGGGTTTTTTACTAATTCTGTAATTGGATTTTTTAAGTGAAGGGATAGGGATAATACTAGCACACAAATTTACCAATTCTAACGTAGGGAAGTAAGATAGTCATTAATATGCAAATACTCGTTATATGTACCCAGAAATTCATGTAAACATTATATTTTCATCAAGAAGAAGAGGATAAAAGGAATACTAACGTAGCTATAACATTTGGTTTAAAAACATGGCGACTACTGATGACTTCGAGAAGTAAGATAATGTCATAATTAATTAATTAATCAAAAAAATACCACTTAAGTACAGCTATATTTTTTTAATTACAAAATAAAAAGAGATGGTTTACAACTACTTTTTGTCGAATTTCTCGTCACGTAAATATTTCAAACAAAGGTGTATCCACATCTCGTTTTTATTCATTTATTATATTGTTGTGTACCAATTAAAAAAGGTAGAGGGCTGAACAAATATTTCAAAATTTAATTAACCAAATGTCGGAAAAAGTTTTTGTGGTGTGGGAGCTTAAGAATGTTTATTAAGAGGTTCTATATTTTTTTAATTAATTACAAATTATAAACACAGAGCTGTCGTTCAAAAAAATCGTTAAGTGATTCTTCAAATAAGTATCTACTTTCTGAAGTAAATAATTTTGATTTATTTTTATAAACATAAATTTAGAGGGACTTCTTACATACAAAAAAAAGGTTATACTTACTTAAAGTCATGTTGTTAAACATTCCACCACTACACACATATATATACAGGGCGAAGCGAGAGCAGGCATGCACAGATTAATACATAATCAGCAGCACATAAGCCAATCGCATGGGGCAATGGTAAGCTAATCGAGGAACTAAAAGCGGATAATACTTTGGGGCAACCCATTGATGCAACAGTCACGAGATATAGCTTTGCCAATAAATTTAAAATAGTTATACCATGTAGGGAAGACTGGGAAAACGGTGTACCCGTAGAGGCGGAGTCAACCTGGTACACGGACGGCTCAAACACTCCGTATGGCGTGGGAGCCGGCGTAGTCGGAAGGAAACAAGGGATAACATTCCCAGTAAGTCTATCCCAAAATGCCACGATTTTTCAAGCAGAAATCACGGCAATTCACTACTGTGTAGAAGAAATTAAAAGGCTGGATAGGACGTACCGTTCAATAGCCATCTTCACAGACAGTCAGGCGGTGCTAAGGGCACTAGATTCTGTAGAGGTCAATTCTAGGCTAGTATGGCACTGTGTGCATGCTCTGAATACTCTGGGGGATCGTAGCAAGGTTACGGTAGCTTGGGTACCAGGGCATAGGGGTCTAAAAGGCAATGAAAAGGCAGATGAAATGGCTAAACTAGGCTCATCAATGCCTTTTATTGGACCGGAACCCTTCTGCGGCATTGCAAAAAATATAATAAAGACGGCCATGAAATAATGGGTGGCACAAAAATCACGGGAATGGTGGTGGAATTCACCAGGACAAAGGCAAGCGAAACAGTTCATAATGGAACATTCGCAAAAGTTTACGTCAGACTTATTGAGTAAAGACAGGAAAACGGTCAAAACTGTAGTAAGTCTATTAACGGGGCACTGTAAGCTAAACAGGCATCTTAAGCTGATGGGGTTGACAGAGACGGATCTGTGCAGATTCTGTCACCTAGAAGAGGAAACACCAGAGTACATCTTATGTCAGTGCGACGGACTGGTAAATATGCGGTTCCTGATTTTAGGAGAAGAATATCCATTGGCAAGGGACTACATGAAGGTTACAGTCTCAAAGCTTATAGACTCCGTTAAGAGAGTCGGACTGGGGGATGTAATCTAACTTGTCGAGGACCACAATAGATCTGAAAAGGTCGCAGTGGAATAGGCTTCTGGCCACCTCTTAAACATCTAAAGTCATGTTGACTATTTAGAAAGAAGAAGGTCTTGTCTAAAAACTATAACCACAGTAGTTGTTTGGTATTTATAACTATAAATTTAAACTTAATAGTATATTGTGTCACAAGGGCAGAAAGTGCTGCCCGAGTATAACTCTTTTTCTGCCTACCTTTATGACTATTAAAAAAAAATTCTAAATGTTACCTATAGTTGAAATTCGAACCCGAGCCCTCTGTGTGAGAGGCAAGCACGCATACCATTGCGCCACATTCAGGTTTATATTATGTGACATGTAAGTTATCCATTCTCTAATAAGGGTAGAATCCAAAAATAATAATAATAATCAGTTCTTTAAAGTGACCGATTGTCATTGTGCAATCCACTTCTACTAAGCTGTTAATATTATTCGAAAAATTTAAACATGGTGTCAAGCGGAGAAAAAATTGTTATTCTAAAGTTCCGTACAATAACATTTAACTCTAGGATGTGTGGCTCCAGGAAACGTTATAAGGACACTATTAACTTGCTTGAAGTTAATAAATCATTCACAATTTTATTCAAAAATAGCATTATGGACTTACACTCCACTCTTCGCGGAAACTTGACGATATTATTCTATTTGGCAATCCAAACCAAGTGACTTTTTAAAAGTCCAGAATGGCAACTGGTTTTAATATATCTGCGCCTATGGTTTTTTAAAAACTCTTGTTGGTATTTATTTTAAAGCGTTTTTAAATCAAAATAATACCAAATTTGATTTGTTTTTGTATTATTTTGGTCATATTTAATTGATTTGGGTGCTTTCACATTATTACAATTCTTGTTTAAATTTTATTTGAGACATGATATCATATATTTTAATAGGTCTAGAGTAATTGCTTTGTTACAACAGGGCTTTAGTAAAAGTGATATCAGGAATATTGTTGGTGTTACTCAGGGTGCTGTATCAAAAATAAAAATAAAATTCCAAGACACAAATGACGTGAAGGATAGTCCCAGAAATGGCAGAAGTCTATGTACAACAGCAGCACAAGACCGGCAGATAACATTGATAGCTCGAAGAAATCGACAGGAATCTACAAGTGGCATATCCAGAGAAATTGCTAGACTTGAAGGACTGAATATCTCAAGGCAAACAATTACACAAAGATTAAATGCGGTAAATTTGTATCGCAGAAGACCTCTACGTGTTTCCAAACTAACCTATTAACAAAAAATTGTAAGGTTGCAATGGGCTCAAGAAATGTTACACCATGGTCCTAACTGGAATTACGTGATGTTCTCTGATGAATCAAGAATTGGCTTGGTTTCTGATTCGCGAAGAACGCTGGTTTGGAGGACCCCAGGAAGACAAGCTCCGATTAGAAACAGCCCAACCACGTGTTCCATTTGAAGGTGGGAGTATTATGGTTTGGAGTGGTTTTATGAGGGGTACACGGACGCCTCTCCTGGTTTTGGAGAGAAGAATCACTGGTCTGTGTACATCGAGGAAGTTTTAAATCCTGTTGTGCGTCTATTCCGGGGGGCGGTAGGTGATGGATTTGTGTTTATGCATGACAATGCACCTCCACATCGAACAGCTGCAGTACAAAATTTTTTGGAAGAAGAAGGAATATCCACATTAAGATGGCCATCAAATTCCCCTGACATGAACGTCATTGAACATGCCTGGGACATTCTTAAAACACGCATTATGAAGCGAAACCCTTCCCCAATTACTCTACGAGAACTGAAAGATGCTGCTCGTGAAGAATGGGAGAGAAGTCTGCAAGCCCAGCTCGACCATTTGATCGATAGCATGCCACATCGCCTACATTGTACATTTTTCACCTCAAAAGAATAAATAATTTTTTTTTGTATGTTTGGGTAGAAAATGTGACATTGAAGAATGGCGAATTCGGTCATTTTAAAAGTTTGCTTTTCGCAATTTCGCTTATATGAGGACTTACCTTTAATCTCAAAACAAATGTGTTTATTTACAAGCTTACTGATAATTTTTCATCTTTTGCAGTCACAAAGTTTAATAAAAAAAAAAAAACAACTATTAGGGTAATTTGAATACTCGTTTGACCTTGGTGTTTGATCAGAAGGTCTGAAGTTATGTTGGTAGTATTTGTCAGAGTGAGAGGCCAATTGCTGCTACACAGCCGAGACCAATACATCCAACAAAGAAGAACCTTAGCTGACAATTTTGTTTTTGTATGTTGTTATTTCCAAAGCAAGAATACATCCAGCGCCGGATTCCGTTATGAGGTTAAAATAAGCCAATTAAAATTATGCTTGTGGGCGGAGTTCCTACCGTTGATATTTTACGTGACGTTTAAACTAGGTATAACTGAAAGTAATTTTTAAGGTTTTAAGCAGGTATTTATTATTTTATGATTGTTTTCCTTTGATCTTGTCTTCATTTCATAGTCATAGAAAATTTTAACTAACGTGTAAATGGAAACTTTGTGTCTTCCTCGTTAAATGAAAAATTCATTAATGTGAGTATCAAATCAAATATCTATTTTTGGCGTATAGGTAGTAATAAGAACAATTATTAAATTAAATCTACCAATTTTTTAGTCTGTTTTGCCACCTGGCTGGGGAACAAAAATTATGGAGAAAAAGATAATAGAAGGTGAAGATAAGTTCCCTAACGTTCAGTTGCAATTTTTTGTTAATTGCACGAACAAAAAAGTGTTTGGTAAATGGTTAAGAGAGTTTGAAAACTTAACCAATTTATCATACGTTATAAATAATACGGTTATTGAGGATAGAGAACGGATTAAACTTAAGTGAAATATTTAAATGATATATTGGTACCTATAGGTTAGGTTAGGTTCAATGTGAGCGGGGCGTTTCCCACCCCTCCACTGCGGCCAAACTAGGGCCTATTGTGGCTCACCCCTAAGGGTCACAATTCGCCATCCAGTCTGCACTTCTTAACAAAGTCCAAGATCGATTTTGGCGAGACTTGTCTAAAGTCGGTAGGCTCTAGCCGTTTGAGGCCAAACGAGCGGAGCCTGATCATTTCTAACGCGGGGCAATAGCAAAGAATGTGCTCTGCCGATTCGTCTGCCACACTGCAGTAGCGACAGTCCGACGTATTGCTCAGACTAAGCTTCCTCAGGTGGTTTCTCAGACGACAGTGTCCAGTCAACAGTCCAGTAAGAATGCGTAGGTTACTTCTACTCAATTCCAGGAGCTGTGCTGTTTTTCTGCTCGAAGGTTGAGATATAAACGCTTTCGAGTGGGTAAGCCCCGATATATTCTCCCAGTGCAGAAGGGTTTCCCTCGCTGCCCAGCTGGAGATAATGTCCTTGGCAGTGCTTTTTGCTATGCCAAGGAATGGTTCCGGTCCAATACATAATATATTGAATTTTTGAAATTATTAAAATTATTTAGTAAACATTTAAAAAGTTTTATTTACCATATAAAGTTTAAATTTAATTTTAGATGTCACCACTTTACTCGGTGCTCAAAAACTTACGAACCATCTTCACAAATTAAAACGAGAAATACAAACTGCCCTTCAAAATTAACAGTAAAAATTCATCTTATTAGAAAAAAATACATGCATGGGCATACAAGAAAAATTCCAACTTTTACAAGAAGCACCTTGTGAAATAACTCTTATTGTAACACACAATCAGGCACTTCAGATTATTTGCGGTTTCGGAAAGTTAGTAATGATGTAAGAGAATAGTTATTACGTCTCTACAAGAATGGACATACAGCAGGAACAGCATTAGAAATGATTAAGTGCAATATCCAGCTAACTTGGGATGACTACAACACAGCTTTAGCAGATAGGAATAGATGCCCAAGTTATAAATATTTGATAAAAACTGGATTTCATTATGGATTAAAACTACAATAATTTGCCCAAATCTATGAAATATTTCAACTCTCGGAGGTTGGAGTTTGGAAATAAAAAATAAGTAATAAAAAATTCTCAGTATTTTTACCCTTAATTTAGTTACTGATAACCAAAACATGTATATTAATTAAATTAAACTTATTTTAAAAAAACCTGAAATTATCCCCTGGCATAATAAAAAAATACACCTTTATAATACATTTTTACACTGCAATTATATATTTTTTTACTTTCTAGCCTAGAAAGCACAAATTGGAAAAGTGCGCCAAATATCCAAGCCACACCTACTAATATTTCTATTGGCCTATTTTAGCCTCATAACGGAATCCGGCGCTGGATGTATTCTCGCATTTCCAAAGCACCTTTTAAATATTTTGGAAGCAAAAAAGAGTAACAAAAACAAATAATCCAAACAACAGCCATAACAAAGAGAATATCAACATCAATTTCGAGGTTAAATGAGATGTGGAGTTGTCATAGCTAGTCAAACGTCAAAAACCAAGGAAGCAAACAATTTCTAAGGGAAAACAGTTTGTCGATTTTAAGGTCGTAGGTTCTTTGACGTCACTAAAGAGGGACGAGTGACGTCACGTTCAAAACGCGCCTTACTTTTCGTCATTTTGATTATTTTTTTAGGATAGAAATAAAAAAATTAATGAAAATGCCCATTACTAACATTCATTTATTGTGATCTTGCACGAAGAATTCTCGCAAATTTGTTTATCCCTTTGTTTTCACCTTTTAGTAAGTTTGATTAAGATTGTTGTAATTTGACTACATGTTTTCTGTTCCATTTCAAGGTAACCTTTTAGCAAATTTATATTTCATCATATATAATATTTGTTTGTTTTTATGTTTATACTTTACTTTCAAATATTTTATTGTTGACTTGAATTTGAATCTATCACTTTATTATTGTTTTCTATTTATAGTATTTTACAGCCTGAGGATGGTCTGATGAGACCGAAAATAGTTGCAACTTTTCAAGCTTAAATTAAACATTTTGGGATCGGCTTTGAGTTTTTCTTTGAACTTTTTTTTCATATTGTATGATTTATACTTTTTAATCGGAATAAGTGTGGGTAAATTTTGGTATACATAAGTGTTTTAGTGTAAAAAATACATAAACGTTATAATAATTTTAAATTTTAATCACATTTTTTGAGTGTAGCTGAGTGTAGTTATATTAATGGCTATTATAATATATCTCGTAAAATCTACTCTAAACTAATACTTTTGCTGTTTATTATAATATACCTTATTAGGGTAAGTTACGATATACTTCTTCTGAATCAGATAAAGAAGTACTTCTATTTCTTTTTGTATCGATCCAAAGTGAATAAAAAATCAGTTTTAGAATGTGTCTATAACTAATAGTAATCTACGACTCTTTAATTTAATACACAAATAATGAAACTATATTTATCCCTTAAAATAAAATATCCCAATTAAAAATAACAAATAAAGGAAACATGTTTTTTTATATTTCGTAAAAATTGTTAATCCACAAAAACAGAAGATACAAAGGCTGAAATATTTTTCTATAGGGTACTATACTCTATCCGTTATCGGCAAACACTCAGTGAGGGAGGGATAAAAGCTTCTCCATCAAGAGAAAGGTTTTTATCGTGTAGTTTTAGTAAGGGATGTTATAATTTGTTGTACAAGATTACGTAGCTCCATTATAAGATTTCTAAAGACAAAAATTTGTGAAACTCAGATGATATAGCTATTAAGGCACCAAATAATACATCTTGAAAATATATTTTGTGGTAAAATTTAGATAAAGGTAGTAGATAGAGAGGAGGTACATAAAGAAGTTGTTTATTGTAAATATTATCTCACAAAAACATTCTGTAAAAAACTAGTCTCGATGGAGCTGCTTGTTTATCTCTAAAAAGTAATGAAATCCAAAGTCATGCCAAGTCTAAGATTCTTTACTGCGCTTTCTTTATTATTACAGTTAATGTTGTATGACTTGGCCGGTAACAATTCATACAACATGCTTAACAAAGATAGGTAGTAACAACTTTTAATACCAAAATATATAAATAATAAATAATTCTCTTGTTTTGATGTTAATCTATTATTTTAATTATTTAATATGGTTTCAAATGCATAAAAAATATAAACTACTAGAATAAATAAATAGGGAATTAAAAACAGTATTTAAAATAGAAATGAAAGAGGTTTGTTTTTACTATTCAAATTATATATTAAGTAAATATTAAAATCTCTTGTTTTAATGGTAATCTGTAGTTTTAATGAACTAAGGTATTCATAAAATCAAAACCAATAAACTGATGATGGCCTTCTAAAAGGCTGAAACTAGTCGTTATTGTATTAAAATAAAAATCTGTGACATTGATTTTGTGTTTCCCCTCAATCATTAAAAAATTTATATTTATTTAGTCAATTTATTGTTTAAAACTTTTATTTGTTGGTTATTCAACATTATTATTATCAAAACAAAATTCAAATCATACATGTTTGGCTTAAAATTGAGTATAAATAAATTGAGAATTGTTAAATTATATTTTTATTCGAGATTTAATTAAAGGGAACGATGGTAGACGTAGACTAGGTATAAAAATGTTTAGTTTTATTGTCAATACCACACCCGTATACAGCAAACCACAATTTAATTAATTTATTTTATATTTTTCCGGAGAAATTTAAAATCATAAACTGTAAACTATGGCGTCTGGTTCTGTGTATTTACACGTCACCGATTTCACAGAGATCTTTTAAATAAAATTACTAAAATGACATATGTCAGATATATCAAGTTTGAAATTTAATTTTGATTTCAATATAAAATTGGAGTGATAAATAATTTACCAAACATAATATAAGATATAATATAATAAGTAAAAATAACCAATTTAAAGGAAAATGGAAGAATCGTGCACCCCCTGGAATTACGTGAAATAGCAAATACAAATTGCAAAATTGTCTAATATGCACACAATTACCAACTGTGATACAAAAAATAACTAGTCGAGTGTGGAAAGAGATTTCATTTCCATAGAAACGTACAAAAAAATTTGTGTCAGTTTGTTGAATCAATTGATAAGATAAAAATGGAACTTCCTACATTACAAAACAATGCACCCAGTAGGTATCGCCCTAATATCGACTAAGAGTAATATGTTACCTAATGAAGTATTAATTACAATTTATTTGTTAATTATGTTCCATTAGGAATTGTGCTGTAATATGAAGAGTTTGCAAAAGATGGGAGGCCTATTGCGACATTCACCTTTGCACAAAGAAATCTTAATATTACAGCATAATTCCTTAATGGAATAAAATATACGAAATAATTGTAATTAATACTCCATTAGGGAACATTAGTCGATGTTAGTTAGAGCGAACTAATACTGGGTAGATACACCATTTTGCAACGTAGAAAATTCTATTTTTTTTCTAACGATTTATTTTTCAGTTAATTTGCTTTCGGAGACAAAGCTTCAACAAATTCAACAAACTGACACTAACTTAATTTTGTTAGTTATACGTTTCTATGACAATAATAATTAAAAAAAATGAAAAAATTGTGACGTTAGAAATGTCTATTTGTATCTACTTCATTATTGATTTTAAAATTTCCACAATACAGGTATAAATGTCTGAATAGTTATACCGATAATAGATAATAAATCTATTCTTGGTAATAACTAGGTACCTATATCTTTTACAGCAGCTCTACAAGTAACGTATTTCTACTACCATAACATAACATGAGATTATCTTCTTCTTTTTCTGAAATAAAATGTTATATGCACCTAATAGACATTAGCAAAGGTATTGTAGCTCAAACGAACTGATTTTCTTCTTTTCTAAACTTTCAGTCGTTCTGTCGATTATAGGTTTAAGTTTTAAGTTGACATCCTAATATTTTTGTGGATATCTTCTGTGTGTTTCTTGTGGTATATTTCTTTTTTTGTTAATTTTATGGGGATTTCAATCAAAATCCTTTGTATATATTCTTATTTCGTAGTTTTGGTAGCGAATTGTGGTTTAATTCCCCCATAAAATTACCAAAAGAAAGTTTAAATGAAGTTGTAGTTTACGTATCTTTTGGTGAATAATTATTCGCGGAAATTTTTCCGATAGTGGGCGCTGCAGTATCTGTCAGTGGAATGGGGAAAACATTGATACCAGCCATTTAATTCAATATCAATTTAACTATTTCTATTTTGAATTTTGTGTGGTAAAGATCGTTAGTGAAAGATGGACGTGTGGTGATTAATTTATATATAGAAGTAAATTATTTCAATAAATAGTAGAAGTGTAGTACCTAGTTAAACATTTATTTTTTTGGTTTTGAGTTAAATTACCTTTATAATCTGTTTCCAAGAAGTGCTTGCTACACACAGACATGTATTTGGAAATAGGTATCCCAATCTTTAAAACGTTCTTCCACACTTTTCGCAATTTTACATTTGCGGGAAATCTGTGTATTGATATGTTTGAATCTTTGTACTGGTTACTCTGAGGCACCGAGCAATACCTCTTACACTTCCTAGTAATTAATCCAATTTAACTAACTATTTTAAAACAAAAACTTCACCAAACTTATTCAAAAACTAAAAAATTTAATTAAAAACACTACTCACAAATAACACGCGAACAAATGGAGAATGGGTTTGTTTTCCCCATTCTATTAGTTCAGATAGAGGGCGCACCCTTTGCTCGTTTTCGCGAATTATTTGAAATTTAATCCATTGATCTGGTATAGTTTTTATTTAGTTTATTTGATCTAAAAACTGACAAATATGATATTTAATTTACCATATCTTACTATTTTTAGGAAATAGTAGATTGAATTATTCATTCCAAGAACTTGCTGGTTATTTTGGCATTGATAGAACTTATCCAAACATTTACTTTTTAAATATACCTATTATAGCAAGTGTAAAGTGCCCTTTTACTGTATCAGCAGATAAGGAATTGATTAAAAAACATTTTCTCTGTGGCTTTTAGGCATAATTATGTTTTTGGGACTTGTATAAAAGACTAAAGATGTTTGATTAATTTACCAGATTCTTTTATGTAGTAAAACACAAATTAAACTTTCTGTATTATTATCTTTTATTCTTTATATTCACATAATAATGGATACACTTGGGGTTTCCAGATTTTAACAATTTTAAGAAAGCTCATCAAAATGTATACAAATAATTTTGTCACTTTTATTACTAGAAAAATTTGGGTCCGTGACATAGAATAACATACTAATTTAGATCACTTAGGTACATTTGCAATTTAAAAATCTTGCAAAGCTATCATTTGATATTTCTGGGATATGAACATTTGAGTATTCTTAATTTGTGCCAACTATTTCTTGAACTTCATTTTCTAAATACCTACTATGTTTTATTGTTGGTGTGTGTGGTATCTTCTCCACATGATAGTAGAAATCAGGGTTCCATCATTGTACTTCATAAGCTCTAAAAGCTATTACCTTGCCATACTTCAGTTAGAATAAAAGATTTCAGTTTCAATTATGTTAATATTAGATCAACCGTCAAATTAATTTGATCTCAAAATAAGTAACATAACTCTTTTATTGGTGAATTGGGACAACAAGTAGTTTATTACAATTATAATCCTGTTGAGACTTCAGTAGCCCATTTGTAAAGTTTTCTCCTTTTACTCAAAATTTTCAAAATACTGTGGAGTTAGAAGGCAATATAGGGCTACTAGGTATATCTTTTGCAGGTATGAATTTCAATTCTTGAATGTCTGTGCATACCTTAAGTTTCTTGGAGTCTTCTATGAATCCATATTAGAAGTGCTATGACATGATTACATCCTCTTTGGACAACAACACAATCATGGCATTTAATTAATATTATTTTTTCTTTGCCTTTGCCAACCATAAATGTAATGTAATATAGTTTTACATGGACATTATTCTCTGGGCAAATCCTGCACTATACTGTGCAAATGTTTCCTTGCATCAATCCCTTATCCCTTAAAGACCTAAAATATTTAAAATTTATTAGAAATACATACACATTTACATTTGCACATTATATTATATCTAATTTAGATGTATCTAGGGTAAAGACAAATAAAAAGTTTACTTACAAGAAAATTTTAACGTTTCAAAACACAGAAGAACAAATTTATTTGTTGAGAAGATATCACCAAACATTAATACATCAATCCTGGGCAAATTTGAGCTAAGTATTTGTGGAATAGAGACGACAATCACACATAAAATAATTAAAAATCATTCCAAATGCGTAAATAGTAATATTCACAACAAAATAAAGAGAGGGTTATCGACAGTTGTATTTTAATTTTTTTAGTACGGAGTTCTTCTTCTTCTTTTAATTTATGGCTTTGCTACGGGGCAATCGCCAGTACGATTTGGGGGTGACTACAATGTTGACTGGCTCTAGACCATATTGCAACCACCGACTATAAATTATTAGTATTTAACAGGGGCATGTGCTGTGAAATATTTTGTGGTGATGAGATGCTGTGCGAGACAAATATTAATAAAAAAACAGAGGTACTATGGGAGTAAACAATCGCGACATACATAGGACATCACAACAAAGGAATAGTACGGAGTTAAAATCATTAATCGACGACTTTGTGGTTATGATTGACATATTCTACATTAAAAATTGAAAACAGCAACTGGAACTGACCGATAGAAAACACAAATAAAAATAAAGATTTGTCTCTGATTATTTGTGACAGTGGGTGACAGTACTTGGCTTGGTTTATCCAGTCAAGATGGGAGAAATAAGTTATAGGTACCTACCGAGATTTATACCACGAATAACGTTATACGGCGATTGTAGCTTATTCCTGGTATATACTTGTGACGTACCTAGGTAGGAAAATTATTATTAAAGTCAAAACTTTTGTTAAAAATATTTGGTCAAAGGTGTCTGTTTTCAATTTTTTTTAATCATTATTGTCATAGAAACGTACAACCAACAAAATTAAATTAGTGTTAGTTTGTTGAATTTGTTGAAGTTTTGTCTCCGAAAGCAAATTAACTAAAAAATCAATCGTTAGAAAAAAATGGAATTTTCTACGTTGCAAAACGGCGTATCTACCTAATACTAGGTCGCTATAACTAACATCGACTATGAGCATTATGTTGCCTAATGAAGTATTAATTACAATTATTTCGTATATTATATTCCATTAGGAATTATGCTGTAATATTAAGATTTCTTTGTGCAAAGGTGAATGTCGCAATAGGCAGCACAATTCCTAATGGAACATAATTAACGAATAAATTGTAATTAAAACTTCATTAGGCAACATATTACTCTTAGTCGATATTAGGGCGATACTAGTACTGGGTGCATTGTTTTGCAACGTAGGAAGTTATCAATTGATTAAACAAACTGACACAAATTTTGTTGTACGTTTCCACACTCGACTAGTTATTTTTTGTATCACAGTTGGTAATTGTGTGCATTATATTAGACAATTTTGCAATTTTTATTTGCTATTTCACGCAATTCCAGGGGGTGCACGATTCTTCCATTTTCCTTTAAATAGGTTATTTTTATTTCTTAAATAACTCGTATATTTCAGCCTATTGCTCGCAATTCTATTGCTCTTTTTTTGTGAAACAGACGCACAAAAAATGGACTGGGAAAGTGTGACGTCAAAATTTGTGTTCTATGCTGTTAAACTGGGAAATGTCAACGAAATGATTCCAAACGGCAACATTATAAATCTCCAGAAATAACTTTTGTTTGAGTTATTTTGTTATAATTAACTCATAAAATAGTCAATAGAGAGTTTGCGGTAAGGTGTTTTACGTTATAAAAATGTCCGTTATAATGTATAACGTAAAAATGTAGTAAAAATTATACCGTATAAAGCTTATTTATACGCTATTTTTGAAAATAACGTTAACCAATCAAATTTTAATGCTTATAATTTACTTCCATGGTACAACAAATTTACATTGTAAATTGTTGTATCATGACTGTTGATCATTAGTTTCAATCCTGTTAGGTATTTGCAAAAATTTATAGTTCAATAATGTCTTGTTTTTCAAAACGAAACAAGAAGCTACAATTATTGCTCTGCACTGATTATAAATTAAATTTAATTTGTAGAATCAAGTATTTTTCTTTCTTCGAATGCTTTTTGTTAAGCAGTAAATAGAAGGAAATCTTCAATAACCAATGTTACTAGATGTATACAATTAGGTTTACCAAGGCTGTGTTAATGATTCTTATGGTTATTATTTTTCTTAGTTTTGTTAATTATTTTTAGCGATCATTTTTAAACTTGCACTAGTGACATATCATATGTCATCTGTAACCTTGATTTTTAAGGTACGATAACCGCAAGCTATGTTTACAAATTTTACAATACACTACAGTATAACGTAAAATAGGAGTCTAACGTAACGTAAAACGACTGACCGCAAACTCTCTAATAACGGTTATAAAACATACCATAAAAAAAGTTGTTTGGAATCATTTGGTTTGACACTTACGTCACTACTTTCCCAGTCCATTAGGATGTCAACACTTAATCTAAGGATGTCATCAACAACACAGAACGACTGAAAGTTTAGAAAAGAAGAAAATCAGTTCGTTTGAGGTACAATACCTTTGCTAATGTCTATTAGGTACATGCAACATTTTATTTCAGAAAAAGAAGAAGATAATCTTATGTTATGGTAGTAGGAATTGGTCCAAGAATGATAAATATTTAATTAATATTTAATTTGTCCGCCAGCTATGTGACGTCACTGCAGTCCTTCATTACAACGTTTACCATATAAATTTATGGAAATAATAGGAATTAGACAGTATTTTTATGATTTCTGAAATACTAACGTTGCCACTATTTGGATTTTTAAGATTAAACACTTATAATTTATAATAAATATTCCCATAAAATCGTTTTAATACTTAGGTATATTTAATTAATTTATTGAATATTATTCGGGAAATAGGTAGAGTAAATAAAACACTATTACAAACATATTTAGTTCTATTTTTATTTAAAAAAATACATTCAAATAAATTTATTATTACACAAAATCATACCTAAAACTAGTGTTTTTTGTTTCCGAGTTATAGACCTTATCTCCTTTATACCGTCAAACACAGGACATGGATGTATACAATCCGTCACTGGAATTTTATAGTATTCCAATGTATAGTTTAGAAATTATGACAAAACAAAGGTTTTTATTTCGAAACTTTAGAGGTCTATAACTCGGAAACGAAGGCTCGTATGACAAAAATTTATTTGAACTTCTAACATTATTTTGACATCTTCTATTTGCTCCCAAATTTTTGGCATGAAGTTCCTGGACACAGTATATCTGATCCACATCACAGGTCACAGCTGTCAAAACGGGACTATGTTTTCAAGCATTTAAAATATAAAAACAAGTGTAGAGTTTGTCATGTTCATTTTTACAGATTTTTTTTACAGACCCTACAGATGAGTTCAGAATACCACTTTTTTTGTTATAAGATTTGATCGGAAACAAAAAGTTTAGTTTTAGATTAAAATTATTAAAAAATGAGTCATTGTTTATTTGAGATTCCTAAACTATTGCAAAAAATATATTTAACACATTTTAAAACAAAATCTAGAAAGGTATTCACTTTGGTACGTAACCAAAAATTTATTTTTTTAAATATTTTGTACATATTTTTTTATTGAATAAGCACAGTTTTTCTCTTTAAAGAGCGCACTAATAATTTTGTTTTCAAAATTTTTATTAGGCGGCCGCTAGACTTGCTTGGTAAGAAACTTGTGTAACACTGTGTAACATCACCGCTTATTCATCTACCTTTCTTCATCATTGCTGTATGAAAGTATCAGAAATTAACATTTTTACCGTACGTATCTACACAAGAAAATTAAGATAGAGTTACAAAAACGAATTAAATGTATTAAAAATGTAGCTTGTCCTACTTGTTACCTCCTAAATAATTTAAAAATATCGGTGCGAAGTGAGCTTTACTTTTTTCACTTAGCATCTGGAATCAATCGAGCAAAATGTAGTTTCTATCATGTCGATGCTTATGTATAATACATCCTTCACGATATTTTTCCTATTTTCGCATTTGCGATATAATGGAATCGTCTTACCAAACACCATCATCTTAGAAAATCGATAACTGCTATTTCCATTTTGGGTTTTCTCCACTCTTTCGCTTTTTATCAATGTGAATCATGTATTAGTATAGTAAAGATATTTTTACTGAATTTATTTCGCTTTCTTCCTAATTTTGATTTATTGCTCTTTTCTCACTATAGGGATAGTCTAGACTTGTGGTAATAATAATCTTAATGGTAAGAGGTGCATTATTTTCTGTAATAGTTTTTCTTACCGGGGTCTGTTGCAGTGGCGGCTCGTGATAATACAAGATGGTAGTGCCAGATTTTTAAGAACTGTGAAAACCTCGCCTGAAAAATTTTTTGGTGTGTCAAGCCCAAATTTTTACCCAACAATCGTTTAAAAAACTGGTTTTGGACAAAGATTTATCACGGTATTGTCAAAATAGGTAAAAATTTTAATTAAAAAAATAAATGAAGGACAATCCGTTTAAACACTGAAAAACAGCTCTCTGCTTCAGATGTTAACATGGGTTTTGTTATCAAAATACCTAAAAGATTAAGAGTTTCCCGAAATGTACAATTTAAACCTTCTTCATTTAATAAAATTGACAGCGGGACAGCTCCGGTGCTGGTACCTAATTCGTCTCTCTGATACAATACTTGTAATTCATTTTTAAGCATGTTTTTGTCTAAAAATGAATATTGAATACATGTTTCTTTGAGGAATGACTCGGCAAACTGATGCCTATATATATGCCGAAAACTTCTACGATATAAATAAATTAGAAGCGACCAATAGTCCAGAAAAGTTGAACCTTGTTTTTATTTGCAATAAAATGCGATTTTTTTCCACTTTGTTTTTTAAATCGGGAATCGGCCGGTTTAATTGTTTAATTTGTACTTTTTCTTCTTGCGAAAAACCTCTAAAAGAGTTTTTTAAGACGCCAATTTTATTCATTGTGACAATAAATTAAAAACTAGGAAGAAGATATTTAAGCATGTATATCGAAAACAAAAAGAGCCTAGCCCTAGCCTAATTTGTACAAGCCCGAAGCGAAGGGTTCATATCCAGTCTTTAGGATATCGACTCCCGCGCCCCTTTTCCAACCACCCCCGGTCCTCCTGGTACCGGTCTGTACAAATATCAGTTCTTCGGTTCAAAGAACAGACTTGTTGTCTTGTCCGTTGAACCAGTTTGATGCTAGGCATCTTTTACTGGTGTCCTCTTCTTGTTGTCTCTCTCGGTTTGGCAGGCTTCATTGGTCATCTCGTGTTATCCGATTAGATCGGCCTCGTCTTTTTTTTGGGTCGTCTTCTTCTTGGTGTGGTAGAAGCTGGTGCTTCGGTCTAACGTACTTCCACTGCCCATCGCCCGGGTCGTAATCTAGCAGGTACCTGAGTTCCGCATTTGGATGGTCTTCAAGTCTGGCAAAACCTATCTCCGCTTTATCATTCATAAGATCTAGAATTCTTTCGAATTCCAGATCTCTGAAGATGTCTTGGTTGCGAACGTACCAGGGTGCGTTCACTGCCTGTCGGATACATAGGTTCTGCTGAACTTGTACCATGTTCCTGTTGGTTTTGCATGTTTGCCCCCAAGCCAGGGATGCGTATGTCAGGATCGGCATGATTACGGTCCGGATGAGCAGCAGTTTTGTGCGCAGTTGAAGGTCGCTGTTGCGTCCTATCAGGCACTGTAGTTGAGACCTTGCTGTTTTAGCTTTCGCTACTACCGTTTGGACATGCTCTTTGAAAGTCAGCCCTTTGTCAAGGGTGACTCCCAAGTACTTCGCCGTGGAACTCCATGGAACTTTCTGCTCGCTGAGTTTCACTTCTTCAGGAGTTGGTTGTCTCTTCTTTTGACACAGTATGGCCTGTGTATTGTCTGCGTTGATTTTTATTTTCCATTTTGTACACTATCTTTCTACAAGGGTAGCTGCTTCTTGTAGATATCTGGATACCAGGCGGCAATGCGTGCTACGCGCTGATATTGCTGTGTCGTCAGCGTACAGGGATAACCTGGTGTTCATCGTTTTTGGTATATCCGCTGTGTAAATGGTGTACAGCAAGGGTGAAAGGACTGCTCCTTGTGGCACCCCAGCTTCCAATCTCGTGTATCTGGTGGTTGTGTTGTTTATCTTGACTCTGGAGAGTCTTCCATCAAGGAAGGATTCTAGTAGTTTTACTAAGAATCTCGGGATGCCAAACTCGTCCATTTTGAAGAGTAGACCTTCATGCCACACTCTGTCGAACGCCTTGCTTACGTCCAGTAGTGCCAGTGATTTGGTTTCTGCTGAAACCTTCACTGATGTGCTCTACCAGTCGCAAGACTTGGTGCTCTGTAGAATGTTTTGCTCTGAAGCCAAACTGTTCGTCTGGAAAAACAAAAAGACACGCGTTACTTAACGTCAGTAATAGCAATAGCTGTGGCTGTGTCGGGCACAAAACTTTTGGGTGAATTTACCATTTAAATATTAGTGAAATGTCCAACAAAGCCCCATTTTTGTCGCTCACATAGGCTGCTGATAAAATCTCTCTCTCTCTCCTAGTGCCTGGCTGAGAAATGGCACACCGCACATGTGGTGACAGCTTGCTTCGTGATCTATGCAGCGCGAGGTTGCCACATTTCAAATAATTTATGAAAATAAAAAGAAATGCATAAAATGTATTTTTGTCAAAAATAAGGTAGTGCCATGGCACAATGGCACTACCTCACGAGCCGCCACTGGTCTGTTGCACTTTACTCCGAGGATATAGGTAGGGTACCTAAGGGTAGAAGGGACTCCTGCTGTATTACAAGCCGGCGATGGTAATCTCGCCAAGATTCCATGTAATAACCGGGGATATAACTTATAGGGGAATGTAATGTAATGTAATGTAGGGGTTGTCCACTGCGATCTGTGAGATCCTATCTTTTTTATGAAGGTTAGGATATTGATCGGCATCAATTTAGGTAAGTCATCCTCTTCTCTTTCACGTGTTTCAAGTTGTAGAGCTCTTGTATTTCCTAGGGCAGGACATGCTGTGAGTATGTTTATTGAGTTTTCCTCCTCCATTTCACAATACCTGCATTCTACCTTTTCCTCAATTCCCAGTCTATGTAGAGTAGGTAATTTACAGTGTCCCGTTAAGATACCTTTAAGAATTCTTAGATTATTTTTGCTCAGCCCAAGACTTTTTGGGATTGTAACTACCTAGCAAGGCTTTTGCCTACCTTATCCCTCCCAATATTCGATCTTTTCCATATTCTCACTGCCTCTGAGTTCATTGAGGATGGAACTGTAGGCTGTGCCACAGAATGATTCAGGTCCCATTAGTGACATACTTGCTGTCCTTCTGACAAGCGTATCTGCCATTTTCCTTCTATTCCCGAGTGTCCAGGGAGCCATAGAAGTGCAACTGTGTTATTCATGCCCAGTTTGTTCATTCTTTCTAGACAGTCCAAGACTAATTTGGATGTTATAACGCTAAAGTTGAGTGCTTTAATTGCTGCTCGACTGTCAGACAACTTATAGGGGAAACAACCCCCATTAAAAGGGAGCTATATAAAAAAAAAAATTTGACCCAACAATGCCTTTATGGTCGGATAGAGAAAAAAAAAATAAGAATTTTGATGAAATTTTGTAATTTAAAAAAAATATGGTTTCCCATAGAGTTTCCCAGAATTTCGATGGGCATAAAATAAAAATTTTTTCTCGAAATTTCGCCATTTTGACCTTAGTTTATATCTCTATATGAGTTTTGAAAATTTCTATGTAAAGGTCTTAAAATCCTTTACAAAAAAGTATTTAAAAATTTTTTGATAGCACTTTTAAGAAAATAGTTGTATTTTTTAAAACAAGTGTCATTCCATTGGTACACTTGCACATTTCTACAATACCCCATAATCAGTTTTTTCAATTTATATAATATTAAAAATATTACCCTATGGACGCCACTGGAATCTTTCCCCCCCAAATTGTCTTGGATCTCGATTCTAATAAATTTTGATCCTCTATACAACGGTTTTTTTTTATTTTAATCGGACGCTTTCTTCATGTCCATATCATACAGAATGCGACTGAACATATTGGAACGTACGACCAAGTCGTGGACATACTCACCGAAGCCTTAAAATCTAAAGAGGCATGGAAGAGCATGCTCGAATGCTTGTTGTCGAGATGAATTGCTACATGCTAATGTTTTCAGGGCTCGTGGAGGCAACACATGCTATTAAAGCGAAAGTTATTCTGTTTAAAACCAGTATTTTGTTTCATTCTGTTATCTTCGACTTGTTTTCTTTTTCAGCAGGTTACACATGGTACAACTTTTGTAAAACCCATTCCAACGTTATAATCTAACTTCGTTTTAAGAGATTATCTGTACAATATTTACAATGTGAATATTATAGAAGAACTAATTAAATTTAATATGTGTTCCTTTAAATTTACCGGCGTGTGTATTTACAAACAATCGTATACTAATCTTCA
This sequence comes from Ophraella communa, assembly GCA_035357415.1. Taxonomy (NCBI): domain Eukaryota; kingdom Metazoa; phylum Arthropoda; class Insecta; order Coleoptera; family Chrysomelidae; genus Ophraella; species Ophraella communa. The sequence continues at coordinate 31,209,992 of CM068993.1, forward strand.
TTGGTCGTCACGCAAAATCACTAGCCACAAATCTCCCAAAAACTTTTTAAGTCCAGTAGACTTTTATTGATTTTGCTTAATCTTGAAAATCCCATACAACTAAACCTTGTATTGTTAATTAAGTTAACAAAAGAAACCTATCCTAAAAAACAAGACGGAAAAATATCAAGATCAAATTATTTCTCTTATTCTTGTGTAATTTGTATACGTTACGGTACAAATTTAATTTCGGTTACTGAATAACAAGAAATACATATATACAGGGTGTTTCTTAAGTAATCTAAAATATTATATGGGGCGCTTCGTTACTCAATTTTAAGACGAAAAGTTCACATAAACATGTGTGATAGGTGTTTTCGTTTATGAGATACAGGGTGTTGTACGTGAAATTAATTTTTCTTGGTGACGCTACTGATTTATATTTTTTATTATTTTATTACAAGCAACATGTGTTAAACATAAAGAAAAAATAATACATTTCAGAGCAAATGTTCAAAATGTCCACCTCCAGCTAAAATGCAAGAATCCGCTCGATGTCTAATGGATTGTCGAATACGTTCGAAGATACCAGGATTGTTACGAATAACATTACAGCCGTCTATGATACGATTTTGAAGATCTTGTACGTTTAATATCAGTGTTGTGTAAACAAGCGATTTCAAATATCCCCACACACAAAAATCCAGAGGATTGTGTCCAGGTGATCTAGGGGGCCACGGGTGTGGAGATCCTCGTCCGATCCAATGACCTGGAAAAACATTATTTAAAAACTCGCGTACAATCACTGAAAAATGTGGAGGAGCTCCGTCATGCATGAACCACATGCGCCTTCTAATAATAATAGGTACATCTTCCAAAAGAAGTGGAAGTTCATTTTCTAGAAAATGTTGGTATGTCTCACCGGTTAACCGTACAGGAAGGAAAAATGGTCCAATTAAATAATCATCGATGATGCCAAGCCAAACATTGACCGAAAATGTTTGTTGAAATCGTTTTACACTTATGGTATGTGGATTTACATCTGCCCATATGTGGTCATTATGAAAATTCATAATCCCATGTCTAGAAAAGTTGGCTTCATCCGTAAATAGAATATTGGCCACAAAATTCGGATTGTTCGCGATTTCACGTAAAATCAATTGACAATACTGTATGCGTAATGGATAGTCAGTAGGTAACAAATGTTGAACACGTTGAACGTGATATGGATACAATAAATTATCTTTTAGAATATTCCAAACAGTTTTGTTACTAACATTTACTTCATCTGCAACTTTTCTTGTACTCGTTTCTGGATGTTGGTCAATAATTTGAAGAATCTGGTTTTCCAATTGGGGATTTCTCACAGTTCTGGGTCGTCCAATAATATTCTTCGATTTAGCAAAAGTTCCAGTTTCTTGTAAACGAATTTGTAACTTAGTAAACGTATCTGAACATGGTAAACGATTATTTGGATAACGCTGGGCATACGTACGTCTAGCTTCTAAGGCATTACCATTCGCTAATCCGTACAAAAAATGCATATTAGCCATTTCAACATTAGTAAACACTGGCATAGTTATTAACTAAACACAGAGTCAATCAAATAAAAATGTACGATTTTTGCGTTGGTTTTCAAATTTGACACTTGTCAACATTATTTCAAAGGCCACTTAGAATAAGCATGTTTTTGCGTATTACTTCTAAAAACCAGTAGCGTCACCGGGAAAAATTAATTTCACGTACAATCAGAACTGACTTATTACAATAAATTCAACACCCTGTATCTCATAAACGACAACACCTATCACACATGTTTATATGAACTTTTCGTCTTAAAATTGAGTAACGAAGCGCCCCATATAATATTTAAGATTACTTAAGAAACACCCTGTATTTAATTATCTCAATCAATACATTAGATTATCACAATCATTATCTCAAAAACGAGTTTAGCTATAAAATTTACACCAATTTCTTTCTTAATTTCCTAGGTAAATTGAGCAAAGCTTTTTTCTTAATTTTAGTAATAAATTCTGTCTTTCCACTTATTTTATTTTAGTTTGATTTATTATTATTACTGCACATTCTGTACCACGTAACACTTTTGCAGCATATATTATGACGTTACACATCTAACCTCACAAATAGGTGTAGATTATATTTGTCTGCAATATCTCATTACATTTATTCAAAAGTATTTAAATATTTTTTCTACATTTGACAAATATTGTAGGTATGTATCTAAAAGTAGATATAATATGAAAGGCTGTAGAAATTCGAAATGCCTTCCTTTTTAGAAACCATTGGCGACTCAAAACAAAAATATTATATTTCTTTTAAACTCGTTTACAGTAACTGAATACGACCCGTTTCATCATCTTTCTTTGTGTTACATTACTATACTTAAAACACTGTCAAATATTGCTTTTAATCATGGTCTTTTAAAAGATAGATATATACTGCTCTGTAATACATCCATGTATTTTTTATTGTCACAAACATTGTCTTATTTAATCCATATTTTCCACAATTTTGTAACGAATAAATCGATTCAGAAATATTGCGAATTTAACGTTGCTATACAACCTCCATGTTTTTTCAACAATAAAATCAACTTCTTAAAGCGAATGCTCGAATACAAACAAAACACAACAAAGACAATTCAAAGCTTTAGCTATTCTAAACCAGTTAAATGTTCAAGATGATAAATGCGCCATAGAACTTTATAAATTAGCTGTATATAATCTCTTAATTAATCACTTTGTTGTTGCTTTAAAGCTTATCCAAGAGTGTTACGTGGTATTTCTATTTGTTCATAACGGAAAATGATTTGAAATGATTGTTGAAATTTTTATTTTATACATGTTATATGTAACTTTTTGCAGATAGTTACGAGTTGTGGAGGTGGAGGAGATAGTTCCGAGTCCCATGATACCGATCACGCTGGTGATATCAACAGTCCCCCCGTTACCCGAAGGAAATCTCATTCAACTTCTAAAGGATCTAGACCTCATTCGGAACTTCTCAATCAAATACTTATTGATAAATTTAAGGTAAGTTTTTTCTTGTTTGCTCTAATTTGCAATTATCAGTTATTTGTATTACTTATATTTCGGTAATATTAACCAAAATATTAACTGTGCTGGTGGATCTTTTCAATCCACAATTAAACAAAAAATAATATATCAATAAAACATTATAATCTAACTTCGTTTTTAGAGATTATCTGTGCAATATTTACAATGTGTATATTATCAAATCAATCAAATACTTATTGATAAATTTAAGGTAGGTTTTTTCTTGTTTGCTTTAATTTGAAATTATCAGTTATTTGTATCCAAGTCAAAACACAACAAATTTAATGGTTAAAATTATCAAATTTGCGACTAGTTTCGGTCTTAGACCATCATCAGGCTACAAATAAAAGATACAATAAGGTAAGGTAACAATAATAAATAAAAATTAAATATAAAGTTGGACAACAAATACTTAGTAAAATGAGTAAGGCATAAAAGTAGTAAAGAAAAAGAAAAGAAAAAGAAAAGCTTACCTATCATGCAAAAGTAGATACACTCGTACAAATTTTAATTTTGTATATGTTGTCCAACTTTATATTTAATTATTATTGTTATAGTTCTTGTCCTTACCTTATTGTATATTTTATTTGTAGCCTGATGATGGTCTAAGACCGAAACTAGTCGCAAATTTGATAATTTTCACCATTAAATTTGTTGTGGTTTGACTTGGTGTTTTATTGATAATTTATATCAGCCACATTTGAGTTATGGATCATTCCTTCGATCAAAAAATAATAATTTTCTTTACAATCTTACAGTAGAATCACGAATCAGTGATAATCACGAAGATAATATACAGTATGATGCAAATGTATGGAATAAATTCATTATTTCAGAAACAGACTACCTACTTTAAAAAAAATCTTCAAACACCTCAATTTTAATTTTGGAATGGCCATCACCTGCTATAGATGTGTTGGACATTACGACATTAGTGATGGCCTAATGACGTCATCGACGATTTTTTTAAATACAAACCGAGGTCACGTGAGAGCCCATTTGAAAGGTCTCCTTATTGCCTTTGCAACAATGTAATCATTTGAATATTTATTTCTACAGGGTTAACCAAAACTGTTGGTTTATTAATACAATTAACTTAGAATAAATGTTTACTTAAATACAATTAAATTACAACAAATGTTCAAAATGCTGACCTTCAGCAAAGATACAAAAAGGCGAGCAGTAAATTCTTTTCTAACGTTTTCGAGGACTTCAGGTGTTATTTGTGCAATTTCCGTTCGGATTCTCTCCTTCAACTCTTCTACATTATTTTTATTATTACTCTGCTCTTTAAATATCCTCACAAAAAAAGTCTAACGGAGTCAAATCTGGAGAGCTTGGTGGCCATTCGATAGGCCCCCTTCTACCTATCCACCTTCCTTATTAAGGAAATTTCGTATGTCAACGCCAGATAACTAGCAGCAGTTAGGTTGTCCTCAAAAAAATGTGGCCCTACAATTTGATTATTTATAATGCCGGCCCAAACATTCACCTTCTCGGGATATTGTGTCCTATACTCTTTCATCCAATGTGGATTTTCACTTGCCCAATATCGACATGTCTGGCGATTTACGTGACCGTTCAGCATAAAAGACGCTTCATCTGAAAAAAATAGCTTTTGTATGGAACCCGGATCTCTGTTACATTGTTCCATAACGATTTGGCAGAATTCGATTCTTCTATCAAAGTCATCTTCTAATAGCTCCTGGGCCAGATGTACTTTGTATGGATGCCACTTCTCCTTTTTTAAGAACTTGATTGGTGGACATTATTATCTAGTGCGACCTGCCTAGAACTAGTATGAGGATTTTCTTGAAACGCCAGTACAATGTCCAGTTTTTTGACTTCGGAAATTGATGTTCTACCACTTCTGTGAAGATCTTTAACATGGCCCGTTTCTCTAAATTCTCTAAATAAATTACGAACTTCTGCTTGAGTCCTCACTCTATCTCCATAACCAATCATGGTTAAAATCTCGATTCGATCTGTTTCTGTTAGTTTCATTTTTGTAAATGCTGTTATTAATGTAGGCAAAAAACTCGAAGAGTAAAAATTTGACGTCTATTATTTGACAGATTCACAGATCATTGACGAATAAGGACGAGTCAATGACAATATTGATTTAAATATTTTTGTATAAAAATAATTCCGAGTACTTACTACAATAATTAATATCAAATTATAATGTAGCATTGTTTTTATCAATGTATTTTTTTTCGGAACCAACAATAAACACTATTTTGTTTTGTTCCCAGCGGCGGTCCTTAGTGTATTTTAGTTCAGTGAATGAATATTTATTGTAATTCCATGTTACTTAACAAAGTTCATAATTTTGGTTAACCCTGTAGAAATAAATATTTAAATGATAACATTGTTGCAAAGGCGATAGGGACATCTTTCAAATAATGAGCTTTCACGTGACCTCGGTTTGTATTTAAAAAAATCGTCGATGAAGTCATTACGCCATCACTAATGACGTAATGTCCAACACATCTAGCCATTAACTGCTGATGGCCATTCAAAAATTAAAATTGACGTGTTTTATAGTTTTTTTTTTAAGTAGTCTGTTTCTGAAATAATGAATTTATTCCACACATTTGCATCATACTGTATACTTTGGCACAAAAATACTTAAAATTATAAAATTTTGGGAAATTAATTGGCTCCAAGATAATTTAAGTTTTTACGACGTCATCCTTTTCAGGGATCCTCTCGATCATTGAAACTATAGTAGAGTTTGAATGTGCTCTCCATATGTGTCCTAGCCATTTTATTCTTTGCTCTTTAATTTTTCTTACTATATATATCCTTTTCTAATTCAAGTGATAATTCCTCGTTTGTCCGTCTGATATAATCATCTCCTATTTTTTTTGGTCCTAGAATTATTCTCAATATTTTGCGTTCTTGTATTCTCAAATTTTCCTGCTTGTTTTTTTTGTTATTGTCAATGTTTCTGCTCCATACAACATTACAGGCCTGATTATTGTTTTGTATAATAATATCCTTAATTTAATTCTTTTGCTAAGAATGTTACTTCTTAAATAAAAAAAACCCTAATATACATTTTATTTATTTAGGGTACGTCAATGGAAACGGGCATTCAAATTGATAATTAGCTGCCATATGCAAGCTCCTTTCTGGACACAAGGTCATTTGGCATAATAAACTCCTTCTTGTTTCTTTTTGTTCTAAGTAGAATACCTATAAAATTTAATTAAGGATAATAAAAAACTCTTCGTTTTAACAAAACTTCCAATATTTATTTAAAAACTGCTTTTTTAAAAGACTCAATGACAGCCGTTTCGCTAGACAACTAGCATCGTCAGATTGACATATTGAAGTTACTATTTTTTTTTGTAGCTAGGTACCTGATGTTTATTAGGTAGTTATAAGGTACCTAGCTACAAAAATAAATAGTAACTTCAATATGTCAATCTGACGATGCTAGTTGTCTAGCGAAACGGCTGTCATTGAGTCTTTTAAAAAAGCAGTTTTTAAATAAATATTGGAAGTTTTGTTAAAACGAAGAGTTTTTTATTATCCTTAATAAGAAGAACTTCCAAAAAGTAAGGGTTAGTACAATCTATTTTTTTTATAAAATTTAAGGTTCTACAAATGCCAATTAGCGATTTGATATAAGCACACTTGATTTTGTGTGAGCTTGGGAACGAGAAACCGGATTAGCAATTTACTACCAACACACTTGATTTTGTGAGAGTAGGAAACGTAGACTGGCAGTATGTTATTTTATCTATAAGTAATGGCACTTTCCGATATCTTATGTCATTTTGTAATCGCATTTCGGCAAATATTTTTTTTACGCGAATATCTAGTCAGTCGTAACAAAATGTTATTTTTTCATTATTATTATTATTAGTGTTTAATTGCATGATAAAATATTTAACATATTAACATCAATAATATTTAACCTTTTACCAGCTCAAAGTAGTAAAAAGTGTAGTGTAATAACAATAACGTATGATGATTACCAATTAGTATCAAATTAGTATTATTACCATTAGAACATGCATAAATGGATGTACTTTGTATTAGTAATCGTATTTGCCAATTAATCAGATACCAAAACATAATAACTGAAATTATATATTATTCCACTTACCGTCTGTTAGTTGCTGTAAGTTCTAATGTTGCATGCACAAAGTGTAATAATATCAAATCAAGATAACAATATAAACCACATTGGTTTATAACTTCCATTTTTCTTCCATCTAGATTTCAGTGTTTACTTTGTTTATTTTGTATTTCGAATATTTGAAGCGTGATTTAGGTCAGGGGGTTCCAACCTTTTATACTCAAGGGCCTCATTGTAAATTTTTAGGGAATATGCAGGCCAGCAATATTTTAGATGCCGAAAGTCGAGCTCATCCCCCCTACACTTTATAATTGAGAGCTAATGCCCAGACTACACGAGGCCTTCGAGCATATATACTAACGTAGAGACAGCAAGCAATAGTGATTGTTTTGTATCACAGGGGAAACTGTCAGACACTACAGCCAGTGTCGTATCATTTTTAGGGGGTTTGAAATTAATACCTTTATAATACATTTTGAAACATGTAACAAAATATTTTTTAGACTTGAATTTAAGTAGTAATAGTAATTAATTATTTAAAGTTGAATTTATTGCATAAATTTCTAGATTTTCAGTATTCTTAATAATATGGCGGTATATTTGCTTTATGCATTTTCCTATTTTTAAACAAGTGTAAGAGACGCTAATGCATATTTACTTGTAAAACGACCTTGATGATTCATTTTCATATTTATATTTACAAATCACACAAACTCTCACCATATAATATATACTCAAATTAATTTAAAAAATGGCTTTAAAAGTAATATCCAAACACTATTAAATTGTAAAAATAACTATAGATGCAAAACAAATTGACAATAATGGCATATGTGACAATTCGACTTGACACGCAAATTCAAAACGGACCAATGAGATTGCTGGACAATATATGACATTTATTTTCCCCCCCTGATACAAAACAAAGCTTATTTGGACGCTGTCTCTACGTCAGTATATATGCTCCAAGCACGAGACTAGTTTTATCAAGCCAGGATAGCAAGGTAGTTTTTTACTAAATTATCCTAGCTTGCTGAACTAGCTTGGGGCATGCTAGTTCTGTTTACATGGGGCATCTATTTACTGGAGTGATGAGGTGACCACACCTCCAAAATGAACTGTATACGAAAAAAAAATACTATTCGAGTAAAATAGTTACTTCGAAAATTGTGCCAATCCGCACTAGATGAAATAGAAGAAGAATTACAAAAACGGGTGTGAACAAAACCGTGAATTTTAAGAAGAGATGAACGTGGATCATCTGCTTTACCAGCCAATTGCAAACTAGCTTTGGCGGTCACATGAAGCTAGTAAACAAGCCAGGATGGTAAAATCATTTGTGGGGGGACGCTACTAGCCTGAAAATAGAACTCCATCCCATTAAACACTGTCCTAGCTTGTAAACTAGCTTACTAGCTTAGAAATGAAGATAGTTTTGTCTACACGAAGTCAGAAGTACTAGATTGCTATCTTACTAACACTAGCTTGCTATCCTAGCTTGAAAAATTAACCTCGTGTATAGCCCGGGCATAAGGGTGGTTTTTGAGAATTTCTTGCGTTAAGTTTATATTGACAGATATTTGATTTTCTATTGATGGGTTCCTAGCAACCATATGAGTACAACAGCCTACCTGTTTAATAATTCATTTTAACATTCATAATTTTCTGACTTTAACATATTGCAATTATATGTTTTTTTTTTATATTAAATCGTCGTTTTTATCGTCACAGAAAAAAAATGGGAAAAATATTAGATTTTAGCGAGCTAAAATCTGGGTGGTACTCAGATGGGTGCAAGTTAAACTATCTTTCAGGCGGAGATAGATGTTAGTGTCTAGGAGTGTCCCCGTAGAGACACTCGAAGGGAAAAAATATATATTCTTACAGAGAGTTAGGGAGCTTTAAAGGCTCTGAGTTCTTTTACTTACTAGTCAAATCTAGTCTGGCGATGTAAACAATTCCTTAAGAAATTGACAATAAACAACAAGGTTACCTTGATGTGGATACCAGGTTACCAGAGGGATAATAGGTAATGAGGAAGCAGATAGACTCGTAAAAGAAGGGTCCTGGATCCGGAGCCCTTTTGTGGTCTCACAAAAAGCCACACCAAAAAAACTCCATTCCTGGGAATAGCACTTCATTCACCTGAAATGCCTTTTCGAAATAAACAAAAAAAGATATAAAATTGACCGTAGGTTTTCGCACTGGATACTGCCCTTTGAGGTATCACCTCAAAATAATGGACAAATCGTTTCTCCATAATCGCTAAAGAAACGGCGAATGTGAATGTTTTGCAAACGGCTTAAATTCCTAAAAGGAGTTGACTGCGTATCAAATTAGGAATTTGTCCTCTAAAAAGCTGCTTAACTTCTCTAGAAGTATTGTTAGACACAAAAGATCGTAGGTCGAAGTGCAGACAAGTCTAACTGGCTAAGACTATGTAATTGAATGTAATTTAACCTGTGGAAATCCATCTTACTAAGAATTTTAAAGAAAGAAGAGAGAAACACTACCATACGGTAATAAAAGTAAAATGTCTAAAATGTCTTTATAAACTAATTACTACTCTACAGAAATAAAATATGTAAGTTCATACAAAGAATAAGAATATTCTTCACTTAACAGCATGTTTAAAAATGTATCTACTCTTTTATTGTTTTCCAGTTTCTTACTACAAGAACTTTTCTTTTTACTTTATATCAATTATTCAAAAGTTAATTTGTCGAGTTCTTCTAATTTCCAATGATTTGTCGAAACTTCATTGAAACTTTTCTATTGATAAGGAGAATATCTTTCAATATTAATGAAATGTAATTAAAATTATCTCATTTTTGTACAAAACAGCCACTTTAATAAATCCAAAAAGACAAAGAATTAACTTGGTATTAGCACATTTTATTAGTTTGATGAGACGTTCTCTCTCAATTATTATAAATCGTTTTTAAAAAGTAAAAAGTTTTTTGTTACCAACTTATTTTTTTAAAGTGTTCAAATCTGATAAAAATAACTACCCCTTTAAAATAAAATTCATGTAATCCTATATAGTTCCATTGTCTTCAGGAATATTGGTAAATGCCGTTTATTGAAATACATTCTAAACCAGAGTAGTCGTAGATAAGGTATAAGACAGAGCTAGTTGATTACATTACCGAACTCGAAGGTCCAAATTTACCAAATAGAAATTTACATTTAAAAGCTACAATATTTGTTAAACCCTCTAGAATACCCTCTAGAATATTTGCGTAGTTCCAAATGGTGGCGCTGTTGTCAAAGTAGACCTGTCAACTCGTTTTTTTTATAATAATAATAATAAGAATAATAATAATAAATGGGTTTTAACCTATTAAGACTTAAATGTAAATACAATATAAATAAATATTAATAAAAAGCTGTTAGAAACATTTAAAGATGCACAATATTAAATAATATTATGAAGAGTCAGCGTCAAAAATAATGGTTCTTAATAAACAGTATGTACTCTTTTAACCTTTTTTTAAAATTAAGTTTTGTAAAGGATCTAATTTCCAAAGATGATTTATTGTATTCTTTACATGTGAAGAGATAATTGATGTTAGACAAAGTGGGTTTTCCAAGAGTTAAAACTTTGTGAACTAAGATTAATAGATTTCTGTAATTTTGCAAAATCAACCAACCAGACTCTTGCATTTTATGGGAAATATATGTTGGTGTTTACGAATGCCGACAGTATTGAATTTTTTGTAAACGTAGAGAGTCTTATTGTAGTAATGCTGGGCCATAATTTGAGTCGCAGTAGTGCAATTTTGAGAAAATTAACGATTCGCAGAGTTTTAATTTAAGCTTATAGTGGAGAGCAGGTGGGATATAATTGATGCAGGGTATTGTAGGAGCGTTGTTAGAGGATGCTTACGTGCTTGGCTGGGTGCTCTGGGTCGCTCTCAGGCAAGAATACATCCAGCGCCGGATTCCGTTATGAGGTTAAAATAAGCCAATTAAAATGATGCTTGTGGGCGGAGTTCCTACCGTTGATATTTTACGTGACGTTTAAACTAGGTATATCTGAAAGTAATTTTTAAGGTTTTAAGCAGGTATTTATTATTTTATGATTGTTTTCCTTTGATCTTGTCTTTATTTCATAGTCATAGAAAATTTAAACTAACGTGTAAATGGAAAACTTTATGTCTTCCTCGTTAAATGAAAAATTCATTAATGTGAGTATCAAATCAAATATCTATTTTTGGCGTATAGGTAGTGATAAGAACAATTATTAAATTAAATCTACCAATTTTTTAGTCTATTTTGCCACCTGGCTGGGGAACAAAAATTATGGAGAAAAAGATAATAGAAGGTGAAGATAAGTTCCCTAACGTTCAGTTGCAATTTTTTGTTAATTGCACGAACAAACAAGTGTTTGGTAAATGGTTAAGAGAGTTTGAAAACTTAACCAATTTATCATACGTTATAAATAATACGGTTATTGAGGATAGAGAACGGATTAAACTTAAGTGAAATATTTAAATGATATATTGGTACCTATACATAATATATTGAATTTTTGAGATTATTAAAATTATTTAGTAAACATTTAAAAAGTTTTATTTACCATATAAAGTTTAAATTTAATTTTAGATGTCACCACTTTACTCGGTGCTCAAAAACTTACGAACCATCTTCACAAATTAAAACGAGAAATACCAACTGCCCTTCAAAATTAACAGTAAAAATTCATATTATTAGAAAAAAATACATGGGCATACAAGAAAAATTCCAACTTTTACAAGAAGCACCTTGTGAAATAACTCTTATTGTAACACACAATCAGGCAATTCAGATTATTTGCGGTTTTGGAAAGTTAGTAATGATGTAAGAAAACAGTTATTACGTCTCTACAAAAATGGACATACAGCAGGAACAGCATTAGAAATGATTAAGTGCAATATCCAGCTAACTTGTGATGACTACAACACAGCTTTAGCAGATAGGAATAGATGCCCAAGTTATAAATATTTGATAAAAACTGGATTTCATTATGGATTAAAACTACAATAATTTGCCCAAATCTATGAAATATTTCAACTCTCGGAGGTTGGAGGATGGAAATAAAAAATAAGTAATAAAAAATCCTCAGTATTTTTATCCTTAATTTAGTTACTGATAACCAAAACATGTATATTAATTAAATTAAACTTATTTTAAAAAAACCAGAAATTATCCCCTGGCATAATAAAAAAATACACCTTTATAATATATTTTTACATTGCAAATGTATATTTTTTTACTTTCTAGCCTAGAAAGCACAAATTGAAAAAGTGCACCAAATATCCAAGCCACACCTACTAATGTTTCTATTGGCCTATTTTAGCCTCATAACGGAATCCGGCGCTGGATGTATTCTCGCCGCTCTCAGAGTGCTCCGAGAATGTTCGGTTGGCCTGATTGGTCACCGAGCATGGTCGATTTTCTTGTTCGGCTGATCGACTGGATCGCTCTCGGGTTGATCGTAGTTGATCTGAGATCGAGGGTCAGATCAACAGATGCAGAGCAAATATGGCGGGTAGTGTTCAAAAAATAGCGAAGAGTTTTTGATGCTTATGAATTTTTTATATTCAGAAAATAGTGACGATGAGTTGGGTTTCCTTATTTTCAAGGAAAGGTGGAAAATAGGAAAAATTAGAAAATTTTATAGGTACTAGATACCTACATTTTTATATTCTGTAAAACTAGATTTTGGCCATTTCTTAGCGGTTCTCCCACACTTTCGTAAAGTTTGCCAATTTTCCATTTTTAATATTTTGAAATTTATCACAGTTATCCAAAAGTAAATCGAATCAACTCTTGTTTGGGTGAATGTCGTTCTGTCACAGAACTGTGTCATCCGAGCCACATAGATTTTCGATCAATCTGGGAGTGAATTCCGATTATTTCACCCGAAAACGCTATAAGACATAAAGTGTAAACCAAATACATTAAGTTATGGTAAAGATCAGCACGTTTTCTATATAATTTTTAAAATAAACTTTACTAGTAAATTACGTAAATGAGATAAATAAATATACAATTTTCAATGCTTTTTCGTCGATTTATGCTAGCTTCTTTTCGTTAAATGTTTCAATTAGTTATTTTAAAAAATTTCATTGGTGTTTAGATAAGCGTGGCATAAAATTATTTCTTTTATTTTAAATAGGTTAGATTATTTTTGGTAGGTATTCTTTCTATATAAACAGTAAACAAGTACCAGTATGTTATTTAGTAGATTGCAGTTTGTTCTGTATTATAAAGATTCGGAAAATACAAACACTTAGACTTTGGTTAGGCAAATTTACTACATAGTTGTTTACTTATTCATTCAACAAAATCGTTAGGTTTAAGTGTGTTTAAATCGACATCTATTATGTAACATATTGGAAACGTCTTTCTCGCACCTTTTCGATTCACTATATATATTTAGATTATTTATTTTTAAAAGAAATTTAAATTCTCGACAGCTTTGTTTTTATAACGTTTAGGGCTTCGTATTGTTTCTAATGGAATGTTAAGAGGCGTGAGATTAAATTGGCCGAGATATCATTAATAATAATCGATTTTGAACGTGATTTTCGTTACTGTTTACACATTAGTGATTGACGTTACTTAGGTAACTTTAACAGATTAACGTCAAAACAGTTTTTCTCTTGTTATTAAAAATATAATCAATGTTAGAAAATGGAAGTTAAAACAGCCAATGGTTCGGTAACAGGTAAAGGGCTACATTTAAACGACCACCTCAATGTTTTCTTGCTTTATTATATATAGTGGGATAGGAATATATTATTTAAATAATAACTAATAATTCAAGAAATCGGTACGATAAAGAGTTTGACATGTCAAATACTATTTTCTCAGTGGCCACCTGAAAAATATTAAAAGTTAAATACAATAAAGTAAACACAGATTTCAAAAGATCATTTAATTTGCCAAAAGTCCCAACTCCCGGAATTCTATCTCCAATATTTATAATTTTTGTGTAATTTTAGTGCTAAAAACGGGTATTCTGATTTTTAGGCGAGCTGCACTCTCTAACGCATTAACTAAAAAAAATATTACATATTGTGGAAATATTTCCAATACAATTTCAAAAATAATATCTTCGGCAACATCAGCATTAATATCATTTAAAACACAAAATAATGTTGGTACAAAATTGTTAAATGTAAAAACAAAATTACCCAAATTAAAAAAATCTGGTGTTTACAAAATTAATTGTCCAGAATGTAATGCTGTATATACAGGGTGTTTCATTAAGAATTATCCATATAGTAACTGGAGAAACCTCAGCACTAAATATGAAGATTTAGGCCAAAACACTTAAATAAAATATTCCTCCTAACCGAGATATGGGGTGTTTTATTTTAACTATTCTAAATGATAGTATCCCAAATTTTTGACACCTTCCAATATTTTTTGTTCATACTTGGCAAAAAGTTTACACATATTAGGTTACTTTAAACAGTGGTAAATGATATTTTTTCTCGATTACCAGAGGAGTGCGGTAAGGATGGATACTTTCTTTTATCCCCCTACAATTTACACCACTGTCGTAATAATTGTTTCTGCATGTCACTTTCTACGTAAATATCATCCTCTTGTCTCAATACGATAGAGTGAGTAGTTTTCGAGTTATTTGCATTTAAAGGTAATGTTTAAAATATCAATTTTTGTTTTATTGTTTATTTAACATGAGTTTCCTTAATAATCTAACCACCTTGAGAACAAAATTTGTTAATTCTAATCGTAAATTCACATGAGTCAATAACTATTTCACTGAATAAATAAAATTTATTAGTTTCAAATGATTTTTTCACATTAATATTTATTAAAATTTCAGTTTTAAATTTATAACAAAATAGAACTATGATTTTCATTACTAAGTAACAAGATGAATACATAAAATAAACGTACTGAAACAATTATTTATTTAGACTACTGTAAAAAAAATCTAGTTAGTTAACATTATAGTAAATTTTCGAAGTGGCCTCCATTGACTTCAATACATTTATTAATCCTTTTGGAAAAATTTCTCCTAACCTTTAGAAATATGTTGGGTTGATTAAATTATTAAGGAATTATTGGAATAAAATGGATATTTTAAACATTACCTTTAAATGCAAATAACTCTAAAACTACTCACTCTATCGTATTGAGACAAGAGGATGATATTTACGTAGAAAGTGACGGAGAATCAAAAAAACATGCAGAAACAATTATTACGACAGTGGCGTAAATTATAGGGGGATAAAAGAAAGTATACATCCCTACCGCACGCCTCTGGTAATCGAGAAAAAATATCTTTTGCCACTGTTTAAAGTAACCTAATATGTATAAACTCTTTGTCAAGTATGAACAGAAAATATTTGAAGGTGTCAAAAATATGGGATACAATCATTTAGAATAGTTAAAATAAAACACCCTATATCTCGGTTAGGAGAAATATTTTACTTAAGTGTTTTGGCTTAAATCTTCATATTTAGTGCTAAGGTTTCTCCAGTTACTATATGGATAATTCTTAATGAAACACCCTGTATAGTCAAACACAAAGAAATTTTGAAGTAAGATTTAATGAACAACCAGATAAGTCAAATTATGCAAAACACCTACTTGAACATCCAACCTCACTCTTACACACCAATGACATTCAAATACTACACACTTGTGATAAAAAATAAAATTTAGATTTCCTTGAAGAACTTGAAATAAAAAGACATCTAGCAGATCCACATTTTAAAGTTGTTAATGAACAAATAAATCTTGGAAGTTCTCAACTGTTTACTTTGATTGAGTTTACATTTTATACATAGATAAGACATAATTGTAAAACACAAATATATTAAGTTATTGTAAAGATCAGCATGATATAGTTTTTTCCTGGTTTTTCTATATTATTGCACAATTATACTGATCTTAGAGGGAAATACATCCAGGATAATCCCTTAGGGCTAATAACATCTAGGCTTTAATATTGTTATGTCTTATTACTTCCATACTTGGTCTAGCCTTATAACTACCTAATAAACATCAGGTACCTAGCTACAAACAAACAAAATGTAACTTAAATGTCAATCTGACGATGCTAATTTTGATTTAAAACATATTTTTTCAAATAAACTTGGAAGTTACATTGAAACGAAGAGATTTTTATTATTCTAAATATTAAGGAATTATAAAATTCACGTACTATATTCGGATACATAAATAAACAATAATCCGAGGTTAAAAAATTTGTATACAAATCTTTTCATTATTTATGCTTTTTAAGAATAATAAAAAACTCTTCGTTTTAACGTAACATCCAAGTTTATTTAAAAAAATTATTGTTTATTTCAGTAAAACAAATAAATTCACCAAATTTTATTAAAATAAAATCATTTAAACTGGCTGTTCTGATTTTTATGTCACTTGGTATATAAAGAATTTTAAATAAAAATATTGTTGCAACGTGTAAATAATAATAGTAACTCTTCTATTTTTAATCTATTTAAACTATTTAATTTTTGCATTGTCGCGAATCATTTAGAAACGTCCAAATATTTAGTTCTCATCAAGCGATGTAAACAATATTAATGTTTAAATTTAATTAGGAAAAAAACATTAATTAGTTATTTGCGTCAATAAAAAGTTCATTTTAGTGCAAACAATAATAATTTATGACTTTCAGTTTTGCTTCGTACATAAATGTTACAAATCAATACAATCTATTGGATAGGAAAATAACAAGATAATTAATATCATTATATACTACTTTGTATCAATACGACTTGTTTTAGCAAAGAAGGTCAATGGTCTCGATTTTTCGGAAATATACAGTCGAAAAGTCGAAAATGTGAAAGTTTAATATTAATTTAAAATATTATTTTTCTGAAAAAATTTGTATACGGAGATGCAAAAAGTACCTGGATATGGACGGCTCTGTACAAAAATACAGTTATTAGAAGTACTTCAGAGGACCCAAGAATTCTACAACCCTTCAAGCATTTATCCGTCACCACAGAGTTATCACTCGTATCAAGCCCACAGTGGCCTTGCACCACCCCAGACCTTCAATCAATTTCATTACGGGTCCCATCTGCAAAGAAACCAACGTCCCTAATACAATAAAATTCCTCCGAGCAAAGTAGCCAATCAGCAAGTGCAGCAGCAGTGAACACATCTTATTCCCAATCTCTGTCAGCAGGATTATCCCTCAGTAAATATTCACACGGTAATAAGTCATCTTTTACTAAAGATAACAGTTCATCAAATGAAGTTACACTAATTCAAAAGTAGTTAAAAAGCTTTTTGGGGTGTTCTCTCAATTTTGGGATGCACCCACCACCTTCTTTGTCTTCTTCGCCTTGCTTTGTGTCTACGGTATAACAACTACAGACGCATGTTAACTCTAAATCCATAGTGAGACACGTGCGACTAACGCGCGTTCAACGCGGCGTCTAACGCTCCCATGTGTACAGTCGGCTTTAGAATAGCATATACATGGTAAAGGTGAATTTCGTTTACCTACCAAAGTTATAAAAACGCCCTTCTTAAACAACATAGGAATGGCAATTTTTAAAACGCCTACATTAAATGGTTTTTGGGAATTAAGTTTATTTACAAAGGACAGAGAGACAGGCAATTTGTCAATAAAATACCTTATGCTGCAAACATTAAAGATGTGGGCGTGGACAACTGTTTAACTGATTTCAAATTTATTATTATTTATACCGTGATTGGTTATACACATAAATAGGCCGTCTATTCAATGTAAGCGATTTGAGTTTAAAAATTTATATGCTATTCTGAAGCCGATAGTACATGCCCTAAACGACGTTATTTACTTCATAAATATCTTCTCATAGTTCTGGTCGGCAACTGAGCACAATTGAACTATGCAGGTGCCATGAAAACATCAAAGAAGTTGCTATTAGGGTTATTTATTTAATAAATCGACGCTGTGTTTTTGTAAAAGTTGACAAACTTATTAGTGGAGGAAATCCTGTGAAATCGAAATACATATATGAGAAGGAGTATGACAATTTCTTATGTAAATAAAACTTTACCGAGTAATTTATTTATTGAACTATAGAAAAAAAAAACATTTAGCGGGCGTTATGATTGATAATGCCCTTCATAACGCTGCGGGAGTTATTGATGTGTTAATAGGAAACATTGCCAAGTTATTATAAAGCAAGTAATCGACAAGTGATAAATAAAATATTTAATTCCATTTATAGCACGGTATTTAAGAGTAAAGTTTCCCGTGCCAACAAAACAAAAGTATCTAACAGGTCGGCTGAAATGTCCCCGGTCTGACCTATAGATGACGACACTAGAATTAAATCCATTTCATTTTTAGATAGTATCAACTTTCAAAAGATTCGTGTAAAAATTTGACAGCTGTCGGACTATTAGTTTGTGAGATATTGCATTTTTAGTGAAGCAACTTTTGTTATTTTCAAAAAGATGGAAAAAAAAGAATTTCGTGTGCTTATTAAATATTGTTATTTGAAAGGAAAAAATACAGTTGAAGCAAAAGCTTGGCTTGATAATGAGTTTCCGGACTCTGCACCAGGAAAATCAACAATCATTGACTGGTACGCAAAATTCAAGCGTGGTGAAATGAGCACCGAAGACGGTGAACGCAGTGGACGCCCAAAAGAGTTGGTTACCGACGAAAATATCAAAAAAATCCACAAAATGATTTTGAGTGACCGTAAAGTGAATATGATCGAGATAGCTGACACTCTAAAAATATCTAAGGAACGTGTTGGACATATCGTTCACGAATATTTGGGTATGCGGAAGCTCTGTGCGAAATGGGTGCCGCTCGTGCTCACAATCGACCAAAAACAGCAACGAATTGATGATTCTGAGCAGTGTTTGCAGCTGTTAAGTCGTAATAAACCCGATTTTTTGCGTCGATATGTGACTATGGATGAAACTTGGCTCCATCACTACACGCCTGAGTCCAATCGACAGTCAGCTGAGTGGACTGCGGCCGGTGAACCGCCACCAAAGCGTGGAAAAGACTCAACAGTCAGCTGGCACAGTTATGGCCTCAGTTTTTTGGGATACACACGGTATATTGTTCATCGACTATTTGGAAAAGGGAAAAACAATCAACAGCGACTATTACTGTGCATTATTGGAGCGATTGAAGACCGAAATCGCGAAAAAACGGCCCCATATGAAGAAGAAAAAAGTGTTGTTTCATCAAGACAATGCACCGTGTCACAAATCATCGAAAACGATGGCAAAATTGCATGAATTGGGCTTCGAATTGCTTCCTCACCCACCGTATTCTCCAGATCTAGCCCCCAGCGACTTTTTCCTTTTCTCTGGCCTGAAGAGAATGCTCGCGGGAAAACAATTTGGCTCTGATACTGAGGTAATCGCCGAAACTGAAGCCTATTTTGAGGACAAACCGAAGGAGTACTACAAGGAAGGTCGCTATAATCGCTGTATCGCCCTTGAAGGCAACTATGTTGAATAAAAAAAATTAATTTTGTCAAAATATTGTGTTTTACTATGGTAGACCGGGGACTTTTCAGCCGACCTGTTACTTGTGGTGATAACGATATCTGTGTATCACATACAAATCTCAGTTTGGAAACAAGCCCATATGGGTCACACTTACAGCGACTCCACCTAAGTGTGGATTTTAGAATCTAATTCGTTTTGGGGAAAACAATAAAGTGCCGAAGAAATATTTATAGGAACAACTTCGATCTGGGTAGAGGGTACGAAGGTATAACGACATATCTCAAGAGCTGGTGTATATAAGCAGACACAATACCTAACGAACTCTGACATGCCAATGAGGTGCATTAGAAGTAAAGGATTGATAAAAGGACTAGTAATGTACTATATACTGGGACTGGTATAAGAACTATTGATATACTCAACAGAAACCCGGTCAGATACAGCCAAATCCAAAAAGTTATTGGAAGCTAGGGAGATAAAGGAAAAAATTAAGGGAAAACTGAAAAAAGTGTCAACATGGGATGAACGTCTAAAGTGGTCTAAACGATTGGGTGTTAGATATAAAAGATGAATGGACTAACAAAGAATATCACGTGACGAAGCAGCTATAGGAAAAAGTACATGTAAACCACGAAAGAGATGGAGTGATAATCTCACCGTCAATCAAAACTAGGCAGGTGATAAAGAATGAAAAGGTCTTAATTAAAATTCTTAAAAGATGAAAATATCAGTATTTACTTGACTAAAACTAAAAAAGCTATTGAATTAAAAACAAAACACACTTATAAGAGTTTAAATAAAAGCTTATATAAAAATTTGACGAACAAGTTAACACTTTTAGACGAATTTTTCTAAGAGAAACCATTAACGCCATCCATGTCCTCTTTACCAAAAAAGTTGTTTGGGGTTTACAGCTATTTCAAATGTAAAATTTAAATTTGAAAATATAATAACTCGATACTATGTTTGGCTTAAAATGATAATTTGTTTTTCTGTATTTCCAAAACGATATTTAATTTGGATAGTAGGTAGTAGGGGAGTATATTTTTAATAGCTACATTGGATATATAACAAACAACGACCTCTACAGAACGCAAGTTAATTCAGACAGAATTTTCATTATCCTTGATTCCACTTGCTTAAGTTGTTATTTAATAAAGATGAAACTTTTCAAATAAACGATTTATTAATTTTCCTTTATAAGGTAAAGGTAAAATATCCTTAAATACAGAGGGAAAATATAACAGCAGTCAAATTTCAATTTCGCATATGTGTAGCATTCCTCGTATTTTAGTCAGCAAGCATTATTTTCATAAATTTTTCCTTTTCGGCTACTCTACTCCAGTTTCGAATATTAAATAGAAAATAATATACACTATAAAAGTGTATACAGTAACTTTCTTTTGTTATAAATCTAACAATTTTATTATACTTTGATTCCAGCTATTGCCTTCATTACAATTTATTGTTTTACAATAGTTATTTAACCAACAAGAGTATTAATAAGGGCGATTAACAATCGAGATATTTTCAATGACTAGTGTGTTGCAAAACTTTTCCGTCACAGTTAAATTAAATTCTTCATCAATATCCATCTTTAACAAACCCAAGTAGAATTTTAAGAAATACCAACCACAAAATAAATAATGACATATACAATAAAAGCTACTTGCTTTTAAAAAATGTATGAATACGAGTAGGTACATGTAACCATATTGTTAAATCTTTTAAACAATAACAATATGGTAGTTTAAATTCGTATTCCGTTTGGACCGTAATAGCAATATTTGTTATTATTTTGATTCATAACAATATTGTTATTACAATGCTAAAAATTTCTAATTTTATAGCTGACAACACTGCAATCATTACTGTTTTATGTTGCGGTTTCTCCATTCCTTTCAACCTCTCTTTATTGATTAACCGTCTCTATTCCTATCCACTACTTCCTTCTTCTTCATGATCCTGTATAGATTCCATCTTCCGCAATCCCAGATGTGCTCAGGGCTGTTCATTTCATCACCTGCACTACATAAATCTGTGTCAGTCTTTCCGATTCTCTTCGTATACGTGCCATACGAGTCATGACCCATCAGCAACTGCGTAAACCAGTAATTGGAACGGCGGTGTTTACATTCTGCCCATCCCGTGATGTTAGGAATTATTTTCCTGGTCCACTGCGCCTTGGTACCTTCTGTGAACCACCTCTTCTGCCATTTGCGAAAGGTTCTTTTCCTGGCCATCCTTCTGATACCTGGCGTCCCCACTACTGTATATAAGTATGAAGACTCCGCCACCATTAGGTCTATTAGAGGGAAAGCCGTAATGACCTGTGCAGCTTCCGCAGATGTGCGGTGTGCCAAAGCGATTCTCAACAGGGCCAGTCTTTGTACTGATACTATCTTCTGTACATATGATTTCTTTTTTAAGATCCCCTTCCAAACCGGGTCAGCATACAATATGGTGCTATGAACAACCCCACAAATTGGGCCACCAACATTAGGCATCAGTTTCCTGATTGCCTTCAGCTTAACGTTCGCATGCTCCACTGTCCTCAGAACATGTATACTGAAATTCGTGCCACTCTCTATGTGCACCCCCAAGAATTTGGTTTGCTGCCTGGCCTAGTAGGTAAATTTGCGTAGCCGGTAGAAAATTCCTAGGAGCCTTCAACACCATTGTCTCCAATTTGCTTTTGGCCGTAAGCGGCTCGTGTGTGTCTAGCCAGCAGGAAACTCGACTCACCGTATTCCTTAAGAGGTATTCCACCGCATTCCAATCATTTCCCTCTACAAGGAGGTTATCCTTTTTTCACTAAGATAGCTGCCCACCAGGTCCACTATGTAGTCTGAAACTCTGGCCTCCTTTAGTGCCTCAATGATATGGTACCAACTTGCCGTATTGAAAGCGTTTTTAATAGTAGCACGTATATTTTGTTCCTAGTCGAAGTAATGCTGTGTCTAAGGGAAATTAGCGCAGATGTTACTGATTTTTTCGGTCGAAAGCCATGTTAATGAGGAGATATGATTTTCCTATGCTCCAATTCACCGTATAATCTATCAAACACCATTTTTTCCATGAGCTTACCCACAGTGTAATGGAGTGTAATGGGTCTAGCATCCCCTGCAGTTAGTACTGGCCCTCCCCTCTTTGGTATCAAGATAACCACCCCTTGCTTCCATTCCCTTGGAAAGGGAATGGAACCCACTTAAGTACTTCCTGGGTAACTCCGGTGTTTAGGTTTGACGATACTTGTGATCTGGTAATAAACTTATAGTTGAATGTATTGTGTACCTACCTATTAGTTTTATATTTGGTTAAACTATAGATTAATAAACTTAGTCGATCGAAGTCCATAATATTAAGAACATTAAATAAAGAACTTTTGAAGAAAACATCATCGGTTTATTTAAAAAATTCAATTTTTAGCTCAATGATAGCTGATTCGATATATGTATATTATATATTATATGGTCAGGTTGCTACCACATAATACCTACGCTTTATATAAAATAAAAAAAACAAAACCAAAACAAAAATACAACAAAGACACATTGTCAGTAAACGAAAATAGCATAAAATAATAGATTTTTTACTTTATATTAACAATATATAAAAAAAACAATGAATAAATTAAAATATAGAATATTAATTAGATAAAAAAAATAACTATAAAATAAAAAATGGAAGAAAGAAAGATTCACATTACTTAAGTAATCTAAAATATTATATGGGGCGCTTCGTTACTCAATTTTAAGACGAAAAGTTCATATAAACATGTGTGATAGGTGTTGTCGTTTATGAGATACAGGGTGTTGAATTTATTGTAATAAGTCAGTTCTAATTGTACGTGAAATTAATTTTTCCCGGTGACGCTACTGGTTTTTAGAAGTAATACGCAAAAACATGCTTATTCTAAGTGGCCTTTGAAATAATGTTGACAAGTGTCAAATAACTATGCCAGTGTTTACTAATGTTGAAATGGCTAATATGCATTTTTTGTACGGATTAGCGAATGGTAATGCCTTAGAAGCTAGACGTACGTATGCCCAGCGTTATCCAAATAATCGTTTACCATGTTCAGATACGTTTACTAAGTTACATATTCGTTTACAAGAAACTGGAACTTTTGCTAAATCGAAGAATATTATTGGACGACCCAGAACTGTGAGAAATCCCCAATTGGAAAACCAGATTCTTCAAATTATTGGCCAACATCCAGAAACGAGTACAAGAAAAGTTGCAGATGAAGTAAATGTTAGTAACAACTGTTTGGAATATGCTAAAAGATAATTTATTGTATCCATATCACCTTCAACGTGTTCAACATTTGTTACCTACTGACTATCCATTACGCATACAGTATTGTCAATGGATTTTACGTGAAATCGCGAACAATCCGAATTTTGTGGCCAATATTCTATTTACGGATGAAGCCAACTTTTCTAGACATGGGATTATGAATTTTCATAATGACCACATATGGGTAGATGTAAATCCACATACCATAAGTGTAAAACGATTTCAACAAACATTTTCGGTCAATGTTTGGCTTGGCATCATCGATGATTATTTTTTAATTGGACCACTTTTCCTTCCTGTACGGTTAACCGGTGAGACATACCAACATTTTCTAGAAAATGAACTTCCACTTCTTTTGGAAGATGTACCTATTATTATTAGAAGGCGCATGTGGTTCATGCATGACGGAGCTCCTCCACATTTTTCAGTGATTTTACGCGAGTTTTTAAATAATGTTTTTCCAGGCCATTGGATCGGACGAGGATCTCCACACCCGTGGCCCCCTAGATCACCTGGACACAATCCTCTGGATTTTTGTGTGTGGGGATATTTGAAATCGCTTGTTTACACAACACTGATATTAAACGTACAAGATCTTCAAAATCGTATCATAGACGGCTGTAATGTTATTCGTAACAATCCTGGTATCTTCGAACGTATTCGACAATCCATTAGACATCGAGCGGATTCTTGCATTTTAGCTGGAGGTGGACATTTTGAACATTTGCTCTGAAATGTATAATTTTTTCTTTATGTTTAACACATGTTGCTTGTAATAAAATAATAAAAAAATATAAATCAGTAGCGTCACCAAGAAAAATTAATTTCACGTACAACACCCTGTATCTCATAAACGACAGCACCTATCACACATGTTTATATGAACTTTTCGTCTTAAAATTGAGTAACGAAGCGCCCCATATAATATTTTAGATTACTTAAGAAACACCCTGTACATTCTAAATATTCTTGAAACATTCAGAGTAGCTGAGTAGCATGTACTTCTATAAACGTGTAAAAAAGTTTAATTGCAAGTGTATACTATTTGTATATTTTAAAACTTTTAACCACTTATGAAAATATCCCGCTCCACATAGATAAACTTCAACGTCTGAACTAGACATCCGGTATAAATGAAAACCGCGCCTGATATCATATAAACAGGAAACTGATTTCAGAATCTGCGCTAGAGAGGATACGTTTATTTTGTACATTTTTCAAATGTTTCTTACATCAAAGTGTTTAGCAACGGAGGCGTTAAAAGAAACATCATTTATTGAATTTTTTCGATTACTAAGTGATTACAGTGTGATATACAATGCATATGTTAGGTCGTTCAAGTAGTGTAAAATCGTTATCAAGGTCGTAGAAGAATCTTATCTCATTGTAAGTACACAAGCAATACAAAATGTCACGTCTTTTAGTTATTCGTATACTTTTATTGAATTTAAGTATTTTCCGATTTTTAGGTTTGATTTTTTTTAATATTTTAGTACCTACTATTCAAGTATTTAATTGATTTAACTTATTTTAACGACATAATTTAATTAAATATATTTCAAATGTATGTCAAACGAAAGTATCTCTATTTTCCAAAACATAATTAAAGTTCAAATCATAAAATATTTAAGCTATTTTAATGTATCTGATTATCCTAAATATTTTGTTAATTCGAATTTTAATTTTATGGATGTAACTAAAACAATTATTTTGTAATTGGAAACGTGAACTTTAAATAAGTCCATTATAGTAAAAAAGGTGAACAGTGATCTGAAAGTTGTATACAGCATTTTTATAAATAACATTTTTTGCAATGTATTAAAATATCTAAAAGATGAGTTCGTTTTACAGTGACAGAATGATATGAAGTTATAAACATTTGTTTATTTTGTTTTGATAGTGTCTTTTAATTACTCAAGTTTCCCAGGAAATAAGAATTTATGAGACTTGTTAGTTAGATAAGACAAAGTTTATAAAATCCAGTTTTCCCTTTAATAAATTTAATAATTTAAAAATTAGAACCGAAAATTTCATTATACCAGGAAAATATGAACTTTTTGTTTTCAATTAGCATAGTCAGATTGACATATTGAAGTTACATTTTGTTTGATTGTACCTGATGTTGATTAGGTAGTATTAAGGCTATAGTCTGGTTCACAGTTATTATGCAGCATTACGTTTATGGACGACGGCGTTGCCATATCGGCATGTTCTTCGAATTTGGTTCCAACGGGAATATAACTTGCCATTATATTATGATATATTATGATTTAAATGTTGACTAAATTATTCATTTGAAAATCGTTTAGTGAGTAATTAAGAATATTTATAATTATGCTTTTAGATAAATTTTACCAATAAATTTAACCAAAGCGGCAACAGTGTTGAATATTCGCCCATAAGATTTACATTGGCCTATGCCGGCCACACTGCATAATAACTGTGACCCGGAGTATAGACCAAGTATGGAAGTAATAAGACATAACAATATTAAAGCCTAGATGTTATTCGCCCTAAGGGATTATCCTGAATGTACTTCCCTCTAATATCAGTATAACTGTGCAATGATATAGAAAAACCAGGAAAAAACTATATCATGCTGATCTTTACAATAACTTAATATATTTGTGTTTTACAATTATGTCTTATCTATGTATAAAATGTAAACTCAATCAAAGTAAACAGTTTAATAGTGAAGAACTTCCAAGATTTATTTAATTCTGATTGTTGTATATGCTTAATGATTGTAATAACACACACATCGTTCAATAAGTCCTGGAACTAACTAGGAAAAACACGTTTTTTTCGAAAAATTCTTTTTTATTCATCAACATAATCATTCCAACGCTTTTCTAACTTTTCGATTCCATGCTTATAGAAGGATTTCTCCTTGGCTTCAAAATAATTAAGCTTCAGTCTCAGCTATTACTTGCTCATTCGAGCCAAATCTTCTTCTCTGGAGCATCCTTTTGAGATCAGCAAAGACCCAGTAGTCGCTGTTTTTTTCCATTTCTTGAACAAATGCAAAAGGAGCGTCACTCTCACCACAGTAGCTTTGTTGTTTATGGTTCGATTGGGTTCAATTGACATGAAATTTTGACACATGTCACTTGAAGGTTGCTACTTTTAAAAAATAAGGTTGATATAGGAAAAAATCCTGTAATTATTTGGATTTTGCGGAAAATTGGAACGAACTTGGAGAAAAATGTATATCTTGTACTTTTCTGCCTAGTAAAATAAATAACTATTCGCCAATGATGACAAATTCTAGCACATCTATCGTTAGATAAATTTGTACTTCTAGAACTGATTTTTATTAATAAAATAAATAAATTTTTTAACAAAAGCAATAAAAAAACTTATATTTAGTTGATCTAACTACAATAATCTTCTAAACGATATTTTATGACTTAGTTTAATACTATTTCCTTAATTGGTTTCATTTCCTTTGAGTTACGTTCCGTGTATTGTACTCTCTACTGATTATAATTCAAAAGGAGGATCGTTACTGGAGATTTGAAGCGTTAAAACAATTATATATATTACAGAAAATGATGAAGGTAAAACCATAGGTTCTCTTATCACTAATTGAGTTGTCTACTACCCATATTTCCGTACGGATGATGTAGATGTTCCGACAAATAAACACCAGTGGCGGCTTAGATATGAAAAAGTAGTTAGAAATTTTTTAAAATGGTATCATTCATCATGTTAATAATATAAGATAAAGCAATACGGTTTAGATTATATTAGTAGATTATATTAGTAGATTATATTACTAAAAGTGATATAAGATAGATTGATGCAATCGAATGTGGTTGAGATTTGATATATTTTATTAGACCGATATAACTACATGGGGTTCTATAGCCTTTGAAATAAGGGTTTATCATATTTTATTGTTCTTATGAATCGGGTCATTGAAAAATAATGTGTTTATTTTATGCCATCACAAATCACAGCATATGTTCTCTTTTATGAACAGGAAGGCACTTGAAATCACTATTTCGTTTATTTTTACTTTTATTTATATTTATTAATGTGATTTGAATTTTAACTAGTTTTAAGACTAGACCAAGTATTGAAATAATAAAACATAACAATATTAAACAAATAAGAGATAGTCATAGACAGATACTATATTTTTAAAATCACTAACAAGAATATCAAAATTAAAAAAAAACTTTTAGATAGAAAAAACAAAATAAAATGAACTTAAATCTAAAAACCCCTATGAATTTTTCTTTTAGACTCTTTCTTCCAAAAAAATGTTTCGATATGTTGGTGTTAGCAGGATTTGTAGGTAGCGAACGACAGTTATATTTTTTAATTATATTAATACCTTGCATCCTAAAATTAATTTTACTTTAGAAGTTGAAGAAAATAATTCAATTAATTTTCTAGATTTAAAAATTGGTAAAGTTAATAATTCATTAAATTATTCAATATACAAAAAACCTACACAAACAGATGTAACCATACCGAAAATTGAAATCATTCTATAACACATAAATTAGCAGATTAAAATTCTATGATACATAGGGTATTTTCAATTCCAACAAAATTAACTTTTATAAAGAATGATATCATAAAACAAATAGCTACGTCTAATGGCTATCCAATTCATTTAATAAATACATTTATTAATGAAAAAGAACAGAAAGTGTCATCATTATTGTAAACAAAGTTACTGGATTTTCCAAAACAGCACTGCACCGTAATCTAATAACTCACTAGATGGATCATGCAATTATTATCAAGTTTTCAGATAGTGTATTAGTTTCTTTAATCCCTTACTATTTCCGAAAATCAAACATTGTCTGCTTGAAAAACTATTGAAGGGGTAATGGCTCACCTGTAAATCACATTTTCCACGTCCGACCTCTCATATCTAGGAAACAGATTTCACTTTACCCTTTGGATCCTTGATTGCTTTCAATATTAAGCAAATATTACAATTTATCTAAAGGTACTCGTCCGAAATGTATGCTTTCAGCCATTTTCATTTAGGTCCTGAATAAACATTTTGTTTTAACTACTATATGCCAGATAATATACTTTAGTATCTTGTCCGAAAATTATTATTTTTTTATGTAACTACTTGTAGCCATTTTGTAAATTATTTTATGTTTAAAATAGTTAGCGAAAATTACTTTTGCTTTTTAATATCAGAGAAAATTGAGTCAGAACCTAAATCAGAGCCATCCTAACTTTCTAAATAAAAGACGGTAAAGTTTCACATTAGATAGTATAATTTTGAATATCCTTTATATGGGCTCGGTAGTCAGGAACACCAATTTTCGCCTTCTGCTTCTTGCACTAACAAGAATCTTCGAGTTGAGAAGTTTAGAAAGTTAATTTAATTCGAATAACCAACAAATCGTTGAACTGAATGTTATTTTTACTAACATTTCTTTTGATTATTAGCATTACACTCTTAATGTCCTTTTAAAAACAACTTTATTAATTATAACAACTCATTTAATTGAATACAAGTTTTATATTTATACTATTTTTCAATATTAATATAAAGAAAACTTAATCACAAACAAAACATCAGTATAAATTAAAAAGCAACTGTGAATAATGTTTGATAACTGTGCTGAAAGGAATTGTACATCTAAGGTCAATGGCGTAAGAGAAATTATATATTTTTAATAATATTAGGTAGAAAAAGTTGATATGCAATGTATTTTTGGTATAAACAATAAAAATATCTATAAGATCTGTTAATTTAATAGAGTTTTGTTATAAATAAAATAAGTATGAGGTAACTTTTAAAATATAATATTAAATTCTTTAGGAATGAGACTTTTATTTGAAATTTCCATCAGCTGTTTTTTGTAATCAGTACTCCATAAATATTTTCTGCGCCTTATTAAAGTTTAATTCTCCATTTCTTGCACGCTACCCAATTCCTCTCCACCACAATTTAGCATGGGAAAAGTTCCCACAAGTTCCGACACTTCCTGTTTTCTATATGGCACGGCAACTGTATAACTTGCTGCCGTTTTCACTATCAACCACCAGCTGACCTCTTTATTCGAGGAGCAGGTGTAAGCAAGAACAAAATTAGTACTCTGAAAAAGGAATATGGGAGCAAATAGGTCTGTCTGTGCGCTATCACAGTCAGCTATTAAATTGGGCACATCTATTTTAAATATAAATAGTTACCTATGTTTAAAACTACTAATAAATGTAATTTTATTATGGACTGGTAAATTAATAAAAACAAACGTATAAAAAATTCAATGTATACAGTAATTTAGCCACAGTAAACTCCAAATGATAGAGTAAATAGTTTCCTTATTTTTATTTTTTAGCACTGGAGATTTTTAACATTATTTTGCCTCTCTTTTAAGCAGTAACTATTATCATTTTATTGTTAAAAATTATTTTAATCATTCAATGCAATTGTGTAAAACAAATAAATGTATGCGTTTTAAATAAAATGTCCTAACCCTTCCTTTGTGGATTTCATACATTTTTTTATCCATATGCAGCTAATAGTCATGATAACTGACAAAATGTTTTATTTATTAAAGAAGCTTCTTGCTAACATCAATGCTTATTAAAAAAATAATTATGGTATTTGGTATTTTCTGATTGGCTACTATCATTTTATAAGTTTATAATTAAATTCTTAACATCGTCCATAATACGTTCTCTTTCCATATATTCTGCTAGGCTGTTAGATAACTCAACTAGCAATTAACACTAGAATTCAATTGTCTTTACTAAAAATTTTAACAAACTATACCATAATATATATTGATAAAATCTAAAACCACATACAAAATCACTATTAACTTAGTTTTTGTACGCGCTGTGCTGGAGCTAATCCTGGTTATCCCTTAGCACAATTTCTTCCAAGATATCCTCTTAGACATTCGGAGTTCTTTTTGTCAGTTAGAGCATTTTTGTAATCCTTCCGGGTTCCTATACTTTTAACTCTGTTGAGGAACTGCCCAGCTCTACTTCTGAGTTTGGCTAGCTCTTTGTTCCACCAAGGCATGGTAAAGGTTATACCCCCCTGAGGCGCATGTAAAAATTGATTCTTAAGCTACGTTATCACATTTCTAAGTGTGAATAAGTAGACTAGACTTTGGAAAGACAAAATTCGAAATTTAAACGGACTTCGTTACTTATGTTTTGTAACTGAATTAATTAGATTCTTGAAATAATGATATTTGAGGAGATATTTTATCTTATGAGTCAATGACAATTCATTAAAGTTGCAGATTATAATTAAAACAAGAGATTTTAATATTTACTAGATATATAATTTGAATAGCGACAACAAGTTTTTTTTATTTCTATCTTTAATACTGTTTTTTTTATTTTTTAATTCCCTATGTATTTATTTTAGTACTTTATATTTTTTATTCAGCTGAATAAACCATATTAAAAAACTAAAATCACAGATTACCATCAAAACAAGTGAATCATTTATTATTTATAGATTTTGACCGCAAAAGCCCATCAATTTATAAATAATAAGCTTCGTTTCTTTAAAATCAAATTAAATAATTAAAATCTAGCTATTCGGTTTCAGGGCAAAATTATTTAAGCCGACAACACCGCACCGTCAACTTCATCTATAAATAAATAAATAAATTTGAAATGCCTGCGCACGCGCTATCGTTGCATATAAACTTGTCAAAAGTTAATAGAATGTTAGCTAACACAGGTTTAACAGGCGTTTATGCAACTGGTGCTAAGTGTCATAAGTCGTTTAATTCAGTTTATAAAGGAGCTTTTAAAAATATAAGACGATAAAGAATGTTCTATTGAAAAAAAAGCAGGGCACGGGCTGTGACGTGAATCACACTGTATATTTGTATTGTATATCAAACTGCCTAAAATTAACAATATAATAAAAATCGACGACAAGTCTCTACGTTTTTTATAATTCTATAAACTAACAGCAATTTTATTCCACACTGTATAACAACGTAGTTCAAGTTTAAAAAACGAATCAAAGAACGAGTGTCACAACAGCTATAATAATATGAAATAAGTTGTTTATAATATTTTTTATATTTTGCCATTTTATCATTTTTTAAATTAATTTATTATTTGTATGTAAATTACGGAAATTTTGATTTTAAAAAGTGTGCTGGTAGCATAGTGTAATTTATAACATTTGACAGTTTTGAAATTTAAATTATCAAATGTCAATGTTTTAAAATATTTTGAAATGAATAATACACCAACAATAATATATTATATAAGTTGAAGATGATATTCATATTCACAAATGATTTCTTAAAGAACAATATAAAATTAATAAATTGCTATTAGCCAAAAATGTCATTGTCAATAGTCTTGTCTTTAGGTACTTCACTCATGTAGCCAACTATTTAAAACAAAAATTTGCGTGCGTAAAAGTTACATTACGATACGCAAATACGTTTTATAATGAAGATTTTTATAATTGCAAAATATAAAGAAACATATTTTTACATTTACAGTTTCAGTTAACAATAATACACGCTTACAAATTTAACAAGGTCCTTTTTAAAAAATTATAAAGACATGTGTCATGTTTTTTTTTCTTTTGTATATTTGCTTGTCTATTAATCTTCGGTGTTTCAAGCTAAAATTCATTTCTAAGCAAATGTGTATTCAGCCAGAGACAACCAAAGTGACGGTCAAGTACATGAGCATTTTTGTTTGATTAACAAATAAAATGGTCCTACTAGCTCTATCCTTCTTAAGCTCATAAGTTTAGGATATGTCACATCTCTGTCTTATTTTTGCAAAGAAAGTGCAGATGACACTAGGAGCACGGAATTTTTGACACAACGGCAAACTTTAGAATATAAACTTTGTTTGATGTTCTAAGCGGTAAATGTAACGTGCCAAAGAATTCAGGCGCCAATATTGTTTTGTCGTGTTTGCCAAACTGTGTTTTTTTGTGGCGTTTTATCTGGTTTTACTAAATTAAGATTACGTTTGATAATTAGAGTTCTTATTTATAAACTGTGTACAGTAGGTTGCAGAGCAATTGATTTGATTCGGCATTAGGACTAAAACAATATTTATATAATAACTTTAACAATATATTGTATACATCATTTATGTTTTATACAGGGTGTTTCTTAAGTAATCTAAAATATTATATGGGGCGCTTCGTTACTCCATTTTAAGACGAAAAGTTCATATAAACATGTGTGATAGGTGTTGTCG
The DNA here is from genome assembly GCA_035357415.1 of Ophraella communa. Classification (NCBI taxonomy): domain Eukaryota; kingdom Metazoa; phylum Arthropoda; class Insecta; order Coleoptera; family Chrysomelidae; genus Ophraella; species Ophraella communa. Next base: position 31,243,109 of record CM068993.1, read on the forward strand.
TTTATGAGATACAGGGTGTTGAATTTATTGTAATAAGTCAGTTCTGATTGTACGTGAAATTAATTTTTCCCGGTGACGCTACTGGTTTTTAGAAGTAAAACGCAAAAACATGCTTATTCTAAGTGGCCTTTGAAATAATGTTGACAAGTGTCAAATTTGAAAACCAACGCAAAAATCGTACATTTTTATTTGATTGACTCTGTGTTTAGTTAATAACTATGCCAGTGTTTACTAATGTTGAAATGGCTAATATGCATTTTTTGTACGGATTAGCGAATGGTAATGCCTTAGAAGCTAGACGTACGTATGCCCAGCGTTATCCAAATAATCGTTTACCATGTTCAGATACGTTTACTAAGTTACATATTCGTTTACAAGAAACTGGAACTTTTGCTAAATCGAAGAATATTATTGGACGACCCAGAACTGTGAGAAATCCCCAATTGGAAAACCAGATTTTTCAAATTATTGACCAACATCCAGAAACGAGTACAAGAAAAGTTGCAGATGAAGTAAATGTTAGTAACAAAACTGTTTGGAATATTCTAAAAGATAATTTATTGTATCCATATCACGTTCAACGTGTTCAACATTTGTTACCTACTGACTATCCATTACGCATACAGTATTGTCAATGGATTTTACGTGAAATCGCGAACAATCCGAATTTTGTGGCCAATATTCTATTTACGGATGAAGCCAACTTTTCTAGACATGGGATTATGAATTTTCATAATGACCACATATGGGCAGATGTAAATCCACATACCATAAGTGTAAAACGATTTCAACAAACATTTTCGGTCAATGTTTGGCTTGGCATCATCGAGATTATTTAATTGGACCATTTTTCCTTCCTGTACGGTTAACCGGTGAGACATACCAACATTTTCTAGAAAATGAACTTCCACTTCTTATACCTATTATTATTAGAAGGCGCATGTGGTTCATGCATGACGGAGCTCCTCCACATTTTTCAGTGATTGTACGCGAGTTTTTAAATAATGTTTTTCCAGGCCATTGGATCGGACGAGGATCTCCACACCCATGGCCCCCTAGATCACCTGGACACAATCCTCTGGATTTTTGTGTGTGGGGATATTTGAAATCGCTTGTTTACACAACACTGATATTAAACGTACAAGATCTTCAAAATCGTATCATAGACGGCTGTAATGTTATTCGTAACAATCCTGGTATCTTCGAACGTATTCGACAATCCATTAGACATCGAGCGGATTCTTGCATTTTAGCTGGAGGTGGACATTTTGAACATTTGCTCTGAAATGTATTATGTTTTCTTTATGTTTAACACATGTTGCTTGTAATAAAATAATAAAAAATGTAAATCAGTAGCGTCACCAAGAAAAATTTATTTCACGTACAACACCCTGTATCTCATAAACGACAACACCTATCACACATGTTTATATGAACTTTTCGTCTTAAAATTAAGTAACAAAGCGCCCCATATAATATTTTAGATTACTTAAGAAACAGAAAACAAGTATGTATTTTTAAAATTGTTTTTTGTTTTTAATGAAAAAAATAAGACAAAATTTTCTGAGAAACGCTAGCGCCATCGCAACTCACTTGCGGTTTAATGGACCAATTCATTGCTGTAGAACAAAAACTTAACATTTACTTGGGCGTCTCTGGGTTGTCTCTGATTCAGCCACATTTTTTTAAAATTATATTTATTTCGACGGATTGGCCTAGTTAAGCAATTCCGTTGGATATGTAGGTAACAGAACCAGCTACCGCGTTGTAAAATTCGCATCTGCCGCTCGCTATACTACATCAAAATCGCACTTCACCTTTAAATGATACATTTCTTATCGAAACACCATTGTTTACTTTGGAATAATCGGTGTGTAACTCCACGTTCTCGAGAAATGCTAGAAATTTTATTGTGTTTAGTATAATATATGAGCGAGTAGATAAAATATGTTCGATGTTCGTATCCATTATAACTGATGAATGTTTAACTGATTAGAGTAACGATTTTCAGTGTGATTGGTGTTTCTGTTTGAAAATTTTGAATAGTGATGTTGATAAATGAAACTATAGTTAATTTCTGTCAATTTGGTGAGTTCGTTACGGTTAATTTTATGCTCAACACTTTTTTGCACTCCTATTTTTATAAAACAATGTATCAATTTTATATAGAATACAAAAAAGAAGTCTTTTTTCCTCGGAAACACCTAGAAATAATAAAAAAAATGTCGGTTCAAAATAAACATAACCTAACCCAACACTCACTTGGTATTATTGTGTAGGCGAAAACTTTTAACAGCCAGAGTTGAGATTTCTCCTTCTTCTTAAAGTTCCATCTCCTATCGGAGATTGGATATCATAATGGCTACGGGTACTTTGTTGGCTGCTGCTCTGAAAAGTTGTAATGAACTACAGTTAAACCATTCTCTAAGGTTCTTCATCCAGGAGATGCGTCTTCTTCCTTGGAACCTTCCTTGCATAATAATTCTCAGCAGCTCATATTATTTTCCTCTGGTTATGTGTCCCAAATATTCCAGTTTTCTTTTTTTATACTGTTCATCGTAGTATCTTTGCATTGGTAATCCTGTGAACCCACTGAGTTTTCAATATTCTTCTGTAGCACCACATTTCGAACGCTTCTATTTTTCTATGTTTCTTCAGTGTCCAAGCTTCCATTTCGTATAATAGTAAGATAGAAAATATGTAGCATCTTAGAGCCCTCAACCTGAGCGGCAATTGAAGGTCTTTGTTTGTAAGCATTGTCTTCATTTTTATAAATGTTTGCCTTGAGATATCTACCCTATCCCAATTTTTAAACGCTCTATGGCATAACTATGAGTTCTGTTTTAAATTGTAAGAAAAGTGGGGTATGCCTTGCCTACAGGCAAGGAAACAGTTGCATTCAATTATTTTGATTTATTATGGATTTTCAGAGGGGATAAACACCCCCAATTTTTCTAGGGCTATAATTTAACAAAATATGGACCGCCACTGGATTCAATCGTCTATTCTTAAACTTTTGTGTCTCTCTGTATTTCTTTGTAAATATTTTATTATGGAAAATACAGCCACCCTTTAAAGTGCCATTCAATATTGAATATTTAAACTACTTTTTCACAAATATTAAAAACATCTTTATTATTAAATTACAATTTATAGACAAGCAAAATATTTGCCTTAACTCAACAAGTGTTCAATCTGACCTCATTCTTCCTGTATACAAGTTCTATATCGTTTCAACAAGGAATATTACGTACCAATACAATTACAATTACAAATTCGAAAGTTGACCTAATTGACCTTATCCTCGGGGTGCGTACTATGTTGCTTCTACGACTGACCGCAAAAAGGACTGGTATTTGTTTGAGATTATTGCTTTGGACAATGAACTTATTCACTTATAATGAATGTAGCATTTATTTTTCTGTTAGTTTAAAACACAATGACTAAATAAAATACAAAGCGTTTTAAACATTTTTTAATTCTATTTGTTATTACTTCGATATAAACAATGAGTCACCTTCAACGAAACAAATTGATGATACAAAAAATGCTTTAAACCCAATCATACATAAGATTTGAATAATTATGATGAATAATTTAGTATAACTGATTACTGTATGGGTACAAAAATAAATAAATTATGACAAATTGTTTGATAAATTAATTTCTGTTGAATGTTGAACCTTATCTACAAATTACCTAATTTTTACAATGTGAGTAGTGTAATATATATACAAAACATTTGGTTACACCTATGGCAAGTATGTCTATAAAAAAGGTTACAATCTGAAATTGATTAAACATGTTTAAGTACACAGTGAATATAAATAAATAATTAGATTATTGTACCTATGTAAATTAAATTATTTATAAATCCAAATGTATTACAAGTAGTAACATTGATTTTTTTAGTTTAATTAGATTTATTATTCATGATAGTAAAGTGAAATTTTTGCGTTAGAATATCAGGAATAGGGGCCGATCCACACTATAGTGCCGATAACAGTCCGTTCTCGGTTTGGCATGAGAAACAAATTAGAGCATTTATTTTGCGATAACTATGTATGAATAATTCAAAAAAGTCTGGATGAAATAGGAATAAATTGAGTTTTAAATATCCAGAACCAACTGTAACAGAATCTGATTATCAAAATAATCTATCATCATTTTTTTTGTTTCTTCTTCTTCTATTATTGCATTTTATTTAGCTATTACCACGCTATTGCGGTTAACCGCCGTGTGGCTATCCGCTTTTTTCCAGATAGTAACAGGTCGGCTGAAAAGTCCCCGGTCTGACCTATAAAAGACGACACTAGAATTAAATTCATTTCATTTTTAGATAGTATCAACCTTCAAAAGATTCGTGTAAAAATTTGACAGCTGTCGGACTATTAGTTTGTGAGATATTGCATTTTTAGTGAAGCAACTTTTGTTATTTTCAAAAAGATGGAAAAAAAAGAATTTCGTGTGCTTATTAAATATTGTTATTTGAAAGGAAAAAATACAGCCAAGCAAAAGCTTGGCTTGATAATGAGTTTCCGGACTCTGCGCCAGGAAAATCAACAATCATTGACTGGTACGCAAAATTCAAGCGTGGTGAAATGAGCACCGAAGACGGTGAACGCAGTGGACGCCCAAAAGAGGTGGTTATCGACGAAAGTATCAAAAAAATCCACAAAATGATTTTGAGTGACCGTAAAGTGAATATGATCGAGATAGCTGACACTCTAAAGATATCTAAGGAACGTGTTGGACATATCGTTCACGAATATTTGGGTATGCGGAAGCTCTGTGCGAAATGGGTGCCGCGCGTGCTCACAATCGACCAAAAACAGCAACGAATAGATGATTCTGAGTAGTGTTTGCAGCTGTTAAGTCGTAATAAACCCGATTTTTGTCCAATCGACAGTCAGCTGAGTGGACTGCGGCCGGTGAACCGCCACCAAAGCGTGGAAAGACTCAACAGTCAGCTGGCAAAGTTATGGCCTCAGTTTTTTGGGATACACACGGTATATTGTTCATCGACTATTTGGAAAAGGAAAAAACAATCAACAGCGACTATTACTGTGCATTATTGGAGCGATTGAAGACCGAAATCGCGAAAAAACGGCCCCATATGAAGAAGAAAAAAGTGTTGTTTCATCAAGACAATGCACCGTGTCACAAATCAACGAAAACGATGGCAAAATTGCATGAATTGGGCTTCGAATTGCTTCCTCACCCACCGTATTCTCCAGATCTAGCCCCCAGCGACTTTTTCCTTTTCTCTGACCTGAAGAGAATGCTCGCGGGAAAAAAATTTGGCTCTGATATTGAGGTAATCGCCGAAACTGAAGCCTATTTTGAGGACAAACCGAAGGAGTACTACAAAAATGGTATCGAAAAGTTGGAAGGTCGCTATAATCGCTGTATCACCCTTGAAGGCAACTATGTTGAATAAAAAAAATGAATTTTGTCAAAATATTGTGTTTTACTATGGTAGACCGGGGACTTTTCAGCCGACCTGTTACTTAACCGCCATAAAATTTGGAGAGCTGCCGCCCGCTTCGCTGCTGGCCATTTTGTTTATACGCACTAGCGGTTCAGTTTGCGGCGAGCCGCCGATGAGTTCGTACGTCTTTACGAAAGACGTGTTTCCAGTAAAGGATGAATCCAATATCTTTTTTTATTTTTCTTTCATTGTTTTCGTTAGTATTAATGAAAAACACAAGGTACCTCGACACGTTATCGAGCAGTCCAGCCGTATTACGCGGTCTCATCCGCGTCAGGCGGCTTAGCGGTCAACCGCTTCAGGCGGCTTGCCGCAGAAACAAAACGCCTAGGCTGCTCTTAGAATAACGCAGCAGGGCTTATTAAATATTAGCAGAAAACAGATATGTCTCATTATTGGAGATTATGTTTGCTGATAGGTCAAAGCATTTTATCCGAGATTTTATCCAAACAAACTTTTGCCTTATAGTAGTTAGTTTGCTTTTGAGATTTTTATATGTATTTTCTTGTTTATAAGTTATTATAGTGGTAAATTGACACATTAGTATTGTTAAGGAATATTTCGAGTAGTATTTAAAGAAGTTTTATTTTGTTTTATATAAAAAAGGTTGCTTTTGAGGTTAAGTAATATTATTTTAATTTTTTCTCACCTTAGAACGAAATAAAACTTCTTTAAATTTAATTCAAACTATTCCTTAACGATAATAATGTGTTTATATAGCACTATAATGTCAAAAACCAAACAAAAAACAAGAAAATGCACAATACAAAAAACTTCAATGTAAACTAACTACCATAAGACCACAGTTTGTTTGGATAAAATGCTATGACTTATCTTAAGCAATGGTGACAGTAACATCACAATAATGTGGCTTATTATGCAACTATAAAATTAAACTATACAGGGTGGTCCAAAATTATGTACATTAATTTCTAGAGCTGATAGAACATCACAAAATAAGGGTACTTCTTCATGTATACTTTTTTCAAAACCGAATAATAAGGGAGATTTAGCCCTTTAAAGGGGTTAATTAAAAATCATATTTTTTTAAATAACAACCAAGCAGTTTTGATTACAAAGTTTAAACTTGGGAATCAATTATAAGGCATAAGAATAATTAATTTAATAATATAATCCACCCCACCCAACTTTCATGTAGGGTAGTTTTGGGGGGTAGGTGAGGGTTTTTACGCCCATTTTTTTTTATTTAAATTTTTAAAATTAAAATTTCTTAGACATTTTTACGCAAAAAAGATCCTCTTGTAACAATTCGCTAGATATTACCCTTTTCGATGTATTCAAAGGTATACATACACAAGTAGTAAAAGCACGTCTATAATTTCAGAATTTCAATACTTCCCCATAATTAAGACAAAAATTATAAAAAATGAAGGATAAACACCAATAACAATTATTTTTATCAAAAAAAGTGTCAATTCTAAAACTACTAATTTTATTGCAAAAATTTTTTGATCAAAGTGGTGTTCATGCAGACCTTTGAATTTAAATAAATCGAAAACAGTAATATCTAGCGAATTGTTACAAGAGGACCTTTTTTGCGTAAAAATGTCTAAGGAATTTTAATTTTAAATATTTTTGTAAAATATTTAAATATTAAAAAAAATTGGCGTAAAAACAAAGTAAAAAACCGTATCAAATCCCCAAAACTACCCTACATGAAAGTTGGGTGGGGTGGATTATTTATATTATAAAATTAATTATTCTTATGCCTTATAATTGATTCCCAAGTTTGAACTTTGTAATCAAAACTACTTGGTTGTTATTTAAAAAAATATGATTTTTAATTAACCCCTTTAAAGGGCTAAATCTCTCTTATTATTCGGTTTTGAAAAAAAAGTATACATGAAGAAGTACCCTTATTTTGTGATGTTCTATCAGCTCTAGAAATTAATGTACATAATTCTGGACCACCCTGTATATAGTAACATGTGGTTTAAATAAATAAAAGACGAAATCAATTTTGTTTTTAGTGAAATCGCAGTATTTGATAAATATCAGTATCCGGATAAGACTGAAATAAAAGGATAGATCATTTATTTATTTAAACACATCTTTTCTTGATAAAATAATTATCGCGGGTAGTAAAATCTTAAGAAAAAGTACCTATATCAAGAAAAGCTGGCAACAAAGCACAGCATCTTAAGTTCCAAAATTTATGGTCGTATTTCGTATTCGACCTTTTATTCCTCCTTACTATTAACGACAATTCGGCACCAGAGTACGTGGATACAGACAGGTATCTTATTTTTGGTCCAACCACCTGGTACTAACAGATGGGCCTTTTCAATACATAGGCGCCTCAGAAATGGTTAAAATTTTAAAAAGAAACGAGTCATAAAATAAGTTTTTACCTGAAATAGTCTAGTTTTGCATGAATGTGAAACTAAAAATGAGCAATAAACAATATTATTAGATTTGTATTTTAAAAGCCAAAAAACTAGTTCTATTAAAGTCTAGTTGGCTCAGTTGGAGTAAAATGGACCTGATTTATTTGATTCAGATAATCTTATCACGGAATACATTTCATAATTTCAATAAATCCCCAACAAAAAGTTTTATAAAGTATTATAACTGATTATTTTCTCGCTTATGATTGTTCTGGTATCGTAAATTCCAAGCAATTTGGTATTACTTCTGGTAAACTAATTTGAGTTTATTGATTTACGTTGATTTTTTGTCTGAAACCCTTGGAAAGGAACCTTTTACACAGTTAATTATGAGCTCTTGGTACAGAAACTTAATTCATTTGTCGTATGTGGTTCCATGTTGCAGTGGTTTAATAGATTTGATTGTGGTAACCTCTACTTTGTGGAAGTTCATCTTACTAAGAACTGAAGGGTTAAACCAAACTTCCACTATTTACTCGAAAAATACGTTTTAAAATGCAATTACAGCTGTTTCGCTAATAACTAGCATCGTCAGATTGACATATTGAATGAAATTTATGGTACTAACCCTTACTATGTGAAAGTTCATCTTATTCAGAACAATAAACAACTAAAAGGTTGAATTAACTTTCACTATTTATTCTTTAAATACTTTAAATGTAATGACATATGTCAATCTGACGATGCTATTTCGATAGCGAAACGGCTGTCATTACATTTAAAGTATTTAAAAAATAAATAGTGAAAGTTAATTCAACCTTTTAGTTGTTTATTGTTCTGAATGACATATTGAAGTTACATTTTGTTTGTTTGTTGCTAGGTACTTGATGTTGATAAGTAGTTAAGGCTAGACCAAGTAAGGAAGTAATAAGACATAACAATATTGAAGCCTAGATGTTATAAATAGTGGAAGTTTGGTTTAACCGTTCAGTTATTTATTGTTCGTGGTTTAATACAAACTTAACTGACAAAACTCAACAGATACGAGTGAATCATTTCTACTCTCATCCATTTTCTGTTACCTCGGGAGTACTCCAGGGGTCTCACTTGGGTCCATTAATTTTTAATCTCTTTATCAACGATATCAACGCTCTTTGATTTGCAGATGACTTGAAATGCTTTATAAACAATTATGTAAAGAGAAGAGCGTCAATGTGTACATCCCATTTTAGAGAGCTGTCAACGACTAGTCCCAAAAATCTCACAGAGTCAACGACCTCTATAGTGGAATTATTCAACATAAAAGGTTGAATTGCAGATGTGTATGGTAAAACTTTCGTCTTAGAAACGTTCAAACACATATGGTTAGAATCACACCATGATTTGATGATGGTTAAGTCATGTAAAACGAACCTATGAAGCTCAGTAATATCCGGGTGACTTCAAGAAAAGCTAGTGTCGTCTGCGAATAAACAATTTTTCCGCCGATGCTCAAGTCAGCAATATCATTGATAAATAGCAAAAACAATATAGGACCCGATCGGTATTGGGTCCTTGTGGAACCCCATATTCTATCTGCTTGCATGAAGACCTCTTAATTCATCAACTCGTACAAGCTGCAGTCTATCACTAAGAAAGGACTCGAACCACCTGATCGAGCTGCCTCTAAATCCATAGTACAGACATTTAAATAGGTTCGAATTAAAATTTTTCGTTTCTTACCTTAGTTAACATAATCCTATCTTATCAGCTTTATAGAGATTGGCGATGATGATTCTAGATGGAAGTTTTTACCGGAATATGCGTTATTTTTTTATAGTAGGAAGTGGGAAAACGGCTCAAAACCGAATTGTGTAGATTGTTTTCGCTGACGTGCAAAACATCAGACGGACAAAATCTGTTTAGTACTGATTTTAGTTGTAGAATTTGTTCGAAATAGGTACTCGTATTTCTAAACAAGTCTGTAGTTTGTGTGCTGAACTGATTTTAAAAACGACTATTTTATCTGTGGGATACTACTTTGTATTTAATGGTTCAAAATGACTGATCTTCGACACATCAGTAGAAAATTTCTGTTAGAATTTATAGAAATGTATCGTGTTTGTAGAAAATAAAATTAGTCGGTGTCTTGCTGGACAATTAGAGGTGTTACTACCCAGATAACAATTTTAGGTACGATATGTGATAGGAAAATCCTCTTGGGAATCATAATATGCTATGCATATGCGTTTTTGCATTCAGCATGTACTAAGGATGTTCCAAGAATATGAAAATGTCCCGCGTAAGTTTGTACTACAGACATTCTATGTACATACCAAAGCATGTTCTTTGATTGTGCATTTCACATAGTTCAGAATTGTGTATTGAAAGCACATAGATAGCACATTATATGTACATCTGCTGGGAATGTGATTCATGTGAAAAGCATATTCTGTAGTAGAACAAACTCACATCTTATGCATGTGCTATTCTATACTCAAAAGAATGAGTAGTATGTACTTGGCAAGTACTTAACAGAATGTAATATTTCGAATTTAAATAGCACAAACTTATTCTTTTCGCCACACACTATGAATGTCTTATGTATATACTTTAGAGAATGTACGAAATATCATCTTGTGAGCACATGCTAAGAATATGTTTATACCTTCAGTGTTATCTGGGTAATTTCAAAAGATTACAATATGTGTCATAATTCGCACACAATTATATATTGTTTTCAACATAATTTAGTTATAATGAATTAAAGTAAAAGTAATTAAGTGTTCCATTTAATAAACTATTAAACTTAGGTAACTAAAACTTGATAATTGACTACATAATACTTGCTGGCGCTTTAGAGATTTAATGCATTTTAGCATCAAAGAACTTAAATACTTTTAGATCAAATACTTTTATCATTTTAAGAATATTACGGAAATCTACAAATATTTTTACTATCATCGTGGGAATTGTTTCAAGATTTGTGCCAAAAATTAAACGATATCACTTTTATTATCTTTATTTACTAGTTAATTCGAGGTCACAACATCGGTTGTTTGTTGAACTGTTACTGTCGGGGTCGAATGTTATTTTGAGCGTATGTCTCTGTTGATGTTAGTGACCGTAATCGGTATCCTAATTAAATAAAAGTAAATGTCTAAATTCAAACCAAACATCCCACATCCACAATTAGAAATAATAGCAGTATTTGGCAGATAAATAGGGAAGTAGATATTTTTATTCTTTCCGTTTGATGACGTTCTTATGTTTTCAATTTTAGTATCAACTAAACTAATACAGATAGGGACAACAAAGTGTATAAATATAGTGTACGTACACCTCCACGAAAACATAGTCGGCGTAGACTAAACTAAAACAATAAATATTTTAACATATAAATTATTAGTGTTACTTAGTAGGTATCTTGTTTTTCAGCGAATATATCATATTTCAGAATGAAGTTGACTTTCCATACATAATCAAATAAAGCTACTGTTCCTACCAACAACTACAATGTTGCATTTTAAATAATCAGATACCTATTAAGAATGAACAATTTTAAAGCCACTTACAACTGTTTTTTGTAACAGTCTGCATATGACACTTTTTCTTTATATTTACGTAAAATAATAACAAGGAATTGGAAAACTTAAGTTTCATTATTGAGGTTTCAATAATTTCGTATAAATTTACATAAATATTGTACTTATTATACTGTCCTAGTTGCCGACAGTATTCATGACTTACAACAGCTGTTAAATATGCTTAGAGAACGAAGTAAAATCATGGGCCTGAACAGCAATACTGCAAAGACAAAGTTCATGATCATCTCTAGAAATTTAAGTGCATATGCTAACTCGAAGATAACATTTGGTGGAGCGCCTATCGACAGGGTGGATAAGTTCAGGTATCTTGGAACATGGCTTTCAGAGGACTTGGCATTAGAGAGGGAGATAAAGAATCGTATAGAGCAGGCTCGACAGGCCTTTCTGAAGTTTAGGAGTGTGCTTGTCTTCGGACTTTGATGTCAACTTGAGAATAAGGTTCATGACCTTGAAGTCGAATATTATAAACAGATTGGAGGCATTTGAGATGTGAATATATCGCAGGATGCTTAAGGTTCCGTGGACGGCGAGAATGATAAACGAGGAGGTTCTCGGACGTTTAGGCAGAGGGCGAGAACTGTTGGATCTCATCAAGAAGAGGAAAATAGCTTATTTGGGACATATACTGCGAGGAGAAAAATATAGGTTTTTACAGTTGGTTATCGAAGGCAAGAGAGGAATAGGAAGGAAAAAGATGTCCTGGCTTCGAAACATAAGACAATGGACAGGGCTGCATGCGCGAAGAAGAATAAAAAACTATGTAAAATTTGTAAATTATAATACCTTTAAAATTATATCGAGTTATCTGCTTACTAATATAATTGAGAATAATGCAATTTCAACTATGTTAGCACCATTATTAAAACAATTTGAGATTTTAAAACGATCGACCAATATTCAGATATTAAAAACTTGATATTCTTCAAAAATTATGAATAGCGCACATGACTCAGATCTATTTTTATATCATAGCCTACGATTTTCCATAGCAACTGGTTAAAAGTTAATTGATTAATTTGTCAAAACGACTATCTGTCAGAATATCCTAAATGAATTATTTTTTTAAATATTAAAACGACATAAGGAAATAATTATATTCATCTGATAAGGAGCAATCGGAAGGGATTCTGGCAGCATGAATTTTTGCCAGAAAAATCTAAAGAAAAGATACCAGAACATGTGCAAAAAGAGCAAATTAACACCTACCTATCCAAAAACTATATTAATATAATTATTGTTACCTGTAATGAAGCTCGGAAATGCAATGAAGCTCGGAAATTGTGTATCTTAGAAAAAATGCTTGAATGAAAATAAATTTACAATAATATTTTAAATGGTGATGGTTTAGTTATAATAATAACATTTATTACCCTTACTCTGCGGAAGTCCATCTTACTAAGAATAATAAACTTAACTTCCACATTTTATTACATTTATGACAGCTGTTTCGCAAATTTTAGCGAAACGTGGAAGTTAAGTTTAAACAAATAGTTGTGTATTTTTCTTAATAAAAATAACAATTTGCTTAGTAAAAACAGCTTTTCACTGTTGTAATCCGACAGTGATAATGTGCAATGGTGAGAATTTAGATTTGAAAATGTATTATATCTTACTATGTGGAAGTTCATCTTCCATGAGGGTAGCTACCATGAAAAAACAAATTTCAATCTGACGATGCTCGTTTAAAAAAATGTATTCCAATTTATATTTGATTTACTGTGATATCTGTTGTTGATGTACCGAAATCAAAATTACCAAAACAGTAATTCTTATGTATAGAAAATAAGCGCAATTATTACATTAATCTTCTTAATTTTCTTAGAAATGCAACGACTTAAATTTTTAACTACGCCCATGTATTATAACCAAAATCTGTTTGATGGCATAAGAGCAAACCGGATGGCACGCTTATTGGATAAAAAAGGCAGTTGGTTCGCCCCCTACTACCTCCTATTTCCCATTTGCACCCCGTAGTTACAACCAATTCAACCTTAACAATCACAGGGAGTCTGGGATTAGAATGATAAGTTTAGTTTAGTTTAACTATAAGAGTGTTCTCCTACTCTCTACTTTCGGTTTTATCGTCGGCGGTGTAGACAAATTGTCTGAATGTAAATCTTACACTTAATTACCTCTGAGTCAACTCTTGGATGAATATTGAGTGTCTTTTAAAAGGTGGATTAACTTTATGAAAATTACAGTAGAAGATAGTGTTATGTTTATATCCATGATTTGGGTAAGTCTACTACTGATGAATAGTGATTTATTTAAGTTATTAGGCCAAAAATTATGTACATTTTTAGAATATATAACTAGCAGTTTAACAATCTCTTCCGCTAATTTATTTCAAAATTTTACTTTTTAACCAATTTCATTCCATCTGCTTACAACTTAGTGTAAAGAGTTACAATCTCATTCTACATTTTTGAAAAAAGTTAAGCAACAGGAAAATGATCTAAGCCAATGTTCAATAAAACAATAATTTAGGTTAGGTACTTTTAAAAATGCACATATATTAAATCAATTGAATTCTGTTTTTTTGTTACTTATACCTCAATGTATACTAATATTTTTTAAGTATTGCTGTTTATTCTGTAGTTTAATATATTGGACTTAGAGAAAGTAAAAAAATGCATGCGGTTTTTCAGATGATATTCTTCATATTCATAAGTTCACCTATTTCTATTTCCACTTCTGTTGTCAATCAAATAACCTTTTATCTTTCACTTGTTTTGTGTGATACTTTTCCACCCGATCAATTAAATTAAATAATTTTACTTTCAAGCTGTATTACGTGTTTATTATGTTAATATTTACTTCCGTTTAAATTTTTCTGACCCGTATAAACTAGGTACTAAAAAAGTAAATTACAATTACTAGTTTTATAACCCAAAACAAACATGATAAAAGTAATTCAAAAAATGTCTTACGTAAATATTTGGGCGAGAATAAACTTTTTAATTGGTTTCTATTTTTTCTCCGCATAGTTACATCTACATTAACAACCAATTAATGTAGACATTAGTTTTCAATAAATAGCTTGTCAATATAGTTTAGTATTCATCCTACTGTGTATACGTGGAACAACTGCATTTGTTTATTTTATGTTTATGTTGATGGGTAAATATACAGTACATAAAATTAATACAACGTAATAATCCTCTTTGTCTTTAGGTTTTGGTAACATGTTCATTCTATTCCTATTTCTATTGATTCCAGTAGGTTTGTAATCCATTTATTTTTCAATAGTAAATGTCTATGGGGTTTTTCAGTCAATCTACCTCCTTTAATCCCATTGTGTAGGAAAGAATTTGTCAATAAACATGGAAAGTATACAGGGCCGGATAAATTTATGTATGTTTAATATAATTTTAAGTAAAACATGTGCTAGTCTCGGCTGATTGAGCGTAATAGCAACGTATTAGGTATTAAATTCAATTGAAGACTTCGAGAGAAATGAAAACTGACAAATTTGACCAAAAAAACTTGAAATTTTACCTACTATGCCTATTTCAAATTATTATAATCCAGTCCCCTCGGCTATTCGGGGATGTTTATGGCTGAATTTGACATACTTAATGAGATTGCCTCAGGTATCTTAATTGCAGTCCACCATTTGAAAAACACTAGGTGTACTACTACCAAAATACTTGTTATTAGACAACTTGGTTTTAGTCGTAAACCTTGTTAAGTTTCTAGTGTAATTTTACTACTTAAGAAAATCCAATTATTATTTATTATTATTATTTTGTCATTTTTGCCAAAAATGTGTAAAACAAATTCATTAAGAACTTTAACTCTTAAATTATGGGTTGAATACACCAACCTACATTGTC
Source organism: Ophraella communa (assembly GCA_035357415.1). Classification (NCBI taxonomy): domain Eukaryota; kingdom Metazoa; phylum Arthropoda; class Insecta; order Coleoptera; family Chrysomelidae; genus Ophraella; species Ophraella communa. The sequence continues at coordinate 31,258,371 of CM068993.1, forward strand.
GTCAAGTTTTGCATTACAGATAATAGAATATCTGTACACATTAAACAGCTGTTAGATGATTTTTAAAATTATTATGGTTCTTTTCAAAGAATACAAAGTTGTGATAACTTTCAAACTAGGTAAATATATATATTCCTTATTTTTGTCTCTATTTACAACGTATTTTATTTCTTTTTTCTAAGCCCTATCTTTAAAGTACCTTGTATTTCACTAGTTTGTAGCTCTTAAAACGGCTGTTTATGGTGAGAGTGAAAAAAAGTGAAAAAGCGTTAAAAAAAGTGCCATAACGTTAACTTTATTTCACGCTTGCCATAAGCCGATGCAATTGAATAGTGCAATTCATCCACACCTTTACTGGAAAAAATATCAAGTTTGCTTTGACTTTGACAGTACATGAACTATAACTCATTTGACGTTAGTTTTTATAAATAATCCGATTTGTCTAAGAGAATTCAGTAGTTGTTCCTATTATTACAATGGATAGTGAAGATTCCGACTTTGAAATAATATGTACCCCCGAAGAAATTATAGAAAAAGGCAAATGTGGCCACATTAAATTTGCTGCCGGAAAAATCCAAAGAAAATTATATAAAAGAGTATGACACTTTTATGAAATGGAGAAACGAGAACAATATTCATAGCTTTACAGAGCGAGTACTGTTAGCTTTTTTGAAGAAAGGTCTAAAAAATTTAAGTGTTCTACATTATGGTCCAGCTATTCCAAACTAAAGGCAACCTTAATTATTAATGATAACATAGATATAAGTAAATACTCTAAGCTAATAGCATTTTTGAAACGAAAGTCGGTTGGGTACAAACCTAAAAAATCTAATACATTCTCAAGAGAGGAAATGAACAGATTTTTATTGAGTGCTCTAGACGACAAGTATTTAATATTTAAGGTAAAAGTTTTAAAAAGTTAATTTGTTTTTTGCTTACATTATTTATAAATTTGTAGGTAACATTAATATTAGGAATAGCCGGAGGTTGTCGACGAGAAGAGTTGTATAAAATGAAAATCGATGACATTGAAAATAAGGGGGAATTTCTACTCGTCACGATTCCAGATTCAAAAACTCATACAAGTCGACGTTTTACAGTTATTGGAGAATCCATTACAAACATTAATTTTATACATTTATTCCAAAAGTATGCTAATCTGAGACCGAAAAATGCAACCAGCAACCATTTCTTTTTATCATATAGAAACGGCAAATGTACAAAACAAGTAGTTGGTATAAATACTTTTTCGAAAATTCCATCGCTAATTGCGAGGTATTTAAATTTACCACATCCAGAAGAATATATACAGGTCACACGTTTCGACGAACTTCAGCATCGCTTCTAGTCGATTCGGGTGGAGACATTCTTCAATTAAAGCAACATGGAGGATGGAAATCTACTGCTGTTGCCGAAGGGTATGTGAACAATTCTCTCAATGCAAAAATGAACTGTGCTTCACGAATTTTACAAGGATCTAATGTCAGCAGTTTTTTTAACCTACCTTCAACATCCAATGAGAATCAAGCCGACACGAATTTGACTCTTCCAAATATTCACTATTTAAATGAGAATCAAGCAGAGATGAATTTAAATGTTCCAAATATTCACAATTTAAGTGAAGCTTTATCAATGAATCAAACGGAAACAAATGTGACTGGATCAAAAATTCACATTAATCAACCAAACAATTGCGTTTTCAATATTCACATTGCGAAATAATACTAAAATACAATATGTAGTGGTTAATTATTCTTAATTATTGTGCACTTTTTCCAATTCATTCTGCATTCATTAGTTGTAATTTACTGAAGGAGTTTAATTAAATTATTTCAAATTTCTATTTTGATTTTATTATTTGTATAGGGCTGTAGAAAAAATATTGTATGCAACATATGCATAAAGTGTCTTTTTTTCACTCATGGAATTTCCGCACTCGCCTAGCGGCTCGTGCGGACAACTTTTCCATTCGTGAAAAAAAGTACCACTTTATGCACTTGTTGCATAAATTACTATTAGTGCATAGATACATTAATTATGAATCAACAATTATGAAATTTTTTTACCAATTTTAAGATGTTAACATAAAAAAATACATATAAATCATAAAAACATTATAGGGTTTTTTTGGTCAGTTAGACTTAGAATTACTGAAGCCAATCATTCCACCAACTCCAGTATTTTGCTTCCCCGTACATTCTTGTATAAACTCATTTGTGCATAGACGAACTTTGGTTTTTCCTTAGGTAACCTATCTTTGTGATTTTAAACCATACATATTGTAGTTCATTACGTCAATCTGACGATGTTAATTATATAGCGAAACGGCCGTCATTGCATTTCATATTTTATGAATAAATAGTGAAAGTTTAATTCAACCTTTTAGTTGTTTACTGTTCTTATAAGATGGACTTTCACAAAGTAAGGGTTAGTACAATAAAAAAAACTATGGTTTTTGATATATTTGATAAATATTCGCAATAGAGTGAAATCAATCACACTAGGTTTATGCCAATGAGCATTAAATATCCATCACGTCTTCTCCGCAATTTTTGTTAATGTCGTAGCGCCCTCTACCGCCAATGAAATTTTCCAATATCGTAAGTCTGCGGAACGTTGGCTCTCAGTCTCATATATTATTTTTCTTTCATGTTCCAGATACTTTTGTAAACACCGAAATATTCATAAATATAAAATAACGACAGAGTCAAAAAAAGAACATGCAAACTTACCATAATACTTTTAAAAGTTTTCTATTCCCAAATCGCCTTACATGAACATGTATACGCTATTGAAAACTCATGAAATGTATATTTTTATAAAAATAGTAGTATCTCGATAGTATATTAAGAAATTTTATTATATCAGTTTCGGCGAATAGAACAATGAAAATTCAAAATGGCTTACTGATTCAATGTGAATGTATTAGAGAAAAAAAAAAACACCTAAAGTATGGTGTTAATAAAATCTTGAATAATTTTATAATATTAAAACTGATAATGTACTATGGTACTAAATAGCACACGAGTTGGTTAACTGGTGTGAAGTTAGCTGCCAATTTCTAGCAGCCGTTTTAAATCTGGCCGCCAAGTGACCAGAGGCGTTGTATGTATATATTTAATATACAAAAATAAAGAAAAATTGATTAAATGAAATCTTTTTATAATCTTGTGTAAAAACTTTTAATAAAGAAAGGTTTATGAACTAAAAAAATACAAAAAGCAATCTGTATTAATATATAAGAAGTGTAAAAGTACAAAAATGTATATTAGAGTCCTTAGGGATAATTTAGCCAACTTAACATATTCACCATAACTTCATCTTGTTCTTAAAAACCACCTCCATTAATTTTATGGAATAGCAAGCCGTTTAAGGGGTAGAGTGGGGTCAATAAAATGGAGAAATTTTGAAAAACGTAGATTAGAGTCCCTAGGAAATATTTACCCAACTTAATATTTTCACCATAACTCCATCTTATTCTTAAGAACCTCCTCCATGAATTTTATAAATTTCTCTACTATAACTATCGTATATTAAGTTACAATAATTCAAAGTCAAACTGCATTCTAATTTTTCCCCACCGAACTATCGTATGTTGAGTTACTATAGTCTTCGTTGCTTAATCTCTAGGAGGCATTAAAAGTATACTGAGTTACTATTGTTTTCTTGACACTGTGTGTCACTTTTTGAGATTGTGGAATAAAAAAAGGAGAGAAAAAGCCAAAAAATAACTTAATTTGGGAAATGAACATGAAAATAGAAATGGCAAAATTATTGCTTCTAGAAAAATAGTAGTTGCATGCATGCAAAGAAAACTGTAGATATAACTGCCGAGAAAAAATTGCTGAAGAGCAAAGGGGACTAATATTTCAGGGTGTTTGGAAGTTGGGAAATCACACAAGACAAAAAAAAATAATTCAAGACAGAACTTTTCACGAGTTTACAAATTTGCTATTCACAATCAGGATATTTATACAAATTTGTAAAGTTATGTTTTTGCATACACTGGGAATTTCTGAAACATGGGTGACAACTGCTTTGAAGAAAATTGATAAAAGTGAAAGCTTAGAAGAAAGATAAGCCTGGATGTTATACTGTAAGGCCTAACAAAGTTAAAGAGGCAGTACCGGAAAATTATAAATTCCGAATTTAATTATAAGTTTTTTTAAACCAAAGAAAGACCAGTGCTAACTTTGAACAGTGTACAATAATGCAGATACAGATACAGAAACAATATCACAGTGTATGATATGGGCAACACTAAGGGGTACTGCTACGTCTGGTATGAAGATATTGCAAAACGAGGGCCAAATGAAATAAGTAAAAGAACAAAATAAAATGGGGTCAAAAGGGTTTTTCTGTACTCTGACAATTGTGGAGGCCAAAACAGAAATCGTTATATTTTCTTTATTTTGCTTATGCTGCTAACGTTCTTGAAATTGAGATAACTCACCGATTCTTATAAACAGACCACACCCAAAATGAAGAAGATAGCTTGCATGCAGTAATTGAAAATTCAAATAAGCGACAAGGTGCTATCTATAACCCAGCCAATGGGTTACTCGCGATTTATTACCGAAACTTTATACCAATTTGCTACCAATCGATTAAAAAATGAAAGGATTATTAGAGTTTTGCAAAGGCGATGAGCCAGATATACCTAAAATGTATCACAATTTTTTTTATCTCTGAAACAGAAAGAAGCCACACAGATAAATAAAGCTGACACAGATTAGAAATAGAGAGTTGTGTCACAGTATATTTGTAGGGTTTTGAAATAAAATAATAATTAGCGTTTTTTACATAAAATAGTGGAGTTTTATAGTGTTCTTTAAATATAAGAATAGTACAACAGTATCTTTTATTTTTGCATTAATTCTTTCCGAAAAAGACTGTAGATTAAAACAGGTGAAAACTTAGAAATAAATATATTTACAATATTCTGCTTTATATTGTGATACTTAACCAACCTATAAAATTTGGTTATCATAGAAATTCAAATAGAAAGGTTATGCAAATCACTAATTGTGTAAATATTTTCAAACGCGTTTTTCTCAAAACTGCTAATTGCGAGTTACTACAGTCTTGTTTGCAGGTATCGATATTAAATATATACATACGACGCCACTGGTCATTTGGCGGCTAGACTGAAAACGGCTGATAGAAATTGGCCGCTAACTTCACACCAGTAGTTGGGTTAAGCTTTATATCTTGCGTTGAAACAATTCCACTTTTCGAGATTTTTATAAAGGTAGTTTAGGTTATTCTGTTCCAAATATTCCAAGTCTTCTGGGACGAAGTTAGGTCCACCAAACATTATATCGTCTTTCTAGCTGTGGGTGTTAATAAAACTATACAATTTCTATAATCTTGTTTGGTTATAAAACAGAACTCTGTCAAAATATGCCTCTATTTATTATTTCCGAAATTCTTTGTCTTTAGACAAATTATTTATTAGTATTATTTCTTGTTGTCCCTCAAATAACGGTTATTTGCTTTATAGACAAAAATGGCGTTTTTGTGATTGAACACGTTTCATATGTATCCAAGTTTTTTTAAAACTTTAAACCACCAAATATCCAAATGTACAATAAAATAACGATACTATTCACACTGCAATTATGATATACCCTGATTTGGAAAAACCTATTAGATGCAATAAAAATTACTGTTTTAAGCATTGAGCATTTTTTCATCCCGATAATGATCTAATGACGTAATCTTCTTATCTTAACAGAACATTACACAAATGTTTTTAATTGTGGTCATGTGGTCAGATCTATAATGGTTAATATTAAACTTAAGAGTAATCAAAGTAGTTCAGTTCACACAATAAAAGGAAATAGGTATAGTTCAAATTAAGTTACCTAACCGATATTACCTCATAAACATTGCCAATTTCACCACAGAGTATCCCCATTCGCTCATCGCTATATTCTAATAACCTTTAACCACTACAGTTTACTTACTGACTTGCCGTTGGGCATCTCATTTCCTTTGTGGGATCTTTCTCAGATAAATAATGCTCTGAAAACTGAACGTTTTTCCAATTTTGCATCCAATTTGTATTTTTTTTGTTTTTTGGTATTATGTAGGTACAACAAATCGTATTTCTTTTGTATCGTATTCGTTATGTTTATTTTTTATCTATTTGGGATTTCTTCAATGAAAAGTCGTAATTTATAACATTTATTAACCAAACTACGGTGTTTATGTTGAACACATGTAAGTACATACTACAGATATACAGAAAAGAAATATATTACTATTTGCAAAAATAAAAACGCCAACAACGGTTTGTGGTCTATACGACCATCAAATGAAATCAATTTTTATCATACATATGTTCTAAATGTGCACCATGGCATTGCAAACAATAGTCCGGTCAATTTAGGACCAAACTTTTCATAATTCCCCATCCTTACGACCAAGGAAAAAAAAGTTCCAAGATCAAAGGTTTAAAAAAAAGTGGTTTTCGTGATTTTCGCCAAAACGGCAAGTTTTATCGCAAAATTATCCAAGACAAAAATTGTAGATCATAAAATTATCTATAAAAAATGTATCAATAACTTTTTTTCTAAAAGCTATAGCTTCTGAGATAAAAGGATTCAAAAATTTATACGCGTCATTTTATGCATAATCGCGCTATGTGTATAGTATACCCCTGTATATACAGGGTGTCTCAAAATTGACGCCCGTCCTTTCAGAATATGAATCGGGGGGCTAAAACGAATTAAAACGTAAGAATAAAAAAATTGCGTTATGTCCATGGTTACAGAGTTATTGACAAAAAACAAAGATCTAACATTCAATGTAGTAGCATAGAGTAGCATAGGTTGCTATGGTGATGTTAAATGTTAATTATTAGTTCTGTCAACTTTTGTCATAATAAGTATAAGTAAAATTTCATACGGTTATTTGTTTTAAAAATGAATCGTTATTATTCCAATCGAGAATATGTTGATATGTTAAAAGTATTTGTTATATTGTTGACTAGACGGGTTCTTATAATATATTTAAATAGGTATGAAATAGGATTGTTAATAATTTGTTGAAAACTCTTCGTTATTCCATTAAGCCATTTATTAGCATATATTGACGACTTGACAACTGACAATTCAATGTTGCCAACTCACAACTACATAGAACAATAACATAAAGGAGACTTCACATAACACGCCCCTTTTTTTTTAAATAAAAAAAAATTAACACAAATGAGGAACTACTAAAAATTAAAGTAAACAATTTACTTAATAACCTGTCATTTTCTGTAAACCTTCTGGGTCTAACTATTGTTCTACCACTTCTTGTTTGAACAGAACTTTGTACAACTTCAGGTTGGACTTCAAGCTCTGAAGTATGTAACTCTGAATCAAAAGCACTACTTGAACTTTCATTATTATCCAAGACAGTACTATTTGTTAAGGAAGCCGGTTTTAAAATATGTTTTCTGTTGCGATGATACTGAACACCATCAGGAGTTCTTACGGTATAAGATCTAGGAAAGGGACCAACCTCAACTACTGTTGCTGGAAACCACGGGGACGAGGGACATTTCTGGTAGTATACCTCATCTCCACATTCTAATGTTGACAAATCTTTGACTGGTTTATTATTATAATTTTTTTGTACATTCGCCTGTTTCTTTTTAATAAAATCATTATACCGATCAAAATCTATAAGTTTGGGTTTTAAAATATTTTCACTTACAGGTAATTTTGTCCTTAAAGTGCGAGACATTAGCAACTGTGCTGGCGAATAGCCACATTCGAGTTCAGTATTTCTGTATTGCAAAATACCAATGTACGGGTCAGAATTGTGTTCTAAACATTTATTAAAAATGCTCTTAATAGTTTGAACTGTTCTTTCTACAAGTCCATTGCTTTGCGGATAGTTTGGACTAGAGGTTTGAGCCGTAATGTGCCAATCTTTAACAAATGACCTATATTCATAAGACGAAAATGGGGGACCATTATCAGACATAATTACCATCGGTATGCCGTGCCTGGCAAACATCGACTTTAAAGTCATTATCACTTCCTTCGCGTTAGTATTAGTCATTGGAGAGATTTCAAAAAACTTTGAATAATAATCTACCAAAACTAAATATGTGACTTTGGCATACTGAAAAAAATCGACGGCGACTTTTTGCCATGGAAGCGTAGACGGTTCGTGTGGTAGGAGGGATTCGCGACTATTGGACCTTCTGTATTTAATACAAGACTGACAATTTTCCACTAGATTTTTTATATCAACGGACATGTTTGGCCAGTAGACTACTGAACGAGCAAGACGAAGACATTTATCAATGCCTAAATGACCTTCGTGAATAATATTTAATATGGATTTTTGTAACGATTTAGGAATTACTATCTGATTATTTTTAAAAACAATACCATTGACAACATGTAATTCCGATTGAAGACTGTAGTACGGTTTGACTTCTGACTCAACATCATTTTTTGAATTTGGCCAACCATTATAATAGAATTTGCTCACTGACTGTAAAATTTTATCTGACAGAGTAGCTGACTTAATTTCATCCAATTTCTCAGGCGAAACAGCGACGTTATCAACAAGTAAATTGACATGTATATTCAATTCCTCTTCGACAGTGTCAAAATTATCTGAGGACTCAACAGGAGCGCGACTCAAAGTGTCTGCAATAAACAGAAATTTTCCAGGGACATAAATAACATCCAAGTCAAAAAGTTGTAGATTTAACATCATTCTCTGAAGTCTTGCTGGGACTTCAGCTAACGGTTTTTTAAATAAACTAACTAATGGTTTATGGTCCGTTTCGACAATGACTCTACGACCATAAATGTATTGCTTAAAACGAGTACATCCAAACTGTATCGCTAACAACTCTTTCTCTATTTGAGCATAATTTGCTTGTGATGACGACAAAGATTTTGACGCATAAGCTATCGGCTTTTTATTTTGTAAAATGACTGCACCCATTGCACCCATTTAGAACTATCAACAGATAATGTTAGAGGTACATCACTTTTAAAATATGACAAGACTGGTGACTGACTAATAATTTCTTTTATTTTTTTTTTTTTTTTTTTTTTTTTTTTATTAGAAAAATACCACATCAACCATGAAAGGTTATTAGTGGTGGTTTGATAAATGTACGGATGTATGGTTTATACAGTCATATAAAGTAAGTAATATAAATTAAATTACATCAAAAAAGATAATAAACATATATACATAGGGGGTCAAGACATTCATATAAGTTTGTATAGGTCGGTTGCTTTTAAAAACTCAATGATTTTCTCACTATTTTCACTCGCTAACGCGCACTTTAATTCACCGGGTAGATTAACTTCCCTTCTTTCTTTTTCATAAAGAGGACAGTCTATCATGATGTGTTGGACTGTTATGGTAGTGTCACATGCAAAACATATTTTGGGAGGTTCTTTCTTCATTAGATATTCGTGAGATATTCTAGTGTGGCCTATTCTTATTCGATGGAGTTTTATTTGATCTCTACGCTTTAGATTGCTTACTGAGTACGTCTTTAAATCTGGATTTATTTTTTGTAATTTGTTATTTGTTTGTTTTTTCCATCTTTCCAACCATGATTTTTGGGTGATACTTTTTGCCAGATTTGTAGCATCAGATAAAGGTATCTGGTGTAAGTCTGTTTTCAATTTACAGGCTTCCTTAGCAGAAAGGTCAGCATCCTCATTGCCAGATATACCAACATGAGATGGTATCCAGACAATTTTTACCTCTTTGTTTAAATCTTGTGCTGTTTTTAAATTATTTTTTATCTGATTTAATATGGGATGATTTGGGTACATTCTTCGAATTCCAGCAATTGCACTTAGAGAATCAGTAAAAATTACTGACTTTGAATTTTCATCATGAACTAGGTATTGCAACGCTTTAGATATTGCTAAAAGTTCTCCAGAATATATTGAATAATTCTTAGGCACAGGAAATTTTTGGGAAGACTTCTCAGTAACAATTGCAACCCCCATTGTTTCAAGATTTGATGATTTTGATGCATCTGTATATATGGAGTGGTATGAAGAATATTCTTTGTTTAGTTCATAGAAATATTGACGATATGAAGACGGAAGTGTGTTTTCTTTGGAGTGATTCGTCAGATCGGTATTACAGAATGGAATTTTAACAGTCCATGGAGGAGGGTAGTCGATTTCATTACTTAGAACTGTTGGAAGTGTAAAGTTACTGATTCTTTTACTAAAAGATGGATGTAAATTTTGATTTTTGGTAAATTCATTTTGAAAACGTAGGCTAGTGACATAGGGATAGGCAGGATTATTTGGGTTGGCTAAAAGTTTTGTTGCATACTGTAGGCTAAGACGTAATCTTCTTATGGATAATGGAGGAACATTAGCTTCTACATATAAACTTTCTACAGGGCTAGTTCTGTATGCTCCCAAGGCTAATCTTAATGCTGTGTTTTGTACCACGTCTAGATGTTTTAGCAACGAATCTTTGGCAGAATTATATACGATTGAACCATAATCTAATTTGCTCTGGATTAGTGTTCTGTAAATATTCAATAGCTGTGTTGTGTCTGCGCCCCATTGGTGATTTGATAAAACTTTTAGAATATTTATATTTTGCATACATGACTTTTTAAGTTGGTGAATGTGCATATTCCAAGTAAGTTTTGAATCAAACGTCATTCCCAGATATTTGATATGATCTACATAATCCAAGTTGTTATTAAAGAGTGTCAATTTTGGTAAGTTGAATATATTTTGTTGTCTTGCGGAGAAACAGATAGCTTTGGTTTTACTTGTGGAGAATTTTAATCCTGTTTTTTTGACCAGTTTTCTAAAGTATTGATAGACTCTTGTAAGATTTTGCCAGCTATTTCATAATTTTTATGTGAGATGTATATTACAAGGTCGTCTGCGTATAATAAAGCTTTAACAGGGCTTCTTATGTTATTTATTATGTCATTAATAGCAATAAGAAAAAGAGAAGCACTTAATGTAGAACCCTGAGGTGTTCCGTTTTCTTGAGTGTGGTAGTCGGAGAAGTTATGATTGACTCTTACTTTAAAATTTCTGTCTTGGAGAAAGTTCTTCACAAATGATAAGAAATTTCCCACTATACCCCATTGTTTAAGTTTCTTAATTACATCATGTTTCCTTATTGAATCGAAAGCTTTAATAATATCGAAAAAAACTGCTATAACTTGACGTTTACTTGCAAAAGCTTCATGTATTGAGGATTCTAAGGCCACTAAGTTGTCAACTGCACCTCTATTCTTTCTAAAGCCGTTTTGTTGGTTAACTATAAGTTTTTTTGATTCCAAAAAGTACTGTAGTCTTTTGTTTAAAATTTTTTCCAATAGTTTGCTTAGACACGACGTCAGTGATATTGGCCTATAAGACTCTGGATTTGATTTGCTTTTATTGGCTTTAATGAAGGGAACTATAATGGCTGTCTTCCAAGATTTGGGGAATTGATTGGTGCTAAACATAAAATTATACAAGTCTAAGAGATAATTTTTAGCAACTAATGGAAGGTTTTTAAAAAGGAGTAAGGTATTTCATCTGGGCCAGGACTGGAATTTTTCAAATCATGAAATGCATCGTTTAACTCATCCATACTTATTGAGTGGTCCAGTGGGTGATTTGTATTACTAAATACATTATCAATTTCTAAATTTTCTTTGTTATTTATAACAGAAGAGTGTTGCGTTGATTCGCTTGAATGCTTTTGGATTGAACTTGCCAAAGCGTTTGCCATATGTGTACTTTCTACAATTATGTGTCCTTCTATGTTAAGAGATGTTATATTGTTACTATATGGTATGCCTTTGATCCTGCGTATTTTATTCCACACTTCTGATGGGCAAGTATTATCTGTAATCGAAGATATATAATTTTGCCACGATTCTCTCTTGCTTTGTTTAATAATGTACCTCGTGTGAGCTCGGCATTTTTTGAAATATAATAAATTTACTGGTGTATGAGATTGTTTAAGCACATTATATGCATGTTTACTTTGCTTAATTGCTGCTTCACATTTTTAATTCCACCAGGGTACTGCGTGACTACGTTGAGAAATCTTGGTTTTTCCTATAGACGTCATAGCTATATTTTTTAAAATTGTGGTAAATTGTTCAACAATGTCATCGATATTGCCGTCTAATCTTTTAAATTCTTGTGATGACCCTTCGATTAGCTGTTGATAAAGTGACCAATCCGCTTTTTCAGTTTTCCATTTTTCAACAAACGATATTGTGTTTTTTACATATTTACAATTTTTTATTATTATGGGCCAATGATCGCTGTCGTATGTATGTGGTAAAACTTCCCATTGTAAGGTTGATGCTAGAGAACTATCACATAAAGTCAGATCGATACTAGAATGATTTCCAGTTATAGAGTTAAACCGAGTTTTTTCTCCTGTATTTAATAATATAAAATCGGTTGAATTTAAAAACTTCTCCATTTTTTCACCCCTTGTGTCTGTGGAATGACTTCCCCATGATGTACTATGTGAGTTAAAGTCTCCTAAAATAATTCTAGGTTTGGGAATTTGATTAATTACTTGTTCGAGTTCTCTTGTTTCAAGTTTAATATTTGGTGGTATATATATATTGCATATGTAAGCCTGTGTTGGATATTGAACTTTTACTGCTACTGCTTCAATGTTGGTATTTAATTGTATTTCTTCCGATTCTAAGCTTGGGTCAACATATATGGATACTCCACCGCTAGCTTTATGGGCATAGTTCCTAATTTTATGATATCCAATAAATCTTTTTAAATTATAAGTTTTGTTGTTTTTAAAATTTGTTTCTTGTAAACAAATAATTTTGGGTTTGGTATTCTTAATTAGGAGCTCAAGCATTTCCACATGTGTATATAAACCTTGTATGTTCCACTGTAATATGCTCATTTTTAATAAATTGATATTATTTTTATATTAATTGTCTTGGGATGTATCGGTATCCTCGTTTAGGTCCGATTGTTCGTTAATGTCATCTGTTAGTTTTTTTAAAAGTTTTTTCTTTATTCTAGTAATTCTGCTTTTAATACTTCTCTCTTCAAGTTTCGGATAAACTTCTGTTAGCATTTTAATGAGTCCGTGTATATCAGTGGTATATTCTTGCGCAATTTCTATGGGATTGGAACAACCATGGACATCTATTAGAAAATTAACTAGTTCATTATTTTTCAGTACAAAGTCTGACTCTTCAATAAACTTCTTGGCAGGTTCAAGGTAAAGTGAAACGGAATTTTTCTCTTGATTTTTAGGCTGGTCTTTGTTAGCCTTTGGTTTTTTGGTTGACTTTGTTGTTGGTTTTGCAAATGTAATCTCTGAATTTTCTGCAGGAGGAGAACACAAAGGTGTTGAAACTTCTGAATGTGATCGTTTTTGTCCAGTTGAATTTGAACCTATGTCTTGGGTCTCCATTGTTTCATTAACTTCTTCAATTTGACTTGATGAGTTTTTATTTTCATTTTCCGATAAGGTACATGTTGGAAGGATGTTTTGATTAATTTGGTTGGAGGTAAGGGATGAACTTGGTTGTGAAGGATTGTAGGTACAGTTTGCTGCTATGTGACCAGGTTGTTGACATAAGTGGCAGTTTGATCCATCAGAAAGAAATATTCTATAAGAGGTATTTTCAAAATCGATGACGATTGACTCTGGAATGACTGTATTTTCTTCTGGAGTATAATATACTTGTCTTCGAAAACTGAGGACATGATTATATTGCGGATCTGGGATGCCTGCTCTTAGAAAGGATAATGGGGATAACAATTTTAATCCGAGATTAGTTATGTATTTTTCAATTATATAATGTGGAATTGTCGGGCAAACATTAGACATAAGTAATCTTTTCGCTGGTGATATTAATCTTCTTGCTATAATAACATTATCTCCGATTTTTATTTCTCCGTAATTATTTAAAAAATTGTCTACAACTTCTTTGCTGGAAAGGTAGATACAAATTCGGCCATTAGACATTCTGGATGAAAATAGAATGTTTTTAGGTTGGACTAGTTTTCCTAGTGATAAGACGTACTCGTGTAATTTAATTGTATCGATGGATGGAAAAATGATTGCTTGATTTTTGCTGGGAAAAGTTGTAACTGCATGTTGTTTAGTAACGGTAGAGTAAGAAGGCGTTTGTTGATCAGGAACCATTGGTTTACCCCTGTAGTCAGAAGTATTAATGGACATTTTGTAGTATTAAAAGTTTATTTTGATTAATTTCTTGCGAAATTTCATGTCACTTTGAAACAAGTAAATACGACCCTGTCGTTAAAATATCTCTTCCCTAATGATAGGTAAAAAGACCAGTTTTTATTTTCCAAAATCGGATCGCACTATGTCTGTGATAATTGTTAAACGTAAGATATTTATAAAACTAAGTGTTTTCACTTTAAAGTACTTACATAGATAGATGTACTGTTTATAACTGCACTACTATATTATGTTATTTGTAATTATTAGTTGTTTTAACTACTAGTAACCGGTAAAAGAACTTGAGAGCTAGTTTAACACAACTTACTTACACCTGGTTCAGAACCGGACCCCTAATTTCTTTTAAATAATCAAATTCTTGTTGATGTTGATTAGACCAATGAAAACTAACATTTTTCTTTAATAAGACCCTTAGATTAGTAGTATGATCAGCTAAATTGGAAATATATTGTCCTAAATAGTTTATCATGCCTAAAAATCTCCTAACATTACCTAGACAAGATGGTACTGGTAGCTGACATATGGCTTTAACTTTACTTGTATCTGGACTAATGCCATTGGCATAAAATATATAACCTAGATATTTGACTTCAGACATTAAAAATTTGCATTTATCAAGATTAAATTTCAAATTAAATTAACGAGCTTTTTCTAATACCCTTTTCAATATAGCATTGTGACCTTCTATAGTATCACTATAAATCAACAGGTCATCAATATATAGACATACACCTTCTATGTCAGATATTATTTCGGACATAGTTTTATGAAATATTTCAGGAGCACATGAGACTCCATAAGGTAATCTACTGAATCTGAACCTTCCAAAAGGCGTTGCAAATGTGCATAATTTGGAGCTTTCAGTATCCAATGGTATCATCCAAAACCCAGACTGAGCATCTAATGTTGAGAAAAACTTTGCATTAGACAATTTTGAACGAATTTCTTCAAAAGTGGGTATTGGATAGTGACAACGTTTGATAGCTTTATTCAGGTTCCTTGGATCTAGACAAACTCTTAATGACTTATTTTTCTTTTCTACTATTACTATTGAACTAACCCATTCAAGGAGACTTCACATAACAGTATTAGGTGCGCATAATGATAATGCCAGTTCTGCATCTAGAGCATATACCGTAAAATTCCCAAATCGACGGCACCCTGATGCAAAAACTATACGGCGGGTTGAACAAAGATTACTGGAAACAGGTCATTTAAATCCCAGATTAAATAAGAGAGGACGCCATTCTACGCTCAACGTCGTCCAAGAAGGGCAAATTCTTGATTTTATTGAAGCGGAACCCAACACAAGTCTTCGAGTTACATCGAGACAAACGCATTTCCAAAAAGATACCATTCATAGATTATTAAGAAGGAATGGCTTATATCCATTTAGGCCTCAAAAAGTTCAAGTTTTACATGAAGGAGATAGGGAGCTTCGGATTAATTTTTGTAGATGGTTATTGGATAACGTAAACAATGATCCACATTTTATAGAAAATATTATGTTTACTGATGAGTGTACATTTACTCAGACAGGGATTATGAATACTCATAATTTGCACGAGTGGAGAGATGAAAACCCTTATTTAATACGTAAAAGATGTCACCAAAGACGATGGTCAGTAAACATTTGGGCTGGATTATTGAATAATAATGTAATCGGCCCAAATATGTTACCTAACCGACTTAATTCAGCATCGTATTTTCATTTTTTAAACGACAATTTACCACTGCCATTTCTCGATCAAGTTCCATTAGCAACTAGATTGAATTGTTGGTTCCAACATGATGGTGCTCCTGCGCATTATGGTAGACAAGTGAGAACATTACTAAATCAAACATTCCCCGACTGTTGGATTGGAAGAGGTGGAACCGTACTATGGCCTCCTAGATCTCCAGATCTAAATCCATTAGATTTTTTCTTCTGGGGATTCTTGAAAAAAAATTACTTTGAACCTGTTGAGAGTGCGGAAGATGTAGTAGCTCGTATTCACGCTGCTGTGACATTTATAGACGAAAACATGCTACAGAGGGTTCGTGATTCAATGATAAATCGTGCAAATATTTGCATTGAAGTAGGAGGCGATTTGTTTGAACACCTTTTATAAATCAATTTCTTGCTTTGTAACAAATATTCGTTTTTAATAAAGTTTAAACATTGAATGTTAGATCTTTGTTTTTTGTTAATAACTCTGTAACCATGAACATAACGCAATTTTTTTATTCTTACGTTTTAATTCGTTTTAGCCCCCCGATTTATATTCTGAAAGGACGGGCGTCAATTTTGAGACACTATGAAAATATCCATTCCGAAAGTAGCTCGGACTCGTTCCGATGCCATAACGCGAGTAAAATCATCTTGATTGCTATAGTAATTTCATTAAATCTCCCACTTGGTCTAAACTTACTACGAATCTGGTAATGACTGTCTTTAAACGAACTAATAAATGTTAGAAAAATCAGTTTTAGATTGCAGGCGATTAAGGTACTACTAAAACTGTAGTATTGCGATAAACCTATCATAACTGAAAAATCAGGTGCAACATTTATTTGTTTAAAAGACAATCATCATGATATTTTGAATCAAGCCTGGTACGAGAAAAAATGGATAAAAACTAAGAAAAATTTATAATTCTGGAATTAGCTGCAGCTATAATTCGCGATAATATTCTTTCCGCATTTTTTTACCTTTGACATTGACTGAATTTTTTCCCATGGTCGTAACATTGGGGAATTTTAAAAAGTTCTTTTTAATGGTGTTTTGAACAATATTACTCAGTTTCAGCTTGATGGTAATTTATGTAGATTGACCCGACTACAAGCTTCTAAATATTATTAAAAATATTTAAGAAAAGTAGTTTGCTGCAAATCTGGAGGATTTTCCGAGCGAAATTGGAATAGTTTCATTCCTCTAGTTCAGTGATTCCCAAACTTTCTGGCTGGCGACCCACTAATGGTCGTAAAGATTTTTCTCGACCCACTAATAGTATGTATTGTGTCGTGACCAAAACCTAATACTGCAAGTTTGAACTTACTGTATCATTATGCTGGTGAATGGCATGGAGCATTTAATTAGAACTCAGCTCACTCAGACTACTTTACCGACTGCAATCTTCATTTGCCTCTATCTATCAGAAATGTTTAGAACTACGTCTAAAAGTAGTTAATGAATATTGCCATGCAGATTGACTACAGTTTTTGTTGTTGTTAGACCTTACAACGAGAACCTAAGGTTACACCAATGATGAAAAGGATTTCTCACACAGATATGTGATACTAAACACGATCAAAATCTTCATAGCTTCTTTGAAAAGTTCTGGATATTCTTTCTTCGATTCAATCCAGAAGGATACTTTATTTCTGTTTCGCCAAGTCGCAGGACAGTTATAAGTGCGTCTTCCCGAGTAGATAAAAAAATGGACTTACAAATCTGAGAGAACAAAACTATTCTACTATCTAAGAGGGAAAACCATTATTTTATTTAAGTAGAAAACTGTTTTATATCTGTCCTCCACTTTTAATTTTAATTTTTTTATTCAATATTGTTTCTTTTTTTCGCTTTTAAAGTTTACTGCTAAAACTTCGTCGCGACCCACCTGGAACCCTTCCGTGACCCACACTTTGGGAACCTGCTCTAATTAATAGCGCCCCTATTACAAATATGTTAGTATTGGCTTGATAGTGCAGCATATTTGTTAATGAGTAGTTGGTATGTGACATTTACCCATATACATCCCTACAACACAAAAACGGCACCACTATTTATGTGTCTTGAATCAAAAGATATGATAATTTTAATGAAATCACAGGAGTACTTTAATTTATAATACATAACCTAACCTGTTGGCCCGTTTATAATAATAATAATAATTCTCAATAATGTAGTTAGGTCAAGCTTTTCTCGATCTCTTGCTGAGTGATAGTCAAAAGTAAATTACAAGTTGAAAGTTTCTTAGCTATTAGTCCAGGCCTTAGAACATAAAATAGTAAGGAAGTATTGCTCGTTCAAGGACAGTTGACCGGGATGGTTATCCAAGATGGCTACCGGAAGTTACTTTTTAACAGTGGCGTCCTATATTTTTATTTGTAGAAAAATAATGTCCTTATTGAAACATACCTATTATTATTCAGTATGGACACTAATCATTATACATTAAAATATCCATTTTAATGAGGAAAGTAGAGGAAAAAAATAGTATAACGTTGCCTAAAATGGGGGTACTAGATTTAAGGAAACAAAACCAGTTATATACTACACAATTTTTATTAAAATTTTTCATTCTACCACTATTGGCCCCTAAATTGAATTTTGTGTAAACATGTCTACATTATTTATTTTACTTTTATATATATAATAAATTCTTGTTTTTAAATATACTTCACAGATGCTTTTTTAAGTTTTTTCCTATGAGGCTTTTCAGAAGTAGATGGTAGAGTTTCAGGAACAGGAACTGGTGAAATAGTTTCACTGCTAGTAGTTATTATCTCTTCAGCATAAGGGTCGTTAGTCCTTACCTGCATAGAAAAGGTATATATTAGTGAAATGTTTAAGTAAAATATCTGTAAATAGATTTGAGAAAAAATATAGATTTGGTCAATGTTATTAAAGCAATTTGTGGATGTAATAATTACTTACATATTTCATTCTTGCGATTTTAATTGTAGGTATAGCATTTGGTACTAGTAAAACAATTACTGAAGAAATTCTATCAAATGATTGTTCTGTAAAATGTTGTGAGCCTAAAAAGCTATTCTTGCCTGGACTCCAGTTATCTTTATCCACAATATTTAACCATTTCCGTCTAATATTTTCATCCCGTGGGAAACTGTGAATATAATAATGTGTTAATTAATACACCAATACAATTATTGTACAACGTTGCTTTAGAATACTCCATAGACATAAAAATAATTGACATATTATAGAGTTATTAGATTAACCAAAAAATTATAAATTAATAATTAAAATAAAATATCCTCTTTCCATTATTGATACGCCTATGTCACTTTAAGTAGATAGGTTAGGGATCAATACAAAGTATTAATTTAATTTAAACATAAAAATATAGTTTACGTATATATAATGTATATTTATTATAATAATAGCTACTTACCAATAAATAATTAATCCAAATTTTTAACAGAAAACTAAATTTTTATAACTTGTAAACAAAGTATGAGTCATAAATGGTTATCCAATATGGCCGACTTCCGTCGCCAGATTTTAACATTGTAGATATAACATAAACTCCTTCCTTACTATTTTATGTTCTAAGGTCCAGGCTCGGAACAAGGATATTTCGAGTCAAAGTATTGATGTTTTGGGGATTTGAGGTTAAGATTTACCGTTTTTTGTATAGGATTAGACAACAAGAAAATTATTTTTACTCATTCGATGATGAAGCGTTGACAAACATAAACCTCCTAAAAATAAAGTCCGCACTCATATCTTCGACCATTATTTATTTATTGTTCTGAGTTTCCAACAAACGCTTTGATACGTTATTTGATAAACAGGACAACTTTAATTATATTTAACTGTTAGTCAGCTAACTGCTCATTGATAAACCAGCAGTTAGTGTCTTTACATTTGATCGATGAAAACTAAACCAACTGTATAGGTACTTTTCAAAACATTTAATTTAGCTTAAACATTAATGTTTCAACCTAACACGGATCGTTTATTTCTATTGGACCAGTGGGGTTAAAAATTATTAAAAGTTACGACGGTGTTATCAATAACCGATTTGCTGAACGATTTCTGTTCGGTTTTCGGTCCTCCAGGAATGGAATACGCCAGCGATAATTAGAACAGCAGAGGGACTGTGAAATTCTCGATTCGCAACGAATCCACCATTTTTTTATTCGATTAAACGAATTCGTTCACACTTGATGCGAATGATATAACCGTATGCAAATTGCCAAACACAACTAAGTTATCGAATAGACTGTTTTTTACTACGATCAACACAGAAAATTTTATATTCCGTACTAATATTTAAAAAGAGATTTCACTCTATTGTCATTAGTAGTAAATAAATAATGGCAATGTTGGCAAAACAAACTGTTAGAAAATCAACTGGAGGAAAAGCTCCTCTTAAACAATTGGGAACAAAAGCCGCTCGTAAAAGTGTGCCAAAAACCGGTGGAGTAAAAAATACTCATCGTTATAGACCAGGTACTGTTGCCATTCGTGAAAATAGACTTTTACCAAAAAAGTACCGAATTATTTATTAGGAAACTACCATTCCAACGGTTGGTAGGTACGTGAAATTGTTCAATATTTTAAAACAGATTTACGTTTCCAAAGTTCAACAGTTATGGCCCTTCAAGAAGCTAGCGAGGCTTATTTGGTAGGTCTTTTTGAAGACACTAATTTATGTGCAATTCATGCAAAACGTCTTACTATCATGCCCAAAGATTTTCAATTAGCTAAATGAATTCTTGGAACTCTTGAACGGAATAATTTTTCTGTATTCATTTGGGAATCGTTAATTGGGATGCTACTTAAAAAAACGGTATTTTTCCATTATCTTTTGCATTTTTTGGTATAATATTTCAGTACTTTGTAGTACAAAACGGGTGGTAGAAAAGTATACTGTGCTCGCATTAGTTCGTGCCTCAATTTTTCCACATCGTATGGAATAGAATACTTTTTGCACTTGTGGCACAATAGACTATTATCATTTTATTTTCCTATCTTTGTTTTCCAAATGTATCTTTTGTGTTTTATTTTGATTTGTTAAAATGTTAGTTACTTAACACATGATTAACTTGTTACCTAGGTAACCATACTTAATTTAAAATTTAATCAATGTAAGATTATTGAAGAAAAAATTAGTAAACCACACTATCTATTTATTATTTCCAGTGAACATTGCCAACACTTTAAGGCTCATCAATTGTTCTCGCAATTGGCATCACTACAAATAAATTATTTAGTAAACAAAACCAATAGTCTGACTTATTTTAATCCAATAAATATTTGCAATGTATAAAAATAACAGGTCGGCTGAAAAGTCCCCGGTCTGACCTATAGATGACGACACTAGAATTAAATCCATTTCATTTTTAGATAGTATCAACCTTCAAAAGATTCGTGTAAAAATTTGACAGCTGTCGGACTATTAGTTTGTGAGATATTGCATTTTTAGTGAAGCAACTTTTGTTATTTTCAAAAAGATGGAAAAAAAAAGAATTTCGTGTGCTTATTAAATATTGTTATTTGAAAGGAAAAAATACAGTTGAAGCAAAAGCTTGGCTTGATAATGAGTTTCCGGACTCTGCGCCACCAAAATCAACAATCATTGACTGTTACGCAAAATTCAAGCGTGGTGAAATGAGCACCGAAGACGGTGAACGCAGTGGACGCCCAAAAGAGGTGGTTATCGACTAACATATCACAAAAATCCACTGTAAAGTGAATATGATCGAGATAGCTGACACTCTAAAGATATCTAAGGAACGTGTTGGACATAAAAAGTGTTGTTTCATCAAGACAATGCACCGTGTCACAAATCATCAAAAACGATGGCAAAATTGCATGAATTGGGCTTCGAATTGCTTCCTCACCCACCGTATTCTCCAGATCTAGCCCCCAGCGACTTTTTCCTTTTCTCTGACCTGAAGAGAATGCTCGCGGGAAAATAATTTGGCTCTGATACTGAGGTAATTGCCGAAACTAATGCCTATTTTGAGGACAAACCGAAGGAGTACTACAAGCAAGGTCGCTATAATCGCTGTATCGCCCTTGAAGGCAACTATGTTGAATAAAAAAAATGAATTTTGTCAAAATATTGTGTTTTACTATGGTAGATCGGGGACTTTTCAGCCGACCTGTTATTCTGTATTGCACGCTCTTTGTTGTGAAAACACCGATTAACATGTTCAATTTAATTTCAGGCTGATTTAAAACAACGTGCTCATGCTAAGCACCAACAAGTTCGTAGAACTAGGTCAGACTTAGGGGGACGTCGTATTTTAAATTGGGACCGCTCTTTTGGCAGAATGTTTTCGTCACCTGGACCTCCAAATCTTCAAAGTCGTTCGCAAAGTCCTAGAAAAAAACCACCCGATACACCACCGGATGGAGTTATTCTAAGAAATAGCAGCGGCCTAGGTCGAAGAGGAACTCTAAGGAGATCGTTAAGCCAACCGTTAGACATCGATAAGCTCTCGCCATTAATAAGAGCCAAAAATGGTTGTGAGTAATTTTTGTATTTCTTATTTCTTTATACTATACCTATTTAAGCTTTCCATCTTTTCGACAGTAAGTCTTAGAGCCGTCGTAAAAAAATGTAAGGCTTGGGGGGAAATATTTTTCGAGTCCTTCTTGAACAAAGATTTCCGGGGGGTTTAGATATCCCCCAGAGGAGCGGGAAGTCTGGGATCCGCCCCCGAAACTTGTTGATTTATAAAAATACCTGCCGTTTTTAAAAAACACCCTAGGGTAGTAGAATATAAGTTATTTTTGATCTAAAAATGTAAAATAATAATTTTGTTCCGACAAAAAATAAATTAATTAAATTAATTTTTTTTCTTTGTTGAATTTTAATAAGTTATCAAGTATTATTACAAAATATTTGTCGGCAATTGGTCTGAATGGTGCTCATGGGTAAATCCCCTAAAGTCCTTGATTTGCAACCCAATTTCATCTAAAAGAACATCTGTTACATTTTTTCGCGTTGTTGACTTAACGTCTAAGAATCCAAAGAAATTATATTAGTTTTTAGGATTCCAACTCTAAATTAATTTTGTGTTTGAAAAAATGGGCTTACTTTATTGTACATGTTTCTGGCATGTTCTCTTAGTTTTTTTCTAGTTCTAAAATAAAGGTTTATTTACTCAGGTATAAAATTGGGATTCCACATGGCCAGTGACGATGAACGTCAAGGAACTTCTGATGATGAAATGATGTCAGACTCTGAATCTTCTTTGGCATCTTTAGTAGAAAGAAAAAAGTCTCTAGATATGGCTATAGATGAAGAAATGGTTATCTTAGCAGAAGCTGTTTTTGATCATGTAGCTATTGAATCGGAAGAACTAGCATTTAGAGCAGGAGATGTCATAGAAGTTCTGGAAACTGCCAACAGGTAATATAACTCCTACTATTATCAGAATTTTTTTGTAATTTACTTCTGTAAAATTATTGCGTTAATACTTCCTAGTCCTGTATGCAGTTTTATTAAAATATTTTTATTTTTTAGAGACTGGTGGTGGGGTACAACCAATGGAAAATCAGGCTGGTTCCCTGCTCAATTTGTGAGATTGAGAGTGAGCCAAGAAGATACTGTTGAAGACTGCCTTGCTGCTATGGCTTCAGGAGAGCGGACGTCATCTCAAATACGACGTAGGACTAGTATATCTCTATTATCCAATGACCAAGTGAGAACGAGTGTGGTGCGGGAACTAGTGCATACTGAACGCGATTTCGTTAAAGTTTTGCAAGACGTTGTTGAGGGTTATATATCGGAATGTCGAAAAAGAACTGATATGTTTACAAAAGAACATATAGATGTGATCTTTATCAATTTAGAGGATATATTGACATTTCAGTTGGGTTTTTTAAAAGACTTAGAGGCATGCATTGAGTGGGAATCACCTTACAAAAGTTGTGTAGGATCATGTTTCTTAAAACATCGTTTAGGTTAGTAGACAGAAAAAAAGAATCTATTTAAATTTAAGCTTTAGCTGAATTTAGAAGACAATACCTTAGCCAAAAATGTCTTCTCAAGGACCGTTGTCACAATCCTTATTCTTATATTTACGTATCAATAAATTAAATATTATATTTGATTTGACAAATACAAACTGAAAACAAAAAAATGCTCCTCTCTTGTGTAAAGCAATACAAAGTAATAAAATATAGCAAAATTTCAGAGGGTAGAGTAAAGTACCCTAATATCGGATACTTTTTTTTGAACCTTAATATTAATTTGAATACATCAATAAAGCTACGACGTTTTGAAAATAAAACAAATAATAGGCTATAGAGAATCATATATTAAACCAAAATCAATCATTGCCACATGTTAAAAAATAAAATTTAAGTTTTTCAAAAAATGGTCAATTTACGTTGACAAAAAATAATGTTCCGAATACCGGATAGGGTACCCGATATTAGGATAACGAGGCAGAAATTACAAATATATGTGTCTTTGTCTATATTGGCACAGTCGGCATGAGCCCACCTGATACATTTTGAGCACTGAATCCATTGTCCACCCGAGGTATCTTCAGAGAAGAGTCCAGAACAAAACATACATTCTGCTTCCTCTTCCCCAATGTCACAGTCCATGTCAGAATCATCATCTAAAATGAGTACTTCATCTTCTTAAGATGAACTAAAAGATTCCTCGTTCTTAACACTCTTCTTCCTAACATTGGTTGTCATTGCCTTCTTAGCAATAGATTTTCCTTTCTTTTTATTTGTTTTTTTTTAGGAGGATTACATTTGTCTGTTTTCAATTTCGGAATTCTCTTTATCTATGTAGCTTTAGCTATGTAGCTATGTAGGGATTATATAGATAGATAAGAAATATTTTATCCTAATATTGGATATCTGATATTAAGACAATTTGACCATCCGATATTAGGCAAATTGTCTCCTGTTGAAGGTCAAGGTTATGGCACAAAAAAAATTATAATAATCCATTGTCCGCATGCACTGAATTGAAGTAGACATATTATAGACTAACTTAAACTACAGAGACAAATTTAAAAACTTCCTGAATATCCTGAATGTCTAAAAATTACGTTTTCAACTAGCACGTTTAAAAACTCGGAATGTGATAGTTCGGTATAAGTCGTACTAGAGGCATCTATGTTCTATGAGATACACTAAAATATTATTAGAGGGGTTGGGGTAAGCTCCATGCTAATCTGTAGACGGGTTTCTTTGTAATCAGATTATGAATTTCTTCAAAACAGAACTATCCGATATTAGGCAACTATCTGATATTAGGGCACTTTACTCTACAGGGTGTGCTTTTTTTATTCCAAATTAATATATAGAGAACATTTTTAAATTGTCCAATGATTGTTCATTTTTAATTTTTACTGCTGAGGCGATAAAAGAAACAATAATCTATGTTTAAACAATTTGATATAATTCAGCTGTGTTGTAATATTTTTTTTTATTTTGCCTTTGCATTAGTGTCAAATGGATTGAGATTTATTTGAAATCAAGTATTCCCTGTATTTTTCTACCTTGGTTAATAATGAACAATTTTACTACCTCAACAATTGTCATTACAGCTAGAAAAAAATACTTACAAGCCAGTAAGAATATCATGAATAACATCAAATAAGCAACATGTTTTTCTGTCACTTTGCATTTCAAGAGAACATTATTTTTCATTCAATAGTCTCTTACCAAAAGTAGAATGTGTCTGTAAATATAGGGTTTTTTTTTTAACCCATTTGTTTTTTTCTGCTTTTTACTTTAAAAGCAATAATAATGAAAAATAATAAAAACATTAGCTGGTTATTTTTTTTAATTCATAACACGTTATAGGTAAATTTTGCAATATTTTTTTTCATTTCATCTATCTGATTTTTTAGCTCATACTTTTTTCCGCAGGTTTTAAAATGTACTCGGATTATTGCAACAGTCATCCGATAGCAACAGCAACGTTACAAGAACTGTATCAGTTTCAAAATTATAATAAATTTTTCGAAGCTTGTAGACTAATGAGAGGCTTGATAGAAATTCCCCTAGACGGTTATTTGCTAACTCCCATTCAAAGGATTTGTAAATATCCACTGCAGCTGGCTGAACTACTTAAGTATACAAAAGCCGACCACGAAGACTATAATAATATTAAGGAGGCGTTAGAAGCTATGCGTGGTGTAGCCATGCTTATTAACGAAAGAAAAAGAAGGATGGAAAGCTTGGAGAAATTGGCAGCTTGGCAACAGAGAGTTGAAGGCTGGGAGGTAAAAATTGTTTTAGTTTACTTGCATACATGTATTGTAACAATTATAGAATTTATTTTAATTTGAACTACTAATTAAATATGTTTGATATATACATTTTTGGTTGATATACAAAAATATTATATGTGTAAACTAGTATCTAGTTGAGATTTGTTTAAACACAATATTATTTACTTTATCATTTACTTATTATGCTTCAGTAAGTAGGTACTTATACAAAATTTTATAAAAATAAAATCATTTAAACTGGGTGTTTGGATTTTTATGACACTTTACAAAGTATATTACAAACTATTTAAATCAATATTGCATTTATCAAATTATCTATCCTCATACTTATAATTGTATTCCAGTTAAAGTAGATAAAATATTTGTTTCCAACAAAATGGTGTTATATCACATTTTGTCACCTGCAGAAATTGAAAAAGTTTTCCATATGATAGGTTGACATACCTAACGTTATTTATGAGACTATTAATATTTGAAGGGATTTTATTTGGAAATTATATGTGCTTATTAACAGGTAAAAATGAAAGAGACTAATTTGATCACTAATTCTGGAAAAAATTAATCAATTTCGCCTAGCTTTTTGTCGTTAATTTATATTCTTATTTTGTATTTAAACAAATATATATTTTCCTTGATTTAGAGTGCAATTCAAAATTGGAAAAGATAAAGTTTTTATTCAAAAAGGACATTTCACTAATAAAATTCTTCCCAAGGATATTCCCAAAAACGTAATATTAAAATCACATGTATATAATGATTTTATTTCTAGGGTGAAGATCTCATAGAAATTAGCTCTCAACTAATTCATCAAGGAGAAGTGGTAAAAGTGACGACCGGTATGTGGACCAATAATATTACCTTATTCTTATTTGATCATCAGATCGTCTACTGTAAAAAGGTAAGATGCAGGTTTGAAATTAAGCAAAACATGTATAATACTACATAATTTCTTTGCAGGATATTCTTAAAAGAAGTACATATGTTTATAAAGGAAGATTTTGTTTGGATACTAGTGAAGTTATTGATGTACCTGATGGAAAGGGTAAGTGAATACAAGTATTTTATCCATATCACTAGTTTTTTAATATATATATAAGAGTTTCTAACAGAAATAATGTCCAAAGTGAATAATAAACTCTTTATTCCATAGCTAAAATTATTTGATAAATTAAAAGTAGGTATAGATAGTATTTATTGTTCTTGTTTTGTTTAACTGTCCTAGAATAATAATTTCCATTTTTAATAAATAATACACTATTATATCAGTAAAAGATGATATTCATATTCACAAATACTTTCTTAAAGAACAATATCAAATTAATAAATTACTATTAGCCACAAATGTCATTGTCAATAGTCTTGCCATTAGATACTTCACTCATGTTGCCAACCATTTAAAATAAAAATTTGCGTGCGTAAAAGTTACATTACAATACCCAAATGCGTTTTATAATCAAGATTTTTATAAGTGCAAAATATAAAAAACACTTTATAGTGGTAGAATATGATTTTTTTCCAG
Organism: Ophraella communa; assembly: GCA_035357415.1. NCBI lineage: Eukaryota > Metazoa > Arthropoda > Insecta > Coleoptera > Chrysomelidae > Ophraella > Ophraella communa. Next base: position 31,286,062 of record CM068993.1, read on the forward strand.
CTCTTAGCAGAACTTTTTGAATAGCATAAAAAATAAAACTCTTTAGAATTCTGTTGAAAATAACATATTTTAAAATCTATCATAAAAAATTATTAAAATAAACATTTCATTATTTACTAAATTAAATTGCTTGAAAAATAAAAATGAATCATTTTTTTTTAAAACAATTTCATAATAAATACTTAAGTTACAATTGACAAGCTCCTAATCCTATACCCAAAACTGTAGTGAAAGTGAAAACCTTTGGACAACTTTGCTGTAATCTTAAAATCTTTTACGTGTTATCTATAAAATTATTTAGAATACATAATAAATAAAAATTTAGTGGTGTTAAAGAAATGTTATTATATTTTCTAAGATTGTAATAATACCTAAGTATTATTGTCTATCAAAATTAAAGACCCCAGTACCAGTAAAGATGATTTAATGATTTATGATCATGAATAAATATATTTTCAAAAATATTTTAAAATCTTTTTTGTTTTCAGATGCTCATTTAGGTGTTACTGTTAGACATGCCATAAAGTTATACAGTTTAATCCGTGATAAATGGTTACTGTTTTGCTGTCGATCTTCCAACGACAAACAAAGGTGGTTAAAAGTATTTGCCGAAGAAAGAAAATTAGTTGCGCAAGATAAAGATGATGGTTTGGATTTTCCTCCCTCAACCAGGCACTTAGCTAGAATATCTGCAAGGTCAAAAAGACGACCTCCTCGAAAACCTAGAAGTAAGTATAAAAATACATTTTTCCGAAAATCGATAAGAAATAATAACATTTTTGACAACATATTTGAAAGAAAAAGTCAATATTTCCTCCAACTTGATTGTTGCCTGGCAACCGAAAATAACAGTAAGGAAATATTCATTTCTGTACTGTATCTGTAATTCTGGAAGGGTGGGTCGCCCCACTGCACTTAGGCCACATTTGCCCCATTGTGCGTCCTTCTGAGATTGAGCCTAACCTATAGGCTCGTCAACCATCCTACCTGTTTAAAGAAGGCAGCTCCCTCAAATTGGCATGTGTTAGCCAGTTCTCGCCGAATACAGAAAGTCTTATTAGAGAAAGTGCAGGACAAACACAAAGGACGTGCTCAACTGTCTCATCCTCTTGTTCACATCCTCTACATAGTGGGCTGTCAGATAAACCCAACCTGTTCAGATGTTTTCGTAAATGGCAATGGCCAGTAAGTATATCTGTGACCAACCGCAGGTTCTTTCTGGTCATGGCCACGCATTTCTTGGCTGCTCCGCTATTCGGATACTTCAGAAGTTCCTTGGATAGTATGCAACCTTTTTTTTCGTCCCATCTTCCCCTGAATTTGTCAAGGGAGCGTTCCTTTACTAGGTGAACCACCGCTGAGCCGGCAAGCTGACAAGACTACCGGGTCCCAAGAGCCTTTGGGAGGCAGCTTTTCTAGCCAACGAGTCAGCTATGCGGTTGCCTTTTGAAATTCCATGACCTTTTATCCAGCCTAGGGTAACCACATTCATTTCTTTACTGTAAGGAAATGTTATTTCCATACAGTAAACTTTAGAACATAAATGCGAACAGGTTTTTTCCTAAATAATTTTATTTTTAAAACTTTTAGCACAAACAAGGTTAACATTAATAGTCTGGCCAATTGGTTATCCCAAGGCCATAAATTTAAGGAAAAAAAGGTTAACATTATATTTTAAAATTATTACTTATTGTTTGTTATATTTACAATTAGTACAAGTATTGAAAACTGGAAGAACTTGGGAACTAATAGCATTATTTTGTTGTATATTTTCCAAATATGTACTTCGTTTCCGTAGTTACGAAACAATGTTTCATGGCTTCTTTTATTTAAGGGAAAAATAATAATGTTGATTTGAAATTTTTAAAATTTTATACAATATACTATTCTTATTAAGTTATATCTTTAACATATCTATAATGTAGTAATCTTTAATCTCGTTTTGTGATCATTTATTTAAAGAACCTCCAATATTATTTAGGTTATATTACATTGACAAATATTGCAAGCCATTTATACTTCAACTTACTAAGATATTTTGAGCATACTTTAAACTCTAGAACTCTAATTCTTCTAGCGAAGCTAAGCAGCTTTTTAGAGGACATATTCCTAATTTGGTGAAGTTCTCTTCCCCATTTACCCATTATTTTGAGGTGACACTTCAAAGGGTAGGGACTAGCAGTCTATTTTGTGTCTCTTCATTTGGAGAAGATACTTTGCCCTATTAGCTTGCCTATTCCTGGCGTATTTAAATTATATATTGTACATATCTAATGTAGTCTCTTTCGCATCTAAGTTAATTTATGGTGGAATTCCTATAAGCTAATTTTTACAGATGTTGCTTACAGACCATACAGATGTGCTCAGAATCCCATTATTAGTTGATCATTTATTTATAAAAGCAACAATATTCCTTACTTTTTCAGTTTACTGTGTGTACCCGTTTTAAAGCTGTTATTTTGTTTTAGCTGGTAAAAACTACAAACACGATTCAGGTTATATGGGATCAACTCTTCAACTGAATTCAACTTCGAATAATTCTCTAGGAAGAAGAGTAGGCACTTGGTTCACATTTGCACAAAAAAAGACGAGGCATCAACATTCGGATGTTTCTTGAGATAAAACTACTTTACTGTAATACCATTCAATATGATTTAGGTATGCCATTTTGGATTGTATTACAGTAAATAAATTTGTTGTTTGTAGATAGAATACCACACTTTATTGATTTTAAGACTCAAAGCAATTAAAATAATCAATTTAAAAATATTTATTATACCTTCTAGCAGATTGTTTCATAACAAACATTTTGTACAATTGAAAATATAACAAAGAATAATTAATTAAGGCAGTTACTATTTTTATTAAATAATCACTCATATTGAAAGATTCGATCAAGAAAAATTAGAAACTAATTTGTAAAAGTTAGTTAATACCCCATATTATCAATGTTCTCTTCAATGTAGTTTAATTAAAAATAATGCTGGCCTAATTTTTATATTACATAGAATATTAAAAATTACTTAAAAATTCTTGTCATTTTTTGGCAGCAGACTTGGATATTTATGATATAAACTTGCAAATTGCTTTAGTATTAAAATTAAAAAAAGTCTGTTAAATAGCATTTAATGCAATACATATAGTGATATTGGCTACTGCCAAATGTGCTGTGCAAAATGATATAAACTGTTTGTAATTGTTAAGTTGTGGTTTTAAAATTTTAACTTATTCACAGTATTAAGTGAATTCAACATTTTAATACTAAAGTAAATCATACTCACAATTAAGTGATGGATTTAGTTCTTACCGAAAACAGGTAAATATTAGATTAAATCAAATGTATAAAAAAATCCAACTCATTTTTAAGCAAAACAATTTTACGAACACAACTAAACCACCACTTTAAATAACAGTATTTAGTCAACGTAAGGGCCTAACTGTAACGTGTATATACTAAATCTTACTAAACGAGGCCTCTCCCAATGTTGTATTTTCTAATTAATAAAACCCTTTTTCCTAACATATTGACTGAAAATTGTTCATCTATCTATCGCATATTGTTGTATCATATACATACCTTATAAAACATACTACGCACAAAATAACGTTATTTTAGACCTACGAGATAATCAGCAATCATTTTTCTGTAAAGAAAGGTACCGAGTTAACATTACATTATAACAAAAAGAAATATTTGAAGGCATTTTTATGCAATAATCACGCATATTTTGACTGCTGTTGAATTGTTAATTTAGTTATCATTAGATAGGTTTCACCTATATCAGCGATGTTCTTAAAAAACTATTGTTACACTCCCAGTACAATTTTAATTTATTAAAGTAACACCTGCAAGGTCAAAGAATGATAATTGTAAAACTGTTATGATTAAGTGGATACCTACGTAGAGAGAATAGTTTACACAAGTTAAAAAAGCAGTTCAACAGTTTCAAAATCTTTATTGGAATTGAAATGTACTGAATGTGCAAGGGGTGTAACAAAAATGCACAAATACATCACTTCCATTTTAAAATTTGTTTGTACTTATTATTTTGTCCGGACCATTATTACTTATTAATACAGGGTAATTATTCGGTGACTGTTACGAGTGTTGTATTTGAACTGATTATAATTCTTTGTGCCAAATAAAAAGTTTGGATCAAATATCGCACTTTTCTCTTTATTAATATTTAAACTTTATCAAAATGTGGGCATATTTTAAAATACTGTGTAAAATTTTCGAAAGAAGTTTAATGCAGTTAAAAATTATAAAAAAAATATTTTTAAAGAAACGCTTGGAGTAGTTCTTTATGTTTAATGGTTATGGACCAATTGTTTAAGTATAACTGAAATTAAACATATTTCGAAAAAATAAATAGGATGGGCATTGAATTGGAAAATGGTTAAGTAATGAACAGCTTTATTATCAAGCAATGGAAAGAAAAAATTATTGCAATATTGCAAGTTAAAGCTGACACCTTTTATAATAATAATGTTCAAACATGTAGATCAACATAAAATATTCTAATCTTTATTGGCTAATACACTTTTTTTAATATTATAATATCTTACATTCAAAAATATTGATAATCTTTTTGTACTTCTGTTTCATTTAAATTTGGTTAATCAATTTCTCTAGATAAATTTGCTAATGTATCTTTTCTTCTTTCATTTTCTATATTTAATACTTACCTTCAAAAATATATGTATAATTTCCAATTCTTATATTACATAATTTTTATTTTATTTCTTTCAGTTGCTGGTATTTTAATTACTTCACAAAACCTCGAAAAATTATCAGTTATCAAAATGTAAATATTTGAAAATTATGGAAACTTTAATCAAATGTAATAGATGTTTTTTGATGATCCATAAAATCTGGTTTAGCTTAATACTGTATATTTATTGTTTTATTAATAATATAGTGTTTAAAAAGAGGGAAATCACAAAAGATACATTTGCAGAAAGTGTACAATTGTTATATTTAGATGAAACAAGAAGGTTCATAAATTTTCTTTCCATTGTTGTTTATTGTACAAGTTGTTCATAAGTCGTAATTTTTAAATGTCAATTAGATTTAGTGTCTGTTTTAACTGGCAAATTATTAGAATAAGTAAGTCATCAATATCACGATCTCGGTATAAGTAAAGTATTAATAATGTATTGTTTAAACAGTTAAGAGAATACAAATATTTAGCTTTAGCATTACTATTTCACTCTAAACTGCTTAAATGTGGCAACAAAAACGTTCTTATTTATTATATTATTGTTAATGTAGGTACTGAGACCTTCCACCTTAAAGAGTGTCAAGTTTTAGAATATGGTACAGAAATCGTTTACTATCATTATCAATTTCCGTTTAAACGTTATTAAAATTAATGCTAGTTTTAATAATAAAAAAATGTATGTAATCAATCAATTAAAATAATAATTTTTTATCTAAATAAATACAATTTTATAGCGGGCTACTGTCTACATTCTACGTAATTATATTTAATGTTCATATGTTAAAACATGACACTTAATTTGTTGTTTATAAGAAAAGTAGTATGTTTTTCCGTTTTGTTTAATCTTTTCTCTAGGTTCCCTGAATTGTTGTTTGTCTTGATAATAGACTGATAGAGTAGAAACATATTTACCCAAATAGTTGTTTGAGTTAATATTTTTATACTCCCTATTTATACAGGAAATATCCAAATTTTGATGCAAAATTCCAAACAGAAATGTATTCAGCAATATGTTTATTTGTGTCTAAATTGCTTATTAACGATAATATTGATAACACAGTTTGTATTTAAATATTTATCCTTAAATATCTTTTGTCATATTCGTTAGAAAATAGTAATTTAAATAAACATAAATCAGTTGAGAATAAAATCAATCAATTTTGCAACAAAAGGGTATCTCCTGTAAATGGCACAAGTTACTGTGCTTTGTTATAAAATGCGACTGAAGTGTAATAAACGCAAAAAATTAGTTACAAATGAACAATGCTTTACATGTATTTCTGTATATTTGATAAACACGTGACATTTACCAAGCACTCGTTAACTCGAATAACGCACCACTTCATAAGGCGACGACACTATTTCGTTACGAGTTTATTTTATTTTATTTCAATAGGAAATAATCTTAAATTAATAGTGTTGTAGAATTTTATTTTAATGTAACTTAAAAAGATTACTTCCCTGAACCACATTTGCCTCAAAACGCGCTTTATTGGTTTGTCCAAAAACTACTTTTTCCAGTTATATAAAATTATTAACATTACTTATTCTTTCAACTTTTATAGGTAGATATTTTAAAAATTACCTCGTGTATGGACCAATGTATAAATTTTATTTTCTCTGCTTGCAGACAGTTGGAAATTAATTAGTTACGTCGAAACATGGTAGGGGAGAGTGGGTCACAGTGGAACGAAAATTGCTCAACCTTTTGTAACTTGTGAAGATAATTTTTTTTTTGTTTCTTAATACATAAATCGGTAAAGTAATCCTTTATGTTCTTATTTTTGTAATCTGAATCCGAAAAAAAATTACCAAGTTTCAAAAAAAACATGGGACTTTGCATACTGTTCCACTGTAACCAACCGTTGGTCACAGTGGAACATACGTTGGGTTACAGTGGAACATTAGTTGTGACAGTTGTAACAAATTTTCCTTTTTCATTTCTATAGAAGCTAATTTCATAATCCTTTCCGACATAATAGGTTATCGATGCTTTAGTTGGGAATGCTACTAAAACATAGTCATTAATATTTGCTGGTCTTTCAAGTTCTTCAAATCCGGTAATAGTAGTTGGCTCATCGTCAGCTTCAGAAAAAGTTTTCTGGAGCGAAATAATCATCCTGTTCACTTTCGGAGGAAGACTTCGTCACCACCTTTCTTTTCACATTTTTGTTTGCTTTTACATGCATTTTACGCTTTTTTTCTTGCTCTTTCTTTTCTATCTCGAATTTTTCGGGAGTGTATGTAGTTACCATTGACCTTCCCCTTTTCCTACCCGTGTTTTTTAATTCTCTAGTCCCTGCTTTAGGATATGCCCATATAACTTCTGGAGAGACAAATTCTTTCAAACACGAGTTAGAAGTTGAAGGTGTTTCTAAAACGACTGCGTTAACTACTACATTACTTGGATTACTCAAAAATTGATCATCGATGAAAATGTGTCGATCAAATGGGAATATCCCAGTATTTTTAAATCCGGATATGATATTTAGATGGTGTCAAAGCACGCTGCTGAGCAATATTTACGCAGGAAGCCACTTGATAAATGCTGAACACTTTTCCAGGATTACACAACATCCAGCTATCAACTACAGAATTGTAGTGCGCTTTAAATGAAAAATGAACGAAGACGTCGAGTGGCTGTAGCCTATATGGCTACAATGAGGTGAGTGAAGGATTTTCATGTGAGGTATTGGTAAATTTTATAAAATGGGACATAGTTTTTGCAAACAATTCTGTGTTCATCCACCCTGAAGGCGAAGCTAAACCTAATGTTCCAGGAAAACAATCCTGCAGCATGTATTCCTTAAAATTCTTGCGAGGGGATATCATAACTGGAGGTATGGATGCTCCCAAAGCATTAATAAAACAACAGGTTGTCACTAGTTGTCCCCTTTCAGCACTTGTGGCTTTAGTAACCTGTTTAACTCCTTTACCAGCTAAAATGTTTTTTGGTTTTTGGACAGTGGTTACGTGTCTACGTAAGACCTCTTTCAATTTGTCAAAAAACATAGACACATTATGTTTATTAAATGAGGTGGCTCTTGACAGGCTACATGATTCTGGTTTACGAATGCTCAAACTATTATTTCTTTTCAAAAAACTAAATAGCCATTCCTTACCCGATAACCTAATTATTTCGTGCTGCTAAATCATATGCTAATCTTCGACAGTCAACAGTTGTTAGCCCATAATTAATTTTTTAACAGCGAATAATGTATTCCTTTAATATGTGTTCTTGTTCTTCCGAGAAAACTTTCCGGTACGCATAATTGGGGCACATTTTTATGTCACCCTCTGGAGCTTCCTTGAACTTATTCAGATATCTAAAAAATGTTTTGCTTAGAAAAATTCAATAGGTAGAATTTCAATACCAACCAACCTTGTCAGTGTTGTGCATTTCCTCTAAGCAGCTGCTCAATAGCTCTGCTTCTCCTCAATGACCAATCTAACAGCTTCTCTCATCGATTCTTCTGAGAAAGAACCGATTTGTGTTTTCCTAACCCTGTTTCTGGGCATTTTATAGTGTTCCACTGTACCCCACAAACAGGTGTTCCACTGTGCCCACAGAGAAATAATAAAACTAAAACAAATTTTTCATATGTTGACTTGCTGATTGAATTTTTAAACAATTTATTGGCCATGTTCCACTGTGTCTGACGTTCCACTGTGACCCACCTTCCCTTACTTAACTAAACAAATCTCATTTACACATTTTTTTTAGTTTGCCTCAGATTATTCTTTGAGAGTAGTCCTCTACAAAGATATGCATTTTTAATGATAAAAATAAATAAATTTTCAATTACAAAATTAAAACCCAATACAAGAAAAATCCAATCTATTCATAGATGATAAGTTCGGTCCCTATTATTTCGATTTTGTTATGTAATTGTACTTACGTTTTGAAGGAATTTTATTCTATAATGACGTTGCAGTATAACACATATCACAAACTCCCGATATGTAAAGATAATAAAAACGATTTGGTTTATTATATTTTGGTCGTTGTTACCTTTACTTGTTAGCAAAGCTCTCTCAAAGTTGAATTTTACATAATATACCAATGTATGAAAATCGATGTAATAAACTTATTTTATACAAAATACATATTTTTTAATATTCCATCTCCCCCCTCCACGCATCTCTACCTTGACGTAGCAGAAGCTGTAATAAGCGACTGTGGTGAGGGGGCTTGAGAACTTCAAGGAATCTTTGGGCTATTCTGGTAGGGTCTCCCATGCCGGACAGGTCAAAGAGGAGAAGTCAGACTAAAGGAGATGCACGAGGAGTAAACCGCGTTAAAAATCCCCAATCTAAGGTGTTATCCGTACCGTGCTGATGGGTAAATTCAGTCTTGAACGGTGACATTCAGATACCAGGCGACCTCTGGATGTAAATAGCCTTACTGGGTCATGCGGGGCTCTGACCAAGTGGACTCCTCTTCCCTAGCTGCTCGTGGGACTTATATGGACCAAAACACAAAAAAATGAAGACAATGAGGGTGCATTAGCATTAGCACTCAGCTGGTATTTGCTGCCCTCGCTGCTAATACTCACTTTTCAACCTTGTGATACAATATACTCAACATTAAGCACTATAAATCGATAATTATTGAGGAGGGAATCCTAATTCATCAAAGAGTGAATTACCATTATAAAATAACACATAAAAAGTTATCATTTTCTTTATTAATAACTCATAACATATTATCACTCCTTTATATGCAGTTATTAAAAACTAATATATTCAAAATTATATTTTCAAGATGTAGAGATAAAAATACAAAACTATAGATTTTTTTACCATACCCGCAGATGATCTATATATGAAACAAAATTGTGATAAAGTAATTGGTAGAGAAACTATTTTATAAATATTACAGTTATTAGTTTTAAATTATACGATAAGAGGAGGTATGTACAACTATTTACAGCTATTAAAATTAATTATTTACATTCTGAAAATTTAAATACAGAAAGGATTACAACTATCCCGATTTAATTACTTCAAATTAAACTTCTTTAGTTGAATGAATGAGCGATTTTATTGATTATGGAAAAATATTAAAAAAATATGTATATAATGTTAAAAGCAAAATAAATAAAAATTCTGACGATATTACGCTGGTTAAGCTTTAGCTTACACTGTCATCGGCGTTTAGAAAATCATTATTTACAGTTTAAAAGTAATCATAATCTAAATAAAAGTTTAGAGTTCAGTATTACATAAAACGAACCAAGAAGGAGTGTCGAACACCCAACGCAATAGCAAACTGCAGCTAGTGAACTAGTCAATGAAAATAACTAATTAATCACAGATTCTCAGATGACACCATAACATATAAAGTTTATTGATTGAGATATAAAAAACTAAACATCAATATTTTTAGTTATGCATCGACCGTTTCTGTTATCTAACGATCAACGTTAAAAAACTCTTTTTATTCCTTAAAGTTGTTAGTATCCACTTTTCACCATTTCATCATCAATTTTACAAAATTAAACAGGTTTTAATATATTTATAGTGATCAATAATCACTTTATTCTGATAATAAAAACTTTTAAATATATTATATTGTATACATTCAATAAAAAGTATATATATAAATATAAAATTTGATAAATGTTCGCCCATCCACAACAAGGTGTTTTTGTCCTACAACAGACTTACAGTTACAGTCAGAACAACAGCTCTATCAGTTCTCGCAAACTATGATTCCAAATCTTCGTCCCTTTGGCTTGAAAAATACGAAACCAAACCACCAAATTCGCCGCCCGTTTCTTCTTCACCTCCTGCAACATATTGGGCTTTAGTTGTGATCCGATTTTCAGTAACTTAAAAACAAATAAAAGCAAAATGATACAAACAAAAAATATTACATATACCTTGTCCAATATAAATATAGGTGCACGTCATCAAAGTAAACAAATCGCACTGTTCGTTTGGCGTCCTTCGTTCGTTTGCTACTGTCATTCATTATCTTTCTCCACTGTAAATTTGGTAAATATTGAAATTCGTAGGCCGCAAGTTATTACAAAAAATTAATAAATGCTTTAAGAAAGGTTTTGTAATTAATTTTATATCAAATACAACTCCTGGGTGGCTATTCTTGAGATCGTTCGCAACTGCGAACGGTCTACTTGTGAATACTTCATGAAAATGCTATTCATGATCACCGTTCGCAGTGTAAAAAAAATTAAATCATTCGCAAGCTGAAAAATATTTGTTCGGTTTTTCTAATTGTTCTATGGTAAAAAATAACCTCGTTGTGAGATTTGGGCTGTGACATTTTTTTAATCCTGTTTATTTATTTTTTATTAATCCCAAATGGGTTTAATTAAAAACCGAAAATCGAACGCCTCAAAGGAGTAAAAACAACTGATGTTGGAATTTATAAAAAAACATCCACAACTTCAAAGCACTATAATGTTTCAAACTTCACAAAAACAATATAAAAATCTTTAATACACGCTACCAATAATCCAAAGATCCAATCAAAGATAAAATGGAGGAATGAAAACAAAAGTATTATGTCAGCAGAATGTCAATTATTTCAAAATTCGTTCGCAATTCGCGGAAATTTTCCCGATAGTTGGCGCTGCAGTATCTGTCAGTGGAATGGGGAAAACAGTGATATCAGCCATTTAATTCCATATCAATTTAACTATTTCTATTTCGAATTTTGTGTAGTAAAGATCGTTAGTGAAAAATGGTACGTGTGCTGATTAATTTAGTGGACATTTTTAAATATATTGGGGTTTGTTTTCCCCAGAAAAGACCACTCGTAGTAAATCGAGAATAATCGCAAACTGTACGAACGGTCAAGAATAGCAAAACTCTTGGATCGTTCGTAGTATTCAAACTTGCGAAGGACCTTGAAAATTGCGAACGGTCAAGAATAGCACCCCTGGACTAATAAAATATAAACTTCAAACGAACAGAACTCGTGCCAAAATATTTTATATGTTGGCACAATTGCGCTTTGTTGCCGCGTTCAAACATGATTTAAAAGATGAAATTTTGATATTCGCCTCTTATTACGTTGACGTATCTGGTTTCTGCAATTTTTTGTGGTAACCTCCAGTTGTGTTTTATTTCTCATTTAATTTTATTATTTTTGCGTTATTAAAAAACTGTTATTCTAACAGCAAATATGCCTAAAAAATTAAACAGCCGCTGCAAAGAACTTCATTAATCGATTATTTTGAACAGGAACGTGATAACAATGGCCCATTGCTACTTTTGAATACTGCTTATTTGGGCTATCACACATAACCTTTTTTTCTAATTATCTGTATAACTAACCTAGCTAAATTTTGCACTCAAATAAAAAGAAGAATATCAAAGAAACTTTGTTTGATATTTATACTAGATTCTAATACTATTTTAAATGTTTGGCAACATAGTCCCATTCTGACAGCTGTGACGTGCACCTATATTTATATTGGACAAGGTATATTTATAATTTATTATAGCTAAACGATTGTCAATTAAGTATTCCTTAAAAATGCTTCACTACTTTTATAACTAAGTACTTATAGATAAACATATAAATGGAATCGAATTTTGGTGGAGATTTGATAAGTTTTTACTGGTAGGGAATAAATATAAGACCCCAGATTTAGGATTTAAGATCCTTTGCAGAGCTGGGCGTTGTTTGTTGAGTGGGAGTCGTAATGTCCGTGGTGCGAAATTTGGGAAGATTGTGGTTTGTGGTGACGTGATTGGGAGATAATGGCTCGAAGTGACAGATGAGTTGGGGTAGCGAGGTCTGTTGGGTGGAAAGTAGAAGAATTCGCAGGCAACGGGCGAATTCGCAGGCATTTTGCGGTGAGTTGAACTTCGTGGGGATTCGGTTACAGAGCTGTACTGTTCCCTTCCTGTCAGCCATTCGGTAAGGGAAGCACAGAAAACTTATAACCTGACAGAGCCCCGGGCAGTTAGCAAGGTGCTAACAGGGTAAATCGAGGAAATTTAAGATTCTTCGAGGGAGTTACCCGGGTTTTGTGGGAAAAAATGATACGATATTTTGTTGTATCACCCCGGTTTCGGGGTTAGATGTGTCGAGGAATATCTAAGAATGGCTCGTTCAAAAGATTGGATTGCACTTGTGATACTGGTGGAGGCTGGTGCTGTATAGAATAGCTTTATAGTCTGGGAGTGGGCGAATTAAAGTTTTGTAAGTGTGCAGAATAGTGTAGGGTGGGTTCTGTCGAATTTTCCTCCCAATACTGAAATTGGCTCGTTTCAGGACAGAATCTAGAGTGGACTTTAAGTCAGCCGTCCAACAGAGGGTGTTAGTATATCTCACCCCAGGGAGACAGCCTTCTTCCGGAGTTTGAACCTCTCCCCTCTCCTTATTCGGAAGTTTCCGGGTAAAAGTTTTTCGTGGAGAGTGTCTAGATGTTTAAAGAAGATGGGTTGTCATTTATTAGAGATTAGGAAAACCATCCATTTGCGGCACCAGTTTGAGAAGGAATCAAGGAATTCTTGGAGGCGGTCACGGTTGGGGGCGGATGCAAGGATTGCGGTATCATCAGCATAAAGCTGGATGTGGGGGTTCCGAGTAGTGGGAACGTCGTGGATTAGGTAGAGCAAGGATGGATCTTTGGGGGACTCCGGCTAGGGGAGTGAATGTTTGGGCGAATGAGCTACCGAATCTGACTCTGATAGTGCAGTTGTTAAGATAGGAATAGATGAGTTTGACAAAAAGAAGAGGCGGATGCTCATGAGGTTTCTAACAAGTCCGTATTGTAAGGTTACGATAGTAAATGTAAATATTGCTCTTACATCTATCGAATAAAAATAAAAATTTGGGTTCATAAAAGCAGACTCCAGGAATCTACTATAACTTGGTGTTGGCATGATTATAAAATTTTTGGTTGAAAGTACAGAATGTAGAAATGAGAGGGACTAAACTTTCTGCGGTATGTATAAATCACATTCGTTTTTTTTTCTATAAATCAACTTCTACTTAAAGCAGTTCTTTTAGATTAACAAGGGAATCAATCTATATACACAATCGGTTATTTCCAATATAAAAATATGTAAAGAAAGTTATCATGTTAAGTGCATTATAAATTAAACACAAGGCTTTATTCAGTTATGACAATGTACAGATTGCATAAATGACGACTATAATCTGACGATGCTAAGTCTAGCGAAACGGCTGTCATTAAGTTTCAAAAAGGGAATTTTTAAATAAATATTGGAAGTTTTGTTAAAAACGAAGAGTTTTTTATTATTCTTATCTTTAGGTGTTGATTTATTATTTCTACATGCGCCATTTTAGAAAAGACCAATGAATAATGAGTTTTACAAAATGTGTTCAAGCTTGATTGTAAAGCTAAACTAATCCACAAGCATTTCTTGATATAATTCAGTTAAACGTGGTTCCAAATCAATTGCTACCAAATTTGACTGCTGCTTGAACAAACCTATTATCTTTTGGGTCCTGTTAAAAATATTTTATTTGGAAACTTTCTTGAAGTCGATGGACACATTGGAAAACATGAATGAACTAATAATAATAAGCTTCACAATTAATATTAAAAAAATATTTTAAAAGGAGAAAAGTAAGATATGGGGAAAGCAAGGAACAAGTAACAGACGGCTCAGACGGTCTGTTTAGATGGGAAACTTTTTATTGTCATTTTGAGACATCGGTTTTTGACAATAAAGTTTCTAATTTTTTAATATACTTGTGGTCTATTCTACATTAAATTTTTTGAAATACAAGAAAAAATCTTGGTGATAAGTGAAACTATAATTAACAAATAAATAAAACCAAAATAACTTTAGTAAGCATACAAAATTACCTTGACTGTTGTCGTTGTTCTGATGAGGATGAGGTTCTTCTTCTTCCTGTACTCCTTCAAAATTCTCCTCGTAGGGAGCTGGAGCATCGTGATAGGGTTCGGGTGGAATAGGTTCTTCTCGGGTTGGTGGAATCGATTCACTACTTGTATGATAAGGAGGATAATAACCAGATGGCTGCGGTGATTGGTTAGGTACAGGAGGAGGGTAAGGTGGTCTCGTTGGCTGTAAATGTGGTGGTAACATGTGCGCTGGTCGTGGTCCTGGAATTAAATTATAACATTTATAAAAAAAAACATAAAATTATGTATTCCACTAATTACATAAAATCAACTTTTTTTTAATACTAATATTTGCCAAAAAGTAACAGTTAAAAGATTTTAGTTTAATTTCCAAATTATTGGATGATTATAATTTTTTATTCCACATTTTTTAATGAATGGATAGCAGAAAAAAATGATAGACTTCAACAAAGTAAGGGTTGATACAGTAAATTTCAGAAAAAGTTTTGTTATAGCTATAACAAAAAAAAAATAGTATAATTTCACAAGGTTAGGTTAGGATCAATTTGAGTCCATCCAATGCGGCCAATCGATGCTTATTGTGGCTCGCCCCTATAGATGTTATAGTTCACCCCACAGCCCACAATTTCTAACAAAGTCAATGGTTTATTTAGGTAAAGCTTTCTTAAACTCCTTAGGCTCCAGGAGCAGAAGGAAAGGCTGAAGGTGCATTTAAATACGTATTTTATACAAAAATAAATATTAAATAATGCCCAGTAGTAATTTTATCAAATAAATTTAATCTAAGCATGACATTCTTGTCATAATAATTAAGAAGTGTATTAAACCGCAATTAAGTTACAGAGGTATACGAATGAAGAATTATAGAAATATCATCATTAAAAAAAATAAAAAATTATTTTTCGAGTAACATGCCTCCTCACATAATGAATTACACTTTTAAGGCGATTTTATCACAACAAAGACAACGGATAAAAAGTTAATTAATAACATAAGGAAATGAAGATAAAAAAATAAACAGTAAATTTAACTTTCAATCCATTTAAAAATTCCCATCAAAGAACCCCGAACAAATCTTATGGGAATTGGCTCCCGGTCAAATTGGCTGAAATTTGGATACGTTGTTCGTTTCGGCATCCTGAGCAAAAGTCTTAATGGGCACAAAACTCCACGGATTGACCATTATTTACTACTCAAAACGGCGATCTCCCGGCAGTTTAGTATTTGCTACGTTGAGGAAAAAGTATCCTCTTTTTGCTAGGAACCTCAATAGATGGGTTCGAATGGATGCTGGGCATCTAATGGAATTCCCACAACTAACTTTGGATTATTTAAAAGATTTGACTATTGGGGTATATCAATTAAGGCTTGCACCCTCTTACGTGCAAGACAAGCTCCAAAGAGAAGCAGATGAGGAGTTTCAGTTTGCTTACAGTTTATTCTCGATTCCGAAATGCCACGAAACATCAGCTTTGCATCATTTTCAAGTCAAATGATGAGATTGAGGCAGACGAGGAAGATGATGAGATCGAGGCAGACGAGGAAGATGATGAGATTGAGGCAGACGAGGAAGATGATGAATTTGACAGGAATGACGAGCCCATTTTCGGTTATTATTGTACTTGTCCATCTGGTGCTCGTACTGTTGGTACTTGCTCCCATGTTGCGAGTGTCCTATGGTTCTTAGGATATGCAAGGCACGAAGCTAACATTCGTTATCCATGAACTACTGTAGTCGATACTGTTCGAGATGTAAGAAACCGTCCACGATAACTGAACTCGTATATTAGATCATATTTTCCGTTAAAACAATCGGCCCCTTTCAGGGGCAAGTTGTACAAAACTCGATCGCGCGACCTCCACGTGGTGTACATCGGGTACCGCTAACGCCGACAGTAGAAATAATGTGGTGGTTTGACAGTTAGTTGACAGCTGTCAACTGTCTATATCCTCTTTTGGCCACCAGATTTGGACTCAGCAACCTCAAAAACCTACATTTATTTATCGATTTTAATTATTTCTTGCTATTTGACAGCTAGTTGACAACCAATTGACACCTGTCAACTGCCAATATTATCATATTGACATTGGATTCGAATTTATTCCCCCCAAAAACATAAGAGGGTACTTTTTCCCTTAGAACAAAAATAAATAATAAATAAATAATTTAGTATTTATAAGAACCGAATGATTCGCTTATGCGCTCATTTTTTACATTTATATGCAAATATTGCTTTGACAGTATACTGTAAACATAAATAATGAGTCATACTAGGAGCTTCAAGATGACCGACTTCCGTCGCAAATATTCCTTAAAGTTAATTTATGACAGACTCCTTCCTGTTTCTTTTTGTTCTCAGCTTTTTCCTCAACGTAGCAAATACTAAACCGCCGGGAGATCGCCGTTTTGAATAATGGTCAATCCGTGGAGTTTTGGAGCCCTGTAGCGGCCAAAATAAGCAAAATTGAGCTTTGTGTCCATTGAGAGAGAACAACATATCCAAATTTCAGCCAATTTGACCGGGAGCCAATTCCCATAAGATTTGTGCGGGGTTCTTTGATGAGCAATTACAAGACAAAGGCTTAAAGTGTTTTTCCCCAACAGTTTTGAATATTTATTCTGCGTCATCAGGAACTTACACATTCATTTGCCAAGTCAACGTTGCATTTATATTATAATACTTAGAGTACCCACCCTAAGTATGAAATATGAAGATGATTGTTAACATTAAAGATGTATATTTACAGTTATATTAAAATAGTACCACTGTCACAAAGTTAAAAAACTACAATTATTTTATAACTTTTATATTCTCTTTGGCATTATGTTTGCCTTATTTGGATTTTGGAGAAAAATATACCATCTAAGCTTCTACAGAAATAAGAAAAACATGCTTGTACCAACACCAATTATTCCATAAAGTAGGAAATAAGAACTACCTGGATGACTTGGGTGAATACCAACAGGAGAAAATCTGTTAGGGGGAGGTGCTCTTGAAAAGTTTTGCACGTCACCCTTGCTTCCAGGACTTCCGGAGGGTGGTGGGTGAACTCTAGAGTTATGTTCTGGAGCATTTACTTGTCCACCTCCCGAAGGAGAAGGATCCATAAATCTGTGTGGTTGGTATATTGATGGATGCATACCTGTAAATCCAAATTCTATATTTAATTTATCTATTTTTACACTATTTTGCTTATTGACGCTGAGGTGTCTGCTGCAAAATATTGATGGTTTGTCGTCCATGTATGATGCCTAATATTATTATTAAACTAATCAATAGATAAACGATATTTCGTGTAAATTTTGTTAATAAATATCTCTGTTTCTAACATCTATGGCTCCAAATTTAGAATTTTAATGAAATATTCACTAAGTTGCAAATATCATCAAACGTTCAATTATCTAATTCCAATAGTTCCATCTGCGATTTTTAGAATCGCTATTATCTCGCAGAGATTGTTTGTTAGTAGAATGACCGCATCATCAGCATAAACTGTGTTATCTATTTCAATTTCTCGATAAAGGGCATGTTACTTATCTACCCAGTATCCATTTATTGCTCATTCTTGTCTGCTAAGAAGGATAGGGATCTTATAGGCTTTGTTCGATGGTTTTCAAACCGTCAGAAGCCTGCGCACTAAGAAATTCTGTGTCCGGATTTCCTTTTGCGTAGGCTTCTGATGCTTTGAAATCATTCACTGGCGAAACCCTATAGATTATGGTGTTTTCAAAGGTCTATAAATTCCTCCAAAGTGATATCTTAACGATCTTTCTATATGTACCACAAAAAGGTAAAGAGGTGTTTCAGTTAATCTGCCAGAGGTATCATGCTTGTTGGTTAAAATATGGTTGCTTTGCACCTTTGTACCTTTGGCTCCATCGTTTTTGGTATCAAGACTATTAACTTTTCTCATCTGGAATATCAATGAGGATCTATTTCCATTGGGTGTGACTTAAGAAGTTCCAGGCCCTACTAAATAGAGCTGAGTATCCAGTTTGATAGCATTTTCACCTACATATTTTTGTTATAATAAAGTTATAAAATGTAAACTTCGTTATTTGGTGATTAACAGTAACAACATAATGTTAAGATAAATTAATTAAAATATAGTTACTAAATTTATTTTGCCTAATATCTAGTGGACGTTAGGTTTAGTGTGTTTAATTTAGCTTTAATCAAGTCCATTCGTATTACATCTTACCTGGTGGAGGTGGCCCGCGTATCTGATGAGGCGGTAACATTCCTGGAGCGAAATGATTCATAGATGGAGGATACATAGGTCTGAATGGCATTCCTACTGGACCACGAGGCCCTAAAAAAAATTTTTAATTATTTCCAAATATCAATAAAAAAACTGATTTAAATAATTTAAGTGTAAGATATGCATATCTTTTGGATTTGGAGAAACAAAATTTAAAAAATGAATTATTATGTAAAATTTAAAGCAATATATATTAAACAAATCTATCAAAATTTTTAAATCATAATATTGTTTTTTGAGTTTTTAATACACATGTCATATTTATTACAATTTTTTGTAACATTTTACCTATAATCTCACTTAGATATGTAAGTATTATTTATTTTATTACCTGCTATATAATTTCTTTATAATTATAAAAGTTTTAGACCTTGAACATGAACCCATAGAGTTTCGAAAGCTCAGTTAATAAATTCTAAAAAGAGTACACTTTGGTTTTATTGCCACATCCCCAAAAACATTCCGATTATTCAATTTCTATATATATTACAAGATCATTTTTTAAATTTAACTAAAATCAAAAACAAGTTAACTTAGAGCTGTATTAACCAAAATAACCATTTTGTATGGTCCTACATATATTATTATCTATTTATTAATTATAAACCATGAAATGTTTGGATACTTTTAGAAAAAATATGCTTGCTAACGTTGATAAAATTACCTGAGGGAAAAGGACCCGATGGAGGTATTCCAGGATGTCCAACACCTGGCGAGCCAGCTTTTGGTTTGGAATTTAAAACGTTATCTTCTTCATCATCGTCATCATCATCGAGCATAGTTGCAAACTGCTTGGGTCGTATAGAACCAATGGGATAAGTAGTAGTTTGACCAGGTTTTGTTTGTAACATTCTCGTGATTACAGATGGGGTTGGTGCCGCTTGAGAAAATGGTTGAGGAGGAGCAGCTATTTCGATGTTGCAGTCTGGTTCGGATGTTGGCTTTTTACTTCCCAAGTTGGTTAGAGCTTCTTCCAGCGTTTTCTTGCCTTTAACTATCATTTTATTTAAAAAAAATTAAAAATAAACATTGCAACATGTCAACTTACTTCGTCCTTTTTTCTTCTGTACAGCGTCCGATACACTTTTCTTACTTAATTCGTCAAAAAGTGGCAAAGCAACTCCCATCGGAGGTTCTGATAACTCGTCATTCTCGTCATCATTTTTTATCATATTTTCGACATTACTGATGATGGGTTCATGAACAATATTTGATACTTGTTGTCTTTTACCTTGTTGAACAATATCTAAAATGTTCGGGGTTTCCTCTACACCGTCTACTGCTTTTCGTTTTTTCTGTTCTATTTCATTCTGCAAAATATTTATTTATTAAAAATAACAAAATAAAAATTTGTGTAAGATACTAGAAATGAGAAGATTAAAAATATGAATTGCGTGTTTCAAAGAAACTTTCAAAACAGTGTTATAATTTTGTTAACTTACAATTTCACATACGTTATCCACTGGATCCACGGGTTTTTTGGTGATATCTTTTTCGGAATTGCCATTCCTCTCTTCTAGTAAATGAGGTATAACTTTATTAGTGTTTAACTCTAATTCTTCTTTAGCCGCTTTTGATTTTTCTAACGTCTCTTTTAGTTTTTCTAACATTCTTGCTTTTTCTGATTTTTCTTCAGTGGGTTTTCCCTCATTCACCTGTTCGATTTTTTCAACCTTATCATGACTATCTGAATTTTCTTTTAGCAATTCTAATTGACATTTCTCTACCTCCCTAGGTTTTTCCGGCTCTTTAAGTATTTCAGATTCCTTCACTTTTTCTAGATCTTTTGATTTTTCTGCTTCTTTAGGTTTTATATATATTTTTGGTACAAATGCTTTTCTTTCAGTCTCATTTTTCGATTCTTCTTCGTCAAAATCTTCGTTAATGGGATCGCTATCTTTCTCTTCATCTTCTTCATTAGCTACGAAATCTTCATCATCGTAATCATCACTTTCTATACCTAATCGGTTTCTTCGCCGCCTTTCCTATAAAAGTATAAAATTCCCTATTCTTTATCATAAAGGATGAGAAAGTACAGGGTGATCCGTTAAGGGTAGCGAGCGGTCATATCTCATAAGATAGTGGTCGTATATATTTGAGAAAAAAAAATCATGATTAAAGTCGCCAAGAGAAATTGCTGTAAATTATTTTCGAGTTTGTCAAACGTTCGCTAGAGGGCGTAACAACCAACACCAAGTAGAAAAATGGGATTTAGCAACTAGTAAGAGATTAAAAAGCTGAATTTTATTTTGATAAAAAACAGTACTGTATAATACAAAGGCAATTTGTCAATAAAATACCTTATGCTGCAAACATCAAAGATGTGGGCGTGGACAACTGTTTAACTGATTTCAAATTTATGATTATTTACACCGTGATTAGTTATACACAATAAATAGGCCATCCTTAAAATTAATTCAATGTAAGCAATTTGAGTTTGAAAATGTATATGCTATTCTGAAGCCGATAGTACGATAGAATAGACCATCTTATCGAGAAAATTCCCAACAACAAAAGAAGGCGTTGTGCTGGAAGAGATTGTAAGAGCTCGACAAGAACTCAATGTTTAAAATGTGATGTGGGGCTTTGCATTGACTGTTTTTCTCAAATTGTTTGTTTAATTCTAAACTGTGGTAGCCATTTTGCCTACGTTAGCGCCTAGCGTTACATATATATAACACATCATACTGAGTGTTCCAAAAGTCAGATTGAATTATTTTTTTGCATTTATACTCAAATTTTGGATACATTTGACAAACTTGATAAAAATCAACTGATATTTGTGAAAAAAATTAACCTGGGCACTAATGGGTTAATAAATTGCTATTAGCCACACTCATGTTGCCAACCATTTAAAACAAAAATTTTCGTGCGTAAAAGTTACATTACGATACGCAAATGCGTTTTATAATGAAGGTTTTTACGAGTGCACAATATAAAAAACTTTTAGAGGCAGTTACATGAAATTTGAGAACAAATTCTAGATTCTTAAACAAAATGGAGGCTCGTTAGAGAACAAAACGAGATAATAGAAGACAGAAAAGTGCTGCTCATAAATGTAGTTCAAAAACATCTATTCATGTTTTGTTCCCCAAAACCAATAACGTGAGTGTAATTAATCATTTCAGATAAATAAGGAAAATTAGTGTAAAAATAAAAAGCTATGTATAAGTTGTAAAAGCTCGTCGGATGTTTTAAAGACACGTCTAATGATACATGATTGATTTATGAAAAGATTTGAGCCGTTAACTTTAAATGAGAAATTATATTTACACAACCTATTTAGTTTTTAAAAAAATACTCACATCATCACTATCCGATCCTAAGGTATCAATATAAGTAGTCTTTTTTCCTCGAGTTCGGCGACCTCTCCCCAAATCATCATCGCTTGAAGTTAAACCACCATACTTAATTTTAGGACGCTTTTTTACTTTAATTTCCAAATCGGACAATTCATCTAAAATACTATTTTTCTTTTTTTTCTTCTTTTTATTTAATCCTGACCTGGATAAACACATACTAATAAATAGAAGTACTAAAAAGGGTAGGGTTGAGAAATAAACAAATTAAATATTAATAAATTTTTGGTACTAGTAAAATTTTGTATATGCTAAACTAACCAGTAGATGATAGATATAAAAGGTTGACAATTGTTATAAATAAAAATATATATAAAATAAAAACTGAAAAAGTGGAAAATCGTTTCCACCTGCACCCAGGGTAAGGAAACTTCACAGTTTCTATACCAAGCTTGACCGTTTTCTATGAAAAAACAACTACTGGGCTATATGTCCCAACGGACATTGAATTACATTCCAATAGAAAACGTGATGGCGACCGACTTCGTCGATACTTAAACCATCTCTATCGATTTGCAATTAACGGGAAGGTAGTACTACCTCGTACTGATGAGACACCCGCCCCCCGTTGATTTGCAAATCGATAGAGATGGTTTAAGTATCGACGAAGTCGGTCGCCATCACGTTTTCTATTGGAATGTAATTCAATGTACGTTGGGGCATATAGCCCAGGAAGTAGTTGTTTTTTTGATAGAAAACGGTCAAGCTTGGTCTAGAAACTGTTAAGTTTCCTTACCCTGGGTGCAGGTGGAAACAATTTTCCACTTTTTCAGTTTTTTTATTGACTGCACCTTATAGAAATTATTTCTTGTATTGTTAAAATATTTATTTTGATATTTATACTATAAGGGAAAGGTCGTATCAGGAAATCAAGTACATAAAACTTTAACTGCAAACTAATTTGTTACACTACCGATGTTTTACTAGTACTTGTATTGCAACTGGATCGTCATCAAAATATATAAAATTAATGATACCCATTTGAAAACATGTTCTAAATAATATTTGAATAATTGACATTAACATACCTTTTCTTTTTCTTTCCCCAATAACCGTCTGATTCCGATTCTGTTTCGGATTCACTGAAATATTTTTTCTTCTTTTTCCTCTTAGGTACATCTTCATCCTCATCATTTACTAAAATAAATTAGTTTCATGTCAGTAATACTATAAGAATGATAGTGGACTTTCCATTATCAGTTTTTGTGGGTTGAATAAAAATACAAAATGTACTTATGTAAATGTAAAAATACTTAATAATATCGTCGGTCCCATGCCAAAACCATGAACGTGCAATATTGGCCGTTTTGACCTAAGTGCACCATAAGTGCTCCATATTAGCCATGCGAAACTCACGAATGTGTTTATGCGCCAATTCTTCACAAGTCCAAAGTCGATTATTCACGAAAAATCTGTTCTCCGCCGGATTTCATCACGGACTCTCCACGAATTTGACAGTTTTGCGTTTTTGGCTTTGGAAACAATTATTCAAAAAATCTTTCGTGTATTTGGCGTTGTCAAGTATTATATTTAATTTATCTGAATGTAGAATGTAGTGATTATCTATTTTGATGAGCTTTACAAATAATCCCGAATATAACATTTTAGTGCTTTTGGTTAGACTATTTTATAAAAATCTGAATATTGCGCCTTCGTGTTTTTCACGTTGCAAAAAAGTGGATAAATTCAAGTGAATGTGTCCTTTTATGTTGTGAAATTTCATTTTACAAAAATTTCAAGAACATTTACGACGAAAGGAAATAGCTCGCAATGGAAAATACGGAAGTTTTATCTTTTAATGTCGACCTACAAGCAGTCCTTACATACCAAAATCAGCATCGTAACGGGAAGCTCTAGTCCTAGTCGATCTTCGTATTGGCCGTAAGGGCTTGCCTCTACGACCGACCGCAAAATCCTCGCTGTCATCACTATCTTCCTCTATGTCTTCTTCTTCCTCCTCATCAGTACCGGAACTATTAATAAAAGACACCAAAATTAAAAAACTGTAATTATATATTTGATTGTTTAAAATATTAATTTTTTCATTACTTTATTTTGAGATTTTGATTGAAAATTTACCTTACGGTAATATTAACCAAACTAAAATTTTATACACATACCTTGTCCCTTTAAAATCCTCATCCTGCTCATCGTCATCTTCACTGCTACAATCTAAATTTTTTAAGGTCTTTCTCTTTTTCCTTCTTTTAACAACAGGTTTAATTTCTTCTTCCTCCGAATCATCCTTTGCTTTTTCTGTTTTTTCTTCCGTGCCCACTTTAACATCGACTTCTGCTTTTGTATTTTCTTTTTCATTTTGATCTTTAGTTTCACCTGTTTCTCTTTCTTTTCGTTCTGCTTCTTCTGCTTTTACAATCGTTGCCATATCTTTGCCACGACTTTGCGTTGCTATAAAAGAAAATTAAATTGAATAACTTTTTTTAATAACAACCAATAGAATGTTTTCAAAAAAAATATATAAAATATACGGGGTTGGGATAAAGTATGGAGCCAATATCCCAACTCCGTATAAATAAGTTTAATAAACAAAAATTACAGTGAAATATCTGAGATTAAGCCTATCTCTTCATCTTCAGAAAAGACATTAAAAAAGAATTATAACCCATTATTATCCCATTACGAGACTAGGCTTAAAATTTGTGTTTTGAAGAGTAGAATTTTTGAGATTTTTTTAAAAATTTGAAGGGTACAAACAATCTTAAAATTCTTGTTTTAACTTTGGAATGAAAAAAAAAACAATCAAATTTATGATGAATAATTTTTTTGCAGACATTTTTTTTTTCAAAAAGTTCATCAAAAAACACGAAATTTAAAAAAAAGTCCCAAATCAGATAATTTTTCACCAAGTTATGGCTATTAAAAAAAAAATATCCGAAATTTTCGAAAATTCATATCTCTCGATTGGCTGAATTAAAATTTTTTTTAAAATTCATAGAAACCTTTTTCGAATGGTACAAAAAGATGCCCAAATTTCAGCGAAATCGGAGATGGAAATCTAATTGGTAGGATGAGTTGGCATGGAATGCCCTTCTATTTTAAAAAAATTGTAATAAAAATATATTTGAATTTAAAATAAATATTTTTTTACTTTCACTTCACAGTAACCCACGCCCATGGCGAAGGTAGGATAAGGTGTACGAATTTTATCTAGAGATTCGAAGTAACATCGGTACCGCGTATTTTGGCAGATCAAAGAAATTAATCTGAGTTTGTGAGGTTTGGGTTTATGTTTAAGAACTTTAATTTTTTTTATAATGGAAAAACTTGATCT
The DNA here is from genome assembly GCA_035357415.1 of Ophraella communa. Lineage (NCBI taxonomy): Eukaryota > Metazoa > Arthropoda > Insecta > Coleoptera > Chrysomelidae > Ophraella > Ophraella communa. The sequence goes on from CM068993.1 coordinate 31,311,539, forward strand.
TTTGATTTAAATTTAATGCAAAAATCACAAATTAGTTTGATTATTTTTTAACCACAAATTATCGCACACTCCAATAACAAAAAACAAAAATAAATAGGTATGACATTTGACACTTTTGACTAATAGTGATCTGTACCGTTCGTTTAATTCAATTAATCCCTCTAATCTGTAGTCACGTGACAAAATAATTCATCGTATCTGGGATATAATTACGGAACTCGCTTCTTGAAACAGCTGTCATTGAAAAAAGGTAGTTTCTAATAAATTGTGAAAGTGTTGGTAAACATTTATTTGTTTAATGTTCTCATAAACTTTTTGTTATATTGATAATTTTTCTCATTTATACACTTTCAAACAGTTTAGAATTCATTAAAATATACATAAATATGAATACTAAACCTTACCTTCATCTTGTTGTTTCTCCTCTAGTTCATCTTGAATAGCCGAGTTAATAAGATCATCATATTCGTTAAACTTATAACTTTTTGCCTGTCTGCGTTGTCTAAGTTGATATATAGGTTCGTCGCTATCACTTTCACTTTCAGATTGAGTGGATTCAGATTGTTCGCTGCTAGATTCCAAAGTGTTTTCAGAATGCCTTCGTCTTTTTTTCCTGTGTTCTTTCTCTTTGGATGGCAGAACATTGTTCAAACTTATACCAATATATGCTAATCTCTCTTTCCTTCTATCCTCTAAATTTTTTTTGCTTAATTTCTTGTCATATTCTACTAATTTGGCATGAAGATTTTCGACCAATTTTAACTGAAAAATGTATTACAAACTTTATAAATGCCATTAGACTACACATACTGAAACATTTTGTTTACATTCACTAGTTTATTATACAAATATTATTAATATTATACAGTATGATGCAAATGTATGGAATAAATTAATTATTTCAGAAACAGACGACTTAAAAAAAATCTTAAAATACGTCAATTTTAATTTTTGAATGGGCATCAACTGCTATAGATGTGTTGGACATTAGTGATGGTGTAATGACTTTTTTAAATACAAATCGAGGTCACGTGACAGCTTATTTGAAAGGACTCCTTATTGCCTTTGCAACAATGTAATCATTTAAATATTTATTTCTACTGCGTTAACCAAAATTATAAACTTTGTTAAGTAACATGGAATTACAATAAAGTCTTCATTCATTGAACTAAAATACACTAAGAACCGCCACTGGGAATAAAACAAAATAGTGTTTATTGTTGGTTCCGAAAAAAATACATTGATAAAAACAATATAATTTGCAATTAATGATTGTAGTAAGTACTCGGAATTATTTTTATAAAAATATTTAAATCAATATTGTCATTGACTCGTCTTTATTCGTCAATGATCTGTGAATCTGTCAAATAATAAATGCAAATTTTTACTCCTCGAGTTTTTTGCCGACATTAATAACAGCATTTACAAAAATGAAACTAACAGAAACAAACGAATCGAGATTTTAACCATGCTTGGTTATGGAGATAGAGTGAGGACTCAAGCAGAAGTTCATAATTTATTTAATGCTAAATATCCCAATCGCGATCCAATTACTCAATCAACAGTAAGTAAAATTGAAAAAAAAAAAAATTAGAAAAACGGGCCATGTTAAAGATCTTCCCAGAAGTGGTAGAACATGAATATCCGAAGCCAAAAAACTGGACGTTGTACTGGCGTTTCAAGAAAATCCTCATACCAGTTCTAGGCAGGTTGCACTAGATAATAATGTCCACCAATCAACTGTTAACACAGTTAACGGACGAAATCCAAGACGCACTGAACAAAAAAGAGACCGTGGTATGTGCCTTTCTAGACATAGAAGGGGCCTTTGACAATACGCCACATGAGGCAGTCAAAAGAGCATTGATTGAGAAAGGAGTAGATAGAACGACTTCCAGTTAGATGTCGCAACTGCTATCTACAAGAATCGCAGAAATGGAGGCAGGACAAGACACTATCTCCATTAATGTGACCAAAGGCTGTCCACAGGGGGGAGTTGCATCCCCGCTTATGTGGAGTCTCACTGTGGACAGTCTGCTCTGTCAATTGACTAGGGAAGGCATACCATGTCAAGGGTATTCCGACGACATGGTTATCCTGGCAAAAGGGAAGTATGAAAACGTCCTCTGTGATATTGTTCAAAGAGGATTGAACATTGCGGAACAATGGTGTGACTCGGTGGGACTCAGCATCAACCCCACCAAAACCACACTAGTAGCCTTTACAAGGAAAAAGAAACCTAATCTAAAAATCATAAAAATAGGGGAGAACATCGTCGAGTGGAAAACAGAGGTAAAATATCTAGGGCTAATCCTAGATAGCAGGTTACTCTGGAACAAACACGAAGACGAAGTAATACACAAAGCAACCAAGGCCCTCATGGTGTGTAGGAACATTGCAGGGAAGAACTGGGGATGTAACCCACGTATCCTGCAATGGATGTACACAGCAATATGGGGCAGTGGCTTGGGGCGTAAGGGCTAATCTGAATACGACGAGGAAAAACCTCTCGAAGATTCAGAGACTAGCCTGTTCATGTATCACTGGAGCAATGGGAACTTGCCCCACTGCTGCAATGGAGGTGATTTTAAACTTGACCCCACTGCACATTCTGCTAGAAAGTGTAAGGAAGAAAACAATATATAGAATGAAAAACCTCGATCACTTCATTTTGATCAAACTTGGGAAATGCCCCAAGATGATATGCCAAAGAAATTCAACTTTGTGAGAAAATTCATCACAAAGTTGAGTAATAAATCTGAATGGGATGAAGACACCATACAGAATTTAAACCAGAATATCATAAAGTGGTATACGGACGGTTCCAAGCTAGACGAGGGAACTGGGATAGGAGTTTTTGGACCGAGAGCCAAATACTCAGAAAGCTTGGGCACATACCCGAGCATCTTTCAAGCAGAAGTCCGTGCCATCGAAAGATGTGTGGAATTCAATATTGGAAGAAACTATCGCAGACAAGAGATTGTGATCATGTCGGATAGTCAAGCAGCCATCAAAGCGCTGAGTTCAAATATAATCAGTTCGAAGATGGTTTGGGAATGCCTAGGCAAACTAAATGAACTAGGCCAGAAGAACACTGTCACCCTCCTATGGGTCCCGGGACACATAGGAATAGAGGGGAATGAAACAGCAGATAAGCTGGCAAAAAAGGAGCTGAAACCCCACATTTGGGACCAGAACTATCTTGTGGGATCAACAGTAGAGTAATCTTAGGAAAACTAAGGGAGGAAATGGAGAAAGAAAAATCCAAGTACTGGAATCAGCTGGAAGGACTGAGGCAATCTAAGATACTACTGGGGAACTATGACCAGAAGAGATCTCTTAGCTGCCTCAACCTCAGTAAAAAAAGGCTCCGTATTCTAACGGGAATATTAACCGGGCATTGCCGGTTAAGAAGCCACAACATGAAGAAACTAGGGTTAGCAGATTCTGTGAGGAAGAGGATGAAACCTCAATACATATACTCTCAGAATGTCCTGCCTTGCAAAATTCTAGGGCTAGATACCTAGGAGCACATGAAATAGAGGAAGGGGATCTACCTTATTTGAAGCCCGACGATGTCCTAAACTTCCTCAGGAAAATAGGACTCGAAGAGCTGCTATAAATCTGAGAAAACATCAGAACATGGCAAGTAAGGAGGGACACAATAGATCCTATGGGTCACAGTGTAATCATCACCCCTAACTCATTCATTCATTCATACAACTGTTGTAAGAGTGCTAAAAAAGGAGAAGTAGCATCCATACAAAGTACATCTGGTCCAGGAGCTATTAGAAGAAGACTTTGATCTGCGAAATCGTTTCATACAAAAGGTACTTTTTTCAGATGAAGCGTCTTTTATGCTGAACGGTCACGTAAATCGCCAGACATGTCGATATTGGGCAAGTGAAAATCCGCATTGGATGGAAGAGTATAGGACACAATATCCCGAGAAGGTGAATGTTTGGGCCGGCATTATAAACAGTCAAATTGTAGGGTCATATTTTTTGAGGAAAACCTAACTGCTGCTAGTTATCTGGAATTTTTTACTGCTCGCCTTTCTCATTGTATCATTGCTGAAGGTCAGCAATTTGAACATTTTATGTAATTTAATTGTATTTAAGTAAACATTTATTCTAAGTAAATTGCATTAATGAATCAACAGTTTTGGTTAACCCTGTAGAAATAAACATTCAAATGATTACATTGTTGCAAAGGCAATAAGGAGACCTTTCAAATGACCTCGGTTTGTATTTAAAAAATCGTCGATGACGTCATCTCTAATGATGTAATGTCCAACACATCTATAGCAGTTGATGGCCATTCAAAAATTAAAATTGAAGATTTTTTTTTAAAGTTGTTTGTTTCTGAAATAATGATTTTATTTCATACATTTGCATCATACTGTATATTAATATTTATGGCTAGAACACAATAAAATGACAATCTACATTTGAAAAAAAATAATGTTGAAAACAGTAAAAATTAATTTAAGTCACTTAAGCTACTTCTATGGTAAATTCGGCTTCTGATGATTATTCTTTCTTTTGCTTGCCCTTTTTCTTGTTTTTTTTATCAGTTACCGCCAAGTCCTACAGAAAAATACGAGGCATGTTTTCTCTGTACTAAAGGCTTAAAAGGAATTGTCATTTATCGTCAAATCATTAAGTGAAAACATGAGTGAAGGAATGATGCGGAAATGGGTTGGGGTCTTCAAAGATGACCGCACAATTATTAATGATGAGAAACGAAGTGGGCGGCCTTCAGTCGTTACCGATTGTCTCATTCAAAAAGTGGACAGTAAAGTTCTCCTCCATCCTCCATACAGTCCCGATCTAGCAGCCAGCGACTACCATTTGTTTCTGCACTTGAAGACGCATTCTGCGGGGAAACGTCATTCCAATGGTGAAATAAAAATGTTAGTGCAGCAGTGGTTGTCCAGTCTAGCGGCAAGTTTCTTTGAGGACGGCATACAAAAGCTGGTCCCAAGATAAGACAAGTGCCTTAATAATAATGGAAATTATTTGGAGGGGTAGAGGAAAGACTGCTCTTTCAGGTAAAAAAAGTTTTGTTTCAAAAATTTACTTTTTAAAAAAAACTGAAAAAGTGGAAAATTGTTTCCACCTGCACCCAGGGTAAGGAAACTTAACAGTTTCTATACCAAGCTTGACCGTTTTCTATAAAAAAAAACAACTACTTTCTGGGCTATATGCCCCAACGGACATTGAATTACATTCCACTTTACATACACTTTTTCAGTTTTTTTTTATTGACTGCACCTTATAGAAATTTATTTCTTGTATTGTTATTTTACTTTTTAATTTTTTTATATCAAAAAGGTACTTTAAAAACATGCCTCGTATATTTTTATTGAATCTACTTACATGTTGACAAGGCGGACAAAACCAATCACCTTCGGGAATGCTTAACAGAGGTGGACGGAGACAAGAGCAATGCCAACCGTTATCACATTTATCACAGAGCAATACCATTTCGGGGTGGTCGGATTTCCCACATTTTTGACATGGAAAATCTTCGTCTATTTCTTCAGAATCTAAAAAAAATACATTACATCAGTTCCATTAAAAATTTAAATAAATAAAGTGTAGCTAGCTAGAAAATACTGATTGAAAAAAAAACAGTTAAAAGATTTAAATTTGACCTACCTACTTCTACTTTCTTTCGGGCCGTTCTGGCTCTTTTTGGTGGCTGATATGTATCAGTAGCCTCAATATCACTTTCTGGTGAAAATTCGTGATCGGACTTTAATTCAAGTGGCGGCTCATATTCCTCGATAACTTCTTCCTCCTCCTCAACATCTTCATGTTCTTCACTTGATTCACTACTGGATTGCCACGGGCGATGCTCATTGAACGTATTTCGATGTTTTTTACCCCTCCTTCTTTTCTTTTTTGTAAAATCTTCTTTGGTCAATTCGGCTTCTGATGATTCTTCTTTCTTTTGCTTGTCTTTTTTCTTGTTTTTCTTATCCGCTACAACCAAGTCCTACAGAAACATATATTTTTAGCGAATTAATTATTCTCAATTTCAAATAATCACCTTGTCTGACTTCTTCTTTTTAGTTTTATTTTTCTCTTTTGATTCAGATTTAATGGGGTGTTCGGCTTGTTCCTTTATTTTTATTTGGGCTATTCTTCTAGATTGTCGTACTCCTGATGTTTGTTCGAAATCCGCAAAATTAATATTAAGTCCAGCAAGCACTCTTTCTAAAATAATTTCATATTAAACAATGTCACCTATGCAATAATTATTATATATTTACAGTTAAGCAACTGATGTTTAAACAAATTACTTTGCGAGTTATTCATTATTAGTTTTTATCTCTGACCAATAAGTTTTTCATAGTTTTAAAATAAATAAATGTGTCTTTAAGAACATAATATTCTTATAAATATTTCCACAGATCAGTTAGATGTTTAATTGGAAATTTTTTAAAAAATAGACATTTATTTCAATAGAATAGTATATTAAATAACGCATTTCAATGACTTTCTGTTATGACACGAGTTCAAGTTTAAAAAGAAGGTTTTTAAAGAAGGAGTGTCACAAGCCATATGAAATAAGTTGTTTATAATTTTTTTTTTATATTTTGCACTTATAAAAATCTTCATTATAAAACGCATTTGCGTATCGTAATGTAACTTTTACGCACGCAAATTTTTGTTTTAAATAGTTGGCGACATGAGTGAAGTATCTAATGACAAGACTTGACAATGACATTTGTGGTTAATAGCAATTTATTAATTTTATATTGTTCTTTAAAAAAGTATTTGTGAATATGAGTATCATCTCTTACTTATTTAATATAACCTAACCAACCTCCTTTGAGTTTTTTGCATTAGAGCAAAAAACTATTTAGATAAACTAATTGATGTTGTTTGTATGCATAGTAATAAATAAACAAGTACTGTTTAGTACGTCTTTTGTTCTTCAAGTGTCAAATTCTAATTGACGGAAATAAATTGCACAATTTAGAATGGTTCAATTAAGTGAAAAAGAGCGTATTGAAATTTTAATGATGATCGGTTATGGTGATCGTGTTACAAAAATAACCTCAAAAATCGATGACACTACGAGTACAAAAGTCACAGAACACTTATTGAAAACTCAACAAACGACGCGGCAACATGGCAATATTTCTGGCAGTGACTAACATTCCGTCATTAATTGGTGTTCTCTTCATGAATATTTTAACACAAAATTTTACAATACAATTAAATTGTATTACATGATTAATTTTATTAATTAATCATCTAAACTACAATTTTTATTATCAAGAGAACCCTTAAACGTGCAGAACATTATTTAATTTCTCCATAAGTAGTTAGGACAGAAACGATGTTAGATGGGTACATAAATTTTAGTTTTAACCAAGAGGTCGACAGAAACTTTTCTAATTATAGATATATCCAATTTCAGCTAAAAGACAGGTGGATTTTTGCAGGGAATCCGCTTCTTATCAGTAAGACCATCAGAAAAAAACGAATAGCTACATTTTTCGCCAACGAGTTAAGTAGTTTGTCAGAATTAGATTTTGTAGCAGAATTGGGGGTCAATATTTTGTTCACATTAGGAAGGTTCCTAGGTTATGGAAAACAGAATATTAGAAAATGCAAAAACTGTTTTATTAATATTTAAATATTGTCTTATTACTTCCTTACTTGGTCTAGCCTTAACTACTTATCAACATCAAGTACCTAGTTACAAACAAGCAAAATGTAACTTCAATATGTCAATCTGACGATGCTATTTCGATAGCGAAACGGCTGTCATTTCATTTAAAGTATTTAAAGAATAAATAGTGAAAGTTAATTCAACCTTTTAGTTGTTTATTGTTCTGAATTTTTCAAAAAGTTCATCAAAAAACAAGAAATTTAAAAAATAAGCCCCAAATCAGATAATTTTTCACCAAGTTATGGCTATTAAAAAAAATATCCGAAATTTTCGAAAATTCAAACCTCTCTATTGGCTAATTGAAAAAATTTGAAAAAATTCATAGAAACCTTTTTCGAATGGTACAAAAAGATGCCCTAATTTCAGCGAAATCGGAGATGGAAATCCAATTGGTAGGATGAGTTGGCATGGAATGTCCCTACTATTTTAAGGAATAGTTTCCTCTATTATTTTTACTTCTTACACTTGGGTTAACCGCTCTTAATCAAAACTTACTGTTTTTATTTTCAGGATGTCTGACGATCGGTTTCTTTGGTTTAGGTGCTTGTTCCGGTTTTACAGGCGTGGGCGTACTAGTAGAATCATCATCACTGAGGCTTATTACAGCCGATGGTGATGTTTTCGGTTTTGGTGTAGGTTTTTTCTTTTTTGTGGTAGGTTTTTTAGATTTAGCATCAGTATCTGAGATTTCAATGACTTCATCGCTACTACTTATTTGTTGTTCTTTTTTCTGTTCAACACTTTTTCTTAATTCTACATCGATTTGTCTTTTTCCCTAAAAATATTAATATATTAAAACCAATTTATCAATTTATAATACTTATATGATAAGGAGATCGTAAATTCGAAACTACTGAAAAAAAAGTTCTTGTGTAATTTTTCTTCCTAACCAATAATAGCAGCATGTAATACAGATAGGTTAAATAATTAGATAAATATTAAACTGTTATTTTTTTTCAAAGATATAACTACCTTTATTTTCCTTCTCTTCCCATCTTTCTCAGGTGTTGCTTTTTCTACCGGACTAGTTTCTCGTCTTCTTTTCCCTCTAAGAGCTCTTGCAGAAGGAATAACAGGAATAGGAGGAGGGGTGGAAGAATCGTTATAATCGAATGAAAATGATTGTATACTTTTTGGTTGTACTGGAGGATCTTCCGATTCAGCCGGTGGATCTTCTGATTCAGCCAGTGGATCTGCAAGAGGATCATGTTCAACAGGTGCCACTTCAGTGCTGTCAGCTGATTCAGGTAATGTTATTGTAGAATCAGCTACAGATACAGGCGTTGATACCCTAGAAGAATTTGTACTCCCTACATTTTCTTTACAAGTTTTTAATGTATTTTCTTCGTTTTCCACAGAAGTAACTTCTACAACAAAATAAAATATTTAAAATGAACAATCAAATAAAACCTACAGTATGAAAATAAATTAAACTTTTAAAAATTTGTGTTATTTACCGTTCTTTTCCAAATTTTGCTGTGTCAGTTTGGGCTTTTTGTTAATAGCTGTGGTAGTTTCAATCTCTTTCAATTTGTTCCTCATACTTTTCCTTCCTTTAATGTATATCACTTCTGGTGGAACATCTTCTGCATGTTTTTCTGCTTCTTTATCCTTATTTTCTTTTTGAGGGACATTAGTAACCTTTTGACTTCTTACCGATCTTAATGACTTTTTTGGGGGTTCTTTTGGTATTTCTTCAGTATCTTCTTTACTCTCATTATCAACAAGAATGTTTACTTTTCCAGAATTATCCATGGTTTTTTCAATAGAAATACTTTCTGATGATTTAGTGATTGTTGAAGAATCTTCTGTTGTTTTTATAAAAGTTGAAGGATCTTCTGCTGGTTTAACAGAAGTTAAGGGATCATTTGTTTTCTTAACAGAGCTGACATTTTCTTTTATTTTCTCAATCCCTTTAGTTTCTTCCGATTTTTTAATATCAGGAACCTCATTTTCTGTTTTTTCAATGGTAGGTACCCTAGTTTTATCAAGTAATGATTCATTTTTTTCTTTTTCTATTGGTGATGAAGAATCAAATGGTTTTACAGTTGATGTAGAATCGTCAATAGTTTTATTGATATGTGATATGGGTTCTTTTTCACCTTCAGATCCACATACATAAGCAAACTTTTTTATACAAATTTCTTCAACTATAGGTACTATTTTATTATCTTTCACTATTTCGGGTTTGTAGGAATTTTTATCATTGTCATTGAGTAAAATACTTTCCTTAGCACTAATATCGGGATTGCCTTGGCTATTATTACTGTTGTTTTTAATAGAATTTGTTTCATCATTATTTATTCGATCAATTATTGACGCTGGAGTCGAAAGATTGTTTGAATTAGATGAATCAATGAGAAGTGGATCTTTATTTGAAGCATTTTGCAAATTATTATCTTTTTCAATGTTCTGCAATGTATTATCCTTATCTAAATTTAAAGAATTGTTAGAACTATTATTATCAGTCTTGCTATTAATTTCTACTGATTCCAAGCTATGAGGAACATCCACATTTTTGTCTATATTGTCTTTATTTACAATTAAGTTTGCATTAATACTGTCATTGTTGGTTTTACTAGTACTACTTATATTTTCTACAATTTTTTCCTCATTTCCTGTCTGACAATCTACTCCACTACCTTCGCCAAAAAAATACATAACTTCTTCTTCCACTACATCACCTACAAAAGGAATTGCTTCATTTTCAGCACCTGCACCATCACCCTTTACTATAACAGGAGGATCTTTAATTTCTTTTGAAACTAAATTGGTTAATTTAATTTTTAAAACTTTTTCTTTTTCTATTTCTATTTCTTCAGATGTATCTAGTTTAGGTCTTTTTGGTTCGTTTTCTTGTGAATCTTGTAATTTTATATTTTCTAAAGAATGTTTCGGCGAGTCGCCTCCCGTTTCTGGAGATTTTTTATCTTCTTTATTCTCATTGGGTTTGTCAGATTCCTCTCCTTTAATAGTTTCATCACCATCATCATCTTTTTGACCAGTATCAATCAAAGGTTTTTCAGACAGTGAGTTACTATCTTCGTTTGCAGCAGAATCTGAACTAATTTTGTAGTCACCATCACTAAGTTTCGTTATTAGGGATACTAAGCTTTCTCTATCCCTGTAAATAAAATATCTGTATTTAAAAACTCGAAAAATAATCGTATTGAATTCGCTATATCTAAAAATAATAGAAGCTAAATGGGAAAAACATCTTTTAAAGTTTATATATTGAAAAGGTATATTTAAGGGTCATTTCAAAATTTATTTTAATTTAATATTTTATTTTTTAATTTACGAGAAAGGTCAAAATTTGAAGTATGGTCAAAGTTTATTAGTTTAGAGTATAAAAATGTAGGTAATGTAAACAACACTTGTATTAGGTTAAGGATAGATAAGTAGTGTGAGAAGTTTCGTTGCCAGGGGACAGAAGTTTGACAGTGAGTTTTTAAAAAAGTCACGAGAAGAATGAAATAATTTTTAAAAAAGGGTTGAAAAAGTATGATTTATAAAGAAGTAAAATACGAATAGAAGAGGTGGTAATTAATAATAAATAGAAAAAGGTATGCAGTTATAAAAGAGAATTAAAATGGAATAGCGATAGCAGTTTGTTGGTTTATGGAGAGTTTTTTTTGTACATAATGGTTTGAGATTTAGGAAGAGATTGAATATTAATATAAATTGAAAAGTATACGTATTCAATAAAATAAATAAATACAAATGATATAGACAAAATAAAAGTGAAGAAAAGAGAAAAATATTTGGTGGATTAGAACATTGGAGAAGGTGATTTGGAAAAAGTAATAATAGAGTAAAATTAAATAGCAAATTTATATAAGACTAGGAAGATAAAAAAAAGATGTGTATAAGAGTAGAAGGTTGCATATCAAAGTACCAGGAAGTAGAAGAAAGAGTCAGAAGTAGAAAGGAACATATAGAAGGAATTTGAAAACAGTGGAAGTAGAAAAGGACCCTGCGGTAATTAAGGTTAGTTAAGGTAGTTAAGATTAGATAGAAATTAGTTAGGCAAATAGATAGGAAATAATTAGGTATCAGTTTAGGTAGATAAGAGTTTGTTTGGTAGTATTCAAATTTCAATATAAAGATTATAATAAATTTTGTTTGAACCCAACCCTTATTAATTAAAGAGAATTTACAAATTTAAAATTCAAAAAATTAATTTGTATTGGAAAAAATTATCTCAATATATATACTCTATTCGCTATTCATATGTAAGATACAGTATATACAGAATGTTTCAAGACGATCTTACACTACCTATACTCTATTTAAAAATTAGGAGTAATTTAGACTTAAGTTAGCATTTCTGTGGATCTCTGATTGGTCAGATAAAAGCCAGTTTCAAACAGCACTTTCTAGCTTGACATCTCATAATAATTGACAGTACTGACTTTGACATATGTAATATATTTTGTTTGTTTACATCTCACCTAAACCCATATATTTAATGGACAGTTTCTATAAGTAGAAGGTGTTCCGATATGGTGAGACATATAATGTATCGTTTGCTCTCTCGCAGAAAAACTTAATTGGGTAAATGTGTTTTCAAGATTTCTCAAGCATGCGCAGTATGGATAAAATCTACGAGCGCAAGAGAAAAAGAAATATTGTCGGCACCGTAGTGTAGTGATGTTAGTTGCAGTATCAACTATCCATATGGGTGTATTAAATATACTATGTCTAAACCCGACATCTAATGAATAATTTTAAGTACATAAGGGTTATCTACCATTGGCTAGTTTCCGCGTCAAGTCAATCAAGGCATATTTCATACATTTTGAACAAGACTTTTTCGGCACACGCTACCTAGTATTTTTAGTGGTGTGAACCCATAGACCTAATATCAGAGGAGACGTAACTATTTTTTTACCTGCTCCAACAATACCTATTTCTGGTCTACTGTGTCATCTTAATATGGCCGATGAAATGAAACTAACAATATTATATCAGATAAACAATTCGGCTTTAGAGCAAATAGATCTACCGAGGATGCAATTGTTTTCTTAACTAATAAAATATATAAAACTATAAATGAAGGAAAATGCACTATAGGAGTATTTTTGGAACTGGCCAAAGTCTTCGATACCGTTAATCATGAATTACTAATTGATTGTATGGAAGATGCTGAAATTAGGGGAATCTCAATAAGTCTGTTTAAATCCTACCTCGAAAATCGTATACAATATGTTGAAATTAATAGAGAGTTAAGTGAACCATTAAATATTTCCATTGGTGTTCCCCAGGGCACAGTTATAGGACTGGTATTGTTTCTAATTTACATTAACAGCTTATTATCCTATGGTAGAAATACTTCTCTTGGAACGAAGTAAGACTTCAAGCTGAGGAAGACTTAGAAAATGTAAAAAACCGGTTTGATGAGATGTCTGACTATTAACATGGAAAAGACCAAATTTGTTACTTTTTCATGTAATAAAACCAAATTACCAAATATGCAAAGCTTACATATTGATAATAATATTATTCAAAATTGCAAATCATTTACATACATAGAAATAGATAACTATCTGAAATTTTATAAAAACATTATACAACAGAAAACGGACCTATCCTACCTAAAACCTATTTCATGAAACGAATATTTTAAATTTAAATAAGTTGTACATATATAAAGATAAAAATAAACGTAATCTTAACTTTATTACACATGAATATAAAACAAGATATAAAGAAAGGTCGGAAATTATTGTGACCGAAAAAGCTATTAAAACTGTAGGTCAACAGTCATTTTCTTATATTATTCCACGCATATATTACAACATCCCTCAAACCTTAAAGAGAATTAATAATCCCTCTTTATTTAAAAAAAAAAATGAGAATTTGGCTTATTGATACTCCAATGGAAGTCATTGAAAATTTCTTGAAATAAGCAGAAATAAATATGATTGAGTTAGTCCTAGTTGTGGTCTCATATGTGATTTTGAATAGTTTTGGTAATTAAGATTGAAATGATTTAATATCAATAGACTCTATTACTGTTTAAGGAAAGTGAATGTTATATCCCATAAGAAGTATTTACTTTGTGGGATTATTTTTTATTTATTTCCCTTGTATTGTACTGTGCCATGTTGATATTTTATACATTTTTGTCGCTATCTTTATTTATAAATTTATTCCTAAATTTAATATTTTGTACAGTGTTTGTTAAATATTTTTTGTGGAAATAAATTATTATTATTATTATAATGGTTTACAGGGCGCACTGGATTAGACAGAGGTCAGTTTACTGTGGGTACACTGTTTAGACCATATACCACCTTGGTGGAGCTGCTTATGATTTTAACTAAGGTATGTGAAAAAATAATATAATAATCATTATCAACAGTAGGTTTAACTATATATTTTTATAGAGTATAGAAGTTTTTAAGTATCGTCTTCACAGTGTCATGGGTACGTCTTCTAGTAACAACTCTTACACAGAGTATTAAGAGTAAATTTATCTATCCTCATTGTTCACTTCCAGAAAAGCCTTTTCATTCAATTTGTAAAAGGTTCATTTACCACAAATAATGACAATATTTGATTTACATCTTCACAGAGGTTGTACTAAAATAAAACAATAAATATCTTACCATTAATTTTAAATTAATAGTTATCTTTATGCATAAGGAACCCTAGTAAGAAAGAGAACTGATTTATCAGTAAAAGTATAAAATAGAGATTCCTGAAAGAATGTTACTTATTGTGTGCAAAGGTATTCAAGACATTATTTTTATAAATTAAAGAGATTTTAACATCAAATAAATTGTGTCTATCTGTAATTTTTTTTAAGAATAAAAATAGTTTTGAATACATAAGTGTAAGCGAGCCATAAAACAACCTTTACTACAGTAATTTACGAAATTGTAGATATTGGTGTAGAAAGCTTTATTTTGTTTTATACTTTATATTAGTCAAATTATAAAAACTAAACATAAATATATTTTGCTAAAACTACCTATGTGAACAATTTTTAAAAAATACATGTAAATATACTAACTTTGCAACCAAGGACCAGGTTTCCTCATCCAAATCTTCTTTGTAAACTCTTATTTGATAATGTTCATCAGATAAATACCAATAGTTATGCCCAGCTTTATCTCTACCTAATGGTTGGGATCTCAGATCATCAGCAGCCACTTTGTTTATCTCATTTTTAAACTTCACATGATGGTCAAATTGCATTTCTAGTAACTCCTAAAATAATAGCAACAATTAAAAAAAAACATTTCCAGTGATTTGTAAGGATATTGGTAAAAGTTCGGTATAGCGGTTTTCGCTATTATAAGAGATTTTTCAAAAATTCTTTTTCAGGGCGTTTCTATAGGTCGATTATGACACAAATCTGTGTGCGCGTTTTCAAAAATTCATTTCTATAATTTATTATTAATGAAAACATACTTACGGGACGGTGGAGTGAATAGGGGTGCTGGGTGGGGACGAAACAATAGAAATCCTACATTAAACACCAAAAAACAGTATTTCAGAGTACACACCGCACTTTCTGTTCACAAAAATGTTCAAGAAATTGTTTAAAAAATAAAAATAAATAATAATTAATACAATAATACCGCCATGGCTGTCACGACTGTCACTGCATAAAAAAGAAGAGTGCAATAGAACTGTCAATGTGTTGTCAAATAGAGTGAAAAAGTCTTAATAGCTGAAAAAAAGGAACATACAGGACAAAATTGATATGAAAAATTAAGTTATTCCTTCTTCCTATTATAATTTGTAGAGAAAAAGGAACATACCTAAACATAAAGAAGGAGGCATTTCTACAAAAAATACTACTGCTTCTATCAAGCCTGTCATTTTAATAATGACGAACTTCATGTTATCAGCTGATCAAAATAATGGCGAACGAGATTTGTCATGTGTGGGATAGTTTTTCGAAAAATTTAATACTTTTCAAAATTAATTTACATTTTTCATGTGCCCCGAGTGCAGTGTATTAGTGTTTTCTTGTGTTTGACGTTGGATTTCTACTGTTTCGTCCCCACCCAGCACCCCTATTCACTCCACCGTCCCGTAAGTATGTTTTTATTAATAATAAATTATAGAAATGAATTTTTGAAAACGCGCACACAGATTTGTGTCATAATCGACCTATAGAAACGCCCTGAAAAAGAATTTTTGCAAAATCTCTTATAATAGCTAAAACCGCTATACCGAACTTTTACCAGGATATTTGCAAGATATGCATTAAATAGCACAACTCATCTCTTTATTATGTAATTAAGAAGATGATATTAACTGGAGGAACGTAACAATGGAAATGTGTAGATGCTTTAACTAAATTACGATAGAATCGATAAAAGTTGTTGTTTTCATTTAGTGGTAGCTTAGACTGTGAACTGTGTTGGCGTTTTTATTTATACAAATGGTGATATCTTTATTTTTTATATATCTATGAATCTTAATTTACTCAATGATTTAAATACAAACAAAAACAGGAAGAATAGGCATGATGACAGTGAGTAAGAATCACTAAAATATTGATTTGTTATAATTATATAAGATACGGAGATTCTAAAGAATTTACTCATTTTTATATTACATGTGTGATTACATTTATTTTAGTAAAAATATAAGCACTAAATTTAACAATTCGCCATATTAGCTGAAACACCAATCAGAAGACCGTGACGTCGTACTTTCGTAAATATTGTTGACATTGACATTGGAACGTAAACAAATATCTTGTTCGGAGTTTTTATTGATATATTCTTACATTGTGGAACCGTACACCATCGATACACATTAGGCAAGAATGATAAAAAATTTACCAGGATTGCTTAATCCCATAAGACGTACGTTCACCAAAAAATCGATCGCAAGTGACGTCACTGCAGTCCTCGGCCGTATTAAAACGATTTTATGGGAATATTTATTATAAATTATAAGTGTTTAATCTTAAAAATTCAAATAGTGGTACGTTAGTATTACAGAAATCATAAAAATACTGTCTAATTCCTATTATTTCCATGCATTTATATGGTAAACGTTATAATGAAGGACTGCAGTGACGTCACACAGCTGCCGGACAAATCAGGCCGATTAGGCAATCCTGGTAAATGTTTATCGTTCTTGGTTCCAACCATACTTTATTTTGGAACCGTTATTAGAACGGTAAACACTTGGCGCCTGCGTAACAAATCCTCAAGAACGATTTAGGAACGATTCCAATTTGCCTGTTGGAACAAACCTATTAAGATTCATGATTATGATAACTATTATAATCGCACAAAATAAGTAAAAACAAAATAAACTTTTTTAACCACCCTCTTTTAACCTGCAAAATGTTTGAAGTTTGACGTTTTTACCACAGAATCCACAGATGACACGGGTCGCAATGTAGTATAAATGGTATTTACGAATCGATGATGTCATAGATAGACGCCATTACTATTCTAGCGTTTTGGCGTCAAATTTAAAATGCGGCTGCTGACCGGACCGGATCGCCGGAATTCCGGCCGGATCGGGAACTAAATTTAAAATGTATGTGGATGCCTACTTTTATATTTAAATCATTAAAAATATTGTGGCTGTTTTATCTATTTTTTAAATTAGCTACAGTATCTTGTTTATTCACCATAATCTCAAAAAAATCTCGAAAAAAATAAATTATGAATACTAAGTTTCTCACTGTAATTTTTCATATATACCCACTTAGTCTATACCTACTTATAAGACTTATCCGTGATAGGGAATTTAGCTGTTAGAATTTGGCTGTTAATAGGTTATGTTTTTAGTTCCTATTTATGTTTTTTAATTTTTGGAAATAAAATATTTTGTCCAAAAAAAAATTATTTGTGATTAATTAACGACTTAAACAATAAGCTCGACAATAGGTAAGTAGGTACCAATTAAAACACTTAAAATATTTTAAACGAAGAAAAATATCAAAATCAATGTCAAAAATTTTATTTTTATTAAAAAACAGCAACTAGTTTCGGCTTATCTAGTTTCTCTATTTTCTTTATTTTTGCATATATTTGAATTTAAATTATATTAAAAATTTAAAACTTAAACATTTTCAAAGTTCCGAAAATTCCGGCCGGATCACAAAGGCGATCCGGCCGGAACGGTAGTTCCGGCCAACCGGCCGGATCGGCCGGATTTAGTGGTACCGCCGGAATTCCGGTGCATCCCTAGTGAAAACATCGTGGATCAGTTTTTTAAAATCAGTCATCACGCCTATTGCTGGCCAGAAACACTGTATATAGACATGTCAGGATAATTTTGAGAAACTAATTGAGTTCAAAGTAATGCAATTGAAGTAATATGGGAAAAATCAAAAAGAGGCAATTAAATTTAAGCAAAATAAATTTTTTACAGTTATAAATATTTTGTTACAAAACATAAAAAGCCACCCTGAGACAATTGTTAATAAATCCAAAGCATAAAGTAAAAGATCTTCAAAAAAGCAGGATCTATGAAATAAGTTGTAAGGATTATGAGAAAAAGTATATGGGGCAAATCAAAAGATCAGTAAAAATTATATTTAAAGATTTAGCTCATTTAAAATATGGATGCATAGACAAATCTAGTGTTGTCAAACATAGTTTTGCTCAAAATCATTTAATAAATGAGCATAATCCACTTTAAAGTTTATTGAAAGAAAATTGATTGTAAAAATGTTTTGAATAGGATGTGACTATTTGAATTCAAATTAAAAGCATCACTTGTTTAGTAAGTTTGTAGATATTTACTTTTCACTTGTTGCTTTGCTATGAAAGTATCATTAGTGTCATATTTTGTAATTTTGATATTGGTTGCCTATGAGTTTGATTGTCAAAAAAGTAGAAAATAATAATCCTTTTTCTCATTCATGTATATATTTATGTGAAGAAATACATAGTTCAAGTAATTTGCTTTTTATAACCAGTTGCAAAAAGTAAAACATTTCAAAATGATGAGTTCTGAAAAGGGTCCCTTTATATTTCAAAATTAGAAATATATTGAAACAAATTTGAAATATTTTTTGTGGTTTAAAAATTTGTTCATACTTAGCTGACATATGTCAGCTGACATCTGTCTGTTAGCATAATTTTGTTCATAAAAACCTTTATTCTAAGGTATGGATAGAAACTGTAGTGAATTGCATTATCCGATAATGTCAATGTTTGGTTTTCATAGTTACTTGTGTTGATTTTAAAGTATTGTCACTTTTAAGAATGATAAAATATGTAATTCTAATTTGTTAATTATACACAGTAATTTGAGTTATTTAATAAAGTATTTTGTTCCTCTACTGAGAATTCAGCCCCAAAAAGACAACAGAAACTTAAACAAAACATGGGAAAGAGCTTAAATTTCTTGTGGTATTTTTTGTCGGTTTTCCAATTTTCAAACTGGAAAACAACAAAACTTTTAATATGAAACAAATATCCTTACCTTAAGAATTCTCACTTTAGTGCTTAATTTTGCTTTTTTATATCCAAATCTCTCAATTTCCCATGCATCTTGTGTACTGAATTTATGACAAACTGCAGCAATTGCCTTCTCCCATTTATCATTTTTGAAAGATTTCTTTGCTCTTCTCAGAAGTCGTAGAAAAAGGTCTATTAGTACTGGATGAACTACAAACAAGGTTAAGTGAAATAATTATTTTGATAAAATAAACATAAAAGTACTTCTCATATTTAAACTTACAGGGTAATCCATAAAATTTTATTTTGTAGAAATGAATTTTTTAAAGTTTTTCACAAGTACCCATAATAATCAGTCATGACCAGAAAAGCAGAATGATCATTGCAAATTGCACCCCATATTGTGAATAGTTTTACAGAAACTTTTAGGGAATCAACCTATAAATGTTTATTTATGCTGTTTTTCTTGTATGAGAACACTCCAATTTAGTAAACACAAAACAAAAAAGTTAAAATTATCTAATTTAGTTTTCACACATTTAAAAAAGTTTAGAGTATTAAAAATATTGAGATATTGGAAGATATTTATGTCTATCCATCCAAAACTTTTAACAGTTTCTAGGAAGTACTTTGATCTTGAAATTCTTTGAATTCATAAAGTTTCTACTTAAATAATTGTTTTAAATACTTAATACTATAAAAGTTTTATATTAAATGCAAGCTGTATTCAGGGCAAAATGAATTCAAATTTCTTTATATAGCAGTATGTACAAAGATATTTTGTTAAAAGTGAAGGTTGTTATTGACTTGTTTTGTGAGAAATAAAAAGTATATTTACATTTACACAACGCATAACATTTTATTTTTTATTATCTATTGAGTGCATTCAAATATTTCAACAATAATAATTAACGAAAGTTTATACTGCCAAACTGAACTGAGCTCTGGTATAATGCAAAAGCACTGCATTATATATGCTTTATTACCTTCTTCGGAATTTTCCAACATTCCTTGCAATTCCTGGAAATCATAATTTGGTAAACCACTTTGCGTACCAAATTTTTCTAAAAAAGCACAAAGAACTGCGAAATTTGGATCATTTTCACATGAAGCTTCAATGTCCGACGCCATTTCTAGCGGTTTAACTTCGACAACATATAATTACACTAATGCAATATATCATATTTAACTATTCGGCATAGATAAATCAGTTTCCTAAATAGCACAGTATTAAATAAATATATAAAGTTTATAAGAAAATAAAGAATTAAAGCAATATTTATACATCAAAAATATTAAATGTATACACAAACCATTTACTGTCAATGTTTTACGTCACAGTAAAACTGTCATCCATAAAACAGTCAATAATAAACAAAATGTTCCTCACAGAACAAAAATTGTCAGTGTCAATTTTAAGAGCAGTTTTTCGAGTTACACCAAACGGTATAGGGTAATAACTAGAATTATTAATTTATTACTTAAATTGGATCCATATTTTACTAAATTCTATTGATTATCTATTAACGTGTTAATGAAAGGTATGGATGATATGGAAAAACATTTTCTTGTTTGATATAACATGTATTAAAAATAAACCTTACCAAAAATCTGCTTGATTTCCCGCTTTATCTTAAATAAGTTATTTAAAATAACCTAAATATTGTAAAAATAATATAGGTAGTAGAATAACAGGATTTTAAAATATTAATTTATAAAATTTTACATTATTTTTTTATTTATATGAAATGTTATATTGGTTGTAAATAATACACTATTCATTTTAAACATAAATTTCATTATTGTACGTTTGTTAGTGCATTGAAAATGAGTTCACAACCGCACAAAGCTTTAAATCTTGGTAAGTACAATAATTTTCTGTTGTACTTTGTCATAGAATATATTTGTTTATATAGTCACATGTATTATTTTTATATCACTTTAGTTATGAACTTATCAATTATTCATTTTGTAGAATTCTTTAAGTATAATAAAGCCTTATGCAGGTATATCCCATTATTTATACTTCAATTTATTGTACTATATAAAAATATTATGGATCGTTATAGAACGTTACGCCCAGAAATAGTACTCTGGGACCAATGACAAAAAGTCACCTCAGATCTGAAATCACTTTTCAAAATTGTATTAGCTCAAGTAGAAGAGACAGACAAAATAAAGGTATTAATAATGTTCATTGCTACAAATGCAGTACATGCAGTTTTTGCTCAATAAGCTCAAATGCCACTGTTAAGATCAGGGAGCAACTATAGAGATAAGTACATTGAAACACTCAAACATTTAGCTAAAGATTTTAACTTCAAAGCAGTTTCTGTGGAAACTAATAGAGTTGACAGGATTTGAGATGCATTCATAGATGGTCTAGAATCATTAAATAAATGTCATAGATTGCTAGAAAACTTTACTTTGACTTTACCTGAAGCAATCAGACTAAGCGAATTTCAATATAGTCTTGCCGACGTACAAGTGATGATTTAAAATCATAGAATCTGAAATAGCGACGTTATTGAAGGAAGGTATAATAGAAAAAAGTATTTCCCCATGGTGTGCCCAAGTTCTGGTAGCATCTTCTGAGAATCATCATCAGAGAATGGTTGTGGATTACTCCCAGGACTACAAATTGGGTTGGCTTGACAGCCTGATCAACATTTACAGATTTATTGTGCTGCGCTTATTGTATTTTTAAAGCACCTCAACTAACTCTGCTCTTTTGAAGTTGTTCAACTGTCTTGACAGTGGCTGCAGGCTGCACTTTTGATTTTTCTTCTACAAGTTCTAGAAACCGCAGTCTTGTCATTCCTTCACAGTGGAATAGGACATGGATTGTGGTTTCCTTCTCTTCCAGACAGAACCTGTATAAGTCTGTCTCTGTCTAGCTTATGAGACTCATGTCCCTATTTAGACAGATTACTCCCAAACAATTAATCAGCATGCAGAGTTAGATGCTTTCTCACTACCAGAATTGAAGATATCATAAATTAAGTGGCTTCTTATTAAGTATATATAAATGAAGATGCCAACTAAAATCATTTCAGATGAAGGTTTTAAAGGCGTCGAAATCTATTTGGATGAAATCACAGTTGGGGGCTGAAATTGCCGAAATTTAGAGCAATTAATAAAAGGTGTTTCTAAATATAATTTGACGTTCGATTAAAACAAGCTCTTTTTCAATGCAGCAAATACATTTTTTAGGTTATGTTATCAGTTATAAATCAATAAAACCTGATCCGGAATGTCTTCAACCTCTCCGTAATTTGTCTATTCCTAAAGTTGCTAAGAAAATATAACAATCAAGAGTACCTTTCCTCTCAATCCTAAAGTAATCAAATCTTTTGAAAATTCAGATTGCAGTTGTTTCTTCAGTTGACGAAGAACCTAGTTTCATTGTGAAAACTAATGCCTCAAAATATGCGATCGGAGCTTCTCTTTCGCAAAATAATCGACCAGTCGCTTTCTAATCAGGGTCTCTTTCTAAATCAGAACAAATCATTCTTTGGTAGAAAAAGAAGTTTCTGCAATAGTGGGAGCGATACAAAAATGGAGACATTTCCTTATTGGTAGGCACTTAAGTCTCATCACGGATCAGCTATCGCAGTTTCTTTCATGTTCGACAGACACTATCCTGGAAAAATTATGAACGAGAAAATTATGTGATGGAGATTGGAACTATTGGGCTTTAACTATGAGATAATGGGCAAGGAGATTAAAATAGTACAGTAGATATATCTTATCTAGAATACGTTCTTCAGAAACAAAAACACAGTCAAAACAATGGACTGCGAAGGGGGAATCGGCTCCAAAAAAAGCAAAGGTTGTTCCTTCGACTGGGAAAGTGATGGCAACTGTTTTCTGGGATAGTCATGGAGTTATCTTAATCGATTATCTTCAAAAAGGATAAACCATTACAGGAGCATACTACGCATCATTACTTGACAAGCTAAAGGCAGAAATTGCGGAAAAACGTCCACATTTGCAGAAAAAAAGAATTTTGTTTCATCAAGACAATGCGCTGTCTCACACCTCAGCGGTTTCCATGGCAAAAATCCACGAATTACGGTTTGAACTGCATGACCACCCTCCTTACTCACCAGATCTAGCTCCAAGCGATTTTTTTTGCTCCCTAAGCTAAAAGTTGCGCTCGGAGGACAGAGATTTTCGTCGAATGAGGAGGCCATCACCTTTGTAAACAACTATTTTGCAGAGAAAGACGCCGAGTACTATTTGGACGGGTTGAAGAGATAGGAGCATCGCATCGCTGGGAGAAGTGTATAGTCTTACAAGGAGACTATGTAGAAAAATAAAAATTAATTTGAAGAAAAAAATGTCAAGTATTTTTGTTAGGTCGGAAACTTTTCAGACACTTTAGTTATCAACTTTTCAATTAGTCATTATGTAGAATTCTTTTAATTTAATAAAGCCATATATCTCATTATTTTCACATCATACTTCTTTGAAAGACTAATGTAATTACAAATAATGTTTAATTATATATTTAATTTTTTACTAAATTATTAATGATTTATTGACTTCTAAACAATTATTAAATTTAATAGTTTTATTCATTAATCATATTAATTATTTACTTTATTTTTTAATTTCTTATTCTTAATTAACAATATTTTTTTAAGATCTGGTTCAGCAGCTTGATTTTATTAAGTTCTATAGAGGACTTCCTGAGGTAAGTACCTATCCTAGATAAACAATTAGTAAGTACCTGCTCTGCTAGTATTAGACTCTTGGTAGTTGCATGTTTGTGATCCTGATGTAAATCAATTGATTTAGTTAAAATGTCGAATATTACTTCATTCTTATTTTTCTACTGAATACCTACAAGATTATAGGTACTACCACAGCACCATAACTTTTTAAGTATGATAAGTTAATTTTTGTGTATCAGGAAATATCTTGGTTATCAAACTGTATGTCAGACTTTAAAAAAAGGTTATTTTTGCAGCAGTAATCTTGCATTTTGTATAAAATATTTTTAATAATTCCAGAATGATCAATACAATGTTACCCTTATATGTATATCAGTTTCAAGTATTACTCCATTTTGTCTTTTTTCCAATGTTAACAGCCATTACTTATATGTTGTTAAATGTGGAAAGTGTTCCAACTTGCTCATTTTTTATATATAAATATTTGGTGTTTCCTAAATTTTTACCAATAAGTTTATTTAACACTATGTTTCGAAGGAATGATCCATAACTCAAATGTGGCTGATATCAAATATCAATAAAACGCTAAGTCTCTCTCATTTTACTATGTTGTCCAACTTTATATTTATTATTGTTATAGTTCTTGTCTTAATTTTTATTTTTAGCCTGATGATGGTCTAAGACCGAAACTAGTCGCATTTTTATAGCTTTAATATTAAATTTATTGTGGTTTGACTTAGCGTTTTATTCATAAACACTATGTTTGTTCAATGGTCATAAAATAAATATTTTGTTTTATTATAATTTTTATTAAATAAAATATACCTAATTATAATAAGTTAAATAATTTTGTTAAAACTAGAATTAACCAATAATTTTTTCTTTCAGTTCCTTTGCCTTTTCTTTCACTACTTTTGCTTGATGTTTTATGACATCTGCTCCATGTTGCACTTTTTTAGTTATTTTTTGCCATAAGGACAAATTTTCGCTATCTGTGTTTGGCTGAATTATTTCTTCATTTGCACTTACTTGTTGATAATTTACAATTTGTACATTATCTGGTACTTCTTGTGTAACTGACTCATCTTTTACTCTTACTACTTGTGGAACCAACTCATCTTTAATTTGTTCTATTTCCTGTTGCTGTACTGGGACCAATTCTAATTTTCTTTGATTTATTTTGCTGTACTTAGGTTCTCTGAATGTTTGTTCAATATTAGAATCAACCTCTACTTGCTGAACATCTTCCTGCTGTTGTTTATCCTGTCTATCAACAAGCTGCAATTTTCCATGTTTAATTTTACCAAAATCATTTTCTTCAACTTGTTCTTGGCCAAATTCTTCTTGTTGTTGACCTACAGAGTGTAATTTACCATAAGTTTCTTGACCTAAACCAAAGTCATTTTGTTGCTGTTGACCAAGAAGTTCTTGTTGTTGATATCCGTGGAGCAATTTTCCTTGAGTAATCTTAGGGTATCTCTCAACTTCTACTTCTTGTTGACCAAGATCCAAATTATGATGTAGATGCCTGTTGGATTCTTCCAATTGTTCAAAATCTCCAATATTTGTTTGTTGTTCTTGTTGACTAAAACTATTGTAATGTTGATTGGGCAATTGATGATGATTAGAGTGTAATGTTTCTTCTACTTTTTTGTTGTATCCCGTAGGATAAAGATTATTTAGTGGTATACTTAACTTTTCTTCAGTATCAGAAGAATGATGATTATAATGAGGTAATCTCTCAGTATTGGAATTCAAATTACTAAAATGAGTGTGTTGATGTTCATTTAAAAAACTACTTCCATATTCTTGTTCTTGACCATAGTGACCATAATGAGTTTGTGGATGGGTTTGCAAAAAACTTTCGCCTGTAATTTCCTGCTGATTTCCATGAATAGAGTGTGGGTAACTACCATAAGGTTTACTACCCCTACTAGAATAACTTGAAGTGGAGACAGTACGAGTATAACTTGGACCTGTATTATCACTGCCGCCTGTATATACAGTGGTTCTTGTATAAAATTTTCCACCATTATCATCTGTACCATTACTAACAAAAGTTCTTACTCCTGCATCTGGAAGAGCTTTATTTTCATAAATTTGACTTTTTTGAAAATTTCTGAGAATTGCAATGAGATAATCAGCCTGCTTTTCAGCTTCTTCTCTTGTATTCAAATGAGGTATAAATTGTTGATCGGTAACTTCAACTTTTCCATTGCTAGTGTGAGTTTGACTTGTAATAATAGTATGATGTCTTGTAGTTTGAGTAACTATTGTACTTCCTCTAGTTTCATTTTGTAAATTCGTTTCTTCAGGAAGGTCAATGTGTATAGTACCTTCTGTAGTTGTGAAATCACTTAAATCTGGTTCGTTTTCGACAACATTTTGTGTTGTTTTTTCTACAAGAGTTCTCTTAACGAATTCGATACCTGCCTCTAATTTTGCCAATAATTTTTCAATAATTAAAGCTTGGATCTTTATAATTTGAGAGTGATTTAAACCAAGGTCATGTTCAAGGTAGTCTCTAACTGTTTTTTTGTTAAACTCTTCAGTGACATTTTTTTTAATCTCTTCTGTCAGTTTTTCTCTCATCTTCGCCACATTAAGCTTATCAGTACCACAAAATCCGATAATTGCTTTTTCTAATTTGTTCGAAAGATTTTCTTGTATAAATTCGGTTTTCTTGGAGATATCATCGGGGAGTGCATTAATTCCCTGAAATTAAAAGTAAACCTTAAAACATATGAAGATAATCTACTTAATGGACTAGTTTAGTGATTTTTTTTATATTTGCATCTTATAAAATAGGTTTTTAGTGGTTCAACTGTACAAATAAAATTTTTATAAAATTAATCCTCTAGCCATAATCGGCTTTTGAAATTTAAATTTAATGGTTACATACGTCATAAGTGGTAAGTGACGTGTTTCAATAAGATTGGTAGAAAATTTGCGATGTTGTCGATATGCTTTAATATTAACCGAGAAACTTATCTCTCTCTTATTTGTTGTCATTAAAAAGAGATAAACATATCGATATTTTTGTTCTCTGATTGACACTTTATCAAATAAGGAGTAAAACACTAAACAAAATATTCTGTCATTTTCGTTAGTTTAATTTGTTGTTTGGTTGTGTTTGGTTTATGAAAGAAATTACTTCTATACTATTTTTGGTTCGAAAATAAAAATCCCTAACACCTTCTCTTGGTGTTCCTTCAAAAATAACCAATAGAAGTAATTGTTCTCTCGGGGAGCAACCCTTCTATCGGTACAGTGAGAGAACGAATTTCAAGAATACCGTTTTGGCATTTTCAATAGAACCACGCCCACTTTCTATTGGCTGTTCTATTCTATCACCGTCAAGAATAGGGGTCTTGTTTGTTTATTACAGATAAACACGTTTTTGTCTCCTGTCATATCTTGTCAACTGGTACCATCAGTTAGTCACAGAACACGGTGTTTTGTTCCGCCAGTTCTTTGAGAATACTTGAAACGAACGTAGCTAAACTGTGACAACGTTGACTTTTAAACACACTTCATTATTGGTTATTAGTTGACGCTACGTTTAAAACTTACTAATTATTTATTGCTAAATTTTACGAAATGAGAAAAATTAATTGCAAAATGAATACCAATATAAGTAAGTAGGTATCTTATCCTAAATATATATTGCTATCATTTTGATTAATATGATCCTACTAAACTAGTCCATTGCGGTAGTGCAAGTTTAATTGTACTTTAATAAAATTTTAAATTTTTTGTAATTAATAAAATATTTACCTTGACTGATTTAATGTCAACCATTTCAACTTGTTGGGTAAGATCATCACTATTACTGGGAACTTTACTATCTATTGGTGTATTTGTTTCTGTTTCTTGGTTAACTGATTGTAAAAAACTATCTTCTTGTTCTTGACCTATATTTACAGGGTTAATCTGAATTCCAGATTCTATATTTGGTTTTTGATAAGTTCTCAGTATTTCTGGTTCATCTACATTTTCTTGTTGTTGATATAAATCCTCGGGATGCAATTTTCCATAAGTAATTTTGTGAAATCCGGTTTCCTCGAGTTGTTTTTGGCCCAAGTCATTATCATCTACTTGTTGCTGACCGATGCTTTGTTGTTGGTCATGAATGAACAATTTGCCATAGTTGTCTTCAACTTGTTGGCCCAGGTGAAAATCCTGTTGCCTAGGATCTTGTTTTTCTACGTTATTTAAATGTAATTTATTACTAGTAATTTTATGATATCTGCTAATTTTAGGAGTGTAATTTAAGTCTTCTTCCTCTTGTTGCTGTTGGCCAAGATCTTGTTGTTGTTGTTGATCAACATTATTTAATTGTAATTTGCCACCAGTAATTGGGTGATATCTGGTAACATGTGGAGTGTAATCTAAATTTTCTTCCTCTTGTTGTTGGCCAAGGTCTTGTTGTTGTTGTTGTTGATCAACATTATTTAATTGTAATTTGCCACCAGTAATTGGGTGATATCTGGTAACATGTGGAGTGTAATCTAAATTTTCTTCCTCTTGTTGTTGGCCAAGGTCTTGTTGTTGTTGTTGTTGATCAACATTATTTAATTGTAATTTACTACCAGTACTTTGGTGATATCTGGTAACATGTGGAGTGTAATCTAAATTTTCTTCCTCTTGTTGTTGGCCAAGGTCTTGTTGTTGTTGTTGTTGATCAACATTATTTAATTGTAATTTACCACCAGTAATTTGGTGATATCTGGTAACATGTGGAGTATAATCTAAATCTTCTTCCTCTTGTTGCTGTTGGCCAAGGTCTTGTTGTTGTTGTTGTTGATCAGCATTAATTAATTGTAATTTGCCGCCAGAAATTTGGTGATATCTGGTAACATGTGGAGTGTAATTTAAATCTTCTTCCTCTTGTTGCTGTTGGCCAAGGTCTTTTTGTTGTTCTTGATCAACATTATTTAATTGTAATTTACTACCAGTACTTTGGTGATATCTGGCAACATGTGGAGTGTAATCTAAATCTTCCTCTTGTTGCTGTTGGCCAAGGTCTTGTTGTTGTTGTTGATCAACATTATTTAATTGTAATTTACCACCAGTAATTTGGTGATATCTGGTAACATGTGGAGTGTAATCTAAATCTTCTTCCTCTTGTTGTTGTTGGCCAAGGTCTTGTTGTTGTTGTTGATCAACATTATTTAATTGTAATTTACCACCAGTAATTTGGTGATATCTGGTAACATGTGGAGTGTAATCTAAATCTTCTTCCTCTTGTTGTTGTTGGCCAAGGTCTTGTTGTTGTTGTTGATCAACATTATTTAATTGTAATTTACCACCAGTAATTTGGTGATATCTGGTAACATGTGGAGTGTAATCTAAATCTTCTTCCTCTTGTTGCTGTTGGCCAAGGTCTTGTTGTTGTTGTTGATCAACATTATTTAATTGTAATTTACCACCAGTAATTTGGTGATATCTGGTAACATGTGGAGTGTAATCTAAATCTTCCTCTTGTTGCTGTTGGCCAAGATCTTGTTGTTGTTGTTGATCAATATTATTTAATTGTAATTTGCCACCAGTAATTTGGTGATATCTGGTAACATGTGGAGTGTAATCTAAATTTTCTTCCTCTTGTTGCTGTTGGCCAAGGTCTTGTTGTTGTTGTTGATCAACATTATTTAATTGTAATTTACCACGAGTTATTTTGTGGTACTTGTTTACTTGCACATGTGGGGTATATTCCAAGTCTTCTACTTCTTGTTGACCAAGAATTTCTTGTTGTTGTTGATCAACATTATGGAGTTGTAATTTACCACTAGTAATTGGTTTATATCTGGTAACATGTGGAGTGTAATCTAAATCTTCTTCCTCCTGTTGCTGTTGGCCAAGGTCTTGTTGTTGTTGACCAAGAATTTCTTGTTGTTGATCAACATTGCTGAGTTGTAATTTACCACGAGTTATTTTGTGGTACTTGTTTACTTGCGTATGTGGGGTATATTCCAAGTCTTCTACTTCTTGTTGCTGTTGGCCAAGGTCTTGTTGACCAAGAATTTCTTGTTGTTGTTGATCAACATTATGGAGTTGTAATTTACCACTAGTAATTGGTTTATATCTGGTTACTTGTGGAGTGTAATCTAAATCTTCTTCCTCCTGTTGCTGTTGGCCAAGGTCTTGTTGTTGTTGTTGATCAACATTATTGAGATGTTCATAGGTATGGTGTTTCCATCCAGGTTTTTGATGTAGATAGTGAGAACCATGAGATAAATGAGATGAAGGATTGTCAATTTCATGATGCTTCCATGGTTTCTCTTCTACGTGTTGCTGACCTAATTTTTCCTGCCCCATTTCTTGTTGAAAATATCCATAAGAACGTTTTGACCTACGATAAACATTTGAGTCATCCTCCTGGCAACAAATACCGGATCTGTAACAAAAGAAGGGTTGATTTTATTTTAAACATTAATTGCACTTTCAATATGTTAAGTTTAATGATAAAAATGTTAAACTTTTTGCTTTTTTTTACATTGAATTTAAAATTGATTTATTTAAATAAACTTCTATTTTTTACTAACCTAGATTCTAAATTCCATTACTGTAGTGAACTTCGTTGAGTTTATTGCTGTTATTAAAATTAATATTAAATTCTGGTATCAAGTATTGTTTGTAACTAAGCTACATGCTATCAGTTTTAAGCAGGTAGGTAATATACATGCAATATTACTTGTTTTGTAACGATTTTTTAGAAAAAGTGATATGTTTAGTAAAATTATTTTTCTTGTATATCATATTTAAAGGTGCAATGAAATATTTTCTATGCCATACACTCATGTTAATGTTTACATTTTTAAAATAGAATATTAACTTAACTATAGGGTTATGTAATATCATGCTGATTTTGTTTAAGTTAAGCTTTAAAAGTTAATATAGTTATGATAAAAGTCTGTTTTCTTGTGATTATAAAGCTGTAGCTTTGGTGTATATACATTATTGTAATATTTATAAAATAAGACTTCAAAAGTTACTTTTATGTTTTTATAAGTTTTATAAAAATATACATTTATATAAAGCTTAAATAAATCATATTTTAGTTATCCGTTTGCCAATTTTTTTTTGTATTCCGTCATATAGGTATTTGGTAGTTATTTGAATTGGGCTGATAGCCATTGCTGTAAAATAAATATAAAAATAAATACATAAATGGCTACATAAATACGAAGAATAATAAAAAAAACTCTTGTTTTAACTGAACTTCCAAGTTTAATTGAACAAATTAGGTTTAAAATCACAATTACAATTACAATTATCTATCTATATGGAATCTATCCATATTACTTATTTAAATAAAACTAAAGTTTATAATTTATTCCACTTTAAATAATGAAAAATTTATGAAACCTCTGAATTATTGTCAGACCTGACAATCAAGAAAATAAGTCATTTAATGTGAGTAACAAAAGGAACGCAAACAAATTAACTTAAACAAGGGATATGATATACCCATATCCTGCTTGATAATTTCCTAACCTAACCTAACCTAACCTAACCTAACCTAACCTAACTCAGTGGCAAAATTGATTATAACTGTTTTTTTTTTTAATTTATTTTGCTTTCGGTATTTCATTTTAAGAATTGCTTGAGTAATTACTGTAAATATTCCTTACCCATATCCTGCTTGATAATTTCCTGAACTACTTCTGCTGCTACTACTACTAAACGAACTGTGAGTCTGCATTGATTGTTGTAAACCTTCACGTAATTGATTCATTAAATTTTGTTCAAGTTTAGTTCTTAAATCTGCCATTTGGGATCTATCGAAATTTCCATATGCAGCATAAGAACCGCTTGCACTAGAAAGAATAATAGTAAATACAATTATTGTTAACTAGTGTCATTTTTATTATAAAGCATCTTTAACATTCACTCCACAAGCTAAGAAAAGGGGTACTAATAACCAGCATTTTCAATAGTCTATCCTTAAGAGAATAGACGCGACAATATCTCTAGAAAACCTGATTCCAGAACACCAGTTTGGATTTCGCTCAAATCACTCAACCATACAGCAGTGTCATAGAGTTAGAGTAGTCCATAAAATAAAAAAGAGCCTAGAAGAAAAACAAATCTGTATATCAGCATTCCTCGATGTACAGCAAGCAGTCGATAGAATGTGGCATGAGGGTCTCCTCTTCAAAATCAAAACACACTTTACTGACCAAAACTACCTCCTCATCTTGGCACTGGCGGAGCCAATAGGTCAGCTATAACCTCCTCCTTAGATCATATTTGTCCGACAGGTACTTCCAAGTTAAATACGAAGAAACCTATGGAATTTCCACCAATTAAAATCCGGAGTAACTCAAGGCAGCGTACTCGGTCCGTTCCTGAACCTTATTTTCACTTCTGATGTACCCACTGGTGAGCATACATTAATAGCAACATTTGCGGATATCACCGGTATACTAGCATCAAACATCGACGAAATTTTAGCATTCAGCAAACTGCAAAATCACCTCGACGAGCTAGAAAACTGGCTTAAACGCTGGAAAATTAATGTCAACACCAACAAATTTCACAAATCGGAGAATCAGATGCCCTCACCTATACCTAAATAACTCGCTTATACCAATAAAAACAGAAGTAAAGTACCTTGGCCTCCATCTAGACGGAAAACTTACTTGGAAATCGCATATTAAAGCTAAACGACGACATCTCGACCTAAAAGTTAAAAATACGAGTTGACTAATCAACAGAAGATCACAGCTTTCAAACTGACCATCTATAAAGCCATACTCAAACCAGTGTGGACATACGGAATTGAACTGTGGAGCTGCAGCAAACCATCAAACACCAAAATACTACAGACATTCCACTCGAAGACCATTCGTAAAGCCCCATGGTACGTCCCAAACTAAACCATTCATGCAGACCTCAACATTCCCTTCATAGGTGATGTGATTATTGACCACTCCAGAAGATATATGAATCGCAGTGCAAACCATCCAAACCATCTCATAGATAAATTATTTAACCCTCCACTGATTGACAGACGCCTAAAAAGACTTTGGCCAGAAGACCTTGCTGCTAGATGGACGACACCTGACACAAGCTACCCTCCTACATCATATTATTACTTTATCGAAGTAGATTGTCAATTAGCAATGAATAAATAAAAAAAAATCCTTAACATTAATAAAAACTACACAAATTGGAAAATTTTAGGGATATTTTTATTAAAAACTAACCTGTATTCTTGCAGATGTCTAGTAAGATTTCTATTGAGTTGATCAGATAATTCTTGTAGTGAGGTTTGATATGTTTGTGGGTTGTAAGTGTATGATCCAGCCGATTCCCTATTTAATGCTAAATTGAGTTGCCTAGATAGATCGGTCTGAAGCTGTCTTTGTAAATCAGCTATGTTACCAGAACTTTGTGTACCAGTTCCATAAGTTGTACCAGTTCCATAACTAGTCCCGGTACCATAACTAGTACCGGTACCGTAATTAGTTCCGGTTCCATAGTTGGCACCGGTTCCATAATTACCGCCGGTTCCATAGTTGGTACCATAACTTGATTGTCTACTGAATGAAGAACTTGAAGACCAGCTTTGAAAAAAGAAGTGATAAGAATAGCTTTTTTTATAAATTATACACTACTTTTTTGTAAATTTTTTAATTCAATGACAGTTGTTTCGATAAACTATCATCTTCAGATGATTTTTTAAATAAAAGTGGAATTTTTGTTCATTTTGACTTTTAGGTGAATATCAAAATTACAATTTAGGGATCGCAAAAGTGACAAGTTGGACTAGGAAAGAGACAACAGTTAAAAAACCACTAGTTCTAAAATGAGTAAATGAGGCAATTTATTTATTCCAGCTCTAAATTATAATATTTCGAAACTGATAATCTCAAAATTATGTTTTTATTTTAGCAAAACCAATTTAATTAGAAAATATCGGGAACAATCTCTAATTTTATAAAAATCGATATTGGATAAAAATTTTATTTGTTAATTTTTTTAATCTCGCAAAATATATCTATTGAATACCTCAGATTTGGAAATATATAGTATCGTGATGTAATAATGGAAGCAGAAATTTGAAGTAGCGTGATGTATTTCTACCGGTTACAAATAACATTTCGAAACAAATTACTCCAAAACTCATATAGGTTTAGATGTTAAAAAAATGACAATTAAAAACATACTAAAAAAATAAGGAACAATCTGTAGTTTTCAAAAAATTGATATTTGCAAATTGACAGAATTAATTGTTAGTTTTTATATTTTGTAAACGAGGACCTACCATAAAAATTTAAAACCTTCAGTTTGTTCGGGGTTATTCAAAAATAACTGAGATATTAGGGAAGAACTAAAAGAGTGCACCAAATAAACAGCCTTAATTTGATTTTTTACAGATTTAAATTTCAAAGATAATGCAACCTTGCTTTGCAATGCATTTTAAGTGTACCCATTTTAATTGAGAAACCCTCTTAACTAAAGCCAATGTCACCAATGTGTTTATTATTTCATTTTTAATCATTTTTAAAAATTCAACACAGTGAGTTTATTATTTTGAAAACAAAACTGAATTAACCCATTAAACATATTAGAGATTTGTCGTTAAACCTCTTTGTTTTTTATAAACTTTTGTAATTCTTTTCATTTTCAAATCTTCTGGTCACTCTTATTGTGTATGATAAAACAAGGTCCCTCGAGTTATACAAATTTATTACAATTATTTAATTAATTTTTACTTCGTTTATAAATTATTAAACTCTTTAAATATTTTGTATAATAATTGACACTCATTTTATATACATTTATAATTTTTGTTTCTATCAGATATTTCTCATTCTTTTTTTTGCTTTTTCAACACTTCTAACTATCACATGTTCATATACTTTTTGTTAAAAATTTCGTAAAATTTCGTTTTCTTTAATTCTTAAAAAACATTAAAAGGTATTGAAATAATAAAATCCTAGAGTTTGACCCTGGCAAATTTGATAATTCTCACTATCGCGATGTAACAGCAGTAGTAAAGAAGGCGAGAAAGCGGGAGATATATTTAATAGTTCCAAATAATATTATTTTCTCGAAATGACTTCCCTCAAAACTCAATGAAGTTTTCATTAAAAAATAAAATTTAAATAGAAAAAAAAATTGGAAGAAATACGGAACAATCTGTATAGTGCAGTCGAATTACCTTTTTTTCATGACCGAATTGAGTCCGAATTGAGGTAGCTAAGTGGAAAGGGGTAGCTTTGATAAGTACAAATCGAAAGGCGACCATTCAAGATCTTAGATGCGTGCGAGGGGTGCGTGGTAGGGGTGGAAAGGGGATGAAAACGGTTTTTTGCAATTTACAGCGTAAATACGCATTTTATTGAAAAAAGTTAAATGGAAAAGTTGTAGATAATAAAAAAATCGTAAACTTTTGTCTAAAACATTTTTTCACATAACCTAAAAATAAAGGCTAAAAAAGCGAAAAACCATAATTTTCGTTTTTATTTTTTACTCAGCGAAAAATCAATATTTTTGTTATGAAATTCAGTACAGTGATAGCTTTTTGTATCCCAAAAAGTAGAATTTTTTTATTACGATAACTCAATTTTTTTCGACATATTAACGATTTTCGAAAAAAAGACCTCATTTTGTAACGGCTCCCAAGGTCCGAATTTTTATTTTAGACGCCTCTTGAAGGTCTCATTTTTTTCGTAATGACTTTAATTTTTATATACAATAATAAAAAAATACTACTCCTAGCAAAAAAATCGTTTAAAATTTAAAAAAACTGAAAAATTCATAATTTTTCACGCGTATCTTTTTCCTACCCTTCTACACGTTATATTACTCTCAAAAATATTTCATGTACATGCATTTAATTTGTCACACCTTATTGCAGTTTGTAGGATTAAAATAAAGGAAATTATATATTATAAATTATTATTTCTGATTCTTCTTCGTCAGATTCGACATTTTCTTCCTCTTCTAGCATGCGATTCTCATCTTGAAATGCATCGTTTTGGTCAACGTGTTCTGAAGGATGTACATCGGCAATTTCTGTGATTGATTGCTCGATATTAGTACAATCATTAACGCCGTAGCAATTCGAGCATAAATTCGTACACTTTAAACCGTGTTTTCGACAACTGCATCTTGAAGAACTGCAACCTTTTTTGCAACTGCAGGAAATTTTTTTTAGCAGACTGTCTGGAATTAACTGTCCTTCAGTGTACTTTGGCATCAATTATCGTTCCGAAGTTTGTTTCCAGCCCCACTCCGTAGGATTTTTGTCATTTCTAAGCCATTTTTGCAGTGGAATGATTTTTTTAAATTTTTTTAATCAATATAAACGTCCATGATTTCCTTTATTTTAATTCTACAAACTGCAATAAGGTGTGATAAATTAAATGCATGTACATGAAATATTTTTGAGAGTAATATAACGTGTAGAAGGGTAGGAAAAAGATACGCGTGAAAAATTATGAATTTTTCAGTTTTTTCGATTTTAAACGATTTTTTTTGCTAGGAGTAGTATTTTTTTATTATTGTATATGAAAATTAAAGTCATTACGAAAAAAATGAGACCTTCAAGAGGCGTCTGAAATAAAAATTCGGAC
Source organism: Ophraella communa (assembly GCA_035357415.1). NCBI lineage: Eukaryota > Metazoa > Arthropoda > Insecta > Coleoptera > Chrysomelidae > Ophraella > Ophraella communa. The sequence goes on from CM068993.1 coordinate 31,347,896, forward strand.
CTTGGGAGCCGTTACAAAATGAGATCTTTTTTTCCTTTTTTTCGAAAATCGTTAATATGTCGAAAAAACATTGAGTTATCGTAAAAAAAAATTCTACTTTTTTGGGATACAAAAAGCTATCACAGTACTGAATTTCATAACAAAATATTGATTTTTCGCTGAGTAAAAAATAAAAAACGAAAATTATGGTTTTTTAACCTTTATTTTTAGGTTATGTGAAAAATGCTTTAGACAAAAGTTGTCGATTTTTTTATTATCTACAACTTTTCCATTTAACTTTTTTCAATAAAATGCGTGTTTACGCTGCAAATTGCAAAAAACCTTTTTCATCCCCTTTCCACCCCTACCACGCACCCCTCGCACGCATCTAAGATCTTGAATGGTCGCCTTTCGATTTGTACTTATCAAAGCTACCCCTTTCCACTTAGCTACCTCAATTCGGACTTAAGTCATAAATTGGTCACTTTTTCACGTAATTCGACTGCACTAGTAGGTTTCCAAATTTTGATTTTTGAAAATTGACAAAATTAAATATTAATTTTTATTTTTTTTATACAGAAACCTACATATTGTTCCGAGTTTTCTTTTGAATGTCTTCAAAAAATGAAACGATTTTATTCATATGTAGATATTATTCATTTTCTTATATAATAATATCCATTTTTTTGCATCATTAGTACTCTATTTTTAAATTTATATAATCATTACAATTTTCTACTTAAATTTTAGTTAGGTATAATTAATATCTTCTTACACTAGTGTAGGGATTTTTTCAATGACATAATTTTCTACTTCAACCTGTATTGTTAACATTTAACCCAATTTTTGCCCTAGTAGCCGTGCTGTTATTATATTCAATAAAATCTTGTGACATTGATTTTGATTTTTCTTTATTTAAAATAATATTTAATAATAACTAAAAAACTCACCTTTTCCTATATGTCTCGAAATCTCTGTTCAACTTATTGATTAAATTTCGTTCCATTTGTTCTCTCAAATTTTCCAAATCTCTTACGCTGTAATTATAATCGGTAGACAGAGCTCCAGTAGGACTAACAGAATACAGATATCCGTCTTTTTGTGTTTGAGTGCCGTAATTTTGTCTTATTATATCGTCCAATTGGTAAGTTATATTATTTCTCAACTCAGTCCTTAACCTTTCTAAAAGGACATCTGGATTAGTTAATGCGTATTGTTGGTTGGAGGAAAAATGGGTTCTTCGGGTTTCATCCAATACGTTGTTGAGGTGAGAGTCTAATTGGCCCTGTACTCTTGTAGCAATAGCAGTAATACTTTCAGGATTAGAAACTGGGGTGTATCTGGTCTTAACAGTATTATATTCATTTTGCAAGTATCCAGTGTATCTTGGAGTAGAAAGAGTTGGATAAATTGGTCTGTAGGTTGCCGTGGAGTAGTAAGGTCTTTGAGTTGTGGTGTAATAGGCGTAATTATTACTATTTGCGTTGGTGTTTGTATAACTGTATTGGTTGTAAGTGTTGTATTGGCTGCGGAGTTGACTAATTAGGGCGTTTTCTAGTTGATTTTTCAAATCTATGAATTCTTGATTATCGTAGTTGGCGGTCGGTTGCAATCTACAAATAAAATACATAACGGTAATTAACGTAAGAAAAATTATGTTCATGTAGCGTAAAGTGTTTTCCAAGAAAAATGGTTGACTGCATTTAAGCTACCTGCTTTAATCCCATTGTGAAGGAAACAACTTGTCAATAAATATGGAAAGCAGTGGCGGCTTTTCTTTATGTGCTGCTGAGCTGCAGAACTACCAAACAACCTAGCAAATCTTAATTATTAAAGAATAATTAATATAGTTTTATTTTAAATCTGCCATATTATCATATTAAACATGAACTGTTAATAATAATTCACCAACAACGATGATTAATATTATTTTTTTTACGTATTTACTCCTCTAGTGAAACCGTATAATTTTTTTACGTATTTGGTGCTCCAGTGAAGCAATCTTTTACGTATTTGCTGCTCCAGTGAAGCCGCGTCGATAACAACCGAAACACTGGCAGCGGTAAAATGCATTTATTAGGCAAACGGCGATCTTAGCCGATGTGCTTCGGCAATCGGCTGGGCCACTGATTAACGGCCTCGGAAATGAGCTGCAATTCACGACAGTTATTCGTGACCGTTGCATCTGTGCCGTGTTTAGAAATTCTTAGGTTACAATTTTGTTTAATTTGTTTTGTTTGAGCGTGTTTAAAACAATGGAGTTTCAATTTAAATTAGGTGTAAATAAATTTGTCGTTATTAGTTACTATTAATTAGTATTAAAGCTAATTTTATTGTTTTTGTTTTCGTATGTTATTCTATTTCTATTATTTTATATTGGACTCTGTGGAAGTCCATCTTTCTTACTAAAAATAATAAACAACTATTCGTTTTAATCTTAACTTCCACGTTTTATTAAAAAATCGCTTTTAAATTACAATTAGTCCAGGCGTGCTGTACTTTTAGACGGAAATTCTGATACCTGGAATGTAACAGTTGGAGGTGGTAAAGAGGCTTATAACACATGAAAAAAAATACATTAACTATTTCAATTATGATCATAAACTTTTTAGGAGTGAAAAAGGGATAAAAAACTGAAGTATTGCTGTTTGCGGCTAAAATTGACGTCAAAATGAAAAGTGCCCAATAGAAAAGTTGTAGATCATGTAAAAATCTAAAACTTTTCTCTGGGTAATTTTCTCACATAACCTCAATTTTTCGAGGAAAATGGAAAAAAGACGATTTTTCGTTTTTAATTTTTAATTTTCCAACGGATTCGTCAATCTTGGTGAAACTTGGTGAAAACTTACCTTTTTATGTCCAAAATAACCTCGAATTTTCTCAACCTTGTAACATAATAATTTTCCGAGAAATTTGATTTTTCTGGAAAAATCTCTTTTTTTTCAACTGTAAAGTTTGCTCGGAAAATATTATTGGAAAAGGTTTTCCTGGGGCTCATTTTTTTCCTTTTTACGTCTACTTTCACATGAAATAAAAAAAATACCCCTTACATTTAAAAATGTGCTCAAAAATGAATAAAAAGCAAAAAATGAATTTTGCAACAGCTACATTTGCAATAATTGTTAAATTTTTGTTATAAAATATTAAAAAATGCAAAAGCCGACTCTTGCATTACATTCTACGCGAAAAATTACAAAAGAAAATGCGTTTCATTATTTGGTTGGATTTTTAGTTCATTTGCAATATTATTATAAACACTCAAGTCTATTAATGAAGTTAATAATCCCAGCTAGAATATCATGGTTTTTACTATTGTTGTATGCCGATTTGTTTATATTATAAGGTTTATCATGAGATAAATCGATTTGTTGATAATTACAAGGCCCAAATACCCTTCCATCAGAGCCCTATAGCCCAATTTTTCATGTGTTATAAGCCCCTTTACCACCTCCAACTGTTACATTTCAGGTATCAGAATTTCCGTCTAAAAGTACAGCACGCCTGGACTACTGCCTATTTCAAATTATTATAATCCGGTCCCTTCAACTAATGTCGGCTAATATAGAATGTTTATGGCCGAATATGGCACACATAATAAGATTGCCTCAGGTAGCTTAACTAAAGTTAACCATTTTTCTTGAAAAACACTATACATAAAAATGGTTAATATGCAACTCGATGCCACTTAATAAATGATGTCGATAAACATAACCCTTTTAGGAAAAAAATAACATTTTTTGCATTTATCTCGTTCTATTTCAATTATATGTGAAAAATCCCAGAATATCTGTTTCCTCGTTTTTCAAAAACCTACTAAATTAGAGGTACTAATATCAAGAGCTTATTTACATTAGATCATTTTTTAAAGGCAAAATCTAAAACATCAGGGAGAGGCAGTAAAAATAATCAACTTGGGGAAATTTTTAAATAGTTTGACTAGTACGTATTAATTAATTTCTGTATTTTTAAAAGTTTATTTTTTTTTAATTTATTTTAAATTTCTCACCTTCCTCCTGCCATGGAATAAGACATTCCACTGCGAATCATCTGTTGTCCGTATTTTACGTTTAGCTCAGCATTGAGCCTGTCGGTTAAATTTTGTCTCAATTCTCTCTCTAACTGAGCTAAATCTAATCTTGAATTCAAGCTGTTATAACGGATCATATCTTGTAGCTCTCGCTCTAATTGCTGTTGGACACGGGAAGTCACCGTCCTTAGATTTGAACTTACACCGTAACTCCTGTAACTGCTGCCTGACGCTAAAATATGTATAAATTTTTAAAAATATTTGAACTAGTATTCCTACAGGAACTTTTTAACCAATTTAACATTCTTTCACGTTTAAAAAAATGATTATTAATATTGAAATAATGTAATTTGTTTTTGTATCCAAAATCCACCGAAATATTACAAAGATATCAAAATACACCTGGTTAAACCACTGATTTTCCTTATATTTCTTTATGGATTAGAGACATGGGTAATTTGATTTGCTGATAGGTGCTGCATAGATGCACTTGAAATGCTGATAATTCTTTGGACGGCCAAAAGAACAAACATTTCTGTCCTAAACGAAATTAAGCCAGAGCAACGCCTTTCATCTGCAATGCACGGTCGCGTTTTAAAGTTTTTCGGACACATTACACGAAGCGATAACATAGAAAGGCTATTCGTCCAGGGAAAGATAGTTGGTAAGCGTAGACACGTACTCTCACCTACCAGATGGACCTATCAGGTCGGCTGAAAAGTCCCGGGTCTGACCTATAGATGACGACACTAGAATTAAATTCATTTCATTTTTAGATAGTATCAACCTTCAAAAGATTCGTGTAAAAATTTGACAGCTGTCAGACTATTAGTTTGTGAGATATTGCATTTTTAGTGAAGCAAATTTTGTTATTTTCAAAAAGATGGAAAAAAAAAGAATTTCGTGTGCTTATTAAATATTGTTATTTGAAAGGAAATAATACAGTTGAAGCAAAAGCTTGGCTTGATAATGAGTTTCCGGACTCTGCGCCAGGAAAATCAACAATCATTGACGTACTCAAAATTCAAGCGTGGTGAAATGAGCACCGAAAACGGTAAAAGCAGTGGACGCCCAAAAGAGGTGGTTACTGACGAAAATATCAAAAAAATCCACAATTTGAGTGACCGTAAAGTGAATATGATCGAGATAGCTGACACTCTAAAGATATCTAAGGAACGTGTTGGACATATCGTTCACGAATATTTGGGTATGCGGAAGCTCTGTGCGAAATGGGTGCCGCGCGTGCTCACAATCGACCAAAAACAGCAACGAATTGATGATTCTGAGCAGTGTTTGCAGCTGTTAAGTCGTAATAAACCCGATTTTTTGCGTCGATATGTGACTATGGATGAAACTTGGCTCCATCACTACACGCCTGAGTCCAATCGACAGTCAGCTGAGTGGACTGCGGCCGGTGAACCGCCACCAAAGCGTGGAAAGACTCAACAGTCAGCTGGCAAAGTTATGGCCTCAGTTTTTTGGGATACACACGGTATATTGTTCATCGACTATTTGGAAAAGAGAAAAACAATCAACAGCGACTATAACAGTGCATTATTGGAGCGATTGAAGACCGAAATCGCGAAAAAACGGCCCCATATGAAGAAGAAAAAAGTGTTGTTTCATCAAGACAATGCACCGTGTCACAAATCAATAAAAACAATGGCAAAATTGCATGAATTGGACTTCGAATTGCTTCCTCACCCACCGTATTCTTCAGATCTAGTCCCCAGCGACTTTTTCCTTTTCTCTGACCTGAAGAGAATGCTCGCGGGAAAAAATTTGGCTCTGATACTAAGGTAATCGCCGAAACTGAAGCCTATTTTGAGGACATACCGAAGGAGTACTACAAAAATGGTATCGAAAAGTTGGAAGGTCGCTTTAATCGCTGTATCGCCCTTGAAGGCAACTATGTTGAATAAAAAAAAATGAATTTTGTCAAAATATTGTGTTTTACTATGGTAGACCGGGGACTTTTCAGCCGACCTGTTACTTGGTTTTCAAGCTAATAGATTTGAATCTGGAAAAAGTGGCCCATGAAGTAGAAAACCGACACAAATGGCAGATCTGGGATTGTATAGAAACCTTGGTTGGCAACAAAACAATAATAGCGTGGATTCCCGGTCACACTGGATACAAAGGGAACGAAGAGTTTGAACTAGCCCCAGAAGAAGCAGCAAAGCCAAAACCCTTTGATGACTTAACAAAATCAATCACACAACTAAATGGGCGATCACGAAGTCTCAAGAATTGTGGACAAGAACAGCACAATTGAGAGTAGTATATTGTGGATCTAGGTGCACATACTATTTTTTCTGAAATAACATTCAATATTGCGATTTTCTATTTAAAATTGTGTGCTTTCCTAAAACTACAAACCCTAAAAATCAAAAGTTTTGAGCTTTGAGCATATTGAAACCTTTATTAATCATTGAACGACGTAGAAGATTGGGGATCTAAACTTTTAATTAAAATACCTGATAATAAAACTAATAAACCAAGGCCTTTTGTAATAAATGAGACATATATACCCTTTTATAGAAAATATGTAGCAAGAGAGACAGATTTTTCTGGACCGGGAATATTTTTCTCGTTGGCTAGCAACGGACTATTGTACCAGATAAGTGTACTTTGGGGTCAGAAATTGATCCGAGAACATATCCATTTCCAAACGATTTCAGAAAAAGGAATTTATAACAGGTCTGACGTCAAAAGTAACAAAGTATCTGTTGAAGCACAAAAGGCACAATACGAAGTAACTCGTAGGTCTTTTACTGGGCATAACAGGCTTAACAAGCATATGCACTCGCCAAAACTGACAGATACTTCTTTGTGTATATTTTGTTAGGCAGAAAAGGAAATTTCTAAACACATTCTTTGGGAATGTGAAGTTCTATATGCGAAGAAAACCTATGGCTAGAAGCTACGAGGGGAATGATGATCCAAGACCGGAACTAGTCGCTCTTTTGATTTAAATAAATGTCAACGTTATCGTCTGACTTAGTGTTTTATCGATATATTTTAAATTATCTGCTTTACGATTTAATAAAAATAGACGAATGAAATTGGTAAACAAAAATAAATCTTCTTTGTTGTGAGAAACTTACTTGATCCTCCATATCCAGATTGACTGCCATAGATTCTGTTACTGTGAGCCAAATCCTCTACTTCTAGATTTTTAGCAGATCCGTAAGTTCCATCGGCTCTCATATGACCGTAGGAATTTGAGTCCCTATTGTAGTCGTTTCCATATTGACCATATTGAAATTTGGGATTTATGTATTCTGAATGTTCACTGTTGGAATCTTCAATAGGTTTATATCGGTTTTCCAAATCTCCGTCTTTTTTATAATAACCTTAAAATAAACAAACTATGTAAAAAAACAGCCTTTATTTGGTTTGAATTTTAAAAAAATAGATTACTTTAATCGGAAAAACATTTGAAATTTTACTTAAAAAATATGGGGGAGAAATTGAAAATTGGTTCTGTTTTTGGAACCAGTTTAGAAAAATTCATGAGTAGTCCAGGCGTGCTGTACTTTTAGACGGAAATTCTGATACCTGGAATGTAACAGTTGGAGGTGGTAAAGGGGCTTATAACACATGAAAAAAAAATACATTAACTATTTCAATTATGATCATAAACTTTTTAGGGGTGAAAAAGGGTGAAAAAGGGATAAAAAACTGAAGTATTGCTGTTTGCGGCTAAAATTGACGTCAAAATGAAAAGTGCCCAATAGAAAAGTTGTAGATCATGTAAAAATCTAAAACTTTTCTTTTGGTAATTTTCTCACATAACCTCAATTTTTCGAGGAAAAACGAGGAAGAACGATTTTTCGTTTTTAATTTTTAATTTTCCAACGGATTCTTCAATCTTGGTGAAACTTGATGAAAACTTACCTTTTTATGTCCAAAATAACCTCGAATTTTCTCAACCTTGTAACATAATAATTTTCCGAGAAATTTGATTTTTCTGGAAAAATCTCTTTTTTTTCAACTGTAAAGTTTGCTCGGAAAATATTATTGGAAAAGATTTTCTTGGGGCTCATTTTTTTCGTTTTTACGTCTACTTTCACATGAAATAAAAAAAATACACCTCTCATTTAAAAATGTGCTCAAAAATGAATAAAAAGCAAAAAAATAAATTTTGCAACAGCTAAATTTGCAATAATTGTTAAATTTTTGTTAAAAAATATTAAAAAATGCAAAAGCTGACTCTTGTATTACATTCTACGGAAAAAATTACAAAACAAAATGTATTTCATTATTTAGTCGGATTTTTAGTTCATTTGCAATATTATTATAAACACTCAAGTCTATTAATGAAGTTAATACCCAGCGGGGATTTCATGGTTTTTACTATTGTTGTATACTGATTTGTTTATATTATAAGGTTTTTACATGAGATAAATCGATTTGTTGATATTACAAGGCCCAAATACCCTTCCATCAGAGCCCTATAGCCACCTTTCATAAGTGACAAAGTGTAGACTTGACAACTCTAACTAGCCTAGGGGCCTAGGCCTTTTGTCTTCTCTTTGACCTTGCAACATTTCAGTATACAAAATATACTATCATTCCTAATAAACAAAATATTGTCTTTTCGATATATTTTTTAATTACAATTACGAATTACTTAAAACCGAATGATTATTATATTAAAAATAAACAAATTAATCCAAAAAGTCAAAGAAAATTGAAATTTTGATGAAAATTAGGCTATAGGGTTCTGATGGAAGGGTATTTGGGCCTTGTAATTATCAACAAATCGATTTATTTTATGAAAAACCTTATAATATACACAAATCAGCATACAACAATAGTAAAAACCATGAAATCCCCGCTCGGATTATTAATTTCATTAATAGACTTGAGTGTTTATAATAATATTGCAAATGAAAAAATCCGACTAAATAATGAAATACATTTTCTTTTGTAATTTTTCCCGTAGAATGTAATGCAACAGTCGGCTTTTGCATATTTTAATATTTTATAACAAAAATTTAACAATTATTGCAAATTTAGCTGTTGCAAAATTCATTTTTTGTTTTTTTTCATTTTTGAGCACATTTTTAAATGAGAGGTGTATTTTTTTTATTTCATGTGAAAGTAGACGTAAAAACGAAAAAAATGAGCCCCAGGAAAATCTTTTCCAATAATATTTTCCGAGCAAACTTTACAGTTGAAAAAAAAGAGATTTTTCCAGAAAAATCAAATTTCTCGGAAAATTATTATGTTACAAGGTTGAGAAAATTCCAGGTTATTTTCGACATAAAAAGGTAAGTTTCATCAAGATTGACGAATCCGTTGGAAAATTAAAAATTAAAAACGAAAAATCTTTTTTTTCCATTTTCCTCGAAAAATTAAGGTTATGTGAGAAAATTACCCAGAGAAAAGTTTTAGATTTTTACATTATCTACAACTTTTCTATGGGGCACTTTTCATTTTGGCGTCAATTTTAGCCGCAAACAGCAATATTTCAGTTTTTTACCCCTTTTTCACCCCTAAAAAGTTTATGATCATAATTGAAATAGTTAATGTATTTTTTTTAATGTGTTATAAGCCCCTTTACCACCTCCAACTGTTACATTCCAGGTATCAGATATTCCGTATTTTTTATTTTTTTGGTACAGCACGCCTGGACTAGAGGGTAATACTATAGATGGTAGTGACAAAATTCATTATTTGGTTCAAGCTACTATTCCTAACTCTAAGACTAGAAAAATTGTTGAAAGTTTCCCACCGAGTGATGAAAACGTTTAAAATATCGTTTAGGTAGGGATGATTTACTCATAGAATACTACATAAGACAACTATTAAAATTGGTTATCTATAATATAGAAAACAAAATTAAACTTAGTTCACATTTCGATTCGATTGAGACAAAATTGAAATAATTAGAAACACTGGGTGTAACAAGCGATAAATATGCAGCGATGTTATATCCTTTAGTAGAGTCCTGTTATTCTGAAGACATTTTAAGAGTCTAAAATCGCAGTTCTAATTATGACAGTGACAGTAATTTAAAGGTTCGTCTTGATGGGTTAATGCGATTTTTAGAAAATGAAGTCAATAATGAAGAAAAAAATTCATTGGCTACAATCAACATGTTTCAATGGACTAGTTTAGTAGGATCATATTAATCAAAATGATAGCAATATATATTTAGGATAAGATACCTACTTACTTATATTGGTATTCATTTTGCAATTAATTTTTCTCATTTCGTAAAATTTAGCAATAAATAATTAGTAAGTTTTAAACGTCGCGCCAACTAATAACCAATAATGAAGTGTGTTTAAAAGTCAACGTTGTCATATTTTAGCTACGTTCGTTTCAAGTATTCTCAAAGAACTGGCACAAAACACCGTGTTCTGTGACTAATTGATTGTACCAGTTGACAAGATATATGACAGGAGAGAAAATCGTGTTTATCTGTAATAAACAAACAAGACCCCTATTCTTGACGGTGATAGAATAGAACAGCCAATAGAAAGTGGGTGTAGTTCTATTGAAAATGCCTAAACGGTATTCTTGAAATTCGTTCTCTCACTGTTCCGATAGAAGGGTTGCTCCCGAGAGAACAATTACTTCTATTGGTTATTTTTGAAGGAACCACTATAACACCAAGAGAAGGTGTTAGGGATTTTTATTTTCGAACCAAAAATAGTATAGAAGTAATTTCTTTCATAAACCAAACACAACCAAACAACAAATTAAACTAACGAAAATGACAGAATATTTTGTTTAGTGTTTTACTCCTTATTTGATAAAGTGTCAATCAGAGAACCAAAATATCGATATGTTTATTTCTTTTTAATGACTACATATAAGAGAGAGAGATAAGTTCCTTGGTTAATATTAAAGCATATCGACAACATCGCAAATTTTCTACCAATCTTATTGAAACACGTCACTTACCACTTATGACGTAAGTAACCATTAAATTTAAATTTCAAAAGCCGATTATGGCTAGAGGATTAATTTTATAAAAATTTTATTTGTACAGTTGAACCACTAAAAACCTATTTTATAAAATGCAAATATAAAAAAACATCACTAAACTAGTCCATTGAAAAAATTGATTGTTCTCAAGTCGCGTTTACTAGATAAGACTATAAATATATAAATTTGAAATACATACCTTGATCATCTGTTTTGTGTTCTAGTTCATTGTTTCTGAATGAAGATTGTGAGGTTTTATAGTTGTATTCTGTATGGTAGTACCCTTCTGGAACAGCCGACGTGTACCCTATCACTGCTATTAACAGAATGGGTATCTTCATTATCTCCTTAAAATAAAGAAAAAAAATTTATTACATCTGTATGTGTTCTGTCGAAAATGCATCATTTGTAAAGAAGTGTAACGAATATCAAAATTAAATTTAGTAAATGAAAATGTGTTTTCTATTTTCTTAGTTCTCTAACATTTTTTGGATTTGTAACAGGTAGAATAAGTTGAAGCGGAAAATTTATGGGTGAGGTAATAAATTTATAACTTGATTAATTATAAACTAACAGGTCGGCTGAAAAGTTCCCGGTCTGACCTATATATGACGACACTAGAATTAAATCCATTTCATTTTTAGATAGTATCAACCTTCAAAAGATTCATGTAAAAATTTAACAGCTGTCGGACTATTAGTTTGTAAGATATTGCATTTTTAGTGAAGCAACTCTTGTTATTTTCAAAAAGATGGAAAAAAAAAGAATTTCGTGTCCTTATTAGATATTGTTATTTGAAAGGAAAAAATACAGTTGAAACAAAAGCTTGGCTTGATAATGAGTTTCCGGACTCTGCGCCAGGAAAATCAACAATCATTGACTGGTACGCAAAATTCAAGCGTGGTGAAATGAGCACCGAAGACGGTGAATGCAGTGGACGCCCAAAAGAGGTGGTTACCGACGAAAATATCAAAAAAATCCACAAAATGATTTTGAGTGACCGTAAAGTGAATATGATCGAGATAACTGACACTCTAAAGATATCTAAGGAACGTGTTGGACATATCGTTCACGAATATTTGGGTATGCGGAAGCTCTGTGCGAAATGGATGCTGCGCGTGCTCACAATCGACCAAAAACAGCAACGAATTGATGATTCTGAGCAGTGTTTGCAGCTGTTAAGTCGTAATAAACCCGATTTTTTGCGTCGATATGTGACTATGGATGAAACTTGGCTTCATCACTACACGCCTGAGTCCAATCGACAGTTAGCTGAGTGGACTGCGGCCGGTGAACCGCCACCAAAGTGTGAAAAGACTCAACAGTCAGCTGGCAAAGTTATGGTTCAGTTTTTTGGGATACACACGGTATATTGTTCATCGACTATTTGGAAAAGGGAAAAACAATCAACAGCGACTATTACTGTGCATTATTGGAGCGATTGAAGACCGAAATCGCGAAAAAAACGGCCCCATATGAAGAAGAAAAAAGTGTTGTTTCATCAAGACAATGCACCGTGTCACAAATCATCGAAAACGATGGCAAAATTGCATGAATTGGGCTTCGAATTGCTTCCTCACCCACCGTATCCTCCAGATCTAGCCCCCAGCGACTTTTTCCTTTTCTCTGATCTGAAGAGAATGCTCGCGGGAAAAAAATTTGGCTCTGATACTGAGGTAATCGCCGAAACTGAAGCCTATTTTGAGGACAAACCGAAGGAGTACTACAAAAATGGTATCGAAAAGTTGGAAGGTCGCTATAATCGCTGTATCGCCCTTGAAGGCAACTATGTTGAATAAAAAAAATGAATTTTGTCAAAATATTGTGTTTTACTATGGTAGACCGGGGACTTTTCAGCCGACCTGTTAAGTTATCTAGTTGTGATAGTGGACCAAATTTTATATCGCCTATACTGATTTATGTAGAAAATGGGACATATTAAAAAAAACTCCCGAATCACTTTATAGATCCAGAAGATCTAATGATGAACTTCTGAGCATTATCCTAAAAACTAGAGTATGTGAAAATATAAAATCTATAAATCAACAATCTTTGACTTCTAATACAAAATCCAGAAAAAAGAAAAACTTCCAAAACATAAAATATATCCGAACTTTTTTAGAGAAAAGGTCTTATTTTATAATCTGGTGAAGTTCATAACTTACGGGGATATACAGTGTGGAAAAGCCAAAGGTGATAAATTCATTATTTCGGTTACTGTACATATTTATAGAAAATCCCGAAACATGACAAATTGACATTCTTTAAAGTGAAAATTTGATCCCTACCCCCTTTGAGTGACGACAAATTCGGAAATTTTTCATGAAATAGGCCAGCAACTTCCATTTGTGTTGGGGTATCTCCGTAACCAATAATATGCAAAACCATTATTTTATGCATTTCTGTTTATCTAATTATTTTATTAGGCAACGAAATTGAAATGACAGTTATAATATTGACTATTTCACTAGACTATTTTTAACTGACAAAACTGCATAGCAACGACACGTTTCATATTGACAATACGTAATATCTCAGCGACAAAATTATGACAGATCCGTTACTAAGGTGTCTGGTATTTCTATAGTTAATATTGGATTTTGGATATTGGATTCAACCACATTTGAGATGGATGACCTATCTAATTTATTTCTATAGTTGTCAGATTCACAAACGTCATTGAAGCGTCTTCATAATTTTGAAAAGAAATGATGAATCCAGACGAAATATCAAGATTCGGTTGCCGGTTAGGTGAAGAAATCAGAAAATTGGTTTCGGAAATTATCCCATTGAACACGCAGAAGTCCAGAAGCTCTATTTGGAACCAATTCTTGGAGTTTCTAGGGGTGATAAATTTTACACGTGATCAGGTTAGGAACTAGCAAAAATTTTCGAGGATTACGCCTTTAATATGAAAAAAGGCAAACTATAAAGAGTCGTCTGTAAAGTTAATATAGAATACAGCAGCAAAAATGGTACAAGAAAAATATTTTACGGAATCGGGCATAAAAATCGACCCTTTCACGGATATATCTTTCAAATGTGCAAGATTGGCCAAAAACACCAAGCAAAATTTTCTCTCGTATGATGTTATATACGACAATATCCTGCAGTCATAATTAATTCACACTGTAGATGGAAAGAACTTATTATTTTTGTTGTGGTTAATGTTTTTAAAGATTATAAAAATTAGATCTTCTTTCCTATCTGCAAAAGTAGAAAACAAAGAGTTACACCGACAAACTAATGGAGTTCGTTTTAGAGCAAGTTTTGTTTTGGATAGAAAATGAAGCGAAAAATACTCGGAGAAAAGTTTTATATCAGCAGAGATGAAAGTGAAATGTATCAAGTTTTTTTGTTAAAATCTAATTGAGAGTTTCGTTTCTATATAGTAACTAATATCAAATCATCTAATCTATTTATTTCTTAACAAGAGTCAATAATAATCATTATTAATAAATATTATATAAAATATTTCTTGTTAATTTAAGTTTACATTGACATCTGAACTGTAAAGATATTGTTTATTGCATCATTAAAAGTATTTTAATGTATAAAATCAAAATTCTTTAATAATATTGAGAAAACAATATTGGATTAAAATTAAGAACATATCAATTGATAGCTTTTTTTTAGTTTGATATTAAATGTTTTGTCTGGTCCTAAACTAAAATAACATATTTTGTTTTTTTATTTCTTGTGTAATTATGGGAACAAACACTAGTTATAAAGTCCCTAACATAATAATTATTGGCTTTAAATGAAAAATGCAATGCAGCTTGTTTGGTATTATGTGTAACAATCACCCGAAGGAAGTAAAAGTGTTGATAATTTACATCCAAGCTAGGTAATATCAGAAAGAACAGGAGCAAGTCTAAGTGGAAGACTGAAGAACAAAGTATATGATTATACTATGATTTTTTTTTATTGTTTGTGTCTATAAAAATTTATGTGAGGTTCAATAAAATAGCTCTTTAAACCAAAAGAAATTTCTAAGAACATGGTTAAAGTATTGGGTGATTCTGCCTTTTTGTAGCAGATAATCAGGAACGAGTCCTGTCAACATGTAGGTACCAAGTGCAAAGCCATAATAGTTGTTGCAACGACAGCCATTCTCATCCTGTTAAAATATGAATTATTCTTTGCTTTGGTCCTCAAAATCTATGTCGATGTTTTAAAGAAATATTAAATGATTTTAAATGTAAGCAACAAAAATTAAAATTACTTTTGGTATGAATGTTTAAATTAACATTCTTGTTATTTTTAATTATGGATTGGTAGGAATAAGTGTCCACTATAATTGTTTTGTAATTATAACCCCTTTTGTCCTTTGAACAGAAACTATTCAATTATATTTGACTTAAGATTTTTTAGATTTTAACAAAAATATATTCGTTTGTAAAAAAAGATTTTTAATGACGTTTAATTGTTATAATAAAAATAGTTATTTTAATACTTACTTTTTCTATTTCCCTTAATGTGACCAGCTCAATTTTTGCACAGTGGAATACTGACTTGATCGACGTAGGTTGATGTTATATGTATGAAGATATTATCATCTGACCCCAACTCTTATCAACGTTTAATTAAATGGAAAAGATAAATACTAAGATGAACCTATTTTTATTAAAATTTTGCAACTAATTTTCTAGTGTTAATTCCTTGAAAATTTCAATTCGAGAAATAATTATTTACGGGAACATATTATGTTTGCTGCCATACGATTTTCAAATGACGGAAGAAATTAAATATTTAATCAATCAGTACATAAGTGAAAGAACTCCACACTCCATACTTTGGGTATTGGGTATTGGGTATTTCAGATCACTAATGTATTGATGTAAAATTTCGTTACTTTTATTATCAAATGCATTTACTTTGTTCTCGTACTTGGTGGTAGTAGATTTTTCAGATTGTTAAAATAGATAGGTTGTATTTAGAAAAGTACCTATATTTTAATATACATTTTATTTTCGTTCACATTTTTTTATTTTTATATAAACATTCAACAAACATAAATCAAAAACATTACTTTCTTTTATTCATAAAAAAACGAAACAAAAAATCTAAAACATCAGTATAATCGGACGAAACATAAAATTTTAAGCAGAAAATTAAAATTACTTGTACTAATTTTATAAATTAGAATTGCAATGCAAAATAGTATATTAAACAACGCATTTCATATGGAATCCTGTTATGACACGAGTTCAAGTTTAAAAAACGAATAGCGAAGCGATGAGTTTTTTAAAGAACGAGTGTCACAACAGCCATATGAAATAAGTTGTTTATAATATTTTTTATATTTTGGCCTTTTTACCATTTTTTAAATTAATTTTTTATTTTTATGTAATTACGAAAATTTTTATTTTAAAAAGTATGTCGGCAGCACTGTGTAATTTATAAAATTTGACAGTTGTGACATTTAGATTATCAAATGTTAATGTTTTAAAATATTTTAAAATGAATATTATACCAATAATAATATATTATATAAGTAAAATATTATATTCATATTCACAGATACTTTCTTAAAGAACAATATAAAATTAATAAATTGCTATTAGCCCCAAATGTCATTGTCAATAGTCTTGCCTTTAGAAACTTCATTCATGTCGCCAACCATTTAAAACAAAAATTTGCGTGCGTAAAAGTTACATTACGATACGCAAATGCGTTTTATAATGAAGATTTTTATAAGTGCAAAATATAAAAATAATATTTTTTCCATATTTTTTTTATTTAAGTTGCGACGTTTTCGCATGCAATGCGCAATATATTATTAGTCCGGTCGACAAGTTGCAAGAAGTGGAGTTGGGTAGAAAAAGGTCGGAATTTAATGAAACTTGGAGATGTTGTTCAGGGATTGTTAATTAACATTTTGTCAAGTTTTGGACCTCGAGGACCCTGTGCAAAAAGAGGAGGGGGGGGAGAACTGCAAAAATCTCGACCTTTCGTCAGTTTTTCGTCAATTACCTTTTTTCCTTACATCCTACGACAAAAGCGTTCAGAAACTTTTTGTAGTACGTGAAATTATCTACAATTTGAGTACTCACATATGCCTGTATGTCAATTCCTTACTGAGATATGGCGCTTCGCAGAAAATATTTTTTTCCGAAATTCAGTAAAAATACCTCAAAAAAGCAGAAACCAACCTTATTTCTTACTTCACTCTTCATATCCTATCTTCAGAAAAGTGGAAGAGGTGGTGGTCCTAGTGTTCTCTACTCACCAAGTTCCTGTTCCTTTCCTCCCAAAGATATACTTTTCCTCCACGTAGTGAGTGGGTGTGATACCACGTCAGCACCGTATGGATTGGGGAAGAACAAAATTTGCAGCACCTATATAAAGAATACCGCCCTCTCTGCAGTAGTGGCTCCGTTTCTTACATCAAACGCTACTCCTCAGCAAATCAAGGACGCTGGAGAAAAGTTCCTGGTAGTAGTTTATGGAGGCAATATTGACAATGACAACCTTGACGACTTGCGGTACCGATTATTTACACGATCAGTGACGAAGGCTAAATTGGAACTAGCCCGCCTACCACCGACAAGGGACGCTGCCAATTACCACTCCCTCCGCACTTACCAGCAAGTACAAGCGTGGTTAGGTAATGAACTTCGCCCATCAGTTTGGGGCTGGAGCCTAACCACGCGAGGGGTACTACCAATCCCCACAACGAAAAATGCTGCGCCAGATAACATCCTCCAAATTGTTTCCTGCAAGTGCAGCAAAGGCTGTAGCACCGGAGCTTGCAGCTGCAAGAAAGCAGGTCTTAGATGCTCAGCTATGTGCAAGTACTGCACAGGCCACTCCTGCGAAAACGCCCCTGCAACTGATTTGAACGAGGAGGACTCGTCAGACATAATCGACGAATACGACGACGGCGAGGACGTCCTTAACAGCCTGATTGTGCAGGAGGACGATGAGCAATTAGAAGCAGAACCAACGGCTAAAAAATCTCGACAGGAACTGTAATGAGTACAAATGCGTACCTACTATGTATGAGAGACCTTTCAACAATATCTCAGTTGCCTCTAGTGTATACTTTGTCAAAACCTTAATTTTGTTAATATAATTTTGTTTACGAAAGGACTACGTCTTTTTTTACCTACCCTGGAACAATTATGTAGTGGAGGGAAGGAGAGGGAGAGGGAATATCGGTCTAAAAAGTGACTAATGTCAATACCAATATTACCGACATGATATATGGTTGGTATGAAATTACAGTAGAAAATAAGCTTTTGAGAATTGGGGTTAGGTGGGGAAGGGTGGGGGGATTGGGGGGGTTCAAAATTAGTTATTCCAACAAGAGACCATAATAACAACAATTATTATTATTAAAATAAGAAATAAGGTTGGTTTCTGCTTTTTTAATGTATTTTTAGCGAATTTCGGAAAATAATATTTTCTGCGAAGCGCCATATCTCAGTAAGGAATTGACATACAGACATATGTGAGTACTCAAATTGTAGATAATTTCACGTACTACAAAATGTTTCTGAACGCTTTTGTCGTAGGATGTAAAGAAAAAAGGTAATTGACGAAAAACTGACGAAAGTTCAAGATTTTTGCAGTTCTCCCCCCCTCCTCTTTTTGCACAGGGTCCTCGAGGTCCAAAACTTGACAAAATGTTAATTAACAATCCCTGAACAACATCTCCAAGTTTCATTAAATTCCGACCTTTTTCTATCTGAAACCACCTGTTGTCTGGCCTATATTGAGATTATGAGTAAAAGTTGATTACGTACACGTTTTCTGTTTGATTTTGTCGAACGAGTATGTGTACAAAAGTAACGGGTATTTCGAACAACAAGGAATGGGTACTTTGGGTATTAAACCAATACCCGTTACTTTGTATTGGGTAGGTACTTTTTTTACACAACTACTCCATACAATTCTGAAACAGAGAGTACTTGAACTTGCTAAAGTACTACGGATAAGTCATATTTGTTTTGGCTTCTTCAGAGCAATAAAAATAGGAAATTTTCTTGAGAAGAGATAACTCCAATCTGATTTGGTTCTTGGTTAAATTGATGAAGTAAAGTGTGTTCAACAATATAGTGCCTACAATAAAATGGTAATAAACCACTTTTATTGCGATCGTCTGTCACGGTTTATTGCTTATGGTCAAAATTTGCACACAGGATCGGTTCTTGTATTTGTATAATTTGGGTTGAGTATAATCTTTTATATTTGTGTTCCCGTAGTGAGAGTTAGTCTGTTTAATAATTTTTGTGAAAAATGTTTCGTCCTTGGGAAACTGCATCAGTGGCGCCCTATGTTACTGTTCCTGTTCGACGACGAGTTTTATCCCTTGATGCCAAAGAATTCATCAGACATGTTCATCAGAAGCTGGTCCAAAGGGGTTGGGCTTTTACTCCTGCTGTAAGAGAAACCAGCGATTTGACAGGGATACCGGAATCATCAGTGAGAGTTCACATTTCGAGGCCAATTCATTCGAGACGAAAACGAAACGATAGTGGTGTTTCCAGAACCACTGATGACGGTGATAAAGATTTAATAAGTAGAACTATCTACTCTATGTACGAAGAAAACTTGGTTCCAACTATCAGATCATTGCAAACAAGACTAAGATACTGAGATAGGGATATCAATTGGAAACCTATGGACACTTTTTTCCAAACTAGGTTTCAAATACTGCAAAATTGACAAAAGGCAAGTTATTATGGAAGTTATTATGGATTAGGCAATGGCGTTTTGAATATTTGACTACCATAAGTAATTACAAAGACCAATAATCTATTTGGATGAGACCTGGTATGGAGGATGGAACAGTAAGGATGGAACAGTGCGATGCCAATCAAAAGCTCCATCGAACAAAGGAAAACGGATCACGATTATTCATGCTGGGTCAGAAGATGGTTGGATTCCAAGCAGTTTGGGACTTTCGGCGAAGAACATTCAAGATTTGTCATTGAATCACCACCAAGATACTACAGCCGAATTGTTCGAAGATTGGTTCGAAAACACTTTACTGCCAAATATTCCCCCGCATAGTGTCATAGTTATGGACATTGCCAGTTACCATAGTCGTCAATTGAAGAAGGTTCCAGGCTCTTCAAATACAAAAGCGGAAATCCAGGAATTTATGCCCCAAAACTACATGTACTTTAAAGAAGGATATAAAAAATGCAGCTTTTAGAGGTTCTAAGGACATTTAACATACAGAAGACATGTATGTGACACAATTGCAGCATCCAAAGGACATACAGTTCTTCGTCTTCCTCCTTACTACTGCGTATTCAACCCGATTGAGCATATGTGGAGAAAACTAAAGAACAAAGTGCGGACTCAAAATACTATACCTACATTATGTCCTTCTGTAATTGCATTAATCCGGCAAAATATAGATGACCCAGACGCTGATTGTTGGAAAAGAACAATAAACCATGTTATAAAAGTGGAGGATTGTTACAGGTCATTTCATACTAACATAGAACCTCTTATAATTAATGTAGACTCTGATAGTGATAGTGAAACTGAATTGATATATTAACATATTTTAATTTTTATTAAGTGAAAAGGTTCTGCTGAAAAACTAATAGATTATTTTTATGTGGACAACTGTATATCAAGTGTTAAGAATAAAGCAGAATTGAGCAAGTTCATAGATTTCAAATTATTAATGTCAACTGCTAAATTTAGAGGATGGGTAGGTACATAACACATTGAAAACAGATGTACCATCAACATTAGTTTAGTATTGTTACTTGGTTCGAGAACGCGTTAGGACCATATATATAAAAGGTGATATCCAAGTGAGCAGTTAATTATTAACTGGAACAGTCTTAGTTAACAGCGAACAATTAGTACGCGGAAAGTAGGTGAGCAGTGAAATAGGTGCATATAAATAGTGTTATATCGGAGAGGTATAATTAAATTAGGACTGATTAAGTAATTTAAATGCGTATTTTATTAAATAAATAGACAGTAGTTAGCTATAGTGTGTATAATTTATCCCACCCACAAAAACTGTATAAATAAATAAGAACACATTACAGTATGAAAAGTATTTGGGAGTATTATGTTTAATTTAGAATGTTGATGCAAAATATAATATTTGTTCGTTAATCAAAATGGAATTATTGTCAACAGTTTAAAAACTATTTGGGGTTTGATTAGGTTTTGAAAGCTCCAAAAGTTTTAATAAAAGAAACTTGGATTGTTGATTCCTATGAAAAAGCTTAAGTATCCAGTATATATTTAAATTCTATCATTTTTCAAAATACAACAGTTTCACTTTTCTTGGTAGAACCTAAAAACACGAATAGCAAGACTTCAACTGTTGAGGATGATTTTATGGGGTAGATTATAGCAAAGCGTTAGTAAAATACCAACTTTTTAAAAAAGTAAAACTTGTTTCTGGAGTGGTTCAATAGTTGGAATAAGAAAACATTTTTTTGCTAAAACAAGCACAACTTATAGTTTACCTTCTCAGAACAGCATTTTATCAATGATAAATATGTCCAAGAAAAATAAGAGGTCAAAAATGTCTCCTATCTACTTTAAAAGTAATAAAAAATTATTTCGCTTAATATTGTTCTTGACACAATAAATAGAAGATAATTCTGAACTTAATGGTATCGATTAAAAAAATAATGTAAATAACAATTCTTAGAAATAAACTATTCGAAATGAAAGAAAAATTAATTTCATGTGTGTAATTTTTTTTCTAAGTATATATCAAAATAAGATAAGATATATATATAAGAGAAATTATTATTTATTTATATGAATATTATATGTTTTTCTGTAATCAGTTGATTACCAGAATATAAATTTGTGAAAACTTCATGCACATGCCATAAACCATACGCACATTGTTTAATTTTGAATTGAACATAATTTCACTTGTTTTTATTTACAATTATTTTGCTACTACGAATATGATTACATAAAAAATAACCGCATTCATATCATTATTAAAAAATGTATATGTTGACTGATCGGAACTACTAATAATAAAAATAACTAAACTAATCAATATTGCCTGGAAAAAATAGACTGAATATTCTGGATAAATCGGGATATAGTACGTTTGAAGAATAAGGTGTAGTAAATTCTCAGAATACTAATCTCCGATACCTCGAAATACATAGGCGTGTACAACTTCTAACTAAAACGTAATCTTAAAAGAAAAGAATAAAATAAATTATACTAAAACGTAAAATACATACACAAAAACGTTGAGTTTTTACACATTCCTATTAATAATTAATAATATTCTTAATACTAATAATATTGGCAGTAAGAATGAAAATTATACTAGCAATAAAAAAATAATAGTATGATAGGGGAATACTCAAAAATAATTATAGGTAAATCAATAATGAATCATATAATTTTAAAATACTAGTAATAAATGTGATATATAAATAGTGGTTCATAGGATATGTAAAAAATTAAAACAATGAAGTTGACGTTAAGCTTAAAGTTATGCTTCCTCATATTCCGTATCAGACGAATTGTCATTCGATCCGAGAGAAATTATGATAGGTTCTATACTGCTATCTATTATACGATCAAGCTCCCACATATTTTTCTTAATGTCCATAACGTGATTAATACATTTTTGCCAATGTTCAGTCGTTACTTCGGATATTGATTTATGAAAAAGATTTTTAACATCTGACAATTTATAAGTTGTATTATTTCGAGCAAAGTTGGAAAATGTGGGATCTGGAAAACCTGGTCGATCAGGTGGTTGACCCTTTGATGATAACGCCAGGGAATGTTGAAAGTTCTTTAGAACTGTCTATAATGATATAGAATTATATAATTGTAGTGTAAATAAACACATTTCAAACCTATTATACTTGGGTAACAATAGTCAAAACCCATAATATCCACCAAAAACAGGAACATACTACCTACCATTTAGGAAACGAAAAGAATTTGCAATACAAAAAATATGGTGTCAGAATTCCAAGGTAGGTATATTATGTAGAGATAAAGATTTTTTTTATTGATAATTAAGGAAATGTACAAAAATAGGAAAAGGAAGGTTTCTATTCCTTTAATATAACTCGGAGGTTTTTGAAACTTCTTGCATTCCAGGAAGAACTTCCTCCATCCTCCATCATGTCCGATGGAGGCCTCAGTCCTCGCGCTTATGCTCTTCCTTCCACTATCTTGGTTCGGTTTCCAGGTGTCTTCTGTTTGTTCCGGGGTGGTGCTTTGTACCTCTATCCCCCTGTCTTCTTCTTTAGGCGTTCTAAAGTGTGTGCTTTTCGCTGCCTCTTAAAAGTTAATCCTTGGTCGACGAAAACTGCGGCTAAAGGTAACCTTAGAGAGTGCGGATCCATTTGTTATAGCTGCCCCTACCCAAGAACCTGCGTATTCCCTAGGGATGGTCAGAGTTTTTTATAGGTGGTTCCATTTCTGTATGCTTCTTGACAGATGTTGTTCCTATTTAGGTGTCCAGCTGTTTCCTTGGTCTTGGATGTCTCCTGTAGTCTTCTGCTGGGTAGTTTATTCGGGTGTGTCTTGAGTTCTTCGAATCTTCTGGCTCTGGCGTCTTATGTACCATGGGACGTCTGCTGCTTGTCTTAAGCTGATGTTTTGCTGTGCCTGTATCTTCTTTTTGTAGGTTTTGGCTGCGTATCTCCAGGCAACGATGGCGTACAACATAAGCGGAAGAATATAATTGCATTTATTAGATGAGCCCGGTTAGTCTTCCTCTTGCTTGTTTGCCTTCTTTGTGATGTTTTCCACGTGTTCTTTGAAGGTTGGTCCTTTGTCCAGTATCACTCCTAGGTATTTGACCTTGTTTTTCCATCGGATCTCTTCTCCTCCTATGTTAATGTTTTCTTCTGGTATTTTCCATCTTTTATTGAAGTAGACTGCTTGGGTTTATTTGGATTTTCCATGTTAGCTCTCTAGCTGTGTCTACTAATATATTTGAATGTACTTTCAAATTAAACCTTATTCCATGAACAACAAAAAATCATCTGTTGACCACTTTTCTCTCTGACAAATAGTTTTTTCAGGAAAAACAAAAATGGCAGTTTTTTGGCTTAAATCGTATATACTTTCCATACACGTTTAACACCTAGTACTTTGTCTTTTTTGTTCTTCTTCTTTTGATCACTCTATTTGTTTTATTTTCTCCGTTCTGGATAATTCGCGATCATTCGACGCGTTCGAAAAAGCTGACGACGAGTATTGAAAAAAATAGATTTCAGGAAAACTAACATTGGCCGTTGCGTCGCATTGATCATAGCGACATTAATAGCAGGTGGGTTAAATTAGGTTAAATTAAGGGTTAAATTAAGTTTCTTTAAAGAAAAAGAACTGCTGGTCTTACCTTAAAAATTACTCTTTAAGAGGCTTTACATAAGTCTCTTAAAAATATTACAAAAATCATGGGTGAAACTATATTTACACTTTTAGTTCCTAAAATAGCTTTTTAAAAGTTTGTTTTTTTTAACGCTGGTGATACCGCGGAACACATCTAGTTGATAAATAATTGTTTAAAACATTAAAATAACATCGACAATAGGTCGAATAACAGTTAAGATTCATTACCAACATTCTTATTTACATTTTATTATTTTAATTTGTTATTAAACTATGCATTTTATTTTTTGTGTTAAGGTCACGTTTATCTCTGGTAGCTAGAAATATTTTGGATTATTGGATTTTGAAATTTTATTTAAATAATTTTCCATTCATTATACATTGGGGTTTTTTTTTCTATGACAGATCAGACATTGTGGCAAATCCAGTCGTAGTAAAAATCTTAAAATTTACAATGTGATCCAACAAAATTAATAATAGCAACAAACTCAACTCTACCTTACAATAATAATTATTTTCTTTTATGTTTTACAATTAACTATTTTTTAGAAATCGGCATCTACCATACGTTTTTTCAACCGCAATGAATATTATTCTCTTCACGGCGAGGATACGGATTTGGCTGCTGAATTTTTATCTGCTCAAGTGAAATATATGGGAGATGAACCAAAATTGAGCTATGTTACAGTTAATAAGGGCCAATTCGAATTATTTCTTAGAGAACTCTTAATCGTCAGACAGTACAGAGTTGAAGTTTACGTCAAGAAGTCTCCCAAAGGTAATCAATGGACTATAGAATACAAGGGCTCTCCTGGAAATTTAAGTCAGTTTGAGGATTTGCTTTTTGATAATGCACCTATTGATTTCACAAATTGTGTTATGAGCATTAAAATTTGTCCTAATAAGGTGAGTTTGCATGTATTATCAAAATTGAAGCATTCATACAAAATGGTATTACACTCACATCGCCAAAATTCTTGGACCTCCCCGTAAATTTTAAAACGAAATATTTATCACAACAGATCAAAGTTAATTTATCATGGAATCGTGGATTCACGGTTTATGTTTTGACGTAAAAGATTCATTCTGCATCCTGCTCTGCGGGATGAGAAGAACTACTTACCTCGTACTCGTATTGACCAGGGAAGGAATACCATGTCAAGGGTATTCCGACGACATGGTTATCCTGGCAAAAGGGAAGTATGTCCTCTGTGACATTGTTCAAAGAGGACTGAACATTGCGAAACAATGGTGTGACTCGGTGGGACTCAGCATCAACCCCACCAAAACCACACTAGTAGCCTTTACAAGGAAAAAGAAACCTAATCTAAAGATCATGAGAATAGGGGAAAACATCGTCGAGTGGAAAACAGAGTTCAAATATCTAGGGCTAATCCTAGATAGCAGGTTACTCTGGAATAAACACGAAGACGAAGTAATACACAAAGCAACCAAGGCCCTCATGGTGTGCAGGAACATTGCAGGAAAGAACTGGGGATGCAACCCACGTATTCTGCAATGGATGTACACAGCAATAGTGAGACCAATAATCACATATGGGGCAGTGGCTTGGGGAGCAAGGGCTAATCTGAGTACGACGAGGAAAAATCTCTCGAAGATTCAGAGACTAGCCTGTTCATGTATCACTGGAGCAATGGGAGCTTGCCCCACTGCTGCAATGGAGGTGATTTTAAACTTGACCCCACTGCACATTCTGTTAGAAAGTGTAAGTAAGAAAACGATATATAGAATGATCAAAGAAGGAATTATCAGGGAAAAACCCCGATCACTTCATTTTGATCAAACTTGGGAAATGCCCCAAGATGATATGCCAAAGAAATTCAACTTTGTGAGAAAATTCATCACAAGGTTGAGTAATAAATCTGAATGGGATGAAGACACCATACAGAATTTAAATCAGAATACCATAAAGTGGTATACGGACGGTTCCAAGCTAGACGAGGGAACCGGGATAGGAGTTTTGGACCGAGAGCCAAATACTCAGAAAGCTTGGGCACATACCCGAGCATTTTTCAAGCAGAAGTCCGCGCCATCGAAAGATGTGTGGAATTCAATATTGGAAGGAACTACCGCAGACAAGAGATTGTGATCATGTCGGATAGTCAAGCAGCCATCAAAGCGCTGAGCTCAAATATAATCAGTTCCAAGATGGTTTGGGAATGCCTAGGCAAACTAAATGAACTAGGCCATAAGAACACTATCACCCTCCTATGGGTCCCGGGACACATAGGAATAGAGGGGAATGAAACGGCAGATAAGCTGGCAAAAAAAGGAGCTGAAACCCCATATTTGGGACCAGAACCATCTTGTGGGATCAGCAGTAGAGTAATCTTAGAAAAACTAAGGGAAGAAATGCAGAAGGAAAAATCCAAGTACTGGAATCAGCTGGAAGGACTGAGGCAATCTAAGATACTACTGGGGAACTATGACCAGAAGAGATCTCTTAGCTGCCTCAACCTCAGTAAAAAAAGACTCCGAATTTTAACGGGAATACTAACCGGGCATTGCCGGTTAAGAAGCCACATGAAGAAACTAGGGTTAGCAGATGAAGCAAAGTGCAGATTCTGTGAGGAAGAGGATGAAACCTCAATACACATACTCGCAGAATGCCCTGCCTTGCAAAATTCTAGGGCTAGATACCTAGGAGCACATGGAATAGAGGAAGGGGATCTACCTGACTTGAAGCCCGACGATGTCCTAAACTTCCTTAGGAAAATAGGACTCGAAGAGCTGCTATAAGTCTGAGAAATTATCAGAACATGGCAAGTAAGGGGGGACACAATAGATCCTATGGGTCGCAGTGTTATTATCACCCCTGACATATACATACATACATACATACATACATACCTCGTACTGATGAGACACAATAATGTCGAAACCGGTCTACGAGTAGTGTTCTTCCTGTTGATTTGCAAATCGATAGAGATGATTTTAAGTATCGACGAGGTCAGTCGCCATCACGTTTTCTGTTGGAATGTAATTCAATGTCCGTTGGGGCATATAGCCCAGGAAGTAGTTGTTTTTTCATAGAAAACGGTCAAGCTTGGTATAGAAATTGTTAAGTTTCTTTACCTTGGGTGCAGGTGGAAACAATTTTCTACTTTTTCAGTTTTTTTTATTGACTGCATGTATTGTTATGTAGCTTGTACATTACATTCTCATTTTTTATTTAAATATTGAAATTAAATTTTGCTTAATTGGGATTTAAAGGTTTGAAGGTTGAGTAGGCTAAGATATAGTTTGCCCTTCACTTTTAAATAGTGGTTGTATTAATTTTAGTTGTTGGCAATAAGTTGCGTAAATATCACGGAATGCAAGTTTGAAGTATGCGAAATAACTGATAACGACACATTTTCGGAACTAGAAGGATTAATAGCTCAAATTGGTCCTAAAGAGTGTATACTACCGAATGGAGAATCACCAGATTTGGTTGCGTTAAGAAAACTATTAGAGCGAAATGGTAAGTATTAAATATATCCTTGTATGCTGTGTTAATCCAACTCAAAAGTGCAATAAAGAGAAGGATTTTCCATTTTGATATAGTTAGGTTAGGTTAGGTTAGGTTATGTTAGGTTAGGTTAGGTTAGGTTAGGTTAGGTTAGGTTAGGTTAGGTTAGGATAGGATAGGTTAGGTTAGGTCTTAGACAAGGAAAGAGAGAGGACGCGTAACCCGAGTCGTGAAACTGTTACCACTTGCCACATAGTCGATGTGGTCAGTGGCGTAACATAATGTTTACAATACATTTTTCCCACATAGGTAATAATTGTATGTTTCTTAGATACAAATAATAGGTTGGTATCAAAGGAAGGAAGTGAATAAAATTTACTAGTAATTATAAAAAATCTTTATTTTTTATGAAAATATTAACATAATTAATCTATAACTACCTTAATATTAAATAAATACTTAAATTAAAACTGTTTATTTGCTGATATTAATAGTGATGTTTGACAATAGAACATTTTTGTTCACCATTTAAACCATTAGATAAAAAATATCCAAGTGGAAGCTTCCATGTGTCATTAATTGCAACTATCATTAAAACAACAGCTTCTTTGGCTAATTCATTTGAATCATCATCCAAATCAACCCCAAAATTGACTAACCATAGAAACTTTTACCATTCCATACCAAGTGCTGCCGAATTGACATCTCATCAATGATAAGAGAACAAAGTAATGGTTTATTTGAATTTTCTATAAGTTTACTCAGAGTATTGAATTATTCAATTGTGAAAAGTGGGTATTTTTTATTTTTAGACATTGCATTTTTTGTAACAGTTGCTTATTTACACTACTCACATTTTCTAATAAAATGGCTTTTTCATTATCAATCAAGTTCTTATTTTTCAAACTGGTTATTAATTGTTTAAGGAAAACAACTTTTCTTTTTAGCCTGTTTATAGATTGTTTCAATACCCTAATTTTTCTAGTCTTCTCTTAACTTCTAATAGTTTCTAGAAGTAACTTCCATTTCAGTATTTTTAACCAGGACAGTCAGCTGTTGGGTTTAATGGCTGTGTTGAGGAAGTAGAAGGACCAGGTTCTGTACTCTGAATATATTCGAATGGTGCTCTCTATTTGGCCTAGAAAAAACAATATTTTTATATAAATATTTCCAATTCACAAAAAATTTAAATTATGTTTTACTTAGAACTGCCAAAGTGTTTTATTGTTATTAGTTATGTAGGTACATACCTTCCTGGGTTGCAGTTATGTGGGCAACTGATGAAAAATTAGTGGAACAGCTTCATGGAGCAAATGTAGTCTTGAATTTACATCAGTTTTATATAACCAACATTCCTCAAAGTGTTTTGACCAAAGTCTATCATTTTTAGTTGGTTCCCAAATCCTTAATTTTGGTGTTACATATCCATAATTTGTGTTTTTCTACATCTGTAGGAAGGCTGTAACAAAAAATAAAAAGTTCATAAAATACCTACATGTTTTTCTAGTGAAAATTCTCCTATTTTACAGTGAATAATTCTTTTGTCGTTTTGAGTTAGTCCTTTTTGCATTAATCTCCTATTGAAATGAATAGCTATATTTATTTGGAGAAACTTAAAAATTGCTTACCTACGCCATTGGTAAAATGGCTGTTTTGAAGCAAGAAAATATATTATTTATGCAGATTTAGAATGAATATTATTAAACCGCGTTATCCAAACACTATAGTTAGATGAATTAAAGACTGAATAATTACATACTTAAATATAATTGCTCAAAGATAACTCTTTTATCTTTTAAAATAGAAAAATCTACAAAGGTCATTGTATATACAATCGTTTGTTTACCTGTAAAATGAAATTCCTATCTCCTTTTCTCGCTGCGACTTCGGCATCCGTAAGCACAACAATTCACCATTATTCAGTTCAAAAATAATTCACTATCTCAATAATTTTCACTTAAAAATTCACAAATAAAGCACACGCTGTATTCGCTTTGTTTGCCACAGAAATAATGGCGGCGCGGCTGCTAAAAATGTGTCACAGAACGCAAGCTCAAAATAAAGCGAAGTGCGGTATCCATATGCTTTCCTAATCTAAGGGTTAGGTATTGAATATATCTTTATAAAAGTTTTATTATATTAGATATTTAACTGTGAACTTCCTAAAAAATGAGTAGTTTTATATTTGTGAATAGTTATTTTAATTCGGATAATTTTTCGTTTGAAAATGGTGGTATGTAATGAACCCAAAATTTCAACGCAGTAGGATAATTATTTACAATTATATAATTATGTTTAATGAAATTGCATAGGCACAGTATATTATCTCTTTATTTATTTATTATTTCAGGAATTTTGGTAGCAAAAGTTAAAATGTCCGATTTCTCAGACGACGATATGGCGCAGGATTTAAACCGATTACTATACTTTTTGAAAGATCAACAAAGAAACTGTTTCTCTTACAATGAAACTAACCTTAAAAATGCAATGAGTTGTCTACACGCACTTATCAAATTTCTTAATTTAACAGAAGACGAGAAAAACTTTAATCAATTTAAGATGAGTACTCTGGACACTCGTAGGTAAAAATTATCTTCACTTGTTACTTGTTACAGATTATCAATTAACATGCCAAATGCTCAATTTCATGCTTAAATTGAGAAAATACCAGAAACAAAGAGAAAGTTCATTACATTTTGCATGAACCAAACCAGTTTGAGTATGACCTTTATTTTTTTTAATTTTTGAAAAGTAATATTTTTACTTTACAATTAACAAATTAATTGTAAATGTAAATACCTGACAAAAATTAAAAAATATAAAGTAACCTTAAAAGTTTGTTTAGGTATAAGTATTTTGAACTATATAAAAAACCTCCTTCATGTCCTGCTGTTCTGGTAAAGTCCCAAGATTAGATGCAGTATTACCATATTAAATAGCTAAACTAATCAAGTGGGTAATAGAGGTATAGGCAGGTAAACTCCACAAGAATAAGTTTATCAGATATTTCATCTACTAGCCTCTTTGCGTCTTCTCCCCAAGGCCTCAAAGTCTCAACACTAAAGGAAATAAAACAAAAGTCCTTTATTTTTTGCCCTTTTTTGTTGGTTCTCAGAGATAGAGCAGCTATTTGAAAATATAAGACGGTGCTAAAGGTTCGCGGCAAGTGGCATCCCAAATTAATTGTTTGGCCTTCCTCCATAGGAAATAAGACAACCCATCAGCGCGCTTTCCGTCATTTCTACAGATTCTAGCCTGTTCTAAAATATTTGGAGTGTCAGCTACAGAAAGACCGATGTAAAGTATTTAAATAACGATGCCTAGCACTTTTGAAACAACTTAAGCCGTGGTTGCCTAAAATATCAACAATTTGGCCGGAAGTACAAATCTGTTGCTCGCACACCGGCTGACCTAAGCGGAGTGCAACGGAAATACGAAAAATTGTATCGTCTAGAAGAGTTCCCAATGAGGGAGAAGGTAAAGCATTAAGCCATGCATTGTTTTCCTTTTCTTGAAAAGCTAGGAGGCGTGTTTTTATTTTAATATCTTTTGTGTTTTCGATTTTATTCGTTATTAAATATTTACACATGAAGTCATAATAATCCCTTTGGTTTTTTGGACATGGAGAAGGCAGAGTTGACAAATTGCAAATATTTAGCCAACTTGTTAGCGCGAAGTTATAGTCGGAGTCACTTTTATTAATAAATTCAGGAAGAATAATACATTTTACCAAAGCACTTTATCATTAATCCATCCCAAATCCTGTAAATTAAAGATATGTTGGGAATTCCAAATCTGGTATTCCAAAACCACCGAATCTGGTTGGTAAACTGGCAATGGACAAAGCTGTCATTAATTGTACAGTTAGATATTTTTTCTAAAGTTTGTCTTGATGAAATGTTTAAAATTGTCACATTATTTTCACTCTAAATACATATTCATCGGACATAAGCTTTTAGATGCAATTTGTAATCGAGAAACGTTTCAAATGTTTTATATTTTGTAGATATATTATTCCTTATTTAACTTATAGGTTTGTGAGAATCGATAATTCAGCTTTGTTTGCCCTTCATATTTTACCCAAACCGTCGAATTCAGCTGCAAATCAACAATTTAAAAAAGTAGATAAGTCTTCAAGTCTTAAAGGTTTGTTGGATCACTGCGCCACCGCTCAAGGAAGTAGACTACTAGAACAATGGATAAAACAGCCTTTGAAAGATTTTCATGCCATAAACGAGCGATTGGAGGTTGTGCAGTGTATTTTAGTAAGTCCCGAAGTTAGGACACAGCTTGTTAAAGAGTGGTTGCCTAGGATTACGGATTTAGTTCCGTTATCCAAAAAAATCGGTTCTAAAAAAGCCAATCTTCAGGATTGTTACAAGGTAAACAACTAAAGGTATAAATTATTTTATATAAATTAGATGAGTGCAGTGAAAATAACAAAAACAAGTCTTATATTTTTTTTTTACTACAATTTTTAAAATTAGTAGGTTATTTTTTACTTTGTACTTGCAATGTTTTTTTTTAAATCTATCTTACACGTCTAAATTCAACTAATTCTTTAGTAAATTTCACTGATATTTCCAGTATTCATCACTTCACATGTTTGTAGTATAGATCTTCCTTTAGAAATCGTTGAGTCAATTAAGTGATATGTTAAAAAAATCAATGCTTAAAATAATTCATCCACCACTAAAATAATATAAATATTTGCAAAACTAGTCAAATAGTTTAGTAAAAAACAAATTGAAAACAAGGCTAAGATAGTCTACCATTACCTCAGGCTAAGAATAAACATTAACCCATTAGTGCTCACAACTATTTTTTAAAGTTTTTTTTTATTTTTTCGAAAAGTTTCTGACACTATACGAGTATATTAGCTAGAGAAAAATATTGAAAAAAAATTCACTATCTTCAGATTATCAAAAACAGGTTGCCACTGAGCATAAACAGTATGCAATAGTCAGGATATTTACAATTGACAATATTAGGTAGAATAAAGAAATAGTTATGCTTATTACTATATAAATGATGAAAACAACATCAGAAATCATTAATATTATCACTTATAAAATACAACACAACAAACTTGAACATCATGGCGAAGTAATGGTGTCCTTCAAAAAGTCAGTAATAAGAGGCGCACAAGGTTTCTCCATGGGAGGCAGTTTCCAGACGTGCTCAGCGTTTGAAAACCAATTTCATTCGGAAGGCTTCACTTTTTTCTTCTTTTCAAGATGAATGCGCTTCGATGTAGAGGGTTGAGGCTGCTCGGCCTCTACTATTTCAGTATCATCATTTTGCTCATTTTCAGACTCCTCATAAGTAACTATGGCCTTGCTTTTGAGGATTCTATCGGGCAGGTGTGTTGGATTTCCTTGAACTTCATCGTCTGAATAATCAGAATCTTCATCTGTATCGGCATCAGCAGCCTCGTAAGGAGGTATAATGCCAACAAATCTAAGGTTTTTGACACCGTAGTAATCTTCGTAAGCATTCAACATTTCATCTACTGTGAACATGCCTTCTTTACGGTTATATTTAAAACTTTGCATAGTCTAGAGCTCGGTGGTAACTATAGTTGCCTCCTCACTTTGCATACATATTGCGATAAAACTAAAAGTGCAAATCAACTGCCAGATGTGAAGCCATTCAGAGGTATGTCTTAGTAATTGATTTTAGACAAGACATATAATTTTCTAATGTAAACAACAAAAAGTAGGTATTTACATTTTTCAAGGGAATGTTCGTGGCCTCTAAACGTTCTTGACTATAAAGGCTAACAGCCTAAAACCTATGGTGGAATAATCACTTCTTGACAACATTTGAATGTAATAATTAACAATGAAGTTTAAAACCCAACCTAAAAAATTTTGTCACGCCTGCCTCTCAAAAACAATGGCAACTGAAGTTGCCAGTGAGCACTAATGGGTTAAGTAAACTCATTATCTGTATAAAATCGGATTTGTTTTGATAAAATCATCCATGACTCACTCGTGCTTAATGAGTGAAAAAGAGATAAATGAATTACCTTTTGCAACACTGTTACTTCGAACCTCTAGATAACTTGATGCACCTAATGTTATCTTTACTATGGGCACGGATTATACTATAAACACTAAATAAAAGCTAACAGTTAAATAGTGGATTTCCAAGATTTATTTGCTCATTAACAACTCTTAATTGCTGATCTGCGGAATGTATTTTTATTTCAAGTTCCTCAAGAAAATCTAAATTTTGTTTTTCATCAAAATTGTGTAGTATTTAAATTTCTTTTTACTAACTATTCAACGTTTCGTTATCTTATTCAGGAGGATTTCAGTTAACTAATTATTCTATTTTTTACGATTAGATATACTCAGCTGTTAGTACCATACCAGCTATTATTAAAGTACTCAGAGAATTAAACAATAAATTTGTGAATGATATGTTGATTGATCCGCTGATGGAGCTCTCATCGGACATGCAAAACTTTCAGAACATGATAGAACAAACTTTGGATTTCGATCTGGTTGACAGAGCAGAGTTTCTAATAAAAAGTTCATTCGATGACGGTTTAACTGGTGAGTAATTGTTGCAATCTTAACGTATCCAAATTTTATGCATATTAAACACTTATAAATTTTAGAATTGGCCGAACAAAAAGATAGAATTCAAGAAAAAATGCAAAAGGTGTTAAGCAAAGTCTCAAATGATTTGGATTTAGAGAAAAATAAAAGCGTAAAACTGGAGTATACTGAACAACTTGGATATTTCTTTAGAGTCACCCTCAAAGATGAAAAATTGCTAAGGAAACATAAAGATCTAAACATTTTAGGTGCAATTAAAGGTGGAGTCCGATTTACAAACAGTAGGCTATCTGAATTAAGCGACAACTATAATACTGTTAATGAAGAATATAAAGAAAGGCAAAAAAATGTTGTTAAAGAAGTTATGGAAGTTGCTTGTAAGTAGCGTTTCTTAGTTTTGGTAAATTCATCTTACTCCAACTCCAATCGTTACCATATAATGCAAACAATTGATTGCAAGTTAATCCATAAAAGAATATTTTAATGTGGTTAGGTTAGGTTAGGTTAGGTTAGGTTAGGTTAGGTTAGGTTAGGTTAGGTTAGGTTAGGTTAGGCTAGGTTAGGTTAGTTTGTAAGTAGTATTGGACATAAATAGTAAAACAAATTGAAATTTATGATGCTAAGAAAAAACAAATTATTTTATTAACCATAGTTTTATTTTTAGCTGAATACGCCGATACTTTAAAAAGCCTTAATATGCTTGTAGCGAAGGTTGATGTTTTGACGTCTTTCGCTATAGCAGCTATATCTGCTAGAATTCCCTATGTAAAACCTAAACTGCTTCCTGAAGGCTCAGGTATTTTAAAGTTAAAAAAAGTAAGGTATCCATGTATTGAAGCCCAAGACAATATTTCTTTTATTCCAAATGATGTTACTTTCGAAAAAGATGGAAAAAGAATGTTTATTATAACAGGTGAGTTTCAATTTCAATGATTATTTAGATTTTGCAATATATTATTTTGATTTAGTTTCCTATTTAGGTTCTACATTTTTTTTATTTAACTTATTATTTATTTTAAGGTCCGAACATGTGCGGAAAAAGTACTTATATAAGAAGTATTGGTACTGCAGTTTTGATGGCGCATATCGGTAGTCTAGTACCTTGTTCAGCTGCTGAAATATCTATAGTAGATGCCGTTTTAGTAAGAGTTGGAGCTGAAGATTGCCAGTTAAAAGGTCTCTCAACCTTTATGTTGGAAATGATCGAAACATCGACAATTATTAGGGTAAATTTTCATATTTTGTAAATATTATTACATTGAAAAGTAAGTTAAATACTTTTTAGACGGCTACATCAAATTCTTTAGTCATCATTGACGAATTAGGAAGAGGTACTTCAACTTACGATGGGTGTGGTTTAGCTTGGTCAATAGCAGAGTAAGTTATATTCTTAAGAATAATAAAAAACTCTTCGTTTCAACGTAACTTCCAAGTTTATTTAAAACATATTTTTTCAAATAAACTTGGAAGTTACGGTGAAACGAAGAGTTTTTTATTATTCTTAATAAGATGGACTTCCAAAAAGTAAGAGTTAGTACAATAAATTTAAGTTATATTCTTGTTTAGTAAAAGTATTTTATCAAAATATCGATTAAGTTAGTCCATAAGGTAAAACCTGTTCATAGATTTAAGGAAGTGACTAACTGACTCCCATTAGTAAAGAACCCTTGAAGATATGAAATTGAAATATGACCTACCATGTCCGTACTTTAGGAATATTAATGATTTTGGGCAGTATAATTATATTTTAACTGCAAATTTGACTGACAATGACACTTCATGAACGTTCGCTTCATAGGATAAACTGTTAAAAATAATCAATATTCTGACAGCAACAGATTTCCCTGATATTTTTTTGTATTTAAATATTCAATTGAAAGCTGTTTCTCGGCATTATTTTTATGTAAATTGTTATTGAACTATTATAATGAATATGACTACAAAAATAATAATCACTATCACTGACATCATTGGTTCTTATCATTAATTCTCCATTATTTACAATGTGGACATATGATTTTTCCACTTTTTCAATGTGTCTCACGGAATTTGCACAACTTGGTGGAGGGATATTAAAAACTTCGGTTTCTCTAAGTTTTAGTACAGTGGTGTTATGAGTGGACTGCAGATATTGCAAATATCTTCTATGTGATTAAAACGCAATGGTATGTACTTGCAGGAACTGCAGTTTGGTGTAAAAATATAGTGGCGCCCTTAACCCTTATATACCACCAATCCTTTCTATAGTGAGCATTAACTTGGAGTCGAACCACTCCTTGGGAGAGTCTCATAGTCGGGATCTCTTTTTTTGGAGAGTATATAGTTACAAATTGGCGCCCCTTTTTGGGAGTGTTATTGTTACAAAATAAGAATCTTTTATGTCCTTACCGACAGTGACAGTGCATTGAGAATCCCTCCGTCTTTAGATCCAGCCTGCAAAATTATAATGGTCTTTCTTCTGTTTGATGCCGCCTTTGTTTTGCATCTATCACCAGAGTCAACCCAACCTTTTGCTGGAGTATCGTAGGTGTCGAGCCAGGTTTCATCAAAATAAATAATTGGACTTTGCTGCTTTCTGAACATCCTGATTTTTTGTAAATAATCCAGTCGCCGAATCCATTTAAACTTGCTTTTTGTCAATCTTTTTGAATCTGACATCACAATCACATACATCAATCTCCTCATTGAAATAAGATTATTCACGATTCTCTATACGATTTATACTAAAAGTTTCGTTAGTGTCGCCGTTTCTTCTTGTGGCTTGCTTACTGTTATTACCACGTGTCATGAGGGTTGAACAAGCGTTGTTAATAATTTCATTTCTGGTTTTCGACGAGGTAATTGGCTGAGAATGCTGAGATACACTAGGTTCCATATTTTCCATGACTATTACGCTGTAATATTTAATATTGGGGGTTGTATGGAATAAACACTTTTACACTAAAGACATTAAACTATATTTACAATTACTGGGTTAGAGTACAACACTTAATTACTATAAATAAATTATATTAATGCTGTATCAGCAACATAGTGAACTTGATCATGAATATCATACATTGAACCTGTCGTCTATGCCTTGCTGTGTATTTATTTTCTATCTTTTGTTTATTCAACCTTACACGCAGACACGATGTGACCTTAAACGTGCCATACTATAAACAAACTACGGTGGTCTAGGCCATCGGTATTTCTAATAAACAATTTAATTAAAAATACGAAAGGGATGTAAACTAAAAATTAATTAAATTATTCAACAAGACATAATTTAAGTGACGGTAATATAAAATCCAAACTGTATAGCGAGAGATTTATCCAGGGTTTTGGTTTTGTAAACTCTTTAGTATCTAACTTTTTTGAAAATTAAAATACCATGCTTATAAAGTCTTTTCTATTGGCTGAAGGCGACTTGACCGAAGAACTGAATTCTGGGAGTATATGATGAACCAAAATAACAATTTCAATATTAAACAATAACGTATATTTTCAGACAAGGCAAAGTTTTATCTGAACGGGTTTTTTCATATAAATTTGTATGTAAATACAATACAGTATTTGTGATTGATTTCCTGCCGTAAGATAGTAGTCGTATTTTTTGGATTAACTATGTGCATATTGATTGTTATTTTAAAAAAAATTTGGCAGGGTAAGTGTTAAAATAGTATTTTCTTTAAATTAAATGGTTTCGAAGACCCGAAGAACAAAAATACTACTAGGCTACTAAAAATCATTCAAATCCATAATGCAACCTAAAAAATCCATTATCACGTTAAAATAGCAGAAAAACATATACCTTTAAGAAAATTCTCACAATAAGGAATAAATCGCAAATGAAAATGCACTTATGGGATTTTACATGCAAATTTTCTTTGATTTGTTTTTGGTAGAGTGGCACAATAATTTCAAACTACGTAATTCCATTTTGTTTATTTATTTCTTAATTTTGCCAATTTTGTATCAATTTGAATCAGCTCAGCAGGAACATTTAAAAATTGAAAAAATTGGGGTTCCATTAAAAAAACGGCGTTGACGTCATCACACTGCATATTAGATTATAATTTGAAAAAATAGTAAATAATAAAATAAAAAATCGATCTGCTTCGGGAATTTCTAATATTATTTATGTTTTTCCTATCTATTATTGATTTATAATACCTTAGAAACGGAACATGTTATGGTAGCAATAATACCTGCTATCACACCTATAAAGCGGGCATTATAAGCGGGCATTATAATGCCCGCTTATAATGCCTGGAAATTTTATTGCTTATCCAATTTTATTTCTCTCATAATAAAGAATAAAGATCCATTTATACAAAAAATAATGTTTCTTTAAAATTTCCAAAATAAAAATTACAATTTTGAAATGTCCCGGAAAATGTACCTAGCTGATCCCACTATAGACTGGTCAGTGTTTTTTGTGATGGTAGAGGTGACCTTAGGGTAGAATACTTGGTCCAGAGAGAGTTCGGACTGTATATTTCCGACTAAAAATATTAAAATTTGTTAAAATATACCTATTAAAATAAAATAAATAACTTACCAGTTCCTGAAAATATGCCATTAGAACGGTTTCGGTTATTTGAACAATTTCGTTGGCATCTTTCCAAATACCAAATATGCCATACTCCCGATCATACTGTTGCTTTGATTTACCTGGCAAAAGATTTTCGCTCGCTTTTACGGCCTTTTCTTTTGTATTTTGTCGAATTTCTTCCATTTTAAGCAAATATTTAAACAAAAAATGCCAACTGACTAACTGACAGAAACATCAAAGTCAAACTTAAATAATCACTGCAAGTCACTTGATAAATTTCTGTAGAATTATTTGTGTTCATAAAAATCAATTTTTAGGTAAAACATAAAGCATTTTATGCATCACGGGCATTGTTAGACTCTAATACCCATCAGACAGAAACCTGCCCTTTCGGGCATTATCGTCCTTACAATGCTCTTGATACATAAATAGCTATTTTAATTCAGCTAATAATGACTTTATGTTTGCTATTTATTTTTGGATTTATTTTGAATTATAATATTTACTGAGGTTTTTTTGAAAAATTCATCATTTAAAAATGAATTATTTTAAACTGATTTAATATGCTTGTAAAGTCTTCAATTTTTTGCAGACATATTGCTAAGGTAATCAAGTCTTTTTCTCTATTTGCTACCCATTTCCATGAATTAAATCAACTGGCTGAAAAAACTGAATTGGTTGGAAATCTACATGTCTCTGCTATAGTTTCCGACGAAGAGATGACTCCATTATACTCTATTCGAGAAGGAGAATGCGATAAAAGTTATGGAATCCACTGCGCAAGATTGGTTAAATTTCCAGATGATGTTATACAGGTAATTAATCGCCGAAAGTTTTTACCTTTTAATTTTTAAATGTATACAACTGTTCATGTGTTTTATATTTTGCTTACAAAGTTAAAACCTTACTTTTTTACTTTTTAATTTGTTTTAAGGACGCAATTAAATATCAGAAAAAATTGGAACATCAAAATGGACTGAAATATATAAACGACTTGGAACCAGCGAAGAAAAGAAAAATTATTGCGGTGAGTATATTGTATACCTAGGTGGTAATGTGGCATTTTTCGGTCCGGAAAAAGTTATGGACAGCCGAGCCTGGCTACTTTTGAGGCCTGAAAGAGCACTTTACTGCCACGGTTTACACATAATTTTTTATCCTACACAATAATTGTTAATATTTTCTCTATAAAAAATTTATTTTATAACATAAAATTCATTCTACTATACTATAGCACGGCTTCAGGCTTGCCACCCATTGATAGCGCCGTCAACGGAAAAAAGGAGCAAACTAGTTAGAGATGGGCAAACATGCTCTCTTTGAGAAGCAGTTTCAACAGTCTCAGCTATTTTCAAAAAAACAAGTTAACAAAAAAACAGATCCAAACAAAGTTACCACCTTAACTCTAACAACCTTATTATTTTATCAATTATTTAGACGCCTAGACGCAATTAAACTTTTTTTAAGTATGTTAAACGTTTTCCGATGTTTAATGAAAAAACTGTTTTAAATAAACAGATTACTATTAAACAACCCACATCTACTAGCAGCAACACATAAACAACCAACCAAGCAAGCACGTGAAGTCAAAACTTATATAAGTGTTTATCAATGTATGAACCATTTATAAGTAATATATCATTCAAAATTATACCGTGTAATCAATGAAAAAATAAAACAAGAAGCAATAATTGCCAACAAATTATTTTTATCTGACTATTAATAGTGTTGTTTATTTGTCACTTTCTTTCTGAAAGTAGAATTAAAAAGCATTTTTTTGGTTTCTCTATTTTATTTATAGTTTGAAAGAATAAAAATTTTATGTATTGAGGGCTTCCTATAATTCTATTTAATAGTTATGGTCAGTGGTGTGGAGTAAAAAAAATTGTACTCGAATATTATTCTATCCTATTACAATTAGGGTTTATATAGATTTGTAGCACTAAAAAATTTATTTCCAAAAATAACCCACTTTTTTAAAAATTTCCTTAGAAATTACTAATTTAATTATAAATTTTTAGTGTTAAAACTGATATTCCATACCTACCATTAATTTTATTTTATTTTTAGGAGGGTGATGAAATAATCAAGAATACTCTTAAAAAATTTAAATCTTTAGATTTGAATAACATGTCCGACGAAGAACTTCAGAAATATTTACAACAAACAAAAGAAGAATTGATCGGAATGAATCATCCTTTTATTAATGGACTGCTGGATATATAATTTTAAATCAAAGTGTTCCGGTTCTTTTAATTTTTTATTGAATGGATAACATGTTCTTTTAAGTATTATAATTTTGATGTACAAAACTGTTTAGTATCTAAGTTTATTGACAGATTTATTTTACATGTTTTCTATTTTTATAATAAAACTTTCTCAAGTAACCTCTGTCTATTGGCCTAGAATCCTTGGAGCTGGCTACCGACGAACAAGGTGTACTAGTCGGATGGGCTCTGAACGTACTAAGGAAGGTGTTCCCAATCTTTTGTAACCCGCGGCGCAGTTACAAGTTAAATATTTTTTCATGGCGCCCTGTCCTAGTTAGTCGAAAGAAATAGGTACCTGCGATAATAGTAGTTAGGTTAAGAATAATAAAAAACTCTTCGTTTCAACGTAACTTCCAAGTTTATTTGAAAAAATATGTTTTAAATCACAATGACGGCCGTTTCGCTAAGAAGCATCGTCAGAATCTGACAGACGGAGCGGTTTCTGTCGAGACATCTTTCGCAGTTGTCAAGTTGTGTCTTAGTAGTTCGCATAATTGGCATAAAGTATGGCTTCTTCTGACAGTGATGATGATTTGCTTTTTCTAGTAACTGCAGGCTTACTATATAACAAAATTAAGAAAAAAAAGAAACGCAAATATTGGATACATCCCATAATCAATGAGCGGAAAAATAGAGGATTTTTTTACACACTGTATGACGAACTTAACGGAGATCCAGATAAATTCTTTAATTTTACCAGAATGTCAAGAGAAACATTCCAAGAATTGTTGTCAATAATTAAAGATTCATGTTCAAAAAGAAATACTACCATGAGGTCTAATATGAATCTCATTGATTAATTTCTCAACGTCCAAAGTTTCCATACTGATCTGACAACGCCGAGTCAACAAAAACCGCCACAAAACCTCTTACGTGTGTTTCGTCCTTTAAGCAAACATGTTTTAGCTCTAAAACATCGCAATATAAAATTGACTTTTTTTATCATAAAAGATTTTAAACGGACAACAAGAAAGACTAAGAAAAAACAAAAATTAAATACGGTAATTACTCAGTCAAATCAATGTGAAGGATGAGCTTGGTGATCTCTGCACAGTTTTTCAAAGTGGGGAATAAGGCCTGACACTGGTACTCTCATTTCTTGCTCCACATTGATCTTTGGGCTATATTTGTTCTTTATGACAGCTACAGCTGAAAACCCAGCTTCACATAGATATGATGTTGCAAAAGGGAATTAAAATGTTTAATGCGTCGGTGCCTTTTCACGACTAAGCGCTTGTATTCCCCCATACGTGCCAGACATCGATCGAGCACTATTAGTATATAAACCGAT
The DNA here is from genome assembly GCA_035357415.1 of Ophraella communa. Classification (NCBI taxonomy): domain Eukaryota; kingdom Metazoa; phylum Arthropoda; class Insecta; order Coleoptera; family Chrysomelidae; genus Ophraella; species Ophraella communa. Next base: position 31,390,309 of record CM068993.1, read on the forward strand.
ACACTTTTCCCAATCCAAACAATTTTCTGTAATGGACTTGCCTAAAATTTCACAGTCCTGGGCTTTCACACTTCTGGTAATGCTTTTGCAGAATAAAAGGTCTTCGACAATGAAATTGTCAGCCAGAAAGCGTACATAGCAAATAAGATGTGCATCATCATTACTGTTAGTAGCCACGTCAAGTTGCAAACCAAAATCCTTGCTTTTCATTTTTTCTATTAGGCAATCCAACAACCTGTCAAATAAATTCCAATATGGCGTCCCAAGCAACCAAAAGACGTCCATACGACGTCATAATTTAGACGTAATGACGTCATTTTTTGACGTCCCTATGACGTACTCACGACGTGAAAAAGTCACATGATTTTGACGTCATTTGGTGACGTCCCCACGACGTCATAATTTAGACGTGATGACGACGTTTGGTGACGTCTCCTCGACGTCATATTAAGACATTAGATACACAGTTCTAAATTATTTATAGTATTTTAAAAATGTATAGGAGAAGTTATTAATAATAATAAATTAGTAAATAAAAAATTTTTATTCTCTACTCATAAAAATAAAACAATAATACATTATAAATCAAATAAAAATACATAACACATAAAATACATATTACAGTATCAAATATAAAAATATTTCAAAATAGTTCATCGATGAATAAAATCACATGCCTCAACTTGTACATCTAAACAAAAAGGTAGCCATCTTTTAAAGGTGATTATAATTTTTCATTTCTGTCTATTTTATTGAGGATGAGCATAGTAGTTGATATTGTATTTCTTAATATAAATCTTAAAAAACTTACTTTTCTTTCTAATTACTGGGATAACTCTCCTAGCCACAACACAACTTGCACAATTCACGTTAACTTCACAACACATAACAACTACTTCCATCAAGTCGTTGTTTCACGTGTGCTGTTGTTTCACTTGTCAAAAATAACGGAAACGGAAAACACTCCAATGACGAGGAATATATACAATGAAGCGGGAGATTTAAACAAATCTGTCACTCCGAATTCCAAAGTAAAATATACGTATAGAGGATTAATCACAAATGTGGATACTATCTAATAAAATAAATTATGTAAGATACAAATCAATCAGGGTGTAGTAGGAACATATTTAAATTAATTATATACCGGGTTAGGGGAAAAATTGTGTGTTGAAATCTGCATCCGTAAGAGAACGTGTGTGTTACGATATGCATTTCTATCGCTGGTATACTGTGAACACACGGTGTTGAAAGGCCGAATCAAATCGTCTTTGGCTAACATTTTTAAGAAAGATAACTTTTTATCACGAAACAGACGTTATACCGACGTCGTTCATAAGACGTCGTTACATCGACGTCGTACCAACGTCTATATACTGACCTATGACGTCTGTGACCAAATATCACCAAATAAGGACGTCTCCACGACGTGATGTTTAGTCAGCTGGTTACCTGGGGTCCCAGGGCAAATATTAAAAGTAAACAACGTTTATTTGTATATGACCATGGCTTTGTGTAATAAATAAATTGTTTGATTTTATGACAAAGGTCTGTTTTCGTGTTTATTTGTGTCTTTTGTTTAGTAGAAAATGCCTACAACTTGTATTGTGGTTGGTTGTGGAAGCTGTTCAAGATAATTTGTTCAACAATATTTATTCAAAAGTGAAAAATAAAACAAAATTGTATTGTTAAAAAAAGTCTTTATTTGTATTTACCTAGTCATTGCTTTGGAGCAATTATTGCAATACCAAGGTTCATTCGGAAGAGTGCCTAAATTGATACACTCAAAATGAAACCATTTTGTCTCACAATCATCTTAATAATATTAATAAGTAAACAACATATTTTGCAAGTTTTCATCATTACCTTTTACTAATATCAGGATGTTCTTGTAATAACTTCTTTAAGTAACTGCTCTCCATCTCAAAATAGCCAACAAATCTCACACAAATACTACAAACAGCAAAAACTTTTGATACAATGGTTTTCTACGTGAACTGTCACAAATATTGGCCCTGGACGGCCATATTAGATCAGGTGGTTTGGATTGCCTAATTAATTGGTAATTGAGATCCTCAGCAATAAGACCTATCAGCAATCTTCAACTGATAGTATTGTTAGATAAAGGTATCTTGGAAATTAATTTTTCAGCTGATTCTCCCATCATAATTAGTATCATCTCGCGAGCAGCCGGTAGAATAAGCTCTTCTGCAATAGTATGAGGTTTTTTGCATTTTGCCACTCTGTATGCCACCTTGAATGATGCTAAAAGTGCGTTTTTCTACGGCTGCTATGGAATGTGGTGCTTTTGACACATTTGACACTACAAAGTGACGTATTGCTATCAACTGTGGGAAAAAATCTACCTCAAGGGTCTTTTCCCACACCACGTACATTTATGGGCATTCAGCCGTGAGGTAGATTTTTTCCCACAGTTGACAGCAATACGTTACGAAAAAATGAAACACCAGGAATCTCAATACAAAATTGCAGTAAAATTACCATATTAATTAAGTTAGTTTTTTTTTTGTATTAAGTACGTGCCGTTTATTTTATAACCAATAATAATAATAAAATGTTATGAATCCACTTCTTTATTTTTATTATTAATACGCAGCCGTAGAAAAAGTATGGTGTGCAACACGGTGGAAAAGACACTTTTCTTACTCGTGTGTTTGTGGCTCTCGCCTTTCAAGCTCGTACCACAAACTTTCACACTCGTGAGAAAAGTGTAACTTTTCCATCTTGTTGCACAATATACTATTTTAGGTACTGAGGCCTGCTGAGTGAATTCGTTTTCCGTTTTATTTAAACTCTGTAATTTCCCGTGAAAAAAATCACGCGATTTATCATCCTTAGTTGGATGAATTGGCTCTAGACGTCACTTTAACTTATTTGGAAGTACAGTGACTGTACTACTAACAGTGGCGACAATCTATATGTATCGATTTTGATTGGACAACACTCCAAAACACCAAATTTGTAGGTATAGTTTCTCATAAAGTACCAAAATGAAGTATATTTTCTTAAAATACTTCAAAAATAATGATTTTTAAAGGAAACATTTAAATTCTCTTCTCTAAATAATATAAATTCATCAAAAAGTTTGCCTCTTAATGGCGTATGGGCGGGGCTAATCGCCGCTGTTAGTAGCACAGTCACTGTACTTCCATATACATAGTACAGTCATCTAGTCTAAAAATGTATGTTTAAATAATAATATATAGATAATTTTATTCTTTTTCAAATATTTATTTAGAAAAACAGATAAATATTGTTAATATAACAATTATAATGAAATAACTTAATATTGTTTTAATAGACCAACTTCCGTCTTCCATGTTATCGGCTGAGGGTAGGCATTTCGTTTTAACCAGTTTTTTGAAGAACTCCACTGATTTCTTTGGTATTCTTGGCAAACTAGGATCCGTGAAGTTAATGAAATAAAATCCAAAATGAGCACTGTCAACAAATAATCTATTACAATAAACACATTTGATGTTGTTTAGATAGAACCAAAAAACAGGCAAAAACATTAACTTATAAGTACTAAAATAAATATAGTTGATATAAATATCGACCCATGTGATTAAAAAGAAATTAAATAAAAATTGTATTGATTCACATAAAAATTTAAGTATTCGCCAAAATAAACAGTACCAAATATAAAAATACATAATTATGAATTAATTTTTATTAAATATTTAATTATAAAAATGTGCACCATGCTGTCGCAAACAAGCTCCATAATGATGAAAATAAACTATTATTTTTGCCGTAGTTCTCCAACAGTTTCAGGCGGATTTATGGAATCCTTCGTCATACCTCAAATATAGGCAATTTAATGAACACAAAAAGTACTAATTGTTAAATCATTTTATTTAAAAACATAAATAAATGCGAATTATAAAAAATATTGTGTAAAACTTTTGCCAAAATGACTGTTTCGGTACTGCTTACTTTAGCAGGTACCCTATTTCTTAACTTGAAATTTTTTTTTAATATATAACACACAATGTGGTTGATGTGTTTCTATACTTATTGATTTATTTACATCATTATTTATATATTTACCTAAATATAATTAAAAATAATATCTGACAATGCAATGTTATATTTTTTACCTGTATCCATCAGCCCATTCGAAGTTGTCTAGTAAGCTCCAAGCTGCAACTCCTTGAACGCGTACATTGTGTTTATACATTGCCTCAAGTGCCGCACTTAAATAATCCTAAGAATTATAGTCATTACGTTAAGGTACTCAAAGAAATAAAAACCATACACTCGACAAAAACTATCGCATAACTAATATATTAGGATATTTTTAATATTCGATTTCGGTGTTTTGAGACAATCTGTATAAGTACCAACAAAAGGTATTGGAATTGGAATGTTTACATGCGGTATAAACATAGACTTATTATCAAAGGAGACGCAACGTTCCATTCATAAAACTCTGTTTGTTTTGTTGCAATGACTACAAGAGAGTGTCTATGAGTATGACAAAAAATACCAATCGATTTTCTTTGTTCCGACTTGTTGGCAACGCTGTATCATTATTTAGGATTTATGCTTACGCTTGTAATCAATGGCGTGCTTTTTGTTAAAAATGGAAATATCTATGTCGGGTAATATTTAGTTATTTTTATGAGAATATATTTATGAATATAATACTCATCTTTTCACTTAAATAATTAAGAGCAGACATCACAGCACTGAAAATTCCAGTGGGCCATATCAAGATGACACAGTCGACCAGAAATAGGTACCTAATGTTGGAGCAGGTAAAAAAATAACTAGTTATGTCTCCTCATATATTAAGTCTATGTGTATAAATAATATTTAAATTTAAATGAACCAATAAATTGGGTTTTCAAAATGATTTGTCAATTTAGTGTTATATTTTAAGTGGAATATCATTACCTACTTGCCAATTGCAGTAAATTTTATTATAAGAATTTTTAAAGAATAGGTTATAGGTAATATTAACTCACTGTAAAAAAAAGTATTCGTTGATCATCTTCTAATGTTAATCCATCATCTGAGTAACCCATTTCAGTAATAAGTATAACAGGATCATTATAATGTTCTTTTATGTATTTTAAAACTTTAGTCACACCCCAAGGAACAACCTAAAAATCAGTTTGTTTTAAAATAGGTAGTAGTTTTCGTGACAAATGCGGAAAGTGATACTGAGTGTGCGGCAAACTGAACTTTTTTTTAAGCTAGTAAAAAAATGTAATTCTCGCATATAAATCAAACTATGAATTAAATTAATCGCCAATATATTTGTGAAATCACTTTTTTCCAATGTGAAAACACCCATAAGACATTCATTTCGGTATCGTAACCATCAGGATTGAATACAATTTTCGGTGCGGGTTACTAGGTTTAGTTTATAAAACTAGTAGGTTCCAACGTAAAACATTGTTAGAATATCCAAATAATTGAAATAAGAACAAAGAATCTATAACCAGTTAATTAAAGGAAAAATTGGCTTTTACCGTATAAAATTTATAGCGAAAACATTTTAACTCTGAAAATGGAATACATAAGGTTAGTTTAAATAAAAAAACTAATTTCATGCAATCTGCATATTGCTATAAAAGCACAAACCTTGTTATTTCTTAACTTTTCTAGAACAAAAAATGTAAAATCGTATATGCAAATCTACTATAAAGAAGGCCTTTATTAATACATTATTAAAAATTAAAATTAGTATTTTTAGCTAGATTATATTTTTTACGCTGAACTATAGGTAGGTAATATTTAGGTAATATTTTTTTAAATATTGTATAATACAATGAAACAGTTTAAATATTTATTTCTATACATTGAGTTATAAATAGTCTCAATGTATTTTTATAATGCAAATATGTACTTACTAAGGTCAAATATGTTTTCATTTTTTTAATGATATGTGACTTTATTTATGTATATATGTATTTGTCTAAACATTATTTACCATTATATCAGGCAAGTAAATATTTTATTAAATTACATCGAAATTAAAAAGTAAGATATTTACCTATTACAAAACCAGCAAAACTAAGAATGGATTGACATATTTAGAAAATATCTACTTGACTAAAAGCCTTAGTAAACTTAGTATCATGGGGTATCAATAACAAATTAAATGTAGCCAAATTACTTACAGGAAATCCATTGGCGCCTACTTGTACACCTTTCACGTCAATTCTTTCAATTCTGACATCGTTATAAAAACTTGTAATAAATAAATCACCTTCTGGTGCATTTTTTATCAAAAAAGTATAATAAATATTTAAGGCAAAAAAATCATATGTGCCCCGAATATAGATGATTTCTTCACTGGTAAATTGTGGTAAGCGATTTTTTATTGAATGGAATTGCAATTCATTTCTTTCAAGTATTCGTTGAACAACTTGGTATGGCCAATCTCCGGCATATACAGGGTGCGCATACAAGCCGCACTAAAATAATTATAAAGTAAAGGATCGGAAACAAATACTGTAACAAGGTGAGAATGAAAATTCGATGCGAGTGGAAAGTTCCAAGCGCGAGCCGAGGGTGAATGTGAGGAACCACGAGCATCACGAATTTTAATTCTAGCAGATTATATTTTCTCCACGATCAAAGATTTTAAATCCATGAACATTTTGTAATATTTTTCATAGGTATTCTTTGATTTTTTTTATTAGTAAATTTTCTAGTATAGTTTTTATATTCCGTAATTTCAGGTGGTGTATTTTCAAACTCTAATTCTGAATCAAGGGAAAAATTAATGATCTTTTGTATATTTTATATTTTAGGTCATTCCCAACCAATGTGAGAATATTATTTTATAACAAAAGAAAGAATGTATATACATTTAAATTGCATGGGGACAGAGGTGTTGCAGAATATTTTTTCAATTTCAAGCAGAGAGAGAATTCTAGTATTCTGTAATAAAATTTGATTCCAGGATTGGAATATTCTGTGATGATCGTGGAGAAAATTTAATACTGTATTTACCTGTAATTACATTCTTACCTCAAAATTGAATAACCTTTCTGCAGCTTCTTTATCTTCTTCAGAACTTGTTAAAGGTTCATACCATTGACAGTCTAGAACTATACTCATGTTTGCTGCAAGATTAATTTAATTAAATAAATATCATAAATTAATAAAGTGAATTTATTTCTTTTTTAACAACTTTATGTAATAATTGAGTTTACTACAATATTATTATTAAAAAAGAGATAGTAAATTATGGGATTCGAACCCTAGTACCTTCAACCGTTGTCGCCCTGCGCTACGGACGCTTCGTTACGAATAATTATAAAATGTTATTTTAGTGAAAGGAACATTTACAATTATAAATTTTAGTTTCTTTTGCTTAAATTAAACTTTATTTAAAAAAATCATAATGCTTTTTACTTATTTTTTAACGCTCTTTTCAATTATGTTCTTGCGGTTTTCTTAAATTTAACTGGCCAAAAAGTTAGCATGTCGGCCTGAATTTAACACGTATTTCCCTATGTTACATTTTAAAAATAACACAGTGTACGTATAACTGAGTCTATGTAAAACAGAATTAACTAGTCTTCATTCAAAAAATTTAACTTAATATGTCAATCTGACGATGCTAATTCTAGCGAAACGGCTGTCATTGAAATTTAAAACCTAATTTTTTCAATTAAACTTAGAAATTGAGTTATTCTTAATAAGATGGACTTCTAAAAAATAAGGGTTAGTACAATAAATTTAGTCTTAATTCCTTTAGAAATCCATTATCGAATAATTAAAACCCTTTTTTTGAACAATTAATATAACAATTATTGAGTTCTTTTTAATCGTAGTCACCATAACTTTTTTTGAAATCGAATGAAACTCGTTTAAAATTCAACTCTCTCAACATTTAATTAGACAGAGCCGGCTTAATTAGTTCTGAATTTTAGTATTCTCATAAATCTTTTTATTTTTATTGTTTCACAGTTTTATTTACCTTAAATGTTATTTATCAAACATCCACCCACAAAAAATTAAAAGTATGTAGTGCTAGCAACACCGAATCCTATACATACAGTTGACAGGAGCAAACATGAACCCTGGGTGGGCGTGTCCTTGTCGCTATAGTTGTATTTTCATCTCACTTATGCAGCCACTAAAATTGATATTATCGTTAACATTGGCTCGTGATTGGCTGATTGTGATAACCTTGAAATTAGTTGGAATATTTTCCGCGGACCACGTTTGCTTCTGTCTACTGTAAAACTATTGATAAGTATTTATTGGAGTGTTGCATATACTCCTAATAGACTGGGAAAGTATGACGTCAAAATTTGTGTTCTATGCTGTTGAACGGTGAAATGTCAACGAAATGATTCCAAAAGGCAACATTATAATACTCCAGATATAACTTTTGTTTGAGTTATTTTCTTATTATACTTTGAAATATAACGGAAGTATCATAATTAAATACCTATAAGCAAAATCTTTCAAAATTCGATTTTTAAAGTACTATTTTAGTAAGTATTCTTAAAATTTATGACAATGCAAAACTTTGAAGGTTATGTTATAATATTTTTACGGAAATTGTTCGTCTATCTACTTTAGTGATATGTAAGTCATATGAATAAATACTTACCAATGAAAAAACAGTAATTGACTCCCAAAAATCAATAAAATAGTCAATAACACCTATAAAACATACCATAAAAAAGTTGTTTGGAATCATTTGGTTTGACACTTACGTCACTACTTTCCCAGTCCATTATTAAGGCTTTAAAAGAACAATCTGCTGATGTATACCTACCAGTGTAATGTTTAAACTCTTCCTTATACATGTGGTAAGTTTTGGCATGGGCTTTTAAGACAACGTATGCACACATATATTCAGCTAATCCACTACTATTTTTTGCTGGAGCATCTATAACGTCTCCATAGCCTCTATGACAAATTTGTTTTGGTTCATTTATGGTTAGCCATATTCCTACATCTGGTAGATTTTGTATCACCACTCTGGAGTAATTTACAAAAATATCTATAATTTCAGGATTATCCCAACCAATAGAAACTAGTGCATTCGGAAGATCCCAGTGATATATTGTTGCTACGGGGATCATGTTATATTTTCGAATTTCGGCTATTAAGTTTTTATAAAAATCGAGTCCGATTTCATTTACTTGATCGACGTAACCAGATGGAAGAATTCTAAAAATTAGTTTACATTGAGAAGCTGAAATCAGTTATGGAAAAACTGTTTTGCAAATCACGCGCGCATATTGCGAAACCAGAAGTTTTTGATTTAATTTAAAGATATTACTAATTACCTTGACCACGCAATGGAAAACCTATAAAATTGGAGTCCTAGCCCAGCTGCTAATGCAATGTCTTCTTTATATCTGTGATACGAATCACAGGCAATGTCAGCAGTATCACCATTCTTAATAGGTGATGGAGTTTTGTGTGAAAAAGCATCCCAGATACTTTCACCTTTACCATCCTCATTCCAAGCTCCTTCAAATTGATAGGCAGAAGTAGCAACACCGAACCAGAAATTATCAGGAAAAATTTCATTTTTTTCTCCATCAGTATAACTAAAAATTTTTCATGTGTAATATTGAAAATGGATAAAATTTTAAATTTTACTGATTAAGATTTAATCTTAAGCACATTGAAAGAATACATTTAAATTTACCTGGGTACTAGAATTAAAAGTATTGTGTACACAAATACAAATACCATCACTGCTTCAATATGTTTTATGTTTTACTAAAATAAATAATTCTTAAATTGGTTTCTTTTATTATATTTATTAGCATTTACTAAGATAAGATAACATTTGAATTATTTTTATTATTTATTTATTTATTTATGTATATAATTTAAGTAGACTCAAATATTTTAACCCGTTTACCCCATGTTTATTTTCAAATATTAAATGTATCACATTTAATTAACTCCATTATATTATTTTAAAACTGACTTATTCATAGTTAAAAGGGATGAGTGACTCTGTACCTTTGGTTCAAAATCGTTAATAAAAATAAAAGTACTAAAAGTGGTAAGAGGAAGCAGTGTTTTAAATAAATTAAAAAAGGCATAGGGTTTTTCAAAAAAAGTGGTTGACTACAGTCAAGCCACCTGCTTTAATCCCATTGTGTATGAAAGAGGGTTCTCTTCATTTAAGGGGGTGATGACATGCGGGCCTATGTTTCTGATTAAAAGGTCTGTCTGAGCAGCAAAGTTATTTTAAAAAAGTGGGTTATTTGGAAATATAAAGGCATTTTGGAGGCTCTCCTTAAAGATTTCGGCTTTTTGCTCAGGTGCCTGAATTTGTTGATCTCGGATGGACAAATGTGAGGTGGTTTTTTTCTTTTTGCCCATGAGGGCGTTGCATTTTTGCCAAAACAAGTTTCCCCGTCTGTAATCCAGGTCAGCAGTGGCATTTCTCCTCTGTGTTTGATTTAAATTATTAATTTCAAGCCTGTTTTGAAATTGGGTTTCTTGTCTGAAGAGACGATAAAGTTGTCGTTTCTGACGGATTTTTTTGACTATCAAGTTTGGGAGTTTATATAGTACCTATGCATACAACTTTATAATTTTGCATAGGTATTTGAATTCTTGTACCTAGATTAATATTAAAAGAAAACGCATTTTGATCAAATTCCACCAAAATAAATGTAGCGATAACCATTAAAATGTAAGATTGCCGAAAATCTGCTTTACTAAACAAAGATGCTTAACAAACTGCTCAGAAAAGTTCATTACAAGCAAAAAAACTATTCGATTTTGTTGACGCTGGAGACTTATGGAATAATTTAACATATACTACCCTCAAAAGAAAAAAAATAAATCATTATTGATGAAATATTACGATAAACTATAGGTACTCTGTAGATGTAGCTCTATTTCGCAATTTTTTTTTAAATTAATAAAGGTTCCTGCAAAATCTAACCCTGCCATTACCTATATTGGTCACACGCACTATTGCTAAATTGCATTTAAGCTATAGCAATAGGTATAAAATAAGTTTTATTTTAAACAAACTTTTATCGTTAATACTAATGAACTGTGTACAATCTGCAATAAAAATGAGCCCATCTTTCACCTCTGATTTCACTGTCCAATTTATAATTTATATATTTATATAATTTATAACTAAGGACGTTCGTTATGAATGAATTTCAAATCTTTTTATATGAGTCTCTAATATTATTGTAATAATCCAAAAGGAACCCCCCTTCCCCGCCCGGGTTGATATTGAGGGAAAAAGATACAATAGTTCATAAAAAGTTAAATAACATATCGGAGCTCCCCGGTATCATTAATTCAAAAAGAAGCTAAGTAACCATTGCGTAATAGCGACAGGATATTTGTCAGAGTAAAAGTTATGTCTCAAGAATGTATTTGAAAAACAATATATAACACGAAACTAAAGAATTTACAAAATTGCGGTTCTGAAAAACAAAAAAAGTCACGTAGGAGCTAGCAACAACATTGTAAGCAAAATTTTGCTGGCTCAGCTCCTGAGGCGTACCCAAGCAGTGCCGGTAGCAGGGCTGCTAGCCAATGGAAAAAAGTCGTGTGAGCAGAATGAGGGAGAAAGGGTACTTATTTCTTTTTCTTTGTTTTATTCTGTCTATTTTCATATTTGTTAAACCTGATGATATCCTGTTATGCATGTATATTCGTTGTTTCACCGGACCTCTTGCTCTAAAACATTTGTTTTTAAAAGCAATAAAGTATTTATTTTTATTATTAAAATATAAATATTATAAAATTGGCCCTTACTTTTTGGAAGTCCATCTTATTAAGAATAATAAAAAACTCTTCGTTTTAACAAAACTTCCAGTATTTATTTAAAAAATGTCAAACTGACGATGCTAATCAGCGAAACGGCCGTTATTGAGGTTTAAAAAAGCAATTTTTTAAATAAATAGTGGAAGTTTTGTTAAAACGAAGAGTTTTGTTATTATTCTTAATAAATATTATAAATTAAAGCTAGTAATTTTGATTTTTTACAGTTAACGTGTTTTTGTACTGTTAATAATTCGTTGTTGTCCTATTAGTTAATTAATAATTATTTATTACCAAGCATTATTCATAGGAAATTGGGTAGGTTATTTTCTCATCCCTTTTAACCATTCTATTTTAGGTGTAATTTGCGAGAACACAATTAAAGTTGCCTTAGCTTTAAAAGCAATTATAATGATTAGATATCTAGAGTAAATTCTCATACAGCCACGTAAAAGTAATTTAGATTTTACATAATTAACAAGTTTGAAAAGTATTGCAATTAATATATATACAAGATTAAAATAATATTTTATCTACAGTGTTCGTTTTGTATATACAAATTTACCACGTGCCAACGGTATATAATTATTATTGATGTAAATATAGTGGGTCCATAAAGGACGCCTAAATCATAGGCGCAACTAGAGTCCTTTTTTTGGGGGGGCTTAAGCCCCAAGGCTATATATGGAATAGAAATAGAACCCAAACAGCCCGCCATTTTTTCAGGTGGCAAATTTTTTTTTAAGTGACACGCCCTAAAATCGCTAAAAAATTAACCACATAGCTTTTTGTATTTAAAATATTGCCACCCACTGCGTCTAACCAGCCACCATACAAACAAAAATATTTTACTTGTAACGATGTCCACATATGCTAAAAACAAGAATATAGCCAAAAAATATGTTTTCAAAATTTAAAACTAATTTTTTAAACTGAACGTATGGAAAAAAGGTCAAGAGCAAATACAAATACAAGGGCAAAGATCCATTTACAACAAGAAAAACAGCCCTTAATACTTTCCATATTTATTGGCAAGCTCTTTTCCACACAATGGGATCAAAGCAGGTTCTAGCTTAAATACAGTCAACCATTTTACCAAGGACGTAATGAGGGCATACATTGCCCAAGATTTATAAATACCAAATTACTTCCGCGGTGCATACAAAAATTGTAAAAATGTTCCATAATTCAATATGAATCAAAAGTCGAAGTTGCTTTGGTTTGTATCTACGGAAAAAATTGTCTTAGCAACAAATTTGTTTGTAAATTTTGTGCGTTGCGTGATCAGTGTTCGCGATGGAAGAAGATATTCCGTAAGAAAATTTGAAGAATGGAGAAAAAAGCTTGGTCCAAACTGTCAATCAGACAGTTCTGATTATTATGAATTACTGGACAAATAATCTAGTACCATAGGTGAAAAGACTGAATTATAGTTAAGGGATTAATGAAAAAATAAAATATCCAAAATAATAAAAAAAAAGATTTTTTATTTGATTTATAGCTAAATCGTTAAAACACCTACAAGAAATAAAAAATTTAATAGTATATTAATACATAAAAATGCTTTTGTTTAAAATTGTAATGATAAAATAAGTCAGAGTAAATTCAATAATATTGTACTTGTCACTTTATACTAGTTGTTCATTAAATTTAAAAATTGTTGTCAAGATTTCCAGAATATTGGGTTAGTATTGTGCAATGCAAATTATTTGAATTAATTTATTTTACTTAGACATTACTTATTTAGTTATGAGATAATAGTAGTTGTCCTTCAATTCAGCGAAAAAGAAATACTTGTCAGTAGAAAATCATTGTCAAGATTAAAAAGCAAAATGCATGCAAAACGAATCTAGCCTAGTTTGTAGTTGCTGACTGTGAAAATGTTAGATAATTATGTAGGTGTATTAAAGATCATAAGTCAAATATAAATATTTTTTTCAGAAAAACGTGTTTATAACAAGAAGACATGTCGGTGAAAGTATTGGTTATATTGATTAGTTTAACAGTTGCATATGTCCACTCAGGTAAAATATCTTTTCACAAAAATAGTTTTTTCCAGCTTTGGAATGTCTTGTTTTGTTGATGAAATGTGTGAATATGCAATAGTATAAATAAAATTATTCTAAGATTTAAGAAATTAAGTAACCATATTAAACATTAGAAAATTTTAACCATCTAAATTTCAAATCTGCATTTTCAGTTTTTCAACATACTTCTTTATGCTACAGTATTCTATTTCTGGAATATATTTCTAATTTGTATGCCTACATAGTGCTCAAAAAGAGATTCTGTTATTTTTTATTTTAGTTGATATTTTATGAAAAGGTTACTTTAATTATATAATATTTGCTAACATCATAATAATTTTAAAAATGGTAAATATTTAAATCAAATAATTTATTTTCTGTTCCATAAAAGGCCTTTTTTTATTTTTTCTTAATTAGTCATTTTTTATATTGGATAAACAAATTACTATTTTAAATTTGTCTTTTATAATAAATTTTTAGTTTAATTAATTAAGAACAATAAACAACTAAAAGGTTGAATTAACTTCCACTATTTATTCTATAAATACTTTAAATGCAATGACAGCCGTTTCGCTATCGAAATAGCATCGTCAGATTGACATATTGAAGTTACATTTTGTTTGTTTGTAACTAGGTACTTGATGTTGATAAGTAGTTAAGGCTAGACCAAGTAAGGAAGTAATAAGACATAACAATATTAAAGCCTAGATTTTATTAGCCCTAAGGGATTATCCTGGATGTATTTCCCTCTAAGATCAGTATAACTGTGCAATGATATGTATAGAAAAACCAGGAAAACACTATATCCTGCTGATCTTTACTATAACTTAATATATTTATGTTACAATAATGTCTTATCTATGTATAAAATGAAGACTCAATCAAAGTAAACAGTTTAATAGTGGTGAACTTCCAAGATTTATTTGATTGAGTCTTCAATTTATACATAGATAAGACGTAATTATAACACAAATATATTAAGTTATTGTAAAGATCAGCAGAATATAGTTTTTTCCTGGTTTTTCTATATCGTTGCACAGTTATACTGATCCAGGATAATCCCTTAGGGCTAATAATATCTAGGCTTTAATATTGTTATGTCTTATTACTTCCTTACTTGGTCTAGCCTTAACTACTTATCAACATCAAGTACCTAGTTACAAACAAACAAAATGTAACTTCAATATGTCAATCTGACGATGCTATTTCGATAGCGAAACGGCTGTCATTGCATTTAAAGTATTTATAGAATAAATAGTGGAAGTTAATTCAACCTTTTAGTTGGTTATTGTTCTGAATAAGATGAACTTTCACACAGTAAGGGTTAGTACCATAAATTTCATTAATTAATTAATTTTTCATTTAAATACCTAACAGAACATAAGCCCCCTGAGAAGTAAAAGTTCGTGATATATTAAAAAACATTTAAACCATATAAAATGTTTGGTAAATATGTAAATTTAGTGAACTCTCCGATTTTTTTAAAAAATGTATGTGGGGTCTAGGACATTGTATTGAACACCAAAATCAAGTTTTTTTCTACGAAAACTCTAGGAAATATTAAAAATTGCTAAAAATATAGGAAGTAAACATAACCTTTCACTTACCTATTGTAAATGCGGCTATTAAATTAAACTTAAGGATATTTTCGAGTTAAATAAACATTCTTAAAATATTTTAAAACACAAAAAACCATGTTGCCAAGATTTACTCTACTTGTATCAAGTATTTGAAAATAAAACAGGTATACCTTTAATAGATTTTTATTTTTCCAAATGTTAAGCTTTGTTTTTTGTTCGTTTTGAATAGCTAGTTTTTCGTATTGTTTTGTTATAAAAAGCACATATACCTTGAAATTTAGCAAGATATATTTTTTATAAATATTGCCAAAGAATCTTCTTCGAATCGTACAGAAGCGTTTTTAAAACCAGCGGGTAAACTGTACTATCCAAATAAGCTTCAATCTCCGGAAATTTGTCCTAATTTCTGTAAAATATCTTGTAATACCATGAAAGTTATTTTTCTATTTATTTTCCCATTTATTTTTTGTTTATGTTTATTTTATATATTGTTTTTGTGAGGATAAAACTAAGTATTGAGAGTTTTTCACTTTTTTATAGTAATTTTTAATACACTATGATCTGTGTCAGTTTCGATAAGAGGATTTAAATATTTTTGTTTCCTTTACATTTTATGTCTAGTTCAAAATTTTGTTTGAGAATTGTTGTTTTTATTTATTTTATTTTTATGGAACAAATATTTTTTTTCTACGCCTCCTATATAGAATGTGGTGCTTTTGACACATTTGACAGAACTAAAAAGTAACGTATTGCTATCAACTATAGGAAAAAATCTATCTCACGGGTCTTTTCCCATACCACGTACATTTAAATGGGAATTCAGCCGTGAGGTAGATATTTTTTCCCACAGTTGATAGCTGCTGTTACGAAAAAATGAAACACCAGGAATCTCAATACAAAATTGCAGTAATGTATCAATTAATTTCAAATTTAATTAAATTAGTTTTTTTTGTATTATGTGCCGTTTATTTTATAACCAATAATAATAATAAAATGTTAGGAATTCACTTCTTTATTTTTATTATTAATATGCAGCCGTAGAAAAAATATGGTGTGCAACACAGTGGAAAAGACACTTTTTTACCTTGTTGCACAATATACTATTTTTATTTTTTTTTAGTACTCATAAATGCATTAAATTTGGTATTAGATAATATGTTAATATTTCCTACATATTTCAAGCATATATTTTATATTTCCTATTTAATATTTATATACAGAGTGGAAAGTTTAACTGGAACAAATTCTGTAATTTAATAAATAAAGGTTTGTCGCAAAATTCCTGAAACACATCAACTTTTATTTTCTATGGGGCATAAAATAAAGAGGTTTGTTTATTTTCTTAATTATATTAAGGGTTGTAGCGACCCCCAACTTTTTTTTTAATGAAAGGGTAGGTTGATCTTTTTTTTATTTTAAAGCTTTTTCAATTGCAAATACAAGTAGGTATTTTTATTGTTTTTTTTTACAAGCAATGTGTTAGAAAAAAATAAAATACCGAAATGTTTTTTAATACTACTTTAATGCAATAAATGTTCAAAATGTCCTACATTTTGTTGTTAAACTTTCCACTCTGTATAATATACAAGAATAGCAATCTTTTTTTAAGTGTGGCAACATTAGTTGGTGATATTTTTACTATTTTGTCTTATGTACGAAATGAAGTCAATAGTTATGGAATTTATTTAAAACTATATGAATATTAAAGTTGAAATTGTATTGAATTTAAAAATGATGTAACTATAAAAAATAATGTTTTTGGAAACCATTTGCTGCTGCTAAATAGGAATTAATTGTCGTATTTACAACAGGTAAGCGTTAGGTTATGTTTATTTTGGGTTCAAATTATCAGCAATTTTTATTGTTTCCACCAAAAAAAATTAAAATTAAAACCAGTGAAATATAAATTACGTGATATTTTTCCACAGGAGCAATAACCCATTGTCCGTCCTATCCTGGTGTTGGCGTGTTAAAATTAGGAGAATCGAAAGCTGTACATGGACAGTGTGCTATTGCAGCTTGCCATCACCATTTTAATAAAGGAATTTTCCTAAAAAGGTAGGCAACTATCGGAAATAAATACCGGTATATTGGAAACAAATAAAAATATACTTAAGTGCATATGATAAATACTATTGTATTAATACTAAAACTAAAAAAGAATACCAGTGCATAAGGCGTTAACTATAATTGAACCGTATGAGTTAGCCACAACACTTATAATGGAATCTTGAATATACGATGAACTTTTCCTGATTTTTATAATAGTTGATCAATTTTTGATTGCAGTTTGACTTGCATAATTTATAATGCGTGCTCCTCGATTGATCTGAGGAACAAATTTGTTTCCTCAATCGAGATACTCTGGAAAGATGGATGAAACTGATTACTTCTGTATTGGGTGTTAATAATTTTACAATACAACTTCCATTATTTTCTATCCCTTCGGTTCTGTCCATATTGTACCTCTTATTTTAAAGTAAAATTAATTTTAGGATGCATTTTCAATTACAATAGACAAAAATAACATTGATAAAGAAATTGAGATCATAAAACAAATAGCTACATCTAATGGGTTTCCATTATATTTGATAAATAAATTAATTAATAAGAAAGAGACTATCTTCAAGCAGAGTAGAAATGGATATGGGCCAAGACACTATCACCATCTGGCTTGGCTGCCCCCAAGGGCGAGTACTATCACCCCTTTTATGGAGCCTCACAGTAGATGAACTATTGCGTGGTATGAAAGACCTCGGTCTATCCTGCCAAGGATATACCAACGATACTGTCATATACGCTAGAGGCAAGTTTGAACACACACTGTGTGAAATAGTACAGAAAGGTCTAGAATACACCAAAGAGTGGTGCATATGCCTGAATCACTTTAGCATAATCCAAACTGGGAACTACCCCAGGACAAAATGTCAAAAAAACTTAACTTCACAAGAAATTTCACGGTAAAGCTAAGCAAAAAAACTCAATGGGATCCTACAGTAATATCACAGATAGGCAAGAACACAATCTTATGTTATACTGATGGGTCCAAAACCGAAAGAGGCACAGGGACCTAGAACAAAGCAACTCCAGGGTTTAGGCTCACATCCCACCATTTTCCAAGCGGAAATATACGTCATGGGGAAATGTGCGCAATTCAACATTGTAAAGAAATACTGCAAACAGAATATAACTATTATGTCTAACAGTCAAGCACTCAACAGCGTTATAACATCCAAATTAGTCTTGGAGTGTCTAGAAAGACTAGAAAGATTAGACGGAGTGGTTTTTATGTCCTATCCCACTGCGACCTTTGCAGATCTATCGTGGTCCTCCCTATATTTAGAGTACGGTATTCAGCTTTATCGTTTTTATTAGACCTATTAGCCTGGACGCCATCCCCTTCGCATAGCTCTCTGCCCTCCGTTTTTCTTCTCCGAATAAGTGAAACCGCACTCTTGCTAGGCCTTTGCACTCACAGAGTATTTGCTCCGCAGTTTCGTCTTCTTCCTGGCAAAACCTACATAGGCTGTCGTCTGCTAGGCCAATTGTGTGCATATGTTTCCTTATCCTGCAATGTCCTGTCAGCATACCCACCATCATCCTCGTCGTTCCTCGACTTTGAGACAGTTTGATCGACGGTCCTTTAAGAAAAGCTTAGCTTGCCTCATTCCTAGGGTTTCATGCCACCAGCGCAACACCTGATTGTTTATCCATTGTAGGATGCTCTCCTTAACGAGGCATTTGGCAATTCCACATGAAGGTTCTGGTCCTATCATGACCTCAGTCGCTCCCTGCTTGGCTAAACCATCAGCTTTTTCATTGCCTTTTATTCCTGAATGGCCTGGCACCCAGACTAGGATCACTGTGACTGCCTAGAATGTTGAGGGCCTTGCGACAATCCCACACCAGACTGGACAATGTCCGAAATGAGCCTATCGCTTTTAGTGCTGCTTGGCTATCGGAGTAGATGACGATTCTCTGGCTATTAGCCTTCCGTCTCAATAGCTCTTCTGCACAGCCATTACCTCTCTACCTGAAAGACAGTGGCATGTCTTCCAAATAAATAGTGGAAGTTTTGTTAAAACGAAGAGTTCTTATTATTTTAAAATTTTAATATTTTTGTTTATTTAGCTAATAATTAATGTATGCGTTAGTTTATCGATATGAAAATTGTAAAATTATAATTTTTCAGATGCGCAGAAATTGTAGCTGAACCACCTTGCAATATTGTAGATGGAAACAAGGCAGCTCCATATCCAGATTGTTGTCCCCAAGCTTCATGTCCAGAAAGATAATGTGCTTAAGATACACTTTTGGAATCAAAATAAGCTTAACGAATGTTATCATATGTCAATAGTAGACTCAATAAAATATCTTTAATTCCGTTAAAATGATATCAACTTATTTTGAATTAAAAAGAAGTATGTATGTTTTTTAGTTATATTAAAACTTGTACAGTACAGTACAGGTAAATGTTTTGGAATATTTTTCTTTGTAATAAAGTGATAAATTCTATTGCCGTTTTACAATATTCTTTTTGATAGACATAAGGTTCGTTCCAACAAACAATCAGGGATGCGTTTCGGATTGTTTTCAAATTTGTTTCTACGCATGCGCGCATTTGATGAAATTTGAAACTAGTCCAAAACTGTTCTGTTGGAACACTGTAGTACTAGTTTGACATTTAACACATGACAGTGCAACACGTGGAAAATATTTTCCCATTCCAAATCTTTCGGGCGAACGCCAATTTCCTCAATTATTTACTCGAGAACATGACTGGATTCGTCTTCACTGTGGAATGCACCAATACTTTCGTCTAATAAATCGCTGTTGCCAATATTTTCATCCGAGCCACTGTAACTCATATTTATATTAAATAGATCTCACGATATAAATATATAATACGCGAAAAAGGTTAAAAGTTGAATTAAATGGACAAACACTTGGTTTCGAATGATCAAATCTCCTTTGCGCATGCGTCTGATTTATAGTTCCTAACAAATTCACAAACTCTTATGACAGTTTTCAAACCGTTTGCATGTAACGTTGGAACAGCTTACCATCAGTCACCAAACTGTCACAGATTGTTGTTGGAACGGTAAAATGCACATACGCATGCTCATAACAATCTCTGATAGTTTCGGACTCTTGTTGGAACGAACCTATAATATTTTTGTAAAAAACTTAATATACTATTTACTATCAAGTGTATCAAGGGTATGTGTTATGATTTTTTTTGAATTACCAGCAATAAGGAATAATTTAAGTATACCTACCTGTAAAAAGACAGGTGAAAAGGCAGGCAGTTTTCGTGTTCTTTTACTTATGAGTCCTAGCTTGTCTGAGAGTATAAAAAATTCCTTAAGAAATTGTCAAGAAACAACAAGGTCACCTTGATGTGGGTGCCAGGTCCATAGGGATAATAGGTAATGAGGAAGCTTTCCCTCTCACTGGACACTGCCATTTGAAGTATCACCTCAAAACAATGAGCAAATCAGAAAGTAAAAACTGTCGTTTCTGCAAAAACGCATGAAATTATACGAATGAGTAGCATTGTTCTGCAAATGGCTTAAATTCCTAGAAGTAGTTGTTCTGACTTCTTATCAAATTGGGAATATGTCCTCTAGAAAGCAGCTTAACTATGCTAGAAGTATTGACGTTCTAGAGTTTTAGTAGATTAAGGTAGGTACAAAAGAACTTCGTAGGTCGAATTGCAGAGAAGTCCAACAGACGTATACAACCTAAAAAAATTTAATCTAATCTAAGAAAGGAACAATACTTTTTCTATTACATAGTTTTATTTTTGACAAAGCTATATGATAGTTCTCATCAAAAGCTGAACCTAAATAACTGTAAATACAAACAAATTAGCGATTTTACTTACAATCAGACCTTTAGTATTAGACAACAAAAGGGAGCCACAGTTTAACCGCGTGGTACCCTAAAATACAAACAGTGTGGAAACCACTTGAACAAAATTATTTGTGGGGATAGTTTAGAAGATTATAAAAAACGCTGAGTCAACTTTGAAATTCAGGGTGATATACGCAAGTCTGGCATCGTCCACGATCTATATTTTTAATGAAACACCCTGTAGATTTTTATGATTTTAAAAGCTCCTTAACAATACGATCTCAACTAACTATACCATGTAGGGTCTATTATGAATTGTACAGGATGAAATTTTGAAATTATTTATATTTTTGTTCAAGATACATAGTCAATACATAAAATTGTGAAAATAATAATGTTTCACACTTTAAATAATGGTTTTATTTTTAATTAGCTGAGTGCAGACCTCAAATTTCTTCACTAAGTGTCAATATTTTTAGGTTATGTTGACATTTTTTGTCACAATAGACCCTTTTTGTCATAATATGGTATAGTTCGTTGAGATCGTATTGATAAGGAGCTTTTAAAATTATAAAAATATACAGGGTGTTTCATTAAAAATATATATCATGGACGATGCCAGACTCCTGTATATTTAAATTTATGTTTAAAAAGCTCACATTTGTAGTTCAAAGTTCCCAGCATGCTTGAATTCTTGCCAATTTGAATTCTAATTATGTAAATCAAGTGATCTAGTAAGCATGCGGTCAAGATCCGATAAAAGGGATTAGTAAATCAGTAGAAGAAATCAAAATTAAGTGCGTTGTATTACATTAATAAAAATTAAGCAGGAATGGAACAATATCCTATAACTTATTGGTTTACTCATCTGCAATAGTTTATAATCGGTGACTAATATTAATAATTAATAATTTCATTTTTATTATTTATTGTTTGCTAACAATCGAACCTTGCTATTGATTGTAATATCAAAAAAACAATCAAGATATTATGATTACTAGCTTTGTATGCGAATTTGTTATTAAAAGTAAAAATTTTTTATGTTTTAGTTCGATTTATCAATTAGTTTTTTGTGGACATTTCTGAACTTTGCATTTTCCCCCTTTATACTGTAAATCCTTTTCAACCCACCATGTATGCTTTATTTTTCACTTTTACCATTCCAAAACCCTCAAAATTTCGTTTAATCCCAGAAATAAAATAAAATATTCCTAAGCGTTTCATTCTCCTTCCGTATAGTACCAATATATTTTTTAAAACCACTTTTTCTGTCCCGAGAACCATAGAATTTCATGAAATTGATTGTGGTAACCTTTACTTTGTGGAAGTTCATCTTACTAAGAACAATAAATAACTGAACGGTTGAACTAAACTTCCACTATTTATTCGAAATAGTATATTGTGCAACTAGTGGGAAAAGCTCAATTTTTCTCACGAGTGAGAAAAATAGCTTTTCCCACGTGTTGCACACTATACTTTTTCTACGACTGCAAATTAATAAATAATTTAACAATTTCAAAGTAATATATTTCAAGTAGGTACTTATAAACTAATTGTTATGATAATTTATAGTTATATTAGAACAGTTTTTCAATATTATTCCTGGAGTTTCGTTTAGTGTTGACGATGTTGACGGCTCAGCACCAGCATTTATATAGGTGATCGTATTCGAATCAATTATATTATTTGTAGTTGCATTCTCATTTGCTTGAATGGAGTTCGTAATTTTTTTGGATATATCAATTTTGTTTTGAAGTGAGTCATCTATGTACCCCTCAGCTACGGTACTTGAGCGCCAACCACCATGGCGCTTAAGTGTTAAGAGATCAGCGCCTGCGTTCACTAAAATGGTCGCTGAAGAGCGCCGGAAACAATGACCAGTATATAGGTTTGCATTTGGCAGTTTTAAAAATGTTGCTACTTCTCTAGCCATGCCCCCAAATTTATTGATACCTACAGGTTGCTTGGTGCACTTGCCATTTTGAAAGTTTACAAAAAAACGTTGTTGAGATATATTTTTTGGCCGAAGTGCAGCATATTTTTGATAAAGTTTGTAAAATTCTCCTGTTATGGTAAATGATCTGGGAGTTTTATTCTTTGTGTGTTTAATGGTTACTAATAGAGCAGATTTCAAAACTTCCAAATCGTCAACCATTAATTTGCATAATTCATCTCGGCGGCATGCTCCTGTCAGACCAAAAACAAGGGCGACCTAAAAATTAAATCATTAGAATTGAACAAAATAATAAAAAATAAAAACAAGGTACCGAGAGGTACCGCCAACTCATTTAAAGGAGGTAATTATACGAGACTTCAAGCTCTTTGAATTATACCAAATTTACTTTATCAATTTATACACAAAATGGATTTTTAATTATTTCAATACAGATTCGATGATATTGAAAATTACTATTATGGAATATAAAATAACAATGTGGGTTTTAGGTACTTATACTTTTAAATAAATCTTACCTTTGTCAGTAAATATTTCTCATTTGGAGCATCGTTAATAAATTTTTGGATTTCTTCAGCTGATAAAATTTTTGATTTTTTTGGTACATAATTTTCTGATTTTCTTTTCAACAGAGAACGTAATTTTGAATATGTTGATATGTCAACATTGTCTTTTATGCTGAGTGTACTTCTTAGCATCGAATATTGCGACCATATTGTAGACGCTTTTAATGTAGTAGATAAATGTTCGAAATATACTAACAAAACATTTTCAGAAAACGAATTCACTTTTGAAACTCTTCTCCAATCCATAAATTTTGCATAAGCCATTTCATATTTCTCTCTTGAAATTTCTGGCAATAGCTCTAAGGTGACATTTTCAGCTTTTGCTGTTATTTCTGGGGGTGTGTTTTCAAGCTCACTGTCGCTGATGTCCATAATTAGGTACCTACTTATTTTTTTATATTTTAACACAAAATTTAGTTGAATTAAACTAAAATTAAACACCTTCTCTCTACTTTCATAACACTAACATTTGGGTACTCTGTACTTTTTAACCTTTGACGTTTTATGACAGTAGTCCAAAGCATTCTATAATCGAAAATTGTGTTGATTATTTCTCTATGGTACCGTGGCCCAAGCCGTGGGAAAGATTTTTTCCCACGGCTTGGCAACTTTTCCCACGGCTTAGGAAAAGTGACACTTTGTAGTTTCGTAAATTGTGGGAAAAGGACTATTTTCCATAGCAGTCGTAGAAAAAATACTTATCAACATCAAGTACCTAGCTACAAACAAATCTTTCGAAAACTAAAAAATTACCACTCCTAAACTTTTAATTCTTCCCTGGTATACCTACTTTATTTTTTTAACCCACCCTGTATCATTATTTTTTTTTAAAGTTGAGTTAGCAATAAAAGCGTATTTTTTAGTTTTTTAAACTATCATTAATTTTTCATTTTTTAGTTGAATTTGTCAATTAGTTTTTTGTGGTATTTCTTACGAATTTTTGAAATGTCATGACTTCATTTAAAGCTACACTGTTGCATGGGGTTTTTACTGTTAACTTAGAACAATAAAGTTCTTCATTGTGCAATTTTTAAATTAAAAATGTCTAACTAAAAATTTATCAATCCTGCTGGTCTTGATAAAATTGAGCTCAAAGATTCCGTTACATACGTAGTTACAACCCTTAGACCATATACAAATAGACTGGCTGTGACGTCATTTTTCTGAACAACATACTGAAGCCAATATTATCTTTCTTTGTCGCATGAAGTTCGTGGAGCTACGGGATGAGGTGTGTGGGCGGTACTGTTTACAAACAACAAATACCAGCGGCGCAAATGTATTTTAATAGGTACCTAACAAGGTTTTAACTCTAATCAAAATTCTTAAATCATAACTTTAACCCAAAATTAATACAACGAAAACAATACCACAATTAGTTTATGAACAGGGTAAGATTAATGTTTACATATGATTCGCAATGTTCCATGCTATAAGAGACAGTGCAGTCGAAGATATACGAAAACAACCGAAGAAGTTTTATTCAAACGTGGATTTGTTTGTAAACATTAGTTATAGAACACAACATAAAGTTATTTTGGCTTCACAACAAGGACAGAAAATTGACGTCTATTTGTATATGGTCTAAGTTACAACCCAAGCTAATATAAAAGCTTGTTGATAAAAAAGGTACTTACAGCAAAACTAGGGTTTTATTCAATTCAATGAATGGGATTAATAAAACTAGTTACAACCTTGTTTTAATAAAACGAAAATAATTTTAAAAGTAATTTTTATTCTATTACTTAATGGCAAATTGTAAGCATATCAGACAAATAGCAAAAACTTTGTTTAATTTGTTTATATATGACACTATTTTTATGAACAATATTTACCTACTTTATTTAAAGCCTTGTAAGGACTATAAATAAAATGTTTTCTTTCTAAATAAAAAAATAATTAACTGTTGGTATTTGACTTTTTTTGTGTAAATTAAAACAAATCACTGATATGCGTTCTTAAGTGCCTTTCACTATTTATAATACATACAATTTTATTTTAATAAGTACACAATGCTTTATTTATAGCTATAATAACTATTTTACATTCCGTTTCATGAAACTCCTAAAACTATTTTTACATTAGATTTTTAACAATGGCAGAATATTATAAATAATTTAAATGATAATCGTATGCATTAATTCAAATGTCTATAATACAATAAAAAGTTGTGTGCACAATCTATCATTAGTACCTGTATTATTTGTATACAGTCAGGAAATATCAAATAAAACCAATTATAAATTATTGTTTTATTATTAAATTACCACATGTTATAGTTCAAACCAAAACCTTCTTTAAGTGGGTCATAAAGTTTGTTTTCACATCCAATCACAAACTTTCTTACAGTTTTCAAACTATTTGTGTGTGCAAGTCACGTTTGAAATAAATCTCGAATTGATCTCTGATTAATGTGAAATGTTAATGTTAATGTTAAATAAGATTTAAAAGAATGATTCATCAGAATACATGTGTTTTTAGATTAAGTAGATTTATGATAATATCGTTGGCTTCATATGAAAAATGCGTAACTCACAAAACACTAATTTTACAGGAGACATAAAAAACTGATTTTTTTAGCCACTTGAGATTTTTTGGATATACGTATTTGGAAGGTCTCCTATGAAGTAGCATAAGTCAATAGAACTATTAACCTTTTATGTTGCTGATAAATAACGGAGATAGGGCAATTTTCAGTTCAAATTCATGTACAATTTGGGACTTAGGCAAATTTTATCAATAAAGGTTTTTACTTTTATCAAATTTTATTTGATAAAAAATAATATAAAAGGAAAAACAAATTCTTTGTCGTGTAATAAAGGATTCAACCAAACCAAATGAACAGAAAACAGTAAACAATTTTAAAAGACTAATCATGTTTAAAATTGTCATGGAAATTATGATAATCTTGTTCCATGGTCTTCTTTAGAAACAGGAGATGATTATATTTCTTTTTGATTTTTAGAGGATCTTCATGTAAATTGGGTAATTTGTGAAAGGGCACTTCTTTCGCATTTCTTTTTTGCCTAACTGGTAGAACTTTGTAACTATCAGAGTGGCGAATTTTATATTGAATGGATCCTTTGTATTTCAGAGCCCTAATCCCTTAAATTGTGGGATCTCCAACTTTCAACCCAGGCCGAATCGGATTAAAAAAATTTCATTTCGAAAAATATTTGAAATAGTCATGATGTAGGTATTTTACAACGTAGGGTGTCAGCACCTTTCTGGCAGTTTTGACAACCTCAATATAGTCAGCAGAAACGTTAATTACTCTTCTTTTCAATTTTCGCTCTATTGTAGAGTGCGTGGAGTCGCACTCCATTTGAGTATGCCCCTTTTCAAAATATTTGTGGATGATGCAGATATCATTCAGTATAGTGAAATTCAAAAGAGCATTAGACAGTACATTACGATTTTGGGCTCCGCAGCCGTCACTATAAAGTATTGATTGATGGTCTCTGTCGATAGGTGGTAAAACCTTGGTTGTTAAGAATCTAGAAATAATAGAAACAAAATAGTTTGCTTCTTTAGTGTGGAAGTCAAAGATGGTAAAATTATGAACTATGAGTTTTGCACTTGTTTCACAAAAATACAGATAGTTTGAGATATATACTACGCAAAAAAATAAGGTACACCCTCCAAAGTGATGTCAGCATTTATCAAAATGATGGAGTTAAGCAATATTCATGCTGATTGTAGAATATTATGGAGTTAAGCAGTATTCTTCGTTGCCATTTTAGCGACATCTATTGACTTTTTGTGGCAGTTTTAACGATGTGCATGAAGGTATCATCATTATGAACCGGATTGTGACAAAAACCCAATTTGGATCATTTTGGATTTGGGCAATTTCCATATGAAGCCGACGATATTAAAAAAAAGAGGAGAAAACAACCACAAAAAATATATAAGCTATTTGACATAAGGTGTAATATGCGCATGTTCCAACAATCCGCAGGAAATTAATTCTCAAACTGCTTGGACTATCATCAAACTGTCACGAAACGATGCGAAAACATCCGACTAGTGATTGGAAGTCAGCTTCAAATTAATGCGCGAACACAATGTGAAAATGTGAAAACAAACCTATAGTTTATCTAATTTCCTCTAAAGCATTAAGTTGGAAGTGACAGAAAAAGAAGTACGTCCGTGATTATAATACACAAAAGTAACGTTTATATGATTGGTTGACTGTTAGATCACGCTAAATCGATAAATAATCAATATTTTCTATACTAGTTGTCTCTTCTCGTCTTGCTAAATATTATTAGATTTTTATTTAGAGTAATAAGTAAACATAGAGGTGCCACAACAACACAATAACATACAGTTTGTAGTCAATAGCAATGAGCTTATAATTGAGAGAGATGGAAAATAAAATTGACATCTAGAGGTGTAGGTAAACCTTAGAACAAAAAGAAACAGGAAAAAGTTTGTCATATATTAACTTTAAAAAAAAATTTGCGACGGAAGTCGGCCATCTTAAAGCTCCTTTGTATGCTGCCAAAGCAATATTTTCATAAATTACCTACGTCATTGGAAACGGAAATTAAAATTGACAATTGGTCGCCATATGCAACCTCCTTTCTGGACTCAAGGTTATTTTGCATATACTCCTTCCTGTTTCTTTTTGTTCTATGAGGTAAACACAGCCGTACAGTGGCGTGTAATTGGTTAGAGTATCACCGTAATACCTATAGAAATGTTTGTTAAATAATTTAATACGCATATTTTGGTAAGGAATTTATATCTACACCTATGGTATGGCACCATACTTCTAACATATTTTTATCGGAAGGAAATCTAAAAGGATATGTGTATTTCATTAATAATTTGATTTTCTTAATTGTAATAAATTTTAATTGAAATGGCTAATTGTACGCCAATGTAGTGAATAACTTACCGGTGATAGGTTAGATTATCATTTTGCGAAGTACCACAAATTATACACGCTTTTCGGGGTTTCACCATTTTCAATTTTGAAAATAAATAAAAACACTTGATAAAGTTCACTTAAATACACAAAAATTCAGGAAAAATCGAACAAAGCGCTAATCACCTCTAGACAATAACAAACAAAGGCACTGATGCCAAATTTTTTGGTGTGGGTATTTGATACAATTGGTGCAGAGCTTTTTTATCAGTATTATGTATCGAAAGGTAAGAAGTTAAAATTAAAATGTATTAAAGTATATTTTCTCTGACTAAAAATCTCCTTTTAAAAGTAAAATTAAATTGTTGTAAATTATATTATTACGTTTTTGTTTCCTACTTTGTACTTACAAAACACAACGTCTGGCAATGCTCTGCTGGTAAACAAATCTGTCTCGACAAGTAGTAGGGAATATGCCTACTCTATGTTTACTTATTACTCTGAGGATTTTTATATTGAGTTTTCTTAATCAAATATTTCACTGAATCTAAACAGATTTTATATACTATGCTATGATTAGGGATATTTTTAAAATTCTAGATGCATTAATAAAGGGTTTGGTTTCCACTATACCTATTTTTTTTTAATAATACTTAGCAATTTTAAAATAGGCTTCACTCAGTTACAATTTTTTTTTTAAATTGAATTTATTTATTATTTGATATTTTCCTGATTATTTATAAACATGTTTGTTATAATACAAGGTGTACTTAAATCAATACGAAAGCAAGAAACTTTGTAATAACAAAGAAACTAGTACTTTTATTGTTTTTTTACCAAAAATTATATAGCATTGCAGCAATGCTGAATTTCATTGAAGCTGACTATTTTCTATCAACAGTGAGTCTTCTGTATACAGCTGTATAAAAATAAAATGATATTCAGCAATAGCTAAAACAAATTACAAGTAATTCACCAAAATTATATGAAAAGGGTCATTAAAAGCTGAAATCAGAATTTAAATAACCTACCAACTCGGTAAATCACTTGCTTTAGCAGATTCTTAATTAAAAAAGTGACGTACTAGAATACATTTTTAGTTTTTTTGCCAGTCTCTTTAGTCAATTTCCAGTCATTTTCTTATGACTAATTATGAATACACCTTTTTAACCTGTAAATTTTAAATATTGCTATAAAGTGTATTCAAATGTGCACTTCACGACTATGCCTTCACTTAAAAACCCAAAACAAAATTTCCTAATCCTCGTAAATAAATCGCAACCAAAGAGATAATTACGCCAAAAGATCATTTACTAAGTATTAAAAAACATTTGTTATTGACTAATAATTGTTAAAAACAATGCATAATGCATTGTTCTAACCCTTACCTTGAGGATGTTTTTTAAGATAAAGTTTTTAGATTAATTTAAGCATACCTTGCAGTATTTTTTAATAAACGATAACATATTTGGTAAAATTAATTTTAAATTCTTGTTTTAAACCTAATATATTTCGTATCACGTTTACTAATTCCAATTACTATCGGTCTACTTCTCCCTTGCTAATACAAATATAAAATATTAATATATTTAATCCGAAAAACTAGTGCATTCAGCTTTATTCTATTTATAATATTCACACAATGTTGCTACTTTTTTTCTATGATTTTTTAGTTTGTTGATTTTGTACAGCCCATTTAGATCTGATAGTCTCCATGTCTTTTAGATTTTGCGAATGACTCCATGGTTTTAACTGATGTAATTCATTTTCTAGCGTTAAATCTTCTTCACTTACGTCACTTTTAGTTTCGCGTGATGACGATTTGGGAGCTATTACTGAAACCGCTATGTATGCTCTCGGATTTTTGCTAGTGCTATCAGGTTTACCTAAAAATAAATCAAATATTATTTTTATTATTATAAAAGCCTGGCTGATGCAAGTAAGTTAAAAAAGTTAAAAAAGCAGTAATCGAAAAAAAAATAGAGAGAAATGTAGATTTTACATATAATTTCCCTTTCTTTATATTAACCAATGAAATGACAATTTTTAAAATTTACACTGATAAAGTTTTGTTTTAATTTACTTATGCATGTTGAAATGCAATAAACTGAATCATTTTTCTATATATATACAGTTTTTTAAAATAATGTATAATTTTGGCGTATTTCGAATTTTAGAATTTAATTATTTCTGTTCATAAATTCCTGCATAGTCTGGTTTACAGATATATACATATACAGGGTGTACCAACCTTACGACAAACTTCGATATATGGGTTGTTTTAGAAGATATCAAAAAATTTTATTAACAAAAATAGTAGATCCCTTTAGGGTTTCATTCTACTATAGGTGCACACTCATTTCGAAGTTTACTCATCTGAAAATTAAAGGTACTTACTTTTTATAAGCTTTTAACTCAAATTAAATGCGGAATAATGAGTTTTATATGGTAACTTAATATATTATTATGATTTAATTTTTGCTTTATTTTTATGTTTGATTTATTATAGTTTATTTTATCAATATCCCGACTTAGTTCTATTAATTTAATATGTTTTAATTGGTTTGATTATTATAATTTATAATTTTTTTTTGTTTTATAGGTTTTGTCTAATGTTTTGATTGAGTTTAATGATAAAATATTATTTAATTTTATATAAAGTTTACTTTTTCTTCTGTAATGCTATGGTTGGGCGCCTTTTAAAATTTTTAACTAGCTCAATCTACTTTTTTTTTATCAAATTAAAATTTAGAATTATCAGGGTAGGATTCAAATTAAAATATTATTTAATTATCACAATACAATGAATTTAATAACCAAAGGTTTTTTTTTAAAGAAATTTTACAAATAAAATGATACACACTATTAATTGGTTTTCATATGCTTAATACAAATAAATAAATGAATAGCCTTATATGAAAAGAATGGAGATGATACATACAAATAAATTAATTTACAGTCACAAAACAATAAATACAAAAATACAAATCCTTAACTATGACACTTAACTTTTATTATTATGTTCGTTCTCTAAAAATTGATATTGTCTAAATGGAACGGCACGAAAACTCGGATCGCCTTCTCCTCGTCCCCGGTCGGAAATGTAATACCACAATATGGCGGCCAAGGTCCAGTCGCAGAAATGATGCTCAAATCCAATCCTCCAAACTTTGTTGGAATCAGTCTTTGATTTGTCAAATTTATTACTTTGGTAAGTAATTTAATAATGGTTGATTATTTTACTGCATGTATTTTTAATGTTACATGTATTACTTTAACATAAACTGATTTTGATAAATGCATAAATTTTTCTTCTAGTTAGTAGTCAATTAATACATACGATGTTAATTGCTCTGCTACCAGGATCATAAGAGAGAGAATCATCAATTTTCCGGCCTTTTTATAGGCTTCCAGGAAAATGACAAAAATGACGTAATATCGGATTTCAACTGTTCACATTTCAAAAAAAATAACCTACATTTCCGAAAATCCAGGTAATAAATTTACAATTCTAATAGTACCTTTGATAATGTACAGATAGATCTCATCCTTATATTTACTAAAATTTTGTTTGTATAATTTTCTAAGTGACTTTTCCTAGGAAATTTTAGATTCAAAATGCACAACTTTCTTGAGCTGTCAACTTATTTTAGACCTTCAAAATTTGAAATAAAACCATCATTTGTATTTAAAATTACTATAAATCTGTTAAACTAATACTATTTTAACTGAAAATTACTATTTTAAACTGTAACAACTAAAATTTAAACTTCTAAAAGATTCTTTTATTTGTATCACTTACACATTGTATAAGGTAAGAATATCTGTGTTATCAAAGATTAACATTTTAAAATTTATATAAACAACTTACTCAATTATTCTACATACTTTTTGTTACATAAAATGTCATTTGTTAATGTTTATAAACTAAGTTTTCCAATATTTATTTCACTATGCACTATTAAAGTGTTCTATCAAAAATTTATGTGATTATGTCCAACACTATTGATATGGGAATTAGTTTACTGTATTTCACCACACCTGCTACATGTTTTTAATTGTTCTTGTGTCTTTTTTAGGTACTCATGATCTATTGGTATATTTGTTTGTACAATATCGAATACTACAATTTGTCTCTTTATACCTTTGTAAGTACTTATTTTTTATAATACTAATTTAAATACTTAACTAACTAAAATTACATGTTGATTTCTTAAACATGTGAAAACCATTAATACTTTTGATTTTTATTTTCTTTTTGTTGTTTCAGATTAAACTTAGAATTTTAAAAGAGAACTAGGACAAAGATGAATTGTTATGTGAAAGTGTACTTATTATGGATTGGAAATATTTAATTGTGATAAAATAGCAAAATATGGATCCTATTTAATATAAAATGCCCATTACATTCTTTGTTTATATTAAATGTATGTCTTGTGAAAATTATGAACTTGGAAACTTTAGATGTACAAAAGAAAAAGTAAATGCTGATTCTATAAAACTTATTAATATATCCTTTTATTGTAAATTATAAGGTAAGTTCTACTTATTAAATTTTTAACTATTAGATATCTATCTCAATATATTGCAATAAATTTTAATAAACCATTGGTTAACCTCACTTATTATTTCGTCTCATGGAACTAAATATTTAACACGAACTTTATGACAATTTACTGTTTCGACAGTGACATTTAATATAAGTTCTCTAACGTTAGCATTGCAACATTGCCATATTTTTTTGACCATATTGACGGTTGTTTCTTTTCAAGTTAAATATTCTTTTTTATATATTAATATATTTTGTTCATTTATAAATTTTTTATGATATTTAAACAAACAAGTGTTTCATCTGTTTTATAAATGATCTGTGTTTACATTGACCGTTTTCTTCTTACGGATAGATTCACTTCAGATTAAATTATTTTCTCTTTAGGTTACATTAGTTTCCCTAAGATTAGATTAGTTTCCTTTCAAGTTAGGATAGGTTAGTTTAGTTAAGTTTCCCTTTATGTTTAATTAGATTAGGTTTGGTTAGGGTAGGTTTGGTTTAGGTTTGGTTTAAGTTAGGTTAGGTTAGGTTAGGTTAGGTTAAGTTAGGTATAAATAGTGAGTTTTTTGTGAGATTCCTTCAGAAAAGCATAATTTCCCACTTATTGTTGCGTGTTTGTGTTTTTACTATCTCGAGGATAATTTCTCTTTAAATAGATGGTTAGTTTTGGTCTATAATATTCTCCCGGTTTTCATATTTTATTAACAATTTTTTACATTTTTAGAATGTAAAAAAATATTTTCCTGATATTTATGTTTTACTTAAAAATGTGGCAACGCTAGTATCTTTATGACATAACGCACCTTGGACAGTGAATGTTTTGTGTGTTTAACCGGTTTAACCTACAAAATTTGAGTTTTTGATTCCATTTTTCTTGAAAAAATTTTTTTACGAAAATTTACTATAGACACCTGTCCCTTTTTAGTGTTAATATTTTTTTTTCGAAACTCGTGTGCACCTATTTTGAAATTACCTTCAACTATACAGAGTGTTGTATAACTCCGTTACAAACCAAACATATGATTTTTTAAATGGGAACCCCTGTATATTATACCGAATTCGGACTGCTCACATTTTTTTGAAGATTTTAATATAAGGTTTTGATACGTTATACAGAGTCCTTCAGAAGTTATGGACACGTTAGTGTGAAAATCGTACGTAAATCAGCGCTCTGTATCTTATTGTACGTTGAAGAAAAAAAGTATTTTGCCTTACAGAGTTTCGTAATATAATACAATATCACCATATTCTATTAAATATTAATTATTTTCAATAACTCGACCCTTTCATTTTCTCTTTTCTTTCAAATGGAACACCCTGTATTTTATATCATAAATAGAATACCCGATTATGTATCTTTAATTTTTGTTAAGCATTCCCTATACCTAAAGTTTACGAAAACAGAGTTATTTTGTAATATTTATTGTAAATCATTAATAACCAATTACATTGATTCAATGCCTATTATGTGATATAAATAATCGATTTAATCGGGGGATCGGGGTGGAAAAAATATTGGTCCATAACGTCCAATCCATCGCCTAGGAAATTATTCATCCAGCCATCCTCTAATTAGCAAAGTCGAACTTCCATAATCTTGAAAGTACATCTTAGACCTTTGCTCCAAGGGAATATTTTCTAATTCAAGGATTAAGAAGTTGTCAAGCAAGTACAAATATACCTCCTGATTTAATGTATCTTCCAGAAAATATGGTCCGATTATTCGATCCGGTAAAACCACACACAACAAACAAGTTTTTTAGCAAATTGACTATTACAGTTAATCCTGTAGCTCGGGTTTTCATTAGCCCAATATCGACAATTTTGGGAAGAAACGACTGTGTTTCTTGTAAACATTGCTTCATGAGAAAACAACATATTATTATGAAATAATGAATGAAAGAATCATCGTACAAAAGTCCAACCTTGTGTCATAATCACAATCTTGTAAGCTATGAATGAATTTCGGTTTGAATGGATAAATTTTGTTTTGCTTAAAAATTTTCTGTAAGTGACTCTTGCAAAAACCAACCTCCACTGCTCTTTAGACTTAAGACTCAACTTGGGATTTTCCCTTAAGGAATGCATAGCTCCTCTTTCACGAATGCCTTTTTCAATTTCTTTTTGTCTTGAACAGATCCTGTCTCATCAAACTTCTTTATTAATTTTTT
The DNA here is from genome assembly GCA_035357415.1 of Ophraella communa. Lineage (NCBI taxonomy): Eukaryota > Metazoa > Arthropoda > Insecta > Coleoptera > Chrysomelidae > Ophraella > Ophraella communa. The sequence goes on from CM068993.1 coordinate 31,425,654, forward strand.
TAATCCACACCACGTAATGGATACATCTGGATATATTTCGTGAAATTTTGCAATTGCATACTGGTATGAAACTTCCCCAATACCATAACACTTAATAAGATATACTCTTTGTTGAATAGTTAACATTGTTGTCAAATATTTATTAAAGAATGACAATTTGAAAATTGTTTATAAAAGTTGACAGTTACTTGGGACACGTAAACGTCACTCACTACATAAAGTGTACCTACTTACTTATTGCCATCGCTAAAATTTTTGTGATTAAAACTTTTTTTACAGTAAATTGAATTTTACCAGTACAGAATTTAATAATACTTTGTGATAGTCAATAAAGTATTTGATTACCTATATAAAAATATAACATTTTTCAAAAAATTTTCATATACATACTTACCTGTGACTCGATGATATGTAAAGTTTTTTGGATATGGTGACTTATTTTTGGTGATTTTTACTTTTGTTTTTTCGGTATTATTTAGAGATTTGGTCTCATGTATTGTATTAACAATTTTTACAATACTGTGTTTTTCCTCGAAGTCTGGCCATCTAGCTTGCTCAAGTTTCTTTTCTGTCTTTATTGTATTATTCAAAAACCTAGTAACATTAGGGGAAACTGTAGATGCGTTTAATTGGTTATCCTCATGAGTTAAAGCTTCTACAGTATTATTAGATTGTGATAGATTTTGTAACTGAGCAACCACATTTCTTGATGTTTTTAAATCTTGATCCAAGGTTTCTAAAATAAAAAAGAGTATTAAAAATTAAAATAAAAAAAAACTGGTAGACTGGATAATGAGACAATCAGGACATTTTAGAGCAAACTAACGCAAACACTCTCAGGAAAAACGCATTTTTTTCTATATAAATGTCATATTTAAACATGGACGTATAAACACAGATGGGCTTATTTTAATTATTAAATTAAATTATTTAAATTTTAACTTTTTATAGGGTACATTTTTTTACTTGATCCGGTCCTGTACGAAAACGGAGAACTACAATTTAATGAAATCTAAAAGGATTTTTTCGTAATTGAACAATCTTTCAGGGGATGTGTTTATTTTTGAAACATTTTTTTCATTTTACCCCCTCTATAATCAAAACAATTGAAAAATTTAAAAATTTCCACATTGAATTTTTACATCATTTTTCAACTTTGGAATCTGATGATGGTTAAACTATTGATCCGATCGAAATTAGGGGGTATAGGAGGGTGGTTTTTAGGGGTGGAAATGGTTGTTTTCGATTTGTGACTAAAGAATGCATCCTATTGAAAAAAGTCAAATGAAAAAGTTGTTGGAAATAAAAAAATCTACAACTTATATAATAATCAACCTCAAAAATTTCCGAACAAAATCCAAAAAAGCGTTTTATTGGTTTTTAATTTTTTTCTTTTACAAAAATGGTTCGATTAAGCTGAAAGTCTGATCAAATATACTTTGTGCTATTCTAAAAATACAGTATTTTTTTATTAAGAAAAAAAAAACTGAAGAAAAATATATTTTGTAGTATTTACGTGGAAAAATTGTTATTATTTATTTAAATTATAATTTTTTTTATACCAGTGCTATTTGTAAGCATTAAGCAAAATAATAATGAATCATGCATATTTAACAATTAAAAGACGAAAAAAATGAGCCATCAGAGAACCTTTTTTGATGAAAAAAATATTTCAAAATGGTGATTGAAAATTATCAAATTTTTTTTTAAGTGAAATTTTATTATAACAGCTGAAAATTTCTTAATGAAAAAATTACAATATTTTTAGAATAGCACACAGTATATTTGAGAGAAAATGAGTTTTTTTTTTGAGAATTTTATCCAAATAGGTTAGTACCATTTAGGGTGCGTTCCACTAAGCGTTCAGAACGCTCAAAATGATCTTTTAGCCGTTCCATATGTCGTTCACGGTCGCTGCGGTCGTAGCGAAAACGTCATTGATGACGTCATTCATTTCGCTCACGCCGAGCCCACAATGACCCATCTCAACAGGTGGGTCGAAGTGGACGAACAGAAAATTTGGCGCTAGTTTTAAAAATTTGAGGTTAAACTAACACTAACCAAAGCTTCTTCTTCTCCTGTATTTGTTTTTGTTGTGAGTGAAAGTCGTATAAGTTGCAATGTAAACTGTAAATAGAAATCCACCATTTGTATTATTACAAATATTTAAATGTCAAAGTCAAATGTGTCAACATTCGAATACAACCCGTTCCACTTGGGAACATGAACAGAACTCTCCGGAGCTAGTGGAACAGGATAAATCGCGGTCGTGAGCGTGGTCGTTGTGAGCGGTTAGTGGAACGCACCCTTAAAAATATGATAATGACGTCATAACTCGACCAGAAATGACGTTGTCAAATATACGAGCAGACCAAAAAATGAACAATTGAAAAAGAAAATCGACCGGTCTGGCTATTTTCTATTACCAATATCAAGCTTCTAATGGATTTGTTCCAACCTTTATACATTGTAAACTTTACAAAATTTTAAACGTTATTGATTAAGTACATTAAACAATAAACAGTTGTAGGATTACAATGTTTGAGACCTGATTTAGCTTCAAAGGACAAACATCAGGTTTATTGAAAGCAAAACGAACAGTAGATTAAATCTCCCATGTATAATTTAAAAAAAAAGATAAAATACCTCAAACCGCACAGTGGAATACAAATGCACATGCAAACATAATGGTATCGAGTTTCATCAGCAATACGATATATGCGTCCTCCTGTCATTATGGACTGGCCAACGCATCAGGATTATAGATGGTTTACCCCATTGTATGTATATTTAGAGATACCCCTTTGGCTACAATCCCACTATTTACAGTTGTATGAAATTACACACACAAAACTTTTGTCTTTACCATTTTTTTGTTCACATAAAATTTAATGATAGCTCGTAGCTTTTTTGACCACAATTAAATGATATTTAGTTTGCTGTTCTTGTTATGACAAACAAAATATATAGAGTAAATTTGATAAATATAGATAAAGACTAAGGAAATGTACATTAGTTGTTCATTATCTAAAATATAAATTTGTATGGAATTTTTATAGAGGCAGAGCTTGGTCTACAGTATCTATAAGTATCTAAAATAAAAGAATATTTTTGTCATTAGGTAAAGTTGTTGTCTGTCGTTCAGTTGACATAGTTCGAAGCCATTTAATGTAAAGTGTGTTCAAGAATGTAGTGCCTACAAAAAAAGGGGACTGATGGTAATAAACCACTTTTATTGCGATCGTCTGTCACGTTTTATAGCTTATGGTTAAAATTTGCACACAGGATCAGTTCTTGTATTTGTATAATTTGGGTTAGACTAAGGAGCTCCACTGAGATAAGGATATCAATTGGAAACCTATGGATACTTTTGTCCAAACTAGGTTTCAAAGACTGCAAAATTGACAAAAGGCAAGTTATTATGAAATCCCAACGGATTAGGCAATGACGTTTTGAATATTTGACTGCCATAAGTGATTACAGGTATTTATAAAGACCAGTAATCTATTTGGATGAGACTTGGTATGATACCCACGATACGCCGGCAAAAGGATGGACCGATGGAACAGTGCGATGCCAATCAAAAGCTCCATCGAAGAAAGGAAAACGGATCACGATTATTCATGCTGGATCAGAAGATGGTTGGATTCCAAACAGTTTGCGACATTCGGCGAAGAACATTCAAGATTCACCGTTGGATTACCACCAAGATACTACAGCCGAATTGTTCGAAGATTGGTTCGAAAACACTTTACTGCCAAATATTCCCCCGCATAGTGTCATGGTTATGGACAATGCCAGTTACCATAGTCGCCATTTGAAGAAGGTTCCAGGCTCTTCAATTACAAAAGCGAAAATCCAGGAATTTATGCTCCAAAACAACATGTATTTTAAAGAAGGATATAAAAAACCCAGCTTTTAGAGGTTTTAAGACAGACAGATATACAAAAAACATATGTATGTGACACAATTGCAGCATCCAAAGGACATACAGTTCTTCATCTTCCTCATTACTACTGCGTATTAAACCTGATTGAGCATATGTGGAGAAAACTAAAGAACAAAGTGCGGACCCAAAATACTATACCTACATTATGTCCTTCAGTAATTGCATTAATCCGGCAAAATATAGATGACCCAGACGCTGATTGTTGGAAAAGAACAATAAACTTTACCTCTTGCTTTCACGATTCGGCATTTTTTAAGGATGATACCAGTCCTTATTTAAAATGCATCCAAGGTATGTTACTGTATCAGCTATTCCTACACTGTTGACATCGGTTTTACATCGCCGTTTATTGTCCATCATCTATATTGTCTCGTGTTGCTTTAAATAAATGACGAACCTCGGTTCTTTTTTGTAGCTTTTGCTTTGATATTTGTCGTCGATTTTCGACTGACAGGATAAAGGTCAGTGTGCTAGATTGGACTTTGTTAAATGCCTTCTCAAAGTCTATAAAACAAGCGAATACGTAAACGTGATCGTTGAATTAGAATTTGTATAGAGAATATGGACCAGTTCCCTTCTGGAGCCACATTGGGCGTCGCTAGTATTTTTATCAAGTTATCCGTATACTTGTGCTTGAATAATATTAAAGAAAAATCTTTAGGGTGTTGCCCATCAAGCTGATAATTCTGTTGGAGCAATTAGTTGCGAGCGGTTTTTCCGGATTCGGGATGAATATTTAATATTTAAAAATAGTCTTTAACAGTTTTATTTATTCTGACTTAAGCAGTCTTAAACTCTCTCTATGATGGCTGTACTTCTGTTTCAACTCTAACTTTTAAAAGACGAAGAATATTGTTTTTGTTAGGTACTTACGTAACATAGTGTGTACTCTGTCCCATTGATCTGGATGAGAAGCAATTCTGACCATTAATTCTAGAAGAATTTCACTTGCTCCAACTCCTTGCTCATTAATTTCCTGCAAAAACAAATTTAAATAGTATCTAATTGCATCTAAGACATTATTAAAAAGGCAAGGATACATAAAAGCTTTAGTGTGTATTATAGAAATCAGTGTGAATTCTTCATTACAAGTAATTATATTATGATATAATTATTGTACCAAATCACTAGGGAGGAAAGTAACCTTTTTTATGCCAGTGGAAATATTGTAACACGCTATTTTTCCTACGACGGCCTATTTTTTTAAATAAATTGTAAATATCAGTAAATATATAGCTTTTGTTGCAAAATATCTAAATTTCATTTTATTAAAACCTGTTGGATATGACCGATAACAAAATTTGAATTTGAATTAGCTTAGTTGGTAGATTATCTGTAAACTGACCGCTAAGGTTGTGGGTTGTATTCTTAGCGTCAACATTTTTTGTCTTTATATTTTTTTATAAATAATTAGTTTTTCATCCTGTTTTTAAGGAAATAATATCAATAAAGAAGAGCAAGTCATAAGTACATTCGTAAATCTTACAGAATTCATGGGTTTTACTGACATTCACTTTCTATGAAACTTGGGAAGACGACAAGTGATATTTTCCTATGTGGAGACAAAAAAACATTATTTTAATATTATTTTTGCACGATTGATCATTTTTGACTGTTTACCGTAACAGATTTTACGTCAGTAGATGACATTTAATAGCAACTCGACGGTAATTAATTCACTTACCGTCAAGTTAAAAAATCTCTTAATTTTAATTAATTTTTTGAAAGAATAAAGAAAACTAACCAGTTATTTAATAATATTCAAACCTATGGTACAATTTGTTAATTTATTTAATGAAATCCCACTTGTTTGAGCTGTGGTTTCACTTCTAACAGAAACTCCTGCAGAATCGCATACTTTACCAGTATTGCACAAGATTTTTTCGGCAAAATCTATTTTATTTTGAAGACAATCTTCTACATAGCTTTCTGCCACTGTCGATGAACGCCAACCTCCATGACCCAGATAACAATTTTAGGTACGATACATGTGATAGGAAAATCCTCTTGGGATAATATGCTAATATAATAATAATATGCTATGCATATGTGTTTTTGCATTCAGCATGTACTAAGGATGTTTCAAGAATATGAAAATGTCCCGCGTAAGTTTGTGCTACGGACATTCTATGTACATACCAAAGCATGTTTTTTTATTGTGCATTTCACATAGTTTAGAATTGTGTATGGAAAGCACATACATAGCACATTATATGTAAATCTGCTGGGAATGTGATTCATGTGAAAAGCATATTCTGTAGTAGAACACTCACATCCTATGCATGTGCTATTCTATACTCAAAAGAATGAGTAGTATGTACTCGGCAAGTCCTTAACAGAATGTAATATTTCGAATTTAAATAGCACAAACTTATTCTTTTCGCCACACACTATGAATGTCTTATGTATATACTTTAGAGAATGTACGAAATATCATCTTGTGAGCACATGCTAGGAATATGTTTATACCTTCAGTGTTATCTGGGGATGCTTTAATCTGACAATCTGCCAAAAGCCTTGCTGATGTCCTCCTGAACGAATGGCCAGTATAATTCTCGGGATTAGCCAAATTTAAGAATTTGGCAATTTGATATTCAAATGCTCGCTTTCTTAAGCCTATAGCCAATATTTATTCTCTTCAAATACGCGATCAAAGTTGAAAACTTGAAAATATCAATGCCATCATAAAGAAAAACGGTGGATTTAATTATTGAATATTCTGCCCAGAGGCCTCCAGGAGCTTTTAACTGCATATGTCTTTGAACGAAATATGCCAATAGAGTTTTTTCATCGATTCTTAGACTCTTGCCTTCGCACTATTTCTTAAAACTTTGGTAGGTATTTTGATAACGGATTTTGGATTTTTCGGGAATAATTGCGGAACACCCTTCTTCGCAAGCCCGTTCAATTTCTACTGAGGGAGGCAAATATGTACCTAATTGTATTTAGTGAGGTCCACCGTCTCTAGTAAGTTTGCAAACTGAGCCTCAACTTGCATCTGCCCAATTTCCACAAAAATGAAAGAAGAATAATAAAAGGTATAACAAGCAATCAGCATTATTTTATATTTTGTATTCAACTTTATTCTATATTTTTTTCTACGTTTAATTTTGTACAAGATGCGGATAATTTGTAATTGGAAGTGAATAGATCTACTTAATTAAATACATCAATTTATGTTTTAACGTAGGAACACTTTGTCTGTTAAAATAATATTCAAGGTAGTATGCACAGATATTTTGGATAATTTAACCCATGCAATTTCCACATTGTATTAATAAGTTGAACGTGAAGATATTTAACATAACGAACACGTTTCACCATGCAACCGAAATTGAGACAGACTTTAGTAAAGCGCCACGTGATCTATTACAATGTAACACGTTTGAAAATTACCACAAAACAATTATTGAAAATGTTAACTAACATGACTTGGCCTAAAATAAATATTTGGATAAATGACAGCCTTGGAATAAAATGTTTTTACGTATCATAAACACAGCACTCTATCTGACCGTTATTTTAAATTTTTTTAGTTGGATCTCCGACTAACCATAAAGCTTTTTTCTATTTCTTGGTTTCACAGTTTTTATATTAACCTTTTTTTGTAGTGAAAAGAGTGCAAGTTGTTTTTTTAGTGAATCCTTCTTCCACAAAATACAAACAGATTATATAGTAATATTGGAAACACGATCAACCTATCACATCTAATTTTAAAATATTCGTTACCAGATAAAAATTTTAAACTTTGAAAACTGTCGACATCTTTTTAAACTCCGAGATTGTGATTCGTCTGATATAATTGGATTTTACATCTTTAATCTGATTTTTCTGCAATAACAGTCTCCAAATTTTTAAATAGTTTTATGTCTCTATTTTTGTCAATAAAAAACCGCTGCTTTTTGAGAAATTAAAAAATGTCTATCACCAAAAAGACTTAATGAAACTACCCAACTCTATCCTTTGTTCCCATTAAATTTTCAAATATTTCCATGTACGAAGTCATACTTGACGTACAAGAACAAAATACATTTAATCCGTTAAAAGTAAAATCAACTTAAATCTCATTGTGTAACACAATTCAAGATCAGACTAAATTACATTTTATTGGGCTGCCCTATATGGTCCCTAGTAAGACCTAAAGCAAATCTTCTTGCAAGCTATACGACTCTGTCTAATTCCTTAACCGATATGTCATGCATGCCAATGAGTGTTTTCTGTAAATTAATTTTAAGCTCGCTCAAACTACGATATTTTTTAAATCAATAATATATATGTACTTTTTTCCCTAGCTAATGTTAAAGTGTTCCTATAAAAACTGTTTTAAGTAGATAAAATATTTTAACTTTTTATTTATTCAATAAAATTTACAAATTCAAAAACACCTTTTATCTCGTGGTTGGCTGTCGTAGAGAGAATCAAAACTATTTTATTACTTTACTAATTAAATAATTAGTGTCATTCATGATATTCGTGGACTAATTTATGTCTAATTTTTTTGTGACACTCTATATAATAAGTATTTAGAAGTTGCAAATGAAGTATACTGCCTTATATTTCCGAATGAAAATGATTACCTATATATTTCAAGAATTGAAATATACATGTCCGAGGCTACACATCAAATATTTATGTCGGTAATCATTTTCACATGTTACATCTATCTGTTCTCCTTCCGCAGCTGAGCTTGTATGGTAATATTACCTCGTACGAACGAATTTAATAGACCACATCAAAACCTGTATGGAAAACGGCGTTGTTCCAGCTGACACAGTTTTAGTAGATTTCAAATTTCAACATAGCGTGCGCTAACGATGACAGTGGCAGCGGGCAGCATCAATTTAGCAAAACTTTGTTATAAAAACTTCACACGTCTCACCGACAAATGATAAATGTCTAGCTAGTTTTAAAATATTCATTTTTGAGATGTAAGAACAGTGCAGTGCTTCAAGAAAATACAAATTTTATTCACAACACTTGAAATAAAACGATATCTAGCAAATCAACAATTTAAAGTTGCTAAAATGAAGATATATAGTATAATTAAAACAAAAAGCGTCGCACGTCATAGATTTCAATGTTGTCATTCGTCAGTGATAATAACACAATATTTAAAAAAATAAAAATAACTGTTTTATATAAATAAATTGTTTTACTCCATACCACATTTACAAATTTTTCTACTTCGCGCAATAACAATATTAAAGCCCAGATGTTATTAGTCCTAAAGGATTATCCTCATTTCTCTCCCAGGAAAAAACTATATCATGGTTATCTTTACAATAATTTTAAATATTTGTGCTATATTTACGTTTTATCTATTTATAAAAAATGCAGACTCATAAAAGTAAACAGTTTAATAGTGGAGAACAAATTCGTCGATGTCTAATGAATAAATACTTTCTAGCTTAGCAGGTTTTATAAAACAATGTTAATAAAACAACATATTAAGAACAAATATTTGAAGAATTACTTTGAAATTAAAAGTACTGGAAATGCAAAAATATTTCTTTTAAACATAAATGGATTGATAAAAGTCCTTGCTCTCTTAGCTGTTTATATTTGTTCTTAAAAACTGTATTCGCTTACATACAGTGTGAGGAAGTTCCATTAGGCCTCTACGTGGATTGTCTTTTTGCCATTTAAAGCCAATTTTATGTAGTATTGTACTCAAAGAAGACTACCTCCAAATATTTATTTGCCCTTAAAGTAGGAATGTACCGGCAGGCCTATTCTGTAACTTGCGACTGCCGATAATTGCGCAATTGTCGCTGTCAAACGCGAGTTTCGTATTCTCGAAGAAGCAACTGCGACCGCGATCGCAATTTATTTGATAACTACCTCTAGTGAGCAATTGGTTAACTGAAAAAGTGCATTTTTCAGTTGTTTTATGTAAAAAATCGTATTCTGTAAGCAATTTTTTAGCAATTACAACGCGATTGCAACTGTCAAATAGCAATCACAAATATAGTAGTTGTAGTTGAGTTGTTTTATAATTTAATTAAGTTTTGGTGATAGAAATAGAAGGTAAGTCATAAATTATAGTATATCGTCAATAATAAACATGTTTTTATTATTTACAAATAGTAATTTAAAGGGCTTACTGCCGTTGGAATATTTACCTAATAATTAATAACAATTACTTACCACCGTAATAGAAAAAATAATAGTCATCATTTGTTTTAAGTATTTAGAAATGGCTCGTGCATTTATGATTATTTAGGCCGCAGAATATTTTTTAAATTTGTTTTGTTCATCAGCTGATTTTGCAGACAATCTAGTTACGTTGATTGCTACCCAATTGCAAGTGGCGCTAGTTTTATGACGTAAAAGTGCATCTTGACAGCAACCAGCAACTGCGATGCGATTACCTTACAGAATACCACATTTTGCGACTGATTGCGCGACCGTTGTACAATGGTTGCTAGTTGCAAAATAATTGCTGTTTTTACAGAATAAGCCTGCCGGTGTCCGAATAAGAACGGCTCTCAGCCATATATCAGTAACCATTGATAGTACAGCTTCGGGAAAAAAAATTTTATGATAAAAATGGCCTCGAGAAACACCTGGAAATTATTTACAGACTCGTAGGTCTACTGCTAGAGGGCGTAATTTAATACTAAGAATTAAGAAATCAAAATTTTACAAAAATTGCCTTATTAAAGAGCATTTTTAATGCGATAATCAAATTCTACGAACAATTCTGCGTATTTTTGGTTCCAAAAGTTTTAATGTATCTTTTCAAATATAAGGTGGGGGAGAGTGGGAACATTATTTTAGAAAAAGGTCTGTAAGTCCGGTCCTGTTTTACCGATCTTTGCAAACTTGGTCTTGTTGATAACAGCTTTCTTCCACCAATATTATTGTTATCATTTCCAAACAACCTAATAAGTGACGTGCCCACTAGAGGGCGAAACTTTTTTTCTTTTTTTAATCTAGTTCTCTTTGAAAAATATTAAATAGAAGCATGCAATTTTAACCATGAATTATAAAATTAGACCCAATTAGCAACAAAATGGTGAAAACCGCATGTCAATATCTTTTTCCTATCCCGAGATACCAGAAACGTGTAAATTTTAAGTATTTTCCTTTGAATATTAGAATACTCTGGTTATACTGAACGGTATTTAATAATTTTACTTTACTTTGTTTAATAATTTGACACATGTCTGCGTGCTTTGTTTTCCATGGCCCACTACTACTTTTATATTTTTTTCATTTCAACTACCTTACAGGCGTTTACCGGTGACAGTAAATTGAAATATAAATTGAAATATTTAAAAACATCATAAAGAGGACAAGAACATTCAATTTTAGGAAGTCCAAAATTATTAAATGCCGTTTAGTATAACCAGAGTACTCTAATATTCAAAGGAAAATAGTTAAAATTTATACGTTTCTTAAGATATCTCGGGATAGGAAAAAGATATTGACATGCGGTTTTCACCATTTTGTTGCTAATTTGGTCTAATTTTATAATTCATGGTTAAAATTGCGTGCTTCTATTGAATATTTTTCAAAGAGAACTAGATTAAAAAAAGAAAAAAAGTTTCGCCCTCTAGCGGGCACGTCACTTATTAGTTTGTTTGGAAATGATAACTATAATATTGGTGGAAGAAAGCTGTTATCAACAACACCAAGTTTGCAAAGATCGGTTAATCAGGACCGGACTTACAGACCTTTTTCTAAAATAATGTTCCCACTCTCCCCCACCTTATATTTGAAAGGATAGACTAAAACTTTTGAAACCAAAAATACGCAGAATTGTTCGTAGAATTTGATTATCGCATTAAAAATGCCCTTTAATAAGGCACTTTTTGTAAAATTTTGATTACTTAATTCTTAGTATTAAATTACGCCCTCTAGCGGTAGACCTACGAGTCTGTAAATAATTTCCAGGTGTTTCTCGAGGCCATTTTTATCCTAAAATTTTTTTTCCCGAAGCTGTACTATCAATGGTTACTGATATATGGCCGAGAGCCGTTCTTATTCGGACACCCGGTACAGCTTTTAAAAGCATCCAAATAAAAATGATAATTCACTCAAGATATATTATTTTGTACTGATAAAAACAAATTTTTTTAAATTTTGTTAATACCACAAGAAATAACCTTAAATAATTCTGAAATAGTTGTTTATTACTTGATAATAACAATTTTGATGCTAATAGTTTTCTTCGTTTTATACTTGGAGAAGACGAAGACAACAATATATATATATATATATATATATATATATATATATATTTACTTTCAACTTTTATAAAATGTTAAAAATTATGCGAGATTTTTTGTATAGTTTATTAAAGTTGCAGGTGCTGTGTGAAGTTATATGAGCCGTAACTTAAGTTCAAAACTAAAAGGGAAGTGGTGTTGTGAGAAAATGGGCTTGTCAGCCACAGAATGTTAATGATACTTGTTTATTAAATTCTATATATTTAATAAAATTCATCAGAAAATTCAGGGTAACTGTGACTAGAATATAAGTAAAGGTCCTTACATTTTGTGTTTAACAATTTATTTGAGCAGTCTAGTTGTTTTTTAAGGTAATTACTACAACCATGATCAGGTGTATTTAAGAAAAGATATTATTTTAACCTGCTGAGTAGTGAGAAGTTCTACACTATAGCTTATACGAATCACCTAATGATTTTGTAAGCAGAAAGTTTTGATCAAAGGTCACTCACTGTTATCAAACCTTTTAAATTTACTACAAAAATAATTGATTACTGCAGCTTTGTACGAGCTAGCTGAGGAACAACAAAATTGATTGCAAAAATTACAAAAACCCCATGTTATTTAAATTGGAAATCAATCGCCTTTGTGGCACAGTTCATTATCAATATTAAGGGCTTATATATAGGTTCGATATTTTTTTTTGGTCATACACTAAAAATTTTAGGGACGCTGCAAACTCAAAAATCAAATCGGTAAATAACGGACACCCTATTGTGCACCTTTGGCCTCGAAAACTCCTAAAAACTGAATTAAACTTCTCTGGAGAGGTGAAATATCTAGGGATCACCTTTGACCTCAATTTAACTTGGAACTCTCATCTAGAAAAAAGCATATATTGGCTATAAACAGTGTAGAACAATCATCAGACGTACCTGGTTCACCAAGAGAAACGGAGTGGATTTACACTGCAATCATAAGACCTAAGATAACCTTCGGCATGATTGCCCAAGGAGTTAAAACAAACCAGCTGACAGTCGTTCGCAAACTGGACCATATACAAAAAACAACATGCCTTAACTTAACAGGAAGCATGAAAACTACACCAAGCGTTAGAGGTGACCCTTTGTCTCACCCGTCTTGATATTATACAGCAACAAGGCGGTTTTGACGACCATGCTACGGGTCTGCTCTACTGGAACGAAACCTAACGTAGAATCTGGTAAGTCGAGGTGTAGCTTGTAGCGCGAAGCTATAAACGATCTAAAACAAAAGAGGGTTCAGGATGTGGAATTTTTTGCAGATCTCTAAACATACATATAAATTGAGCAATGGGTGGTAATGACAGTGTAGCTCAGACAAAGCCCAATGCTGTCTTCATAACCACTAAAGATATTACCAAGAGAGAAATCACAGGTAAAAACATCCGTAATTTTACGTACAGCCGACAGCTAATATCAGCCCTGAAAAGGCCACGGTTCACATTAGGTCTAGTATTAGAATGCCACAGGGCCTTTACCGAAGCCTGTAACAATATTGTGGTTACTATAGGCCGGATCAAAGGTCATGGAATATCAAAAAGCAACCGCATAGCTGTCTCCCAAAAGATTTTGGGATATGGCAGTCTAATCAGCTTACCAGCAATAGCGGCGGTTGACCCAGTAAAGGAACACTCTCTTGACAAATTCAAGGGTAGAAAGGAAGAAGAAAAAGGTTACAGACTATCCTAGGAACTTATGAAGTATGCGAATAGTAGAGCATTCAAGAAATACTTGGCCTTGACCAGAAAGGACCTGCGTCTAGCCACAAGCATCTTTACTGGCCATTGTTACCATCATAGGCTGGGTTTATCTCACACTTCGCTATGTAGAGGATGTAAACAAGAATATGATGCCAGTAGAACACGTCCTCGGTGAATGTTTGGCACACTAACACGATTTTCTGTATTTGGCGAGAACTGGCTAACACATGTCAACTTGGGCGAGCTGCCTACTGGCGACGTTATCACCTACTTTAAGCAGGTTGGTTCACCAGCTAAAATGTAGACTTAATCTCAGAGAGACGCACAATGGATCAAAAGTGGCCTTAGTGCCGTGGGGCGACCACTCTTCAATAACTATAGATACAGAGATTAGACTACTTTGAAGGATGTCGTCCACTAGTACAAATCAGAAAGCTGGAAGACAAACTAAAGGGACAGGCTCAGGAAGAAGCATAATGGACCTATTAAGGTCTAAATGTAACTTTGAAAGAAAAAAAAACAAGTAAAATAATGATTGAATGAATAAATAAATATTTTATTATTTTAGTATAACCCGTGTTATTTTAAAATTGTGTAGCAAAATCAAATTTTATTGATTCTATCAACAATGTTTCATTCACTGTGAGTTTGGTGTCAACAAAATTAAATTTAGAACAAACAACTGTAAAAATATCTTTTACCGCTTGTCGACAGTGTATGCATGATTTTGCTTTTCATAAACTAAAATTTAGCCCAAAGTTAGAAACTTTTCGAATCTAATGTGATGGCATAACGACTTTATAATTGTTTGTAGGGTCTTTTGCAATTTGCCATGTGTTTTTGTTTAGTGAAAAGCAACAATGTGAAGTTCAACTTTGAGGGTAATGACAAAAAAATTTATTCTTTTTTCTGATAATGGAAATTTGATAAAGCATCGATTTTTAAAAATACTTAAAGTTACTTGTCCATTAACAAAATTCTTTGCTTACAATTTTTGTTAAGTATAAATAATATTTAATTGAAATTTAAAAATATTTAAGAAAAATGACTTTATTAATTTCAACTCTATTCCTTAACAAATGGGTTTTGAGTTCTGTTGCTTAAAACTAAACCAAGTATGGAAGTTTTAACACTATTTTAAAATTAAATTTTTTTTTTGCATTTCTTTGTAAATTTTTTGCTTAATTTGCCATAATAAATTACTTTAATTTAATCTTTTCAACTATGTACATTGTTGATTGAAAAATTATTTCCTTACCTTACCTTGGCTTAGTATTTTGTAATATTTTCCCATTTTATTTTTTGGTTGTACTAATTTTAAATATCTTAAATTGATGTACATACTGCAATAAACACTCTGTAGGTATGTAGTTAATTTTCTATTTGGCTTGGATAGTAGAAACACATAACATAACAAAGACATAACAATTCCATGTAATATCAACTTGTTAAACAGAATAATATCTAAGTTTTGATTTAGTTTGTGGAAGCCCTGAATATCCGATCTAACATAAACCAAAACATAACTCGTATAAATGTTACACATTCCTAATATGAAGCTGAAATGATATTCTAATACAAGATGATTGTAGGTACAAACTACATTCTTCTTAAAAACAAGGTTTTAATATAATTTTACCAATTTTAAACTATTTTTTATTTTTTTAATGTAAGTTTTAAACTAATTGGAGCTCTTTAATACTGCCTATTTAATTTCTACTCTTGATTGTACTGTTTTGTGGGTACTTCCGGCATTAATCTTGTTAATTATCCTGTCATCTTTCACTATTCTCTTTTTTTTGTGGGTGCGATGAATTATACTCACTTAAATTTATATACAACAGTTATATAAGTCCTAATTTATTTATAACACTATTTATATGCACCTATTTCACTGCTCACTTACTTTCCGCACACTAATTGTTCGCTGTTAATTAAGGCTGTTCCATTTGATAACTGACTGTTCACGTGGGTATCGTCACATTATGCACATTATGAATCTAAAGATATATTTTTTGACTTCGTAGGTAATAAATATTTTTCCGTCAATATTAGTATTTTAAGATCCAAGGAAGATTTTACAGGTCAATTGAAGTAGATTTTATTGTTTATTTACACAGCCAGATAGAAAAGTATCTAACCAATAACGGATCTTGTAAAGGATTTAAGAAAATAAGCCTTTTGAGTTGTTTTTAAGAAGCTTAACTTATTCTTTCTCGGAATGTCAAGATTTTTGTCGTCGTCAATTAAACATTATTTTTCGAGCTGTTTCACCCTTTTCTTTTACGAGCAATTTTGCAGCTCAACATTTTCTAGAGACATGTTCGTTCAGAATTCAGATTTAATAATACTAAATATTCGTATAGGTGAAATGTGGAGGAACAAAATTTTCTTCAAAAAATGGGAACTAATCAGATCGATCAAAACATTGAATCGAAATGAAATTGGTTAAATCAAATTGTAGTTTCAGTATTTTTTTTGGTTTAAGTATGATACTAAGGATGTCCATCTTTATTTCCCCTTATTTTAACTGCACATAACTAAAGGGTTTGAAATAGATACATGAGGTGTTTACTAAAATTTTAGCAAATTTAATTTACAAAAGATTGTCTATGTCACAACAAAAATGGCTGATGTTTGACAATGATATATGATGACATAATGTCGAAAAACTGTCCAGAGGTAAGCAGCAAATAGTAGAAGGCGCAAGAGTAGCAGAAGGGTAAAAAACAACGTGAAGTCAATAATATTCCATAGGTTATAAACAGAGTGAAGTGAGCTGGGTTGAAAAATTTAATATTTTTCGTGACTTGTGTAGTTAAAAATTATACACTATTTGAAATATCAACTATTTACGTAGTAAAATGTAATGTAATTTCGTTTCTTTCTCTAATAATTCATTTTGATTACAGCCGGTCACAGGACAAATTCTTTTTTTCTTCTTTTTGTAACGTCCTGTGAAACTTACTCTTGCTACTGTGGCGCCACCAATTTGTTCCCTTTCTATAGACAGTTTTTAATACATTGAGTTGGTTCTCTTTCCTTCTACCCTCCATAATAGAACCTAACCAACGTCTAGAAGGAAACAGCAAACGTCAACGATAACCTGCATCTAGATTTATTCTTTAGAGAGTAGAGGTTCAAGGAAGAACATCGCAGTGACAAAATAAGCAATTAAGGAATTTATTTGGTTTAGCAATTCATTAAACTCAAAAATAATTTAACAGTAATAGATATACATTTAACAGTAATTGTATTTTATTTTAATATTGGCTTCACTATTGAGCTTCACAATTAACAATTAATTCTTTGGAATACAGTTTCATTTAACAAGTGTATTGATTATTGAATAAGAAAGACGGCACATCAAACATTTAGTTAATGGATTAGTTTAGTGATTTTTTTTATATTTGCATCTTATAAAATAGGTTTTTATATTTTGCACTTATAAAAATCTTCATTATAAAACGCATTTGCGTATCGTAATGTAACTTTTACGCACGCAAATTTTTGTTTTAAATGGTTGGCGACATGAGTGAAGTATCTAAAGGCAAGACTATTGACAATGACATTTGTGACTAATAGCAATTTATTAATTTTATATTGTTCTTTAAGAAAGTATTTGTGAATATGAATATCATCCTTTACTTATATAATATATTATTATTGGTATATTATTCATTTTAAAATATTTTAAAACAATAACATTTGATAATTTAAATGTCAAAACTGTCAAGATCTGTCAAATTTTATAAATTACACAGTGCTGCCGACATACTTTTTAAAATAAAAATTTTCGTAATTACATAAAAATAAAAAATTAATTTAAAAAATGGTAAAAAGGGCAAAATATAAAAAATATTATAAACAACTTATTTCATATGGCTGTTGTGACACTCGTTCTTTAAAAAACTCATCGCTTCGCGATTCGTTTTTTAAACTTGAACTCGTGTCATAACAGAATTCCATATGAAATGCGTTGTTTAATATACTATTTTAGTGGTTCAACTGTACAAATAAAATTTTTATAAAAATTAATCCTCTAGCCATAATCGGCTTTTGAAATTTAAATTTAATGGTTACATACGTCACAAGTGGTAAGTGACGTGTTTCAATAAGATTGGTAGAAAATTTGCGATGTTGTCGATATGCTTTAATATTAACCGAGAAACTTATCTCCCTCTCTTATTTGTTGTCATTAAAATGAGATAAACATATCGATATTTTGGTTCTCTGATTGACACTTTATCAAATAAGAAGTAAAACACTAAACAAAATATTCTGTCACTTTCGTTAGTTTCATTTGTTGTTTGGTTTATGAAAGAAATTACTTCTATACTATTTTTGGTTCGAAAATAAAAATCCCTAACACCTTCTCTTCAAAAATAACCAATAGAAGTAATTGTTCTCTCGGGGAGCAACCCTTCTATCGGTACAGTGAGAGAACGAATTTCAAGAATACGGTTTTGGCATTTTCAATAGAACCACGCCCACTTTCTATTGGCTGTTCTATTCTATCACCGTCAAGAATAGGGGTCTTGTTTGTTTATTACAGATAAACACGTTTTTGTCTCCTGTCATATATCTTGTCAACTGGTACAATCAGTTAGTCACAGAACACGGTGTTTTGTACCGCTAGTCCTTTGAGAATACTTGAAACGAACGTAGCTAAAATGTGACAACGTTGACTTTTAAACACACTTCATTATTGGTTATTAGTTGGCGCTACGTTTAAAACTTACTAATTATTTATTGCTAAATTTTACGAAATAAGAAAAATTAATTGCAAAATGAATACCAATATAAGTAAGTAGGTATCTTATCCTAAATATATATTGCTATCATTTTGATTAATATGATCCTACTAAACTAGTCCATTAAAACTATGACTTTTTGTTTGTGTCTTGTTTTGAATAAACATCTTCTGGTTTCATTTTCTGATTAAGTACTACTTTGCATCTTTAATTTTAAAAGTTAATTGTTTAGTGACACAGTAACCGATTTTAAAAACTGTTACACTGAAGTACACTTTAAGATAGGTTCTTTTAAACTACAAAAATTACTTTGTATTAAAATTACACTACCCTATACGCCTAAAATGTGTTTTATAGGTGCTCTCATTTATAAAATGCGACAAGCTTTTATCGTAAAATATTTAAGCACGGTACATACTTCCTTGATGCAAATCGCTTTTATAGTGAAATTGATTGATTTTAAATCAAATACATCAGTTTGAAATTTTGTAGGTACATTAGGGATTAACAAGAAGGGGGGATGTGCCAGAGATCGTAAATCTTGAACAGGGTGCAGGTTAATTTAAAGATTAAAGTTTATAAACTATGTAAGGCAACTAAAACCTGTGATAGATAAGTTTCAACCTAATATTCACTTATTTAGAACACGAAAGTGTAGATATCATAAAAGATAAAAATATTTTGGATTTATACGGTGGTTATAAAGACCAAAGTATTTAGGGAATTATAACTGACAATGGATTAAAAAAGTATGGTTAATGTTTTGCAGAAAGGGTTTTATTTAAAAACGATACAGATTCACCAGAATCTGCAGAAACTGCAAAATTTATATGCACCAACGGAATAAGTGTTTAAATCCAACCATTGATTCCGTTTCATAACCTCAATTTAATTTAATTTAATATACGCTCTGTGTGTATTTGAAATTAATCTATAGTGGTTATAGAAAATACAGTAATATTTTGCAGTGTATAACATTACGGTTTACACTGACGGTGTATTAAAAGTTATTTAAAATGCAGAAACAATGGATCCATCGATATTATAAATGCGTTGCTAGGAAATCGACATACAAGGCTTCAGAATAGCATATACATTTTCAAACTCAAATCGCTTACATTGAATTAATTTTAAGAACGGCCTATTTATTGTGTATAACCAATCACGGTTTAAATAATAATAAATTTGAAATCAGTTAAACAGTTGTCTACGCCCACATCTTTAATGTTTGCAGCATAAGATATTTTATTGACAAATTGCCTGTCCCTCTGTCCCTTGTAAATAAACTTAATTCCCAAAAACCATTTAATGTAGGCGTTTTAAAAATTGCCATTCCTATGTTGTTTAACAAGGGCGTTTTTATAACTTCGGTAGGTAAACCAAATTCACATGTATATGCTATTGAATATTAACAAAATATATTTAAAAATATTTATATAATATAAATGAATGTTGATTTATAGTTACTTCAATATTGTTATTGAATTTTTGACAGTTTCCATTGTAGTCCAGGCGTGCTGTACCAAAAAAATTAAAATTACGGAATATCTGAGACCTGGAATGTAACAGTTGGAGGTGGTAAAGGGGCTTATAACACAAGAAAAAAAAATACATTAACTATTTCAATTATGATCATAAACTTTTTAGTGCCCAATAGAAAAGTTGTAAATCATCTAAAAATCTAAAACTTTTCTCTTGGTAATTTTCTCACATAACCTCAATTTTTCGAGGAAAATGGAAAAAAACGATTTTTCGTTTTTAATTTTTAATTTTCCAACGCATTCGTCAATCTTGGTGAAACTTGGTGAAAACTTACCTTTTTATGTCCAAAATAACCTCGAATTTTCTCAACCTTGTAACATAATAATTTTCCGAGAAATTTGATTTTTCTGGAAAAATCTCTTTTTTTTCAACTGTAAAGTTTGCTAGGAAAATATTATTGGACAAGATTTTCCTGGGGCTCATTTTTTTCGTTTTTACGTCTACTTTCACATGAAATAAAAAAAATACACCTCTCATTTAAAAATGTGCTCAAAAATGAAAAAAAAAGCAAAAAATGAATTTTGCAACAGCTAAATTTGCAAAATTGTTAAATATTTGTTATAAAATATTAAAAAATACAAAAGCCGACTCTAGCATTACATTCTACGGGAAAAATTACAATAGAAAATATATTTCATTATTTAGTCGGATTTTAAGTTCATTTGCAATATTATTATAAACACTCAAGTCTATTAATGAAGTTAATAATCCGAGCGGGGATTTCATGGTTTTTACTATTGTTGTATGCTGCTTTGTTTATATTATAAGGTTTTTCATGAGATAAATCGATTTTTTGATATTACAAGGCCCAAATATCCTTCCATCAGAACCCTATAGCCCAATTTTCATCAAAATTTCAATTTTCTTTGACTTTTTGGAATAATTTATTTATTTTTAATATAATAATCGTTCGGTTTTAAGTAATTCGTAATTGTAATTAAAAAATATATTGAAAAGAGAATATTTTGTTTGTTACGAATGATAGTATATTTTGTATACTGAAATGTTGCAAGGTCAAAGAGAAAACAAAAGGCCTAGGCCCCTAGGCTAGTAAGAGTTGTCATGTCTACACTTTGTCACTTATGAAAGGTGGCTATAGGGCTCTGATGGAAGGGTATTTGGGCCTTGTTATATCAACAAATCGATTTATCTCATGAAAAACCTTATAATATAAACAAATCAGCATACAACAATAGTAAAAACCATGAAATCCCCGCTCGGATTATTAACTTCATTAATAGACTTGAGTGTTTATAATAATATTGCAAATGAAATAAAAATCCGACTAAATAATGAAATAAATTTTCTTTTGTAATTTTTCCCGTAGAATGTAATGCAAGAGTCGGCTTTTGCATATTTTAATATTTTATAACAGAAATTTAACAATTATATCAAATTTAGCTGTTGCAAAATGTATTTTTTGCTTTTTATTCATTTTTGAGAACATTTTGTAACATGTTCATTGACATGTTCCGAGCGTAAAATTAATTTAATCACACGTATAATTAAATCCTGCACTTAATCATAAATGATAAACATTTTTCACTATTCCACGACTTCAAACCATTAAAAAAATACCTTTCGGACGACCAATAGACACAACCGTTTTTGAACGTTGAGAACCCGTTAAAAACTAACCAATCAGAACGCTCGAATTCCTCCCCTAACGAAAATGAACCGTTAATACAATTGTAACGCAGAGAGAACTATTCCCTTTAGCCTTCTGCCTTCAAAGAAAGAACATCATTTTGCGTACTAACGAATTCTTATCTTAGCCGTTATTTATACGGCCCCAAGTTACCGTCAATGTAGCTCCAAGTTACCGTCAATGTAGCCCCAAGTTACCGTCCAATGTAACTCCAGGTTACCTTAAAAATACCTCCAAGTTACCGTTGAAAATACCGCAAATTATTAACTCCAAGTTACCGTTGAAAATACCGCAAATTATTAACTCCAAGTTACCGTTGAAAATATCGCAAATTAGCAAGTTACCGATAAAGCACCGATCCAGCTGACTACACCTGAAGTTCAAACTCTCCGGAGAAGTCCCTCAGGTCTGCTTTCCTATAGAAGTCGTCAACATCTTTAACCAACCGAAGCCATACCCATACCGCTGTGGGAGAAATCCGAAACCCTAAGCTAAGTACCTAACCTTTTGTGGCAAAATAAATTTGAATTTCTTACTTGAGTGTTTGTTTTAAACCCACAGATTTGCTGTGTGTGGTTGCCTATCGGTATCAGTATTTTAGTTTTTTATTGTTGTGTTAAAGTAGTCAAAATATTTTCAATATTCATTTTTCCTTTCTAGTTAAACTTTAAAGTAAATAAGGTGTTCTGCTTTACACCTAGTTATTAAATTTTGTCGAATTTAAAGCAGTGGCGCCCTCACCCATCAAACATATCCTATATACAGAGTGTCGCTAAGCTGGAGCGTACCCACTCCTGAGTTAAAAGGTCTCATAAGCCGGGACAGCTCTCGAGGGAGTAATTAGTGTTACAAATTGGCTTCCTGCCTTTTTGGGACATATATTGCTGCAATTTTTAAATGAGAGGTGTATTTTTTTTATTTCATGTGAAAGTAGACGTAAAAACGAAAAAAATGAGCCCCAGGAAAATCTTGTCCAATAATATTTTCCGAGCAAACTTTACAGTTGAAAAAAAAGAGATTTTTCCAGAAAAATCAAATTTCTCGGAAAATTATTATGTTACAAGGTTGAGAAAATTCGAGGTTATTTTGGACATAAAAAGGTAAGTTTTCACCAAGTTTCACCAAGATTGACGAATCCGTTGGAAAATTAAAAATTAAAAACAAAAAATCGTTTTTTTCCATTTTCCTCGAAAAATTGAGGTTATGTGAGAAAATTACCAAGAAAAAAGTTTTAGATTTTTACATGATCTACAACTTTTCTATTGGGCACTTTTCATTTCGACGTCAATTTTAGCTGCAAACATCAAAATTTCAGTTTTTTACCCCTTTTTCACCCCTAAAAAGTTTATGATCATAATTGAAATAGTTAATGTATTTTTTTTTCTTGTGTTATAAGCCCCTTTACTACCTCCAACTGTTACATTCCAGGTATCAGAATTTCCGTCTAAAAGTACAGCACGCCTGGACTAATTGGACGAAATCACAAAACTGTGATATTTTGACAGGTGAAAAAAATAATCAATTTAAACTATCATATTATTTTATAGAATATGTTTGGGTATCTAACTGAAACCATACTGTAAAAGAATTGTTTAAAACATGTAATCTAATAAAAACCTATACCAAAGGCAGATCTTTCAAGAATATTAGATAAATAACTTTTTAATGTTCTTCCTAAGATGGACTTCCACAGAGTAAAAGGGTTACTACATCAAATTTCAAAGGTAGAACGTTAATAAAACAGAAGCGTTATAACTGACAAAAAGCCTCTTACTGTATTGTACATACAGAAACACTGATATTAAAGTTAAAACATGCATAACTGATTATTGTATAGTGAAGTAATAAATCTATCAAAGGCAGAACGTTAATCGATATTATCCATTGTTGTTGATGTCATATTTTATGCACAGCCAATAAATTATTCAGTATAGAGACCATATTCTTAAAAGTATAATAAATATATGCCAATCTGGCTTATGCATTATTTAGTTATGAATTTTAAAATTATTTTTTTTTAATTTCACAAGTATAAAGCAAAGAAACAAAAAAAATTAATATAATATTATACATCAATATATATCAAGTAGTTATAATTAAATACATTCACCGTAAAAATTAATAACTTTTTAAAAAATAAAGTGAAAAAGTTAATTAAATAGCTATTGGAATTTAGATTAGTTTGATTTCTGTGTGGTGCTGCCATATAAGTCTGTACTTCTTAGAACATTACACAGATGGCGCTGAATTTAATACTTGAACTGCAATTTACTTAGACTTTAGGACAAGGATACATTGTTGTCAGATTTATCTTTAGCAGAAAATAATAAAATTAAAAGCTTATTTTCTAGTCTAAATACGAGGTCTGGCTATTAAACAACAACACTGCTTATGAAAAAGAGTTTTATTTTAAAAATTATTCTACAATCGACGCTCCCCTTCATTATTTTCCCCTTCCCTTGCCACACACCGTTCCATTCGTTTTTTCCATTGGTCAAAGCAATGCTGGATGTCTTCTTTTGTAAGAGCATTTAGGAGCCCTGCCAATTTCCCTTCACCTCTTCCATCGACTCGAAACGGGTTCCCTTTAAGGCCGATTTGATCTTCGGAAAAAGGGGAAAAGTCACAGAGTGCTAAATCAGGCGAATACGGTGCGTGTTCGAGAACTGGAATGCCTCTAGCGGTTAAATAACGCTTCACAGACAGCGCGTTATGGTCAGGTGCGTTGTCTTGGTGCAAGATCCACGATTTGTTTTACCACAACTCTGGCCATTTCTTACGAACTCGCTCTCGCAGCGTTGCCAAAACTTTCAAATAGTAAGTTTGGTTTACAATTTGACCCTCCGGAACCCATTCATTCATTAGCATGGCTTTAAATTTTGATTTCGACATCCTTGCATTTTTCATTCTCGGCGATGCAGGAGTTTTCCAGTGCATGGATTGCCGCTTAATTTCAACATCGTATTGAAATATCCAAGTTTCATCGCAAGTGATGATGTTTTCCATAAATTCAGGCTCTTCATCTAACCCTGAAGAAAATCTCAGCAGATTTGTTAACGGACGAGCTTTTGTCAGGGGTCAAATGTTTTGGGACCAACTTCTCACAGACTTTCTTCATATTCAATTCGTCATGTAAAATTTTTCTTACAGTTTCTTTATCGGCGTTCACAGTCTCAGCAATCATCCGAATGCTCATACGACGATCTCCGGGCACAATTTCATTCATTTTGGTCACTGTTTGCAGAGTTGAAAAACAGAGACAGGTCGACCTGGACGTTGATCATCTTCGGTGCTCTCTCAACCTTCAGAAAACCTTTTATACCATATTTATACCAACTTATAGCACTCAGTAGGTTTTTTTTAATTTAACGAGAAATTGATCCACATTGATCCATTGCTCGTGTTTTTCGTCAGACATTGTTATCGGCACGAGAAAAAAACACGTTCGTTTCTAACCTCTACAGAAAAAATACTACTACAGCGACAAAAACGTGTTTTCGTACTGGAATAGTAGGCACTTCCAGCTATCTAAGTCTGCATTCGTTTCCCACCCTACCCCTCTAGGACGCCTTCTGCGCTCGCAGTCCCGTTATTTAATAGCCAGACCTCATATAATTAAACTGTTTTAGAATTGTAATTTAGTTTTTAATTTTTAATTTTCCAACGGATTCGTCAATCTTGGTGAAAACTTACCTTTTTATGTCGAAAATAACCTCGAATTTTCTCAACTTTGTAACATAATAATTTTCCGAGAAATTTTATGTTTCCGGAACAATCTCTCTTTTTTCAACTGTAAAGTTTGCTCGGAAAATATTATTGGAAAAGATTTTTCTGGGGCTCATTTTTTTCGTTTTTACGTCTACTTTCACATGAAATAAAAAAAATACACCTCTCATTTAAAAATGTGCTCAAAAATGAATAAAAAGCAAAAAATAAATTTTGCAACAGCTAAATTTGCAATAATTGTTAAATTTTTGTTATAAAATTTAAAAAAATGCAAAAGCCGACTCTTGCATTACATTCTACGGGAAAAATTACAAAAGAAAATGTATTTTATTATTTAGTCGGATTTTTAGTTCATTTGCAATATTATTGTAAACACTCAAGTCTATTAATGAAGTTAACAATCCGACAGGGGATTTCATTGTTTTTACTATTGTTGTATGCTGATTTGTTTATATTATAAGGTTTTTCATGAGATAAATCCATTTGTTGATATTACAAGGCCCAAAGTGATAAAGTGTAGACATGACAAATCTAACTAGCCTAGGGGCCTAGGCCTTTTGTTTTCTCTTTGACCTTGCAACATTTCAGTATACAAAATATACTATTATTCGTAACAAACAAAATATTGTCTTTTCAATATATTTTTTAATTACAATTACGAATTACTTAAAACCGAACGATTATTATATTAAAAATAAACAATTTATTCCAAAAAGTCAAAGAAAATTGAAATTTTGATGAAAATTGGGCTATAGGGTTCTGATGGAAGGGTATTTGGGCCTTGTAATTATCAACAAATCGATTTATCTCATAAAAAACCTTGTAATATAAACAAATCAGCATACAACAATAGTAAAAACAATGAAATCCCCTGTCGGATTGTTAACTTCATTAATAGACTTGAGTGTTTACAATAATATTGCAAATGAACTAAAAATCCGACTAAATAATAAAATACATTTTCTTTTGTAATTTTTCCCGTAGAATGTAATGCAAGAGTCGGCTTTTGCATTTTTTAATATTTTATAACAAAAATTTAACAATTATTGCAAATTTAGCTGTTGCAAAATTTATTTTTTGCTTTTTATTCATTTTTGAGCACATTTTTAAATGAGAGGTGTTTTTTTTATTTCATGTGAAAGTAGACGTAAAAACGAAAAAAATGAGCCCCAGAAAAATCTTTTACAATAATATTTTCCGAGCAATTATTATATTAAAAATAAACAAATTATTCCGAAAAGTCAAAGAAAATTGAAATTTTGATGAAAATTGGGCTATAGGGTTCTGATGGAAGCGTATTTGGGCCTTGTAATTATCAACAAATCGATTTATCTCATGAAAAACCTTGTAATATAAACAAATCAGCATACAACAATAGTAAAAACAATGAAATCCCCTCTCGGATTCTTAACTTCATTAATAGACTTGAGTGTTTATAATAATATTGCAAATGAACTAAAAATCCGACTAAATAATGAAATACATTTTCTTTTGTAATTTTTCCCGTAGAATGTAATGCAAAAGTCGGTTTCTGCATTTTTTAATATTCTATAACAAAAATTTAACAATTATTGCAAATTTAGCTGTTGCAAAATTCATTTTTTGCTTTTTTTTTCATTTTTGAGCACATTTTTAAATGAGAGGTGTTTTTTTTATTTCATGTGAAAGTAGACGTAAAAACGAAAAAAATGAGCCCCAGAAAAATCTTTTCCAATAATATTTTCCTAGCAAACTTTACAGTTGAATAAAAAGATATTTTTCCAGAAAAATCAAATTTCTCGGAAAATTATTATGTTACAAGGTTGAGAAAATTCGAGGTTGTTTTCGACATAAAAAGGTAAGTTTTCACCAAGTTTCATCAAGATTGACGAAT
This sequence comes from Ophraella communa, assembly GCA_035357415.1. Lineage (NCBI taxonomy): Eukaryota > Metazoa > Arthropoda > Insecta > Coleoptera > Chrysomelidae > Ophraella > Ophraella communa. The sequence continues at coordinate 31,453,061 of CM068993.1, forward strand.
CCGTTGGAAAATTAAAAATTAAAAACGAAAAATCGTTTTTTTCCATTTTCCTCGAAAAATTGAGATTATGTGAGAAAATTACCAAGAGAAAAGTTTTATATATTTACATGATCTACAACTTTTCTATTGGGCACTTTTCATTTTGACGTCAATTTTAGCCGCAAACAGCAATATTTCAGTTTTTTATTCCTTTTTCACCCCTAAAAAGTTTATGATCATAATTGAAATAGTTAATGTATTTTTTTTCATGTGTTATAAGCCCCTTTACCACCTCCAACTGTTCCAGGTCTCAGATATTCCGTATTTTTTATTTTTTTGGTACAGCACGCCTGGACTATATTGCATTGTAGTTTAGGTAAGATGGTTATAAATCCCTCAGTTATAATGGTACATTTGAGAGAAAAATTGTGATAAATTAATGTCTACTGTTACGCCGATGGATTGAATTTGGGAAAGATTGTACGGTATTATGGCATAAACTGAATAGAAATCGATCTAAGGACAAGAACGGCCAACGATTGCTCAATTTTTTTAAATTTAGAGCGCTATTGATTCATTTAATTGCAATTAAATTAGAATGATTTCATTTAATTTCCTCCATTATGTTCATAGCTTTATTTTAAATTGCTTTTTTCGAGGTCGTCTCAGTTATTGGGACTACTTTAGCACTTATCAGAAAACACTTTTTAGAATTCTAATTTATATTATTTATAAAACGCAAATAAAACAGTCATTTATTCATGTTTTGGTCAGGTTTCTGTGTTGCACGCCGTATGCAACATAAAGAAGCATTGTGTTTATGTTGCTAGTTTGGGAAACTTGCTTCCAATGGTTTTTGAAAGTTAGTCAAGATTCCTTATAGTTTGCGGTTGTAGAAACCAAAGTAACTATAAGTTGTTTGTTTCTATATTTCGCGGTATAGATCAAGGGAAAATTAGAAATATAATATTCTTCTAAGAATATTAAACAACTAATAGTTTGAAGTAAACTTCCACGTTTAATTATAAAAATAGCTTTTATAATACACTGGCAGCTGTTTCGCTACAAAGAGCATCGTCAGATTGACATGTTGTTACTTTTTGTTTTTTTTAAGGTTGGGGATCTGAAGATAAGGAAAGCTGGAGTTTGGATAGACATAAGGAAGATGGAAAAAGAGATGTTGAAGGTAGAAGGCAATGTTGGACGAAGACCGAGGCGGAGATACTGAGGAAGAAAGTACGTGAGGAGATAGAAAGAGGACTCAGGCATGATGTGAAAAAGTCGTGGAAGGAGTGCAAGAAAGAACGAAGAAGGATGTTAAGGATAAAAGGTAAATGTAAGAGTAAGGAGAGATACAAGGCGAAAAAGAAGGAGCTTGAGCGGAAGGTCGAAAAGAGGTAAGTGGGAAAAGTTTTTGGAGAAATTGGATAATAATCCATGGGGTAAGGCAGGGAGCTAGGAATATGGTGCTAGAAGAAGATTGGGAAAAAGAAATTATTAAAAAACTATTTGCAGTTGGAGAAGGAGTGGGGGATAATATAATTCGGGTAGAGCAGGATTTCAGTAGGAGCAGTAAAATGAGGGGGATAAGGCCGGTGAAGATAGAGGAAATAGAGAAGGAAGGGCGTGGTATCAAGGAGAGGAAGGCACCAGGAATAGATGGCTTGACAGGGAAGTTAATAAAAAGACTGTTGGACGATAATGGGGAGTATTTCTTGGAACTTTTTTTTAAGGTGCTGAGGAAGGAAGAGTTTCCGGAAGCGTGAAAAGTGGTGGTACTGGTGATGAAGGCGGGTAGAGAGGGGAAGCGGACAGGGGACTAGAGGCCCATCAGGCTGTTGTGTGAAGCTTTTGAGGGGCTCATAAAAGCAAGAACTGAGAAGGAAATGGGGGAAACCAGCATGGGTTTGTGAAGGCGGAAGTATTGTATTTCTGCACTGAGCAGAGTGATGAGCTTTGTGGAAAATGTTAGGCAGTTGGAGAAATAAAAAACTGGCTTGCTTGTATTCTTTGACATCGGGAATGTGTTCAATCGGGTCAGAAAATGGCAGTGCTGAGCGCCTTGGCTAAGCTTAGAGCGGGGATGGGGCTAATTAACTTAGTAGAGGATTATCTGACGGGGCGGGTTTTGGTTGACTCGAGAGGGCGGGGGTCGGTATTGGGCGCGACGGTCTGGAAATGCATGTTTGAAGAGGTTTGTGGGATAAAATTTGAAGATGGAGGCGGGATTACGGCTTAAATGCGGATGACGTGTGTCTGGTATGTATGGCAAATATAAGCTGTTTTTGTTCAAATACATAAGTACGTTAAATTTGGTAAGCATCGATGTAAAAGAGTAGCTAGGCATAATGTTACATATTTTTTGTTTTACGTTCAAGTAGAATCTGCTTTTGTTACTGAAGTTTAAAGGAACTATTCTATGTTAATTATCGCGCAAAAATTAAGGTTATGAGAAAGAACAAACAAGCTTGAAACTTTTATTTAATTTTTGCTATGTGGCCTATGATGGACCAATTATTTATGTCCTATGATGGTCCATCACGAGGCAGTGAAATAATTTTACCAGGGAAAGGTAGTAACCCAATTCAAAATACCAGGCTTCTTAAAGAAGCTTATTTAAAGAGTGTTGTACCAGTAAATGCGATCAATTCCTTCAAAAGGCACCATTCTTTCACTCCTCATAACTTTGGGACTGGGAGTTTGCACCAGCTTTAGCTACGGACAGGTCCATTCACAATGCTGATGATGAAAACCAAATGGAAATAAACATGCAAAAGCCATCTAAATCTCTTAACTTGTTTTCATCCTCAGGACATTCCGGTGAAGGAAATTTTTTCTACTCTTTAGGCTGCAACTATTGGATTTGATAAACGAAAAGGCAGAAAAAGTGGAAAAAGGTCATTTGAATTCAACACCAGAAATTAAATAACTTAAATGTTAAAAGCACTGTAGAAAACATTATAGAAATTAAAGAATGTAAATAAAGGGGAGTCATTAAATTTTTAAAAGCATATTGTCAGGTAAAAATAAGAATATAGGCCATTGGGTAGTAAACCGAGTTTGGTATTTCTTTTAATTGTATGTTATATTATATTTAATTGCTCCAATAGATCTTTTAAAGCCCCTTCTGGAAGCAAATAACCTAAATCATATATAATTCAAATTTAACATTCATCAGTTCTGAAGTAATCTCTTTCCTTGCCGGTTTGATTTTCATACAATTTTACTAATTAATGGTTTTAGAAATTTAAACAGCTACTTAATGTCATTGTAATATAATAAACATTATTCATGGACGAGCATCACGGGCGCGGGATGCTGCTAGTCAATTTCCAAGCTGTACATAAAATGATTACCCTATTACAAATTTTAACCCACACTTCTTCCATGTTCCATTAAGTAAATTATTAACAGGGAATAAGTTATAAATTATTCACATAAAACATTGTTTAATAAAGGTAGAATCTCAACATCTCTTATCATAAACAAGAGTTTTTTCGAAACATTTTATTTGTGTGAATGATTTAAATTTTTCGACGAATATTAAATTAATTTTATGTTTTTATTTTCTCTAAAGAAAATATTATTTGTGTTTATGATACAACAATTGCAAAAAGCAATGTACTATATCGAAAATGAAAATGTACGAAATCTTTCTTCAATTTTCTTTTACAGTGAATATGTTTCACATAATTTAAAGTGTTTACGCTGCATTTTACTTGTATTCGAAACATCAAACATTAAATATATAGGGAAAGAGGAAGCCTTTTATTTTTGACTGTGTATCGCTTTATTTGAACGAGATGTGTGATGAAATGTCACATTTTAGCAGAAATTTTTATTCATTTTCTTTGAAATGCTCTACTGCGATGCGTCATTCTATCCCTAAATATACGAATCTCTTGAAATTTATGGCGCTCAATTTCTAGAGCTATCATCCTTTTTTGCATTTTCACATCTTTTGGAGATTTGGTTTTTGATCTCTCACATACACTTCTCGAACAAAGAGATCGTTAAGCAAAACGCATATACTGCATATATCGAAAATTACAATATCTATTTGATCTCACAGGTCGATCCTTCAATAATCCAATAAAGCTTTGGTGCAAACAATATTGTACGAAAAATAAAAGGTAGGAACATTAACATGCTGCAAAGTGGAAAACGTAAACGTATATTTATTATTTTTCCTACGACCACATATGAAAGTGCTAGTTTGCACACTTATTTGTACTTAAGAAAGTAGCTAATTTCAATACACGTATTGAAAAATAAAAAAATATAGTTCTATGATCTGTGACATTTACGTCAAATTTATCAATAGTAAACACATGAATGACAAAGCAAGGACCATTTATTTTTTTTAAATCTTCCTTGTGTCAAATATTGTATTGTAATTGCCAATACAAATTTTTCTGTATAAAGTAAGAATAAAGAATAAAGTTTCTCATAGGGTTTTAAATGTTTAAAAAATAAACATATTTTTTTTTCAGTATTATTATTTTTATAAAAACACTTTTAGAAAGAAGAACAGTTTATTCTTTTTTTTTATATTGGGTTATGTTCCGTGCATGTGTCGAATGTGGATTTTTGAAGTTATGTTTGTGTTTCTGTTTACAATTATCTTTGCGTCTATTATTATTACATTACTTTTCAATTAATTTCACCAACTGACCATTTTACTTTTAATTTTTATAGAGTCCACAAAAAATTAAAATGTCATTTATTTAATAACGAATTTTGATGTGAATTCCTGAGAAAGGTGGTTATTTGATTTTAATTAATTATATTTCCATGCAATATATAAACACGTTTATATCCTAATTTTTAACATGACTAACAATTAAATTAAATTTTATAAATAAATTTAAAATATTTATTATAATAAGAAATATTGAGGTCGTAGGAAAAATCGTGTACATAACGCGTTGGAAAGTGTATTTCTTGCAATCGTTACGTTTCCGCACTCGCCACTACGCGGCTCGTGCTAAACTTCACTTGTGCGTAATACTTCACTTTCCACACTCATTATGTAATATACTATTACTATTATATTTGTAATAATAATGATAACAATATTGTTTATTAAGAACATTAAAAAACAAAAAATTTAAAACAGAACCTACACTTTTGTTAAAATTTTTTTTTAACTAACTGAATACTGAATACTTACATTCAAATTTTTATATAGAGACAAATAGTTGTTGAACTCTACCTTGAGTTAAGATACTCAGCTAGCATAGCATATAATTTTTTTTTATTATTCGGGCAAACAATTTTTATTTGTGTGAACATTCTGATTAGTTAGGTTAGGTATTTATTTGCCTCGTAGCACTCACTATTCACTCACTGACATTAAACAAAAATGAATATTGACGTTACCAAAACTTAACGCATCAAGATGTTTTTGACTGAAAAATTCTCTCATTTTTGTTCCTTTATATAGGTTTATAGCTGGTTGCCTGTATCTCTGCCTTTTTTTGGTCATAATAATCTATTTCTGAATTTTAACGTCAAATTTCTAAATTTATATTTAAAATTTCTCTTTTAAGTTAAAGTTTTTGTATAATTTTTCACCTGTACACAAAAATTGATATCTTTATCCTAAAACCCTTTTCAATGTCCTAAAATTCATCTTATTCATTGAAAAGGATATGAGAAAACACGTCTTTTTGTCGATTTAACATTTTCCAACAAAATTTAAAATTTTAATTATGAGTAAATACTCTTTAAACCCCATTAATTTCCCAAAACTTCTTTTGATAACGTTTATAAATTTTATAGGGACATTTATCACCCAATTTGGTTGTTTAAATTTTGAGTTTGACATATTTGTTGAGATTATCATATTGCCTCTAACGTCTAATTTTCTACTTTCTTGAAAATCTATACATATTCATTTATTCTCCCTCTCTTAATTTATAATTCATACCCCAAATGCCTACCTAAATATTACGAGGGTTGTAACTTTTATATTTCGGGATTTGACAACCCTGGTTTTGCAATCTGGCAACTGACAGATCTATCGTAAAGTGGACATTTTTGAGGTTATACGTACTCAGAACGTTTTAACATACGAGCGCTATTTGTGTTGTTTACAATAACTTAAAAGATTCATCTCGACCTAAAAATGGAATTAACATTTTCCTGCGATTATTTTTTACTACTTTCGACGTGGATTAACTCAGCCCGAAAGTAAACAACTGTATTATTGGTGTTGAGCCCAATCCAACAAAAGTTCGCGCACGAAGCATTTGGTCGCCTGTTTTTTCGGAAAAACCGGACATGTTACAACCGTACTACTAGAACAAGGCAAAACAGTAAATTCCGAGTGGTACACAACTACTTGTTTGCCAGTTGTCGTCCAAGAAATTTATAAGATCCCGTTTACAGTTTTACCTAACACGACTGAACTAGCGATTGGTCAGATTAACCTTTATGGGCGGTGCTTAAAAGTTAACAAAACTGAGGTTCAAAAAGTGCCAGGCATTAGTATTTTAAAATCGCTGGAAGGTGACTATATCGTTTGTAATAAACTTTTTAAAAAATGACTGGACGTGAAAAAGGTGGTAAAGGATTGGGAAAAGGTGGTGCTAAACGGCATCGCAAAGTTTTACGTGACAATATTCAAGGTATTACTAAACCGGCTATCAGAAGATTGGCTAGACGTGGTGGTGTTAAACGTATATCAGGTTTAATTTACGAAGAAACTCGTGGAGTGCTTAAAGTATTTTCGGAAAACGTAATCAGAGATGCCGTAACCTATACCGAACATGCTAAAAGGAAAACGGTCACAGCTATGGATGTTGTCTACGCACTTAAGCGACAAGGCCGTACTTTGTATGGTTTTGGTGGTTAATTTCATTTCCATTACTTCGCCTTTGGATTAATACAAGAAAATACACATAACACATTAATACAGATATATACAGAAACGGTTCTTTTCAGAGCCACAGAAGACGGATCAATCTTCACCACGACAATGCGAGCTCCCACACATCGGTTCGTAAGTAAAAAACAAGCTGACAGGTCAACGTTTTTCATTCAGAATGCATGTTTTGAAGATACCTCAATATCTGCCATATTTGGATTCAGCGGGCCAAAAAACCCCCCAAAATGATTTTTGGTTGACCTTTTTTGATTATGTCAGGAAATCCCCGGAGAAGACATTTAGGGTCAGGTTCTGGTGCATCTGGTGTTCGGGGGGTTGTTTCCTTGTTTCCGAAGTGAAATTCGGAACTACCGCCCCACACAACTGACCTATTATGATTTTCGGGTTGTTTTTGATCACTCTTTTCAAGAAAACTCTCGGAGATGAGGTTCTAGCCCGGGTTTCAGTGCACCAGGTGCCGGTGGGATGTTCGTCGATGCCAGATTTAGGTTCAGAGGGCCAAAAAACCCCCCAAAATGATTTTTGGTTAAGCTTCTTTGATTGTGTCAGGAAAACCCCCGAAGATGATGTTTAGGGTCAGGTTCTAGTGCACCTGGTATTCGAGGGGTTGTTTCCTTGTTTCCGAAGTGAAATTCGGAACTACCGCCCCACACAACTGACCTATTATGATTTTCGGGTTGTTTTTGGTCACTCTTTTCAAGAAAACTCTCGGAGATGAGTTTCTAGCCCGGGTTTCAGTGCACCAGGTGCCGGTTGGGATGTTCGCCGATGCCAGATTTAGATTCAGAGGGCCAAAACACCCCCCAAAATGATTTTTGGTTAAGCTTCTTTGATTGTGTCAGGAAAACCCCCGAAGATGATGTTTAGGGTCAGGTTCTGGTGCACCTGGTATTCGGGGGGTTGTTTCCGACGAAAAACTCGCCCCACACAACTGACCTGTTATGATTTTCGGGTTGTTTTTGGTCACTCTTTTTATGAAAACTCTCGGAGATGAGGTTCTAGCCCGGGTTTCAGTGCACCAGGTGCCAGTGATGCCAGATTTAGATTTAGCTAGCCGAAAAACCCCCAAAATTATTTTTGGTTTTGACCTTCTTTGATTGTGTCAAGAAAACCTCCGGAGATGACGTTTAGGGTCAGGTTCTGGTACACCAGGTAGTCGGAGGTCAATTTGAACATTATATTCGTGATCAGCAGCCTTGAAAACCCCCGAGTACGCAACACGGGCTAGTTCTGACACTTCTTTATCAAGTTTGAAATTCTTTGCGTACACTTTGGGCTGCAGCTATCGGTGGGAGGGAAAATCTATCCCACCACATTTTGTGGTAATCATTTTTGGAAGAGAATGCAGAAAACCGCATCGCGATCCGTCCACTTGCACCACTTTCCCAACAGCTGGACTATTTCAGCCGGCGTTGACGCGACTATTACGAAAAATGGCTAGATAATGATGATTTAATTTCAGCAAGAATGTCTGATCATGTTTTTAATCTTAGATTTTTATGTAGAATAATGCACTACCTACTTATATAGGCGTTATAATGGAGATAAACACTAAAGCAAATAGATGGTTACCTTTTCTATCCACAATAATTTTGCCAACTTGGAATTAATATATTTATAGAGATGAATATATTTATGAATAATTTTATGCTAACCCTATGGGTAATTTATACGATCTTTTGTTGAATTAAACAAGGCAGTTTTAATTTACATTCTAAAATGTTTTGCCACCCCCAACTGCTTATCATTCTGGTCTAGGTTCAGTTGAATTAAATTATTTCATTTTGTCCAGAATAAAGCTGATTAATGCGAAAACATGTTTGAAAATAATCCAGCTGCGACAAGAGCTCATAAAAAATCTCTCGCTGAATATTCATATCCCCAGGGATAAAAAGAATCACACTACTGTTAGAAATTATGCTAATAATTGTATATAAATGTATATTTAGTAAAAGTTATGTCGGTTTTCATTTGTAAAAAACTTTAACTATTAGTTTATCGAAAACAGAAAAGTAATTTATTTTATGAGAAAAAATATAACAACATAAATAATTTTGCAAAATGTTAAATTACAATTATGTTAAATTTTGTAAGAACAGTTGGTATTTTCTCTAATACTATTGGTTTTTTCTTTGATTTTTTGTCGATTGTAGAAACAATAGAACTAAAAACATTTTCCGCCTACATTAAAGGAAAACCAAACATATGAACACCAAAAATAGGGCGGAAAGTATTGTATATCAACCTAAGGGCGAAAAATTCATAACGCCATTTTTTTAAATCAGAAATAATATAAATTTCGACCAATTCTACGAAGTGAGAGCTTTTCTCAAACAAAATTCTGTTGATTAAAAAGCAAAAAAATCTAAAATACCAAATCTTACGATATGAGCATGATCGTGACGCAGTGGAATAGGTGCTTGCTTTTCACGCAGAATGCTCTGGTTCGAATCTCAACCATAACATTTTTTTTAAATAGTCATAAAAGTAGGTGGAAAACAGTTGTGTGTCACACGTTCATAAATGCATTAGCACCTATTAGCTGGTATTTGCTGCCTCAGTGTAACATTTCAGCCATCGTTTCTAAGTCCCAATTTTTTCCTAGGCCTACAACATCTGTACATGAGATACCATAGGGCATAAAAATGCATAAAGGCAATTGTTTACGATTGAGTTCAAGTTAAAATGCAAATAAAAAAGTGGGGATGTTATATGAGTAAAACAATGAGTTGCCGATGTTATAGACTTTTCAGATAATTCCATACTATAAATGTATCAATGACGTTAGTGTCGCCAATCCATATTAATAATGATATTAAGTTACTCTATACATACAAATTATAAAATCACTTGCTAGAACATTACCTATTTCCGGTCTATTGTGTCGTCTTGATATGGTCGACTAGAATGGAAATTTTAACTATTGAACTATTTCTCTAGGTTAAATCGTAAAAATGAGTTGTTCAATAAGCGACAACCCCAGACGGCTTGTCTGAATGATACCACGTCCAGAAGCAGTTATACTATAAAATTTGACACAGTATCTTTAATTATTTCAAGCATTGTTGCCGAAGCAAGTTCAAAGATATTTTGTAGTTATATTGGTGTTTTTGGCGAAATTATAAATAATATTAAGTGAAATTTAGTGAAAGAAATGGTTCATCATTGCCAAGTGTGTGAAAAATCGGACTATTTAAGCCTTAATGTTAAAATATTTGTTTGTGTACAATAATTTTATCCAGTGGCATACCGATGACAACTTCAATATCAAAATAAACAGGTATGGTAATTATGCAAGAATACATCCAGCGCCGGATTCCGTTATGAGGTTAAAATAAGCCAATTAAAATGATGCTTGTGGGCGGAGTTCCTACCGTTGATATTTTACGTGACGTTTAAACTAGGTATAAGGTATAACTGAAAGTAATTTTTAAGATTTTAAGCAGGTATTTATTATTTTATGATTGTTTTCCTTTGATTTTGTCTTCATTTTATAGTCATAGAAAATTTTAACTAACGTGTAAATGGAAAACTTTGTGTCTTCCTCGTTAAATGAAAAATTCATTAATGTGAGTACCTATCAAATCAAATACCTATTATTGGCGTATAGGTAGTAATAAGTACAATTATTAAATTAAATCTACCAATTTTTTAGCCTGTTTTGCCACCTGGCTGGGAAACAAAAATTATGGAGAAAAAGATAATAGAAGGTAAATATAAGTTCCCTAACGTTCAGTTGCAATTTTTTGTTAATTGCACGAACAAAAAAGTGTTTTGTACCTAAATGGTTAAGAGAGTTTGAAAACTTAACCAATTCATCATACGTTATAAATAATACGGTTATTGAGTATAGAGAACGGATTAAACTTAAGTGAAATATTTAAATGATATATTGGTACCTATACATAATATATTGAATTTTTGAGATTATTAAAATTATTTAGTAAACATTTAAAAAGTTTTATTTACCATATAAAGTTTAAATTTAATTTTAGATGTCACCACTTTACTCGGTGCTCAAAAACTTACGAACCATCTTCACAAATTAAAACGAGAAATACCAACTGACCTTCAAAATTAACAGTAAAAATTCATCTTATTAGAAAAAAATACATGGGCATACAAGAAAAATTCCAACTTTTACAAGAAGCACCTTGTGAAATAACTCTTATTGTAACACACAATCAGGCAATTCAGATTATTTGCGGTTTCGGAAAGTTAGTAATGATGTAAGAGAACAGTTGTTACGTCTCTACAAGAATGGACATACAGCAGGAACAGCATTAGAAATGATTAGTGCAATATCCAGCTAACTTGTGATGACTACAACACAGCTTAGCAGATAGGAATAGATGCCCAAGTTATAAATATTTGATAAAAACTGGATTTCATTATGGATTAAAACTACAATAATTTGCCCAAATCTATGAAATATTTCAACTCTCGGAGGTTGGAGGATGAAAATAAAAAATAAGTAATAAAAAATCCTCAGTATTTTTACCCTTAATTTAGTTACTGATAACCAAAACATGTATATTAATTAAATTAAACTTATTTAAAAAAAACCTGTAATTATCCCCTGGCATAATAAAAAAATACACCTTTATAATACATTTTTACACTGCAATTATATATTTTTTACTTTCTAGATTAGAAAGCACAAATTGAAAAAGTGCGCCAAATATCCAAGCCACACCTACTAATATTTCTATTGGCCTATTTTAGCCTCATAACGGAATCCGGCGCTAGATGTATTCTCGCTGGTAATTATTCCGTTAGTTGATAATCCTTGTCAATTAATTTCTAGTCTCCATAAAACTCTATTTCATAGAACTATATTTGTTTTACGTTGACATTTGCACTCTATAGGCGTTTTCGGAAACCTACTCGTGTTGGCCCGATCCCTAACCTACGCGTTCGTTTAACTAACCCGAACTACCTACCCGTGTTCGTAAACCACAGAGCTGTTAACTCGATCACCGACTCGGGTTGATCTACAATAACCCTATCGAAAAGTAGGGTCGTTCATATCGCTTCAGACACCGCATGCGCATTTCGAACCATTTTTAAATTTTGTCATTCTCTAAAAGCGCGGGAATTCAGCATTTTCATAATCTCTTTTCTGAGATTTTTAATAAGATCAATTTTTTTCTAATAATTGTTTCACGTTGATGAATAAATAACCAAAATTACAGAAAAGATTTGAAAAATACCAAAAAAATCAACAACATCTAACACCAAGAACAAGATAAAAAAAAGTAAATAATTGAAAATAGTTGGGTTAGGGTTGATAATTTGAATGACATGACAGCGTATTGAATACTCCGATCTGAAACCTGTGATGTTCGTAAACATGGTTGGTGGGTAAGTGATCCATGGTGATCCGTCACGTGACCTAAGTGGATCGGGTTGGTAACCCGGAGTAGGTTTCCGAAAATGCCTTATGAATCCACTTTTGTCAATCACAAAACATCTAGTACCTTAGACATTATTTCCGGCTGTTTGTCAGTCAGTAAGCAGTAAGCAGTAGCTTAATGATGATTTTTACCTTGATTTTCATTTATTTAAAAATATTCTTGTGGTTTTGGTATATGAAATCTTCTGATGAGTTTTCCTCATTTTTTTTCCTATTTACGGTATTCATTAGAAACTACAGTTTCTCTTTTTTGGTACAATTTTTTATTTTTTTACAATATTTTTCTCTATATGCCGTTTTTTCTTATTTAAAAGAATGCTGGACAATTTACAATCCTCTCTTGTTCTCTATGACAAATGTTATTTAACTAATAATTAACCTCTCTCTAATCTTATTTTTTGTGTTAACCTAACCTAACCTTCAATTAATTACTTTTATTTTATTTCATTTCACAACTTAGCTAACTATTTTAGATCTCAGCATTTCACAAACCCTCTATCCCAATTATGTACTTTTCAACACAAATTGTATATTACCTTCAACTATCTTATAATCAACTATGTGATTTGGATTAATGCATTTAAGTCTGCACAATCAGGTAAGCCTTGCCTTATTTTTGTTCCGCTATTTTTTCACCTTCACTTTACTAAATTTTAAGATATACAATTTAAACTCATTACTTTTTTATATATAACCTTTTTCTTTGTATTTATGTTAGCCTGATGATGGTCTAAGGCCTAAACTAGTTCCTCTTCAGTAATTTGAATGTGGTATGACTTTCTGTTTCATTGATATATCTCTATATTTGAATCTCTACTGTGAACAATAAAACACAATGATAATAATTTTTAAAAAGTCCTGTGTAAAACAAAATACAATTTACCAACTGGTAAGAAAAAAATGTATCATATTTGAGAATAATCTAAAAAATTTCGAACCACGTAAAATCAATGTAATGGAAACTTTTCCAAAAACTTGTAACTTAATTTCGTACGAAACTTACTCGTTTATTCACTGAAAACTTCGGCAAGGTTTTGGTCACAAACTTTTTTTCAGTACTGTACCTTCATATGTACTTCATTCATCGAATATTCTGTATAATGAAATAACTTGACTATACAGTTGATGAGATTTTTACGTGGGTAGGAAATTTAAATGTTTGCATACTTTTGTGAGGCGCCAAGGGCTGCGTGAGTATAAATATTCATGCAACTTTTCCAAACTTCATCTCTGTTAAATAGTTTTGAAACAATTTCAAAAATTAATTAGACACAATAAAAAGCGGTAGTTAAGAGGGGCGTTTCTAGAATTTAGTGAAAAATCTGGTTATTTTTAAATTACATGAATGTGGTGTAGATGGCGATAGTGGTTTCTTTTTATTATAAATTCGAATTTAAAACGTTAACTATAGAGCGAAAAAAAAATGCTAATAAAATCTGTATTTGCCTTATCAAAATGTAAAAAAAAATTGATAGCAAAAAGTTGTTTTTGTCAGAAAATAAACGGTTATCTTTATAAGAATACAGGTAGTTGACAATTTTATTTACTCCGTATCCTGCTATGCCTGCTTCTTCTGCTTGGTTGATAGGATTACGCAGTAATAAGCAAATAGTTAGAATATGTTTTTGATATAATATTTATATTTATTGAAGTTCAATTTTAAAATAATGGTCAAATATTAACCAGGTTACTTTGTAACATCTTATAAAAAATTTATTGTAAGTACACTACAATTTTATTTCATAACAAAGTCTATAATAATTATTGAATATATTGATTTTTAATTTAATATTGATGTAAAATTTTACACACATTATTTAATTTTAAAATTTTAAAACTCGTAATTTACGTATTTATACATGAAGATAAATATTTATTGATTATAAATCAAATACAAAAGAAAAAAGTTTTTCTTTCCAAAGAAACCCAAAGAAAGAAAGAAAAAAAAAGATCTTTTATTTTAATAAGAAAATTGAAACTTTCCTAAACAGTTTCCGCTTTATTGAAAAAGCTCTTTATCTGTTTAACCCAAGATAAACAAAACTTTATAAAACTTCTTAACATATAAACTTGACGTTTACTTTTGGAATATATCGTTTTAAATCGTGTAAGTCATTCGTAACTCTAATGTGGGTAGAATCCAATGTGGTTTAAAGGACACACAAACAAACACAACAAAATCTTACCCACAAATGTTTAATTTATAAATGGTTGAGCAACTAGTTTCAGTTTTGTTAAGAATTTTAATAATTGGGTTCAGAAGATTTATTAAATACATTCCTGGATAAGTATAAACATACTGTTACATGTAAAAATATTGTAATAAATATTTTAGCTTTGGCGCACACTCCGGACACAGGAAATTAGGGTTTATATTTTACAATTCTGTAAGAATGTTACACTGGAAGCAAATTCAGCTAGTGTATACTTTACAGTATTTTTAGTTTTATTCTGGGGTTTGAAAACTCAATAATTTCTCCACTCATCAAATTTTCATATTCATTTTAATTGACCTTAAAAAAATTTTTTAATATTCCAATGTTTATTATTCCAATATATTTTTAGGACCCGTCTTAGCTAGAATCTATGAGTGAAGCAAGAATTAGTTAATAGCTAAGAGTTGTAGTTGTAATTTACTTTTAATTTTTTTTAATTTTGTTAGTTTGGTTTTTCTTTATTGTTTTTGGTTATTATGAGTTGTAGATGAAAATAAATATTTTTTCAATATTTATAAATATTTACATATTTTGATATTTAATTCTTCTTGAGACATTCTTGGTTAAATCAGATGTTTTGGGATGCCTTACACATTTTCTCATGTAACTTCTTATACAATCGGGTTAATTCATTAAGTCATCTTCGAGAGAAGAATTAACATTTAGAAATGCCAAAACCAAGCTCAGAATTAATTAAAAGCTCTATTTTTACATTGCAAAAAATGCACAAATCCGATAGATTGATCAACGCATATCGCAAAGCTCTAAAATCATACTTACTGGGGATAGCTTTATATATATGCAATTGACGACTTCTTAACATAACGCATTGTTACAAACTGACCAAGCTCATGCGTCGACACTGACTAATCTAAACTATAAATAGTGACGAACATGATGTCGACTGGAATAATCTAGAACAGAAGAATGTTCTTGGCATCATCCGAGGGGAACGGGTATATACAGGGTTGGGATAAAGTATGGAACCAAGTAAATATCTTTTTAACGAAAATTTGCAGGTAAGTGCAATGGAGCAAAACGCATCTGAAGTACATTTTTTTGATAATAATATACTTCCGGTTTAACCGGAAATGCCATCAGCTTCTTTAATTTAAATGGGACAACCTATATATTTTTACAGATTTTGAAAGAGCTTGTTATTTTGAATTCATAAATACTGAGTTTAGTGTAAAAAAATTTGTAAAAACGAGGAATATAGCACTTTAACCAACCTCCTTTGAGTTTTTTGCATTAGAGCAAAAAACTATTTAGATAAACTAATTGATGTTGTTTGTATGCATAGTAATAAATAAACAAGTACTTCTTAGTACGTCTTTTGTTCTTCAAGTGTCAATTCTAATTGACGGAAATAAATTGAACAATTTAGAATGGTTCAATTAAGTGAAAAAAAGCGTATTGAAATTTTTATGATGATCGTGCTAGAACTCATGAAGAAGTGTCATATTTTTAATAATTTACATCCGGAGAGAAATCCTATATCACGCTTAAAAGTAACTAAAACATTACAACGTTTTGGTACTACTGGGATGGTAAAAAATTTGCTAAAACGTGAAAGACCGCGGACTACAACGAACGAAACTGTTAATCAAAATATTGCAATCGATTTAGAAGAATCACCTCAAACTTCCACCACAAATTTGGCACTAAACCATGGTATCAGTCGACGTTCTGTAGGAAAGATATTAAAAAGTGAAAAGTATCTTCCGTATAAGGTACAGTTGGTTCAAGAATTGTCATACGATGATTTTGACCGACGGCTGAAATTTTGCGAACGGCTAATGGACATCTGTAATGTCGACGAAAATTTTGCTTCTAGCATAGTTTTTTCCGATAAGGCAACTTTTTGTTTCAATGGAACAGTTAATCGCCATAACTCAAGGTATTGGTCAAATGAGAATCATCATTGGATTCATGAAGCACATACCCAGCATCCACAGACGTTAAATGTTGGGATGGGAATTGTCGAAAATAAGCTTATAGGCCCATTTTTTATCGACGGAAACTTGAATAATGACAAGTATTTGGATCTACTAAATAACGAAATTATTCCTGCACTTCAACAGAATGGGCAATTACCACAAAATATTTGGTTTCAACAAGACGGAGCACCTCCCCACTATGATAGACGGGTTAGGGATTTTCTGGATGCGAATTTTCCAAATCGATAGATTGGACGTAGAGGATTCATAGAGTGGCCTGCTCGTTCTCCGGATCTTAGCCCGTTAGATTTTTTTTGGTGGTTATCTAAAATCATATGTTTACGTTAGATGACCAACAAACTTACAGGAAATGAGACAAAGAATAATTATTGATGAATGTGAACTAATACGTAAAGAAGTCATGGAAAGAGTGACTCAAGAATTTGTTAATAGGATGGCATATTGTCAGCGGCGAACATTTTGAACATTTGAAGTAATTTTGTTTCTCATTATTCTAAAATAATGAAATGAACATCTATTGTACTACTAACAGTGAGTTATTCCTCGTTTTACAAATTTGTTTACATTAAACTCAGTATGTATGAATTCAAAATAACAAGCTCTTTCAAAATCTGTAAAAATATATAGGGTGTCCCATTTAAATTAAAGAAGTTGATGGAATTTTCGGTTAAACCGGAAGTATATTATTATCAAAAAAATGTATCATCAGATGCGTGTTGTTCCATTGCACTTATCTGCAAATTTTCATAAATATCGTTCTTTTCGTTTAAAAGATATTTACTTGGTTCCATACTTTATCCCAACCCCGTTTTTTCTTTTTTCTGCGATAGAAAAAATTTAAATATTTTTTTTTTATTCTACTCTTCTATTGACCGTTCACAATTTGTTAAAATGTGAAGTTTTGTTTATATTTTTTTTTGTAATTCATAAGTTGCGTATATATTTTTTTTTAATTATTGTTAATCACATTTTTTTAGTTATTCTAATTGTAAGCATATTTGGACCATGTAAAGCTTCTTAATTATTATATTATTTTTGATTTTTAATATCCACAATGAATAATAATGAAATTTATTGTGCTAACCCTTACTCTGTGAAAGCCAATCTTATTGGGAACAATAAACAACCTAATGTGTGAAGGAAACTTCCACTTTTTATTCAAAAAACTTTAATTTCATTAATTTTAGCGAAACAGTTTGTAGTAATTGCATTTTAAAAACCTATTTTTCGAAAGTGGAAGTTTCGTTCAAACGTTCAGTTGTTTATTGTTCTTAAATAATAATTAGTGCTAATTGTAACAAACTCTAACAGTATACGTTATTTGAATATTTGTTTGCAGTTCAACTTTTATTAAAATAAGAGTAATATTAAGCCTAATGAAAGGATATTTAATGAGACACAGTAAACGTTTTAAAACTTTTAATTTGTTTGTAAAACTAAGGCTAACTTTTATAAGTACAACATATTCGAAGTTATATCTGTAAATGTAAAGTTTTCACAAAGTTATTAAATGTTTAATCTATTAAATTTACTCTAAGAACGTCTAAAAAGGTGGATTTTAGCTGAGAGTAGTCCTTATATATCTTGGTAATTCTGAGTATTTATTTGTTTTGTGACAATGAACAAAACTTGTTTTTAAACTTTGTTTACAAAAAACCACAATATATTGATAAGAAAAATAATGCTTTCATTGGTTCTCTTGTGACATCGCTAGTTGAATACAATCGCTAAGGGCTAAGTATCGCAATGATCTATCAAGTATAATAAGCTAATAAGTAAGCTAATAAATAAAAAATACAAATTTAGAAAATTGGCAATTAAAAAAGGTACATTTAGTGTACAAGGAATACATAAAAAAAGAGAAAAAGACTAGTGATATATAATTCTTCTTTATTATTTGTTCTTGGCCGAGCTGAATTTGTTTTATTTGGTCTCACATTCCTAGTTTCTTGATAACGTCGTTAAATGCCTGTATTCGCGATTTCGACTACCGTTGAGGGCGCTAAGAAACGTAAACAAATATGGAGGATTGTGAGTAATCTTTTTGTTTGAGGCGTCGAACTTAGTGGTTGAGTTGTGTGTTTTAATTGTTTGGTGGTAATTTTACAAATACAAATAAAAGAATCAAACATCAACCTCCACATAACAATCCAAAATAAAATTAAAAATAATTTGCGATTACTCACAAAGTAGGTTTATTATTTATCCTCCAGAGGGCGTCTAGACTTTCGAAAAGGCGAATAGTAAATTAAACAACGCATTGCATATGGCTTTCTGTTATGACACCAGTTCAATCGCGAATCGCGAAGCGATGAGTTTTTTAATGAACTTATTTCATTTGGCTGTTAAGACACTCGTTCTTTAAAAAACTCAACGCTTCATTTCTTAAACTTGAACTCGTGTCATAACAGAAAGCCATATGCAATGCGTTGCTTAATACCGGGTGTCCCAGAAATTTCTGACCCATTGTAACTGCAAAAACTGTAATTTAAAAACCATAGAGTGATTCAATTTTCGAGTATCATTTTCTTTTTATATTAAGTTTTTTTCAGGAATACCCTATATATTTTTATTATATCTGAAAGACGAACCCTTTCCCTTTAAGGAAATGTATAATTTGTTAAAGTTTTGAAGAAAAATGAGTGAGTTATTTGGATTTTAATGATAATTGTTTATTAGATAGAGATGTCTACACAAAAAATTACAAAAGAAAATAACAACACAAAGATTGTACCAAATTTTATTAAAAATTAACTTTATAAATTATCTAATTTAATAAAAATCCTCAAAATGTTTTAAGTGTCCATTTTGGTCTATACATTTTTGTAACCTGAATAAAAAGTTCTGAAAAGAATTTCGCAACATTTCTGGGGTCATTTCTGGGAATGCTGTTACATCTCAATTGTTATAGAGTATAACAACTATCTTTGATAAAAGACCATATAAAAAAATATGGAATCGTCAAGTCTGGTGAGTGAGCGGGCCACTCAACTGGTCCAGCTCTCCCAAACCACCTATCTCCAAATGTTTCTGTCAAAGAATTTCTAGCCACAAGTGAATAGTGTAGTGGTGCACAGTTTTGCTGAAAGTTAACTGAATTTATTATGCCATCTTGTTCCAGTTGTGGATTTAGGTAATTTTGTAGCAACCTAACCTAACCTAACCTATATTCGACAATTATGTTTACTACATCTCCAGTTTAAATGAAATCCAGCCTCATCTGATATTATAAGTAAACCATCAGGAACTTCTCTAAATAAATCTATTAATGTTTCAAAAAAAAACAATTCCTGTTTGAAAATCCCTTTCAAATATTTTTGGTGTATCTGAGTTTTATAAGGAGTTAACTTCAATACCTTCATACATCTCTGAACTTCGGATTTTGAAACTCCAGTTGTGGATGATACTTTGCGAAGAGATATTCGATTATTATGTTCTTGTAATGTTTCCTGAATACGTAAGAGTCTATTTAAAAAAATATCACCATTACCTGTTTGATATTTCTTCCTTTCCATAGATCCATTTTGTAGAAATACATTTTAACATTTTTTAATGCTGTTTTTTGAAGTTGAATGTTTCCTAAATACCTGACGAAATTATCTTTTGGTAGTAACAAATGATTTATACTTAGCATACAATAACACAGTTTTTAATTTTTCACTAAATCGCACCATTATTGAAAATAAGTCGAAAACAAATCGCAATGAATTACTTTGACAGTTCGTTGTGTCAGTTTGTTGAAACTATAAAAATCCCAAAGCCTACTTTTACATTGAAACCTGTAGATGCCTACATAACAGCCTATCCTAAAAAACTAAATAACTCACTCATTTTTATGGTTAATATGGGTCAGAAACTTCTGGGACACCCGGTATACTATTTTTAGTTAACACATTGATTATTTAGCTAATATTATATTTAGAAATTAAATGTCTAAGTCAATGTCACAAAGTTTTATTAAGTGTAAGTAACATGTAAAGTTGTTAACAGCTACTAGTTTCGGCTTTTTGAGAATCCATCATCAGGCTAAAATACAAACAAGTTTTACAATATATTTAAAATATTATATTTACTGTATCGAAATCTCCAAGACAAAATTGGTGCATTTAACTGGATTTATTAGTATTAATCGCATCCAATAACTTTAGATAATACACTTTTACTTGTTTTTATGGGTTTCATGAAAGGTTAATGTTCTTGGTGTGTAGAAGAGGGAATATGATAAGTTCTAATACTTTTTTTACAGATACTTATTTAGTGCTCACGTGGGAACCCTACATGAAAAGTAAGAAGATTTAAATCAAAACGCCCATTAACCTTAAAGGTAGTTCTCAACTTTATCTTTATTACAAAAAGTTTTTAAAGTCCTTTTGGGAACTGGAAACTGAAAAGTAGAAAGGAAAACATGAATTTTGATTACTCGTATAATTTTGAGATTAAACCCGATATCCCTAAACTTTTACTTTGACCTAATATAGCTTTGAATCCATAAAAATTTCATAAATTAGGGAGAAACCTGTTAATAATTTGGGGACATCAAAAAGTCCGGTTTATTAATATCGACCGGATTAAAAAAAGAAATTCATAATTTTTATCGTGTAATGGAAAATTAATCTATAAATTGATTATTGGAATCGTCCATTGGATTGAAGGCAAAAAATATGAAATATAAAACCGGATGGTTCTGGTTGTTAAAGAAAATTACGTTACAACTTATTTAAAAGTTAAGTTTTGTAAAAAATGTTTGTATACAGGATGATTCGCATAGGAACTGACATAGATCATGGACGTGAAGGGCAACCCAAAATAGGGCGATTTAACGCAAGTTACCTCTATGCCAAGTTGCTTACCTGAGAAGTTATAAGCTTTAAAAGAGAAGTTTTAAATTTAGAAAAAAATCAATATCTCCCTTATACTTGAATTTAGAAGAACCAAATTTGATACATATTATGGGTGTACCAAGACCAGTAAATGACTACAGTTCAATCATAGTAGGGCGGATGGGGAATAATGCGACATTGAAATGACAGATTGGGCAAACTTTCCTTACTCTAGTTATTTTTTGAAAATCCTCTTCGCTTTAAAAAAAATCGAATAACTAAAAACGCGCGGTATAGGAATGTTTTTCAAAATCATCGAAAATTCAAAAGTTGGCTATGAAATTATCCAACGTCAGACTTGATGTTTTCTCTGGTTATACTCTTCCTCATACTCATTTCACAAATGTCTCTGCATACAAAAAAGATGAGTTAAGTGTGAGTGACCCTCAAGTAGCAACTATGAATTTCACTCTAATTGAATATTTATAATTTTTTAAATAAACAATTTAATAGTGAATTGTAGAGGTTATCCATAACTCAAATGTGTATAGTACGAATAGTAGTAATAAAACTCAAAGTCGACCCACAGTATGTAATTTAATGAAATAATACAACAGCGACATGTTTCGGTCACAAGACCATCTTCAGGCTTTAAGAGTTGTTGTTGTCTTAGATTTTATCTTATATGATTTGACTTTGTACATGTTATATTTTGTCTTTTATATATTTGACTTTGTATTTCATCTCTCTGACATATTGTGTTCTTCTCTTAAAGCCTGAAGATGGTCTTGTGACCGAAACATGTCGCTGTTGTATTATTTCATTAAATTACATACTGTGGGTTGACTTTGAGTTTTATTACTACTACAATTTAATAGTGGTTTTATATTGAGATAGATTGGGTAAATTATGATTAAAATCAGATAATCACAATTTATCATCAAACCAATAAACCAGAATTTCTAGGTAGAGTAAACAGAAACTAGTTAAGCATTGCAAAGTCAGATAGAATTGGCAAATCCTTCATAAGTATATGAAAATTTGATATTAAATTAGAAATACTTGTATAATTGTAAAATCAGCATAAAAACTCAAAATCTACAATTTGGTATAAGAAAAACAAGAATGTATAAAAAGGGACCTTAATTGTAATATTTAGATATGAATTTGGAGTTAAAATACAGGGTGGCGCACCGAAAACGAAACAGATGCATTTACTGGCAGATGATTTCTTTAAAAAAAAAAACGCTCAGACCCGTTGATTTTGGTATCGACTCCCTTTACAATGATCTAAAATTCATGTATTTCGAGCCGAGTAAATGTTAAAAATGACCACCATTACTTTCTATGCAATAATAAATATTTTGCTGAAAACGTTGCCGGACATTTTGCGATATTTGAGGAGTAATTTGATGGCACTCATTCACAATTCTTTGTCGCAAATCTTCTAAGGATGTTGGCTGAGTAGCATAGATTTTGCTTTTTAAGTAACCCCACAAAAAGAAATCCAAAGGAGATAAATCTGGCGATCTTGGGGGCCATTCAACGGCACCTCTTCTACCAATCCATAGACCAGGAAAGATCTGATCTAAATAATGCCGAACTCTTAATGCTTAATGTGGTGGGGCACCATCCTGTTGGAACATCAACATATTTTCAACGTATGGACCATCATTCTGATTTTCAATTATCGCCAAAAATGCCAGCCCAAACATTTAATTTTTGTGGCTGCTGTGTGTGTACCTCATGGTAAATTCTGGGATTAGAGTCCGACCAATATCGACAATTATGACGATTTACTTCGCCATTTTAAAAAAAGGAACATTCGTCGGAAAAGCAGATGTTAAATAAAAATTGTTCATCGTTTGTAATTCGTTCACTCATAACTTCACAAAATTCTAATCGCTTATCAAAATCGTCTTCATTAAGTTCTTGTACAAGGTGAATTTTATACGGATGAAAATTATAGGCCTTTAGAATCCGTTGGATAGTACGTCGACTAACACCACACGAAGTTTGCAATTTGCAGGTACTTAATGTAGGATCTACAATAACTTGCCCTAAAACCCCCATTTCTGTTGCTTCGTTTCTTATGGGATTTTCAAAATTACGTTTTTTATTGGCGACTGATCCAGTTTCCCGAAATTTAGCTACAAGTTCTAGAACATATTTTCGGTGCACATTATTGTTCTCATCTCGCTCATTAAAAATTTGTGCTGTTCTATTAGCGCACTGATTATTTCCGAAAAATATTTTAATCATTTCAACCCTTTCTGCCGTGGAATACACCCTGGTTAATTTATGTATAAAGCAATAAATGATATTTTAACAACAAAGATTGGTCAAATCAATTGCAAACTAATGTACTATTTCCTATTTAAAATAAGTACGTGGCATTCTCTAGTTATCTTTCTTCAAGAAACAACTTTTTTTGTCACAAAGGACACTTCAATTGCTATTTTTATTATTATTAATAAACCATGGGCGTAGTAAATAAAAGCATTTACTTATCAAGAAAATACTTTTACTCAAATTTCTTCTGAAAGAAGTACAAACTAATTTGATGTACCTATTAAAGTCTACTTTAAACTTTAAATCAATAAATCTCCAAAACTACTGAATTAAACACATGAATTTTACATCATTATAAAGGGAGTTGAAAGACCTTTCAAATAATGGATCATTCGACCCCCCTTTTTAGGGATGATGCCACCCCCGCTTAAGGGGATGCAAATGTTAAAGTGATTTTATGCCAATTTTGTGTCCCCCTCGAAAACAAAATCGACGGGTCCGAGCGTTTTTTCAAAAAAGGAATCATCTGCCAGTAAATGCCTCACACTGTATAAATTAATAGAAGGAGAATAAATATATCTGTATTAGAGGTTTAGGAAATTGGAAAATAGATGTTATAAATTATTCTTTCGACAAATCATCTGTCTCAAAAGATAAATATGTAGGTATAAAAAGTTTGGGTTAAAATGTAGCTAAAAAATTTGTAAACGATTTCGAAATATGTTTATTTAAAAAATTAATGGGAGTATTTACTCAAAATTAAAATTTCAAAATTTGTTGGGAAATGTCAAATTAACGAAATTCTTCGATATTTTTCAACTGACTAGAAGAATTTTTAGATGCTAAATTGGGTCTGGTTCTAATTTTTCTTTAGTTCAACAGAATAATTTTCATCAGTGATTTGTGATAAAAGGAATTAAGGTGTTTTATTTTTTTTTTAAGTTTAGGTCAACGTACAGTCATAAACTAAAGTTGTTTTATAAGTTACCTAACCTAGTTAAATATTGCAAAATTTGCTGAAAAATGAATTAAATTCTAACTTAATATGATTTTTTTACAAACATGATATCAAAAATAAAATTATAAAAAATAGATTTGCATTTAAATAATTAAGTTTCTAAGATATTGAAAGATATTATTTTAGTTTAAACATCATTAACTTTTGTTTCCGATTGTTTTGACAAATAATCATCCACAAACCAGAGAAGAATATTTAATATTATTTTTGAGTAGACCAAACTTTTATAACCGTAAATTTTCCTTATCCCAGTTACAGTTCCTGGAATAAGGAAGATATTATTAAATATTACGCAGTAGACCTTATGTCTAGACGCTACGCTTTGTTTAATTGAATACTTTTATTGTGTAAGCTTTAATTGCGCATTTTTATTGTAATTTGATATATCACGTTCTAATTATTATATAAAGAAGAAATATTGTTTTTAGTCAGTTAGATAGATAGTTAGAGTCAGTTAGTTAGTCAGAGATGAGTTGAAGTTAAGTCTTTGTAATTTCTGTTAAAATAAATTTGAAATATTTGTTTTTAAAAAACAATTTTCAAATCAACGGAACTTAACTTCCGTTCCTAAAATCAAACAACAATGTATTCCTAATGTTATCTATCAATTTTTAAATGTAATTATGCAATGGTTAATGACTGTTCTCGCAGTGCACTTTTTTTAGTGGTTCCCAATATTTTAATTATTTGTTAATAAAATGATTTATTTTCTGTTAAGGTTAATTGAAGGAAAACTGACAAACAATCTGCAGGTTTTTAATTAGGAAATATCGAGTTTATTCCACAATGTATATATAAATAAATAAACATAAAGGAATGAGGAAAACCATTGTTAGTCGTATAATTTCAAATCGTTTTATAACATATCCTGTACATATTGAAAACCTTCCAATTGGACATATCAATGTTAACGGTAGAGTAGGTAAACATGCGAAGCGTTCAATTGCATATATTGCTATATGCACAGGACATAATTGCATTTAGAGATAACCAAAGAAAAGTTATACAGTACCTACGGATCTTCTTTACAAAAATGTTTAAAATCTGATTTATTTTAGTATTAAAATAAATCTATACTGGTTTGGTATAATGTTATTTGTAATCTTAATCATGTTACAAAATATAAAAACTTTGACCCACCTAATTCACCATCTTACTAAGAATAATAAATAACTGAACGGTTGCAATAAACTTCCAATATTTATTCGCAAAATATGTTTTTAAATGCAATTACAGCTGTTGTGTCAAAAATTTATTATGAACTTTTTCTAACTTTGCTAATACAGTTGGATATTCGTTTGACCAAATGACTGTTGCTTACTCAAGTTTGGACTCAAGTTAGAGCCTTAAGAACAATAAATAACTAAACATTAAACTAAACAATAAATAAACTAAACTATTTATTCCAAAAATACGTTTTAAAATGCAAGTACAGCTGTTTCGTTAAAATTAGCATCGTAATATTAACATATCGAAGTTACATTTTGTTTTTTTGTACATAGCTACCTGATGTTGATTAGCTAGTTTCATTTAAAAGTTTAGTTGTTTATTGTTCTTAATAAAATGGACTTTTACAAAATAAGAGTTAGTACAATAAATTTCGAAAAAATAATACTTAAAATAGGAAAATATTTATCTTTCTTGTATTATTCAATCGACATTTATGTGTTTATTAGATCCAATCACTTAATTTTCATAATGGACTACCTAACCTAAAATTTAAACATTTAATATGGCATTATTATATGTAAGATTTGGTTATAACTAATACATATAAACCTTTGTTACTGTGGTTATAATTAATTCTCCATTTTCTTCTGGTAGTTGGAAGTAAATAGTAAATTATTTAGATTTTGAAATTTTCTGCGAGCATTGTATTTAGAGATTTTACTATTTTTAGAAATAGCAGGGAATCGAAGAAAAACAGGCAAATGCCTCATATAAAGATGGAAAAGAAAAAGAAGAAATATTTTCAGTTTTCTGTATTAAAATTTTACCATCAAAATAAATAACATAATGAGTGGTTTTTTAAATAATTCGTAATAGTTAACAAACTCAGGTTTAATTCATGAAACTTTCAAATTATTAAGAACTTTTAAAATCTTTTTTCATAGAGTAATGGTTTTAAGCGCTCTTTTCACATTTTGCGAATTGGCAACAGCTACGGTGGAAAAAGGTAATAGTATATTTTGTAACAAAGCACGTAATAAGCATATTTTGTAGCAAAATTCCATGCGAGTAAGGAACCACGAGCATCATGAATTTTTTTCCAACTGATCAGCAGGCTATACTTTCTCCACGATCAAAAATTTTGAATATATTTTTTTTAATGAAAACAAGCTTGAGTTAGTTTGTAATACTTTTCACATTCCTTTGATATTTTTGGTAGTAAATTTTTCTGTAATTTTAGGTGGTGTATTTTCACATTCTAATTGGAAAAATGAATTATCAGTAGTAATTTAACTGGGGCAATGAAAATTATCGATAATTTTTCAGTTTAACTTGCGTGAGAGCTGATGCTTGCAACATGCGCAAGAAGGATGGATCCTTCTATAAGGAAAGTGTAGTGAAAACAATGTGGAACGTAACAGCAAAACTTGTTCAGGAAAAATATTGCGAATATTTCGGTATTGTAATAGATTCATTTAATGATGTAAGATTTAAATCTGCTAGGAGTGCCCGGGATGCTACTCGCAAAATATTACAAGTGAACCCGGAAAAGAGAAAAGAAAGCTCATCGGCTTTAATTCACAAAGAATTGCTGCAAATTTTGAAGCTTTACGATGAAAACGAGCCGGAAGGTCTGCAGAAAAAAATTTTTCATCTCATATCTTATGAGCTAGCATTTCGAGGAGGTGACGGATTTTTTTCAAGAAGAAAAGTTTCATGATGGAACAAGCACAAATAGAATAGAATATAATCCAGTATTTTCAAAAACCTGCCAAGGAGGAGGCCGTAGATTAGCGGACAGTAAATGGTTAATCCGCAACATTAGTAATGAAGACAACTGCCTCGTTAGGTAGGTCAAATTAAGGGTTTTTTATTTAATTTTACTTTTCAATGCTTTTTTTTAAGATTATACAGAAAACTTTTGTCAAAACGAGGATCTAACGTGAAGACGAACCGTCTGTTTCTTACATCGAATCGAGATTGGCAAAATAGTCGTATATGGGTCAAGAACATCCCAGCTGGTAGAAACGAGATCGCAAAATGGACAAAGCTGTCTGTCCAAGAAGCAGGTCTCGATAGCGAAAAGTTCAAATTCACAAACCATTCTCATCGAGCAACTACCGTAAGCCATCTAGCTAAGGTTGGGGTAAACGAAAACCAGCTAACGAAAATAACAGGACATGGAAATGTCAATTCAATAAAACCTTATTTACAACTTGATAAAGAGTTTCATGAGGAAATAACAAAGAAAATGAGAAACAGTGAGAACAGCGATGTTGGTGATTTTTCAGTTTCAACTTCTTCTTCCAGTAACGTTGTTTCTGACCGACAACAAACTTCGACTGGTTCAATCATAAATTTTAATAATTGCGTTTTTAATTGTAAGAATTTCAATAACTAGGCTTAACAGTGTTCATGTTATTTCAATAAATAATAAACGTTTAATATAATTACGTCTGCATTTATTTTGAAGGACCTGATAATTCGCACTAGTGCAAATTATCGATAATTTGCACTAGTGCAAAATTATCGCCTAATTGCAAGCTCATTGGCTGAAACAACAATCAAAAAATAGTCGGAACATTGTTGAAATGTCAAATTTGACAGATGAAATTTTTTTTCTTTTTTATAATTTTGAATCCAAACGTGACGGCCATCATTTTGACAGTTACTCAAATCTTGCACTACTATGACAATCTGCATCAAGGCTAATGTCATTATTGGTAACTAACCTACCTAACCTAATATTCTATAACAAGAATTAGCAAATCATGTGATGATCGTAGAAAAATAGACGTTCTACATTCTTGAGCATGGTTTTGTTTGTTTACATTTTTGGAGTTGCCACTTTTAAAAACACGAGCACAAAGTTTAATTAACAATTTTTTTAAGGAAAACACGAGTCCTAATTGCTAAAAATTTAGGGTTATTTTGGTAAATTCTCTTTATACCGGTAATTGTTTTTTAATACAGGAGATTTTGATAGGAGTTGACTTCCCTATTGCGTTAAATTATTGTTAAATCTTTAACATATTTCATTGTTAACAATATTGATATTGATGTGGAACGTACATTTAGATAAATCTTAAAATATGTTATATCCAGCAAAAACAGCGGTTGAGTTGAAGATTGAAAAATGGGTGTAACTTTTCTTCATTTGTATGTAAATCGTTCGGGTCATAAATAGATAGAAAAACTTCTTTCATCGGCCCTGAAACTTTTGTCATCGGTCTTAATTTTCTTCTACAGTCCTAAATTACTTTTTTTACTGATAATTTTCAAAATAGTTTCTAAAAAATTACTTAGTGCAACGACGGAATATTCAGCATAACATAATTTTTTAAATGGGAGCCCCTATACAGGGTGTTTCTTAAGTAATCTAAAATATTATATGGGGCGCTTCGTTACTCAATTTTAAGACGAAAAGTTCATATAAACATGTGTGATAGGTGTTGTCGTTTATGAGATACAGGGTGTTGTACGTGAAATTAATTTTTCTTGGTGACGCTACTGATTTATATTTTTTTATTATTTTATTACAAGCAACATGTGTTAAACATAAAGAAAAAATAATACATTTCAGAGCAAATGTTCAAAATGTCCACCTCCAGCTAAAATGCAAGAATCCGCTCGATGTCTAATGGAATGTCGAATACGTTCGAAGATACCAGGATTGTTACGAATAACATTACAGCCGTCTATGATACGATTTTGAAGATCTTGTACGTTTAATATCAGTGTTGTGTAAACAAGCGATTTCAAATATCCCCACACACAAAAATCCAGAGGATTGTGTCCAGGTGATCTAGGGGGCCACGGGTGTGGAGATCCTCGTCCGATCCAATGGCCTGGAAAAACATTATTTAAAAACTCGCGTACAATCACTGAAAAATGTGGAGGAGCTCCGTCATGCATGAACCACATGCGCCTTCTAATAATAATAGGTACATCTTCCAAAAGAAGTGGAAGTTCATTTTCTAGAAAATGTTGGTATGTCTCACCGGTTAACCGTACAGGAAGGAAAAATGGTCCAATTAAATAATCATCGATGATGCCAAGCCAAACATTGACCGAAAATGTTTGTTGAAATCGTTTTACACTTATGGTATGTGGATTTACATCTGCCCATATGTGGTCATTATGAAAATTCATAATCCCATGTCTAGAAAAGTTGGCTTCATCCGTAAATAGAATATTGGCCACAAAATTCGGATTGTTCGCGATTTCACGTAAAATCCATTGACAATACTGTATGCGTAATGGATAGTCAGTAGGTAACAAATGTTGAACACGTTGAACGTGATATGGATACAAAAAATTATCTTTTAGAATATTCCAAACAGTTTTGTTACTAACATTTACTTCATCTGCAACTTTTCTTGTACTCGTTTCTGGATGTTTGTCAATAATTTGAAGAATCTGGTTTTCCAATTGGGGATTTCTCACAGTTCTGGGTCGTCCAATAATATTCTTCGATTTAGCAAAAGTTCCAGTTTCTTGTAAACGAATATGTAACTTAGTAAACGTATCTGAACATGGTAAACGATTATTTGGATAACGCTGGGCATACGTACGTCTAGCTTCTAAGGCATTACCATTCGCTAATCCGTACAAAAAATGCATATTAGCCATTTCAACATTAGTAAACACTGGCATAGTTATTAACTAAACACAGAGTCAATCAAATAAAAATGTACGATTTTTGCGTTGGTTTTCAAATTTGACACTTGTCAACATTATTTCAAAGGCCATTTAGAATAAGCATGTTTTTGCGTATTACTTCTAAAAACCAGTAGCGTCACCGGGAAAAATAAATTTCACGTACAATCAGAATTGACTTATTACAACACCTATGACAACACCTATCACACATGTTTAATATGAACTTTTCGTCTTAAAATTGAGTAACGAAGCGCCCCATATAATATTTTAGATTACTTAAGAAACACCCTGTATGTATATTATACTGAATTCGAACTGCTCACATTTTTTAAAGCTTCTGATATAAGGTTTTAAACCGTTTTACAGACTCCTTCAGAAGGTATGGACACTGTAGTACTGATAGGTACAAGCTGAATTTATTTTTCTTCTATGTTGGTTCTAACAAAATGATGCCTAACATAAATATGCTTAGTTCTTGGATGATAGGCGTCAGTTTCTCCTAAAGCTATGGTACTTCGGTTGTCGCAAAAGATTTTAGTCGGTGCGAGGGAAGAGTCTTGGTTGATTTCTTTTAAGAAATTTCGTAACCACATCGCCTCTTGAGAAGCAGCAGACAGAGCCATGTACTCGGCCTCTGTGGTGGATAGTGCAACTGTTTGTTGTTTTCTACAGTTCCATGCTATTGTTCCACCTTGAAGATTGAACACATAACCTGCGGTAGATCGTCACTGGTCCAAATCACTTGCCCAGTCTGCATCACTGAATTTAACTATATCATAGCAACAACATGAACATCAGTATATAGTGTGATATCAAGTTTTCGACTCTTACTTCAAATTGACACATCTTTCTATATATTTTTCGAAAATCATAGAACCATGCAGTAAATTCCAGACGTTAAAGGATGTTTGGGATCTCTAAACAAACTAAAGAATGGAAAGCATAGCAGCAACAAAGTCTAATGGCTAGGAATGGTGTTTAAAAACGTGGACTATTTAATAACTACTCATGACAATAGTATTTTATTGTCCAAGAGTTTATTCATATATGCTGTAAATATTTTCTTTACAATAGTACCGAAATAACCGTTCCTTTGACTATTTTTAGAACATTCTGCTGTCAAATATCATACCTTTACGGTTGAAAAGGTTTGTTTGAATCGATTTGCTAACTCCGGAATCAAAGCCGATAAAGTCTCTCACAAACATATCTATCTCCGGATTATTTGTTTGAACTGAAGTTCAGTAATCAAACGTAAAATCGTTTGGGTTTAAATATAGACTGACGTAATCGATCGTTCGAGACTTATCGTGCATTTTTTTATACGAAAAAGGTTCGACAAAAAATAATGTTAAAAGTGTGAGTTTTGTAAAAATATTTTTGCTCGTGGCGTGAATACGGGTAAATAAATAGAGAACTTTTTAAGCAAATAATTTCCCACAACATTCAAGTTTTTATTTAAATTTACAAAGAGTTGGAAGTTGATTTCTATGTATATAGGTACGCAATGACCTTTTAAAATACCTAAACCTCTTGCCTTTCACGAGCGAGTTAGAGCATACATAATTATACGCAGATATTTTTATTTTGGCATAAATTCAACAATCTTAATGATTTTATTCAGGCACTAAATAACACAACTCCTTCTAGTGTGAAACTCATTACTGCAGTTATTAAACTTAGGTCTTTTGTGATTAATAAATAACTTTTTTTTGACTAGACTAATTATTTTACACACTTTTTTTTATTTTTACTGTTAACGCATAGTATACAGAGTCATAACTATTGGGACATAGACTAAGGACAGGTTATTTGGACCAAAATATGGCTATTGGGCCAAATATGCCTTAATATAATGTTGCTGAGAAAAAAGATACAGGGTGTTAAAGTTAATTTTTGTTTTTCGTTTTTTGCTAATAGTTTCCCTGTATATTTATAAATTGATATCAAAATGGCACAGAGGCATAATCTTAGACAAGAAATAGTATTTTATTTACAATTCCACTATCAAATACCAAACTAATAAACAAAGTTGCAACTAACGTAAGGTTAAAAGAAGGGTAAAAGAACTCACAAAAACTCAAACTAAATGTTCTACATGGTCTCCTCCGATTTCTATGCCTTTTCTAATTCTTTTTATAAAGGATTTTCGGACGTTAAAAAAAATGTTATTCTGTCCCCTTATAAGATTAGCTGCATTTTGAATGTATCTCCAAAGTTCGTCTCGTGTATTAATTTCATTGGCATAAACTAAGGACTTCATATGTCCCCAAAAATAAAAATCTAGCGGGATGTACTCAGGACTTCTTGGTGGCCATTGAAAATCACTGCCTCTGCCAATCCATTGAGGAAATACGTCATTTAGATGATTTCTAACAGCTAATGAAAAATGAGGTGGCGCTCCATCCTGCATAAACCACATTTTTCTTCTTACATCCAGTGACAGATCATCTAAAATATCACTAAGAGTATTTTCCAAAAAGAATAAATAAGAATCTCCATTTAAATTCGGAGGAAGAACATAAGGCCCTAGTAGTTGGTCGCCTATAATGCCACACCAAATATTCAATTTAAACTCATGCTGAAAATGTCTAGCTTTAATAGCATGCGGGTTTTCTTCTTCCCAATAATGACTATTTCGTCAATTAAAAACCCCTCGTCTGGTAACAGTTGCTTCGTTGGTGAACATAATATTCTTAATAAAGTGTGTGTTATTGCGATGTTTATTCAGAATACGTTGGCAAAACTGTAACCGTCGTGGAAGATATGTTGGAAGTAAATTTTGAACAGGAGTGAAGTGATAAGGATGGAGGTTCTCTCTTTTAGAATTCTAATTATAGATGACTGACTTACTCCTGTTGCTGCTGATAGATGTCGTGAACTTATTTCAGGATTTTCATTTACTCGAACCAAAAGTTCATCTTCTTGATTAGGTGTGATTTGTTTCGGTCGACCATCCCGATTTTTAGTGTGAAATGACCCAGTTTCACCTAAACTACGATATAATCTTGCAAAAGTTTTGTGATTTGGTTGCCTTCTGTTGCGTATAACATTCCATACCTTCTGGCTGCCGAGCGACCGCAAAAATTTTCTTGTGCGTATACGCAAATCATATTTCGCATTTCTTCATTAGTAAAATGATTGTGACGAGGCATTTCAATCAAAAAAAGTAATGATTACTTTAAAAAAATGCAACATTACACTACACTGTCACATCAAAAATAATTTACTCTGAACAAATGACTTTACCAACAACAATTATCTGACAGTCCAAAGCATACTTTTCATAAATGAATTAATATTTGAAATCCTTTTTTAAGACTCTAAGCAGTTCGACTGCGTTTTTATCGAAAACGGTTGAAATTATCATGTTTAAACAAGAGTACCAATTTTACGTAAAAATGATGTTTACGTCATATTTTCTAATAAAAATTACTAAAAAATTTCATCAGAAAAAGTTTAGACTCAATTTGATCATTAGGAATGATCCACGTGGCGCCCTCTATGATAAAACGTAAAATTGTAAATAAAATACTATTTCTTGTCTAAGATTATGCCCCTGTGCCAATTTTGATATCAATTTATAGATATACAGGGAAACTATTAGCAAAAAACGAAAAACAAAAATTAACTTTAACACCCTGTATCTTTTTTCTCAGCAACATTATATTAAGGCATATTTGGCCCAATAGCCATATTTTGGTCCAAATAACCTGTCCTTAGTCTATGTCCCAATAGTTATGACTCACCCTGTATATCTACAGATAGTTATGCACATCAATACTAAATTAATTTTGTAACCAAATCCTTGCTATGTTTAATGTAATTTCAATGAGATGCAATAAATATTATTATTATTATTACAGCGGCTTTCTTATAATTTCGTTATACGTTCCTTGCTCTGCAAAGTAATATACCACTGATTTTAATCTTTGTGGTTTCCTATATTCCGCTTCCAGATTTTATTTAAATCATTGAAATGTCGAGTTTTTATTATTCAAGTCTGTATGTCCTTTTTACATACCCCCGTTCATTTTCTGCTTCCTTACACTCTTTCATTTTTTTATTATAAGGGTGGTTATTATTTTTAAAAGCGTAATTTCCTCAGTATTCAATCGGAGTTTTATTATGCAGGAATACTGTATCAACTTATTAACTTCTGTTTGCATATTATGATTTCGCTTTCCAGTTATGAGGTAGGATGCAGAGCTAAATGTTTGTTGAGTAAAATTTTATTGATTTTACTTCGTTTTCATACTGTTAAATGATAATAAATAAACGGGGTTTGTTAGTCTTTGTTTTAATTGTATGAACTACCAGAATTGTTCAATATTTAATTTCTATCAACAAACAAAACTCACACTTAAAATAATTACTATAATTAAATCAAGTCGGTCTCACATAAAGGTGTCTTATAATATGTTTTTTAAGCATTGTAACATTTAAAATAAAACTTCAGAACAATAAACAACTAAAAGGTTGAATTAACTTCCACTATTTATTCTTTAAATACTTTAAATGTAATGACAGCCGTTTCGCTATCTAAATAGCATCGTAAAAAAAATGTAACTTCAATATGTCAATCTAACGATTCTATATAGATACCGAAACGGCTGTCATTACATTTAAAGTATTTAAAGAATAAATAGTGGAAGTTAATTCAACCTTTTAGTTGTTTATTGTTCTGAATAACTTCAGCATTAAGATAATCTGTACTCAGTAAGAGCGACATTTAGTGGTGTGGTTCCACTAAATATAAATTTTATTGTAAAAGAAAAACTTTATATTTTAATACATTTCTTTAAAAAAAATACTGTATAAAATTATATGAAAATTATATGACAATCTTTTTTTAACTCCTCGTTTTTTCTTCTTCTTATCAATAATCTCCCTAGCGACGTTCCTCTGGTGATTCTCCAGCTTCCTGCCTCCTTGGATCCCTGGTTTCCTCTTCTTTTTTATCAGAGAGAACTGGCATTGACAGGAAATGCCAAATGACTGTCACTCAAGAAAAATTGCATATAACCATATAACCACAAAATAAAATAATGTCATAAAACTGTCAACTTGAAATAACGTCAAAATATGATTAGAATGTAAGTCAAAAGTGATAGGAGTCATTTTGTGTGCTCGTCGTAACCAGACAAGTGCACCACAGACATTAAAATAAATCATATCTAAATATCGAGCACTTCGGTCTGTCAAAGGATTTGGTAACTTCAAAATCACTTCTTCGTATGACACAAATGCTGGAGACTCTTCACTATATCTAAACCGGTTAGATGCAACTTGCTTTTTTAAAGCCATCTTCAACAACTTCTTCTATTTTAGCAGCATAATGCCTAACTGATTTTTCCCAAACACTTTACAAACTGTTGGCTTCAAGTTTCGTAAGGTTCTTATGCTCATCCTCATCTTCATCCAAATCCAAGTCTGAGGATTAGTCTTTGTAAACCACTTCTTCCTCATCTAAAGAAGAATCGCTCATAAGTGTTTTCTTTACCTTCTCTATTTTCTTTTGATCAATTTGTGGTATCTTTTTCATCCATTTTCTTTCGACAATTTCATCACGTTCTGGAGTATCGGTTGCTATTATGGATTTTCTTTTTACTGGACCTTTTCTAGTTAGTTTTCGTTCCGGAGCTTTCGGGTACGGTCTTATTTTGGATGGTGATACAAAATTTTGCTTCTGCTCGTTTTCCAATGGAATTTGGGGCTCTGGTAAGGACTGTGCAGAAGTGCCAGGTTGCAGTGATCCATCTACATTTTTATTTATGAACTCATTTTGAGGATAAGCGTTGTTGGGTTGTTTTTCTGGTGCTGGTGACAAATGAGCAAAGGAAGTCTTCTTCGGTAAAAATCGTTTTATCAAATGGCCAAATTCCAGTACAGTGGATATTGGCTGGAGTTGCTGATCGATTCCAAGCTTTCATGCATATTGGTGCAAGGTCATAAATTGACAGTGTGACAGCATCCAGTTATCTGTAACTCAAAAACAGTTTGTTAAAAGCGCAGTTAAAAACCAGCCAATATTAGAAGAAACACGTGGATTAATCCGAAAATGGCGATGCGTCGAAACGAAGCTAAGCGTGTACATGGGCACTAAGAACAGTCAAATGCGCTTCGGGTTATGTATCTATTTTGAGCTGTTCTCATATTAGGCGGCAATTTTGAATGTGTCCAATACCTCCCGCTGTCCAAACGCTCCCGGCGCTCCCCTACCTTGTAGTACCATACAGTGTGTTAAAGCCAAATGAAATAAATTCATTATTTCGGTTACTGTACATATTTATAAAAAATCCCGAAACACGTCTAATTTAAATTATAACTTGACATTCTTTAACGTGAAAATGCAACCCCTACCTTCAACCCCCTTAGATTGACAGGTACAACCCCCAATTTTTTAAATGGGAAGTATAGGCTTGTGATGTATCATTTGAAAGGTCTCTTCATTCTCTATTCAAAAATGTTCTTCTGTCTTCTAACATTATTTAACATATCAGGCGTGATCGACCTAATCGCAAGCGTTATTCGTTCTTTTAAGTCATTTAAATCATCAATTAAATAAAAAGAAATCTAATAATGTAAGATCAGGTGACCGCGCTGGCCATTCAATCGATCCCCGCCTCCCTATCCACCGATTGGGAAATATTGTATCGAGGTACTGCCGGACATTAAGTTGGTAATGTGGTGGTGCTCCATCCTGCTGAAACCATATCGTATTCGCCAGATAACCCAGGAGGGTTACCTGGATCAGGATATAAATTTGCCAACGTTGGAATGACATCATTTTGAAGTAGTGCCAAATAATTGTTGCCATTCAAGTTGCCCTCAATAAAAAAGGGACCTATCATATTGTTCCCTACAATCCCTGCCCAAACATTAACCTTTTGAGGGTATTGAGTGTGTTCTTCTCTCATCCAGTGAGGATTTTCCGTGGACCAGTAGCGGCAATTTTGCCGATTAGCATGACCGTTTAGTAAAAAAGTACATTCATCAGAAAACATAACGTCTTCTAATTGGATAATATTGTTATCCAACATGTCCATCATTTGCTTACAAAAAAAAGTTCTCCTATCAAAATCGTCTTCCATGAGCTCCTGAGTAGGTATCATCTTATACGGATGCAATTTATTTTCTTTTAATATGTTTGCTATCAATGTATGGCTAACATTGAATGTAGTGGATGCCTGTCTACTCGATGTATGTGGGTTTTCCTGAAACTCAAGCAAAACATCTAATTTGAGTTCATCACTTAGTGCATTGGCAGCTGCTTTTTTATCTGCCTTACATGACCAAACTCGCGAAACTGCTTTTCTATTTTACTTATTGTTCCTTGGGATATAGGCGGTAAATGAGGAAATTTTTCATGAAATAGGCGAGTTACTTCCTGTTGTGTTCCGTAACCAATCATTTGTA
Organism: Ophraella communa; assembly: GCA_035357415.1. Lineage (NCBI taxonomy): Eukaryota > Metazoa > Arthropoda > Insecta > Coleoptera > Chrysomelidae > Ophraella > Ophraella communa. The sequence goes on from CM068993.1 coordinate 31,490,906, forward strand.
AAACTGTTATTTTATGCATTTCAGTTAATCTAACCATTTTTCAAAATTGAATTGAACAAACTTTATACTTAAATTACAACAATGACAACTTAAATAAAACAATTTACTACTGCTTGTTAAAATAGCGTTGCCACGAAAATTCTTTAAAGTGTTTTAATGGTTACCATCTAAAAACCACATTGCTATAGTTTTTGTTCACTTTATCATTATCAAGACCTAAACGGGAAATAAGTTTTAAGTATATTGTAATAAGTTTCGAGTATATTTTAGCGAATTTCGGTAACAACATGATTTTAATTTTTTTTTATGTTAATTTTTGCATCAAATTTAAAAACAATAACATTTTTGAATAGAGAATCAAGAGACCTTTCAAATGATATTTTACAAGCCTATACTTCCCATTTAAAAAATTGGGGGTTGTACCTGTTATTCTAAGGGGGTTGAAGGTAGGTGTTGCATTTTCACGTTAAAGAATGTCAAGTTATAATTTAAATTTGACGTGTTTCGGGATTTTTTATAAATATGTACAGTAACCGAAATAATGAATTTATTCCATTTGGTTTTTACACACTGTATATGTTTACATGGTATAATTATTGTATATACAAAATATGCTATGAAAGAATTTCTATTGAAATATTTGTAATCTTAATAACCGTTTCAGTATATTTAAAATAATACTTAACATATTACAACTTAACAATCTCCATGTATATTGTAAAACAAATAAAACGTACATAATCCACTTGTAATAATGTACCTTATGCTTATTTTTCGCATAACACATAATAAAATGGAACATTTAACAATTAACAACGGTCTGGATAAATGTAGGAAACGAACAGCTTAGTTCGGGGCTCATTTTTGGTACAGATTTTTGAGGATTAACTCAACTGGAGAACAGAACAGTCGTTTAAAAAGCAGGTAATTATTTTACATTTGAGTTCGTTTGGATAAAAGGTGATTATTCAATATTTTAAAAATAATGCCTGGATCTAAAAATATGATTCTTTAATCGGTATTGATTATTCTGTAAAAGGATAAATTAATAATCCAATTTAATTGGAATTATTATACTTATACTTATAATCGTAAGTCCCAGCCATTGGGTTTTTTATGGTTATGCTATTGTTGACATTTTTAATAAAAAATCAAGCTATATTATTAAATTTTAACATTAATTACGAATTAAATCAATAAAATCCTGATTCTCTTTTCGAGTTCTACAATCTTAATTTAAAAAAAAAATCAGGCTTTTACTATTGTATTATTATTCTTTAGTAATCAATTCTGGTAATAAACACAAACCTTTTTTTATATAATGTTTTGTCATAAGTCAGAATTTACGTGAATATAAAGTTACTCATTTTCCAATCTAACAATTGATTTCTATGAAATGTTCTCACTGTTTGAGTAACATAATATTTTTTCTATAATAAGAGTTCATGCAGCATTTCTTTTAACACAACAAACCAAGCCTGGATATTTTCTTAACAAAAGTAGATATTTTTCTATGTTGATACGCTCTTTTCATTTTAAAATTCATTTATATTGTACGAGGAATGACGTCGTCCAATTTATAAAATTGACCTAAGAAGTACACAACTTAAAAAAAAAAGATAAAGCATATGTTTTCTTTCTCGACGTAGTTTAGATGATGCATACTTCAATATTATTCAAAACTCTATTTATAGGAAAAATGGTTCCATTCATGCAGCTTCTTTATCGTAGGATTCTTTTATTTTTTTTATTATATCTATACCTTAATTTATTTTCTGACCACTTTATTATACTGTAACTAAAAAAAAACTCGCCAAAAGAGATCCCGGTTAAGAGACCCTCTCCAGGGGGTGGTTCGACTCCAAGTTAATGCTCACTATAGGAAGGATTGGGATGTATAAGTAATAAGGGCGCCACTATCTTTTGAACGCTATCGATTAAGCAAACTACACAAAAACTAAGGTGAGAAAGATAGAAACACCTTGTAATTACTTTAATTAAACAACAAATAAAGAAGCTACTTGAAATAAAGACCGACCACGCTACACCCTTAAGACTTATAGTCTAAGGTATACAAATGAAACTGTTTTTTAAAAATGTAGATTATTTATGGAAACTGTAAGTACTTGCTGATAATGAACTGAAGTTGTAAATAGTGGACTTAACTTTAGGTTTCTGTGCTGTCTAAAAGGGCGGCTTCAGCTTCTTCGTGGAGAGATGAAAGTTTCCTTAATGGTTCTGGCTGCTTGGGATGTAATAATATTCTTAACAGCTCAGAAGTGGTTTGAAGGACTGTCTACACATAAGCGGTAACTAGGCTCTAAATTTAGGGGTATCTTGGCGGTAACTTGACTCCAACTTAGCGGTAACTTGACACAACTTAGCGGTAACTTGACTCCAACTTAGCGATAATTTGACTTGACTTGGTTTTTGTTTAATAACTACTATTAATTGTTTGACTCTACAGCAAGTTTTAATAGCGTGGTTGAAGACTACGCTCTAAGATTTTTATAAACTTAAAATTTGTCAATAATTATGTTTTTAGCTTACGGAAAATAAAATGTCTAGCTGTTTACTGATCAATTGTTATATTTTGTCTAAAAGTAATAGCTTACCTTGAACAATTATTGAAGACACGTGTTCGAAAGCACGCTTCTGATACATTTTATTAGTTTTCAAATAGTATGTGTACAAATTGTGTGTGAATTGTGTAGAAAATGTTTTTTTTATTATAATTAAAGCATAATTATGTAACTAGCAATGAAGAGAATAGAAAAAAGTCTACATACCAACAACCAAAAGGGGAAATTTCACAAGATGAGTACTTGAGGGTTTGTTCAAACTCTTCAGACGAGAGTATCAGTTGAAAAGGATATAAAATTGCTGGGCGATTCATTAAATAGTCTAGCTCAAGACGGAAATTGTGTTTTGTGTCATTTGTCAGAAGAAATGCGTTCGTTATTCAATTGCAAGCGAGGGACGCGTTCTTTGATTGGCCTCGTTCAAACAGATAAATAGTTAGCGTCTATAAGGGGTGTCTCGTGTACAGTAGCATTAACAGTGAATCGGGATAGGTTTTTAACGGTAATAATAGCGGTATTGTTTACGGTCGTTAATAGTGCAAGGTGACATGACGATAGACATGTTACAAATTAACAACGCATTATACAGAGCGTCCATAAAGTAACGCATAAATTCATTATTGGGTAAATGAACAATTAAATCAGAAATTCCCAAAATAGGTCGATTTTTGATTTCAATTTACTATTGTTTCAAATCATAATCTAATATACAGGGTGAAACACTTTCGTGTAATGATTAATCTGATTCCAAAAATGTATAATATGTTGCTTCAAATTGGTACAGGGTGGGCAAAAAATTACTTACATTTGGAGTAAGGAAGGTAGGGAGGTGTATCTTGTAGTTGAATAATGGGATATAGAAAAGAGAGAGTGTACCGGGTTGTTTGGATTTGAAGCTACATTGTTTGCATATTTTTGTAGTAGATATATGCGACGAAGTGACAAAGGGGAGTTCGTTCGCTTCAATATCAAGGCTGTCAGTAGGACTAGAACGGAAAGCACCAAGTGAAAGTCGGAGAGCGGTATTCTGAATAGAATCAAGGGATTTAAGTAAGGTAGAAGATGCTGACATATATAGAGTACAACCATAATCAAGTTTGGAACGTATAAGGGAACCATAAATTTTAAGTAGTGTCTTCGCTAGCTCCCCAATTATGGTGAGAGAGCGTTTTAAAGATGTTGAGCCTTTAGTGACAAGCTCATTTAAGTTGAGTGATGTAGGGTTGCCATGATAAGTAGTGGTCTAAAGTAACTCCTAAAATGGGTTGTGAATCAACATTAGGAATTTCAATATCATTAATGTAAAGTTGTAAACGGGGGGAGTTACGTTGTTTAGATATTTTTTAGAGTGTATAGGCAGGAGATATTTTATATTCAGAAGCTATTTTTGTATTTGAATTTAATAATTTATGTACCAGTATTATATTTGTCACATTTACTTTGATGCAACTGTTCCTCAAGAAATTATGATTAGAATTTTATTGAAAATATTTTCAATAAAATGTAATATTTTTGTAATTTTTAATCTTTTTTAAAAAATATTATTTTTAATCACATTTTCTATTCTTCATCCACTAATAGATTTGATTTAAACAGAGTATTTTTAAAATATAAATAAATTTAAAATTCGATGACTTTTTTGGAAAAATAAATTAAGACTTTTGTTTAATATTGACTATTTCCATCTCTAGAATCTTGGAGACGCCTATCCATACTGTTAATTACATTTCTGAATTACTTTTGCGGGATATTCCTCCATTCCTCCTAAACGGTATTAATAACCTCTTGTACACTCTTTGATGGATTCCTGCTTTGGAAAGCATCCTCCAAGCATGTTCTATTGGATTTATGTCTGGCGATAAACTGGACCAGTCCAAACGATTAATGCCTTCGGTTTCTAGATACTCATTTACAGCTCTGGTAGAATCTCCCTAAGACATCTGTCAGTCATTGTTTCCGGAACACGAACTAATTCTGTGCGACCATTGAACATAATCCCAGCCCAGAACATAGCACTTCCTTCTCTAAAGGGCAGCACAGGGCGGGTATGGGTGAGCTGGGTTGTCCTCGTCGGTTCTCTCCACATACGTATTCGATGGCTATCATGTACTAAATAAGTTCTTGCCTTATCAGAAAAAGCACAAAATTCCAAAATTCTTCAGGCAATGCTGCGTCCTCTTGAGCCTATTGTAAACAGCGAAGTCTGTGGACAAGTAGAAGTCATGATACTCTCATTGGTCGACGACACTTCATTCCTGTCGAAACGATTTGTCTTCGTAATGTAGAGACCGATACTGGGCATGTCTCATATCTCTTTGGAGTGCTGGTAATGCCATAGTTGGGTTTCTCCGGTTCACCAAGTGGATATAGCGGTTTTGTCGTTCATTGATAACACGCCTTCTACCGCTCCTAGGTCTGTCACGAAGAGAATTGGTCTGGAGATAGGGATCCCATTGACGAGATAAGTACATCACTTGCGTTCTACTAACTCTATTAGCCACGAACCTTTGAGTATCGTCTTCTTGAATTAAACCTCTTACTCTGGCACGGTCAATGTCACTTATGACTTGCCGATTCATGTTGGCAGTCCAGATCATAAAAATAAAATTCAACTTTCTTTGCTATAGTACCAAAGAGGTACTAGATTTCATATAATTCAATTTTTTATGCTCTTATACTGTTTCGTTTCCGAAGAATACCTACCCGGTGAACGAAAACGTCTTATGTGGAGAAATATAATTTATGTAACTTTGATTAAAATAACTCGATAAATTATAAAAATATATTCAGAAAACTGACCAATTTTTTCTACAAAAATTAAAGTCAAAATTAAAGAATCATCGCCTGCATGTTTTTACAAGAGATTCTCAACATATACTTTAGAACAGTCGATTTTTGCAACACCAATGGATAACATGCATGGCATATACAGGGTGTCCCATATCGACCTTCACCTAGAAGTTTATGGGGAACGGATAATACTAGATGGATGAAATTTGGTATACAGGGGTTTTCGATACTTCTGAAGTCAACTAAAATATTTTCAAATTCATAGCATCTCTGGTTATATAGGAAATTGATACTATTTTAAATGGAATACTACATTGTTTTTCTTTTTTTGATTAGACGATTAAATCTAAGGGCCACTTTATGTAAGGTACCAGGTACCTAAAATTTACAGTTGAAATGATTTCAATTAACTAATTGATAAAATTTAAAAATTATTTCTTTCAGCTCTCTTATACTTCTCGCTATTAACGCAATATCGTCGGCGTATGCTAAACTTTGATGACTTCTATTAATATTGCTTTGCCTTACTATATATTCCAGGGCCAGGTTAAATAAAGTTGTTGATAGTAGGTCCCCTTGTTAATATAATAATAATAATAATAATAATGTTTATTGTTCACACGTAAATGTAAATACATAAACAGTGAGTGGCTATTCATAGTTAGGTACACATAGTAAAGAAAAATAAAAAAAAAAAACAGAAAACAGGTAAATTAAATCATAATCACCACAGTCAAAACATACCAACCACGGGTTGGATGATTGTGTTGATTCTATTAATAGGTTATTCGTCTATAATAAATGACCGAAGCTTCATTGCTCCTCCTATAAATTTGTAAATATTACTGAGTACTGTATGATCTGTAGATGATAGTATAGAGTCTAAATCGTCTGAGAGTCCTCGAGGTTGAATAAAATGATCTCGTAGGTTTTTATACATCGGACAGACTAGCAGTATATGTTCGAGGGTTTCGGGTACTAAGTGATTACAGATAGAGCAAATAATGTTTATATCTATCCTATTATACGAATTATTATTTACATAGATATATAACTTTTCGGAATTTGATGTACGGAGTTGGGCTACTAGTCTTTTAACATGCAGAGGAATTGTGGTATGTAAATAATTTTTACCGTTAAAGTCACCATGCAATAAATATTTAAATGATGGATGATGCGTGCTGAGTAATACTCTATTTACATCTTGTTCAAAGTTTTTGTTAAGGTAATTACTAAGTAGAGTATTTTTTATGGTTTGATTAATATTATTAATATTTACATTCGAATCACAGTAAGCATTTAAAATGTGGGCTAACTGACTTGCCCAGTTGTATTTTAGGTTGCCGTTATTGGCCGCCTCATGTAGTTTTATTGTACGTACAAGGGCCCGGTGAACATATCTGTTATGGTCTTTACATTTTAACCTTAGTAGCAGTTCTATAGATTGTTTTATGACGTGGTACCCAATTTTACATATACCTGCTTCGATTCTTATTATGTGTGCAGCTGTTGATTTTTGCAAAAAATAAAAGAAGCTTCCAGAAATAGTTTTGAGTTTTTTCGACTTGTTCTAAGTATCGAAGAGCCCATATGGCACTTGTGTATGTAAACGTAGGTATTACTATATTGTTGTATAACAGTTTTATGGATTCAATTGATGAGACTTTTGAGCATTTTATAGTGTTTAATAGAGTTCCTTGACACAATCTAGCTTTTTGCTCTCGTTGTTTGAGATTACTTAGGAATAAACCATTAAATGAGAAGTTAACACCTAAGTACTCATATGTATTAACAACGTCAATATGGCTGTTTTTGTAAATGAATTGGGGATATTGACCGATGTTTGGGCTTCTACGAAAGATAACTATCTTTGTCTTTGTCGAATTAACTTCCAGTTTGTATTTGTTGCAGTATGATTCAAGAAGTTGTAGGTTTCGTATTAAATCTATTCGAGTTTCAGATAATATAACTAGATCATCTGCGTACAGGAGCATATGTATATTATTACCATCGTCTAGAGTTACACCTTTAGCACCTTGTTCTTTAAAATAAATTTCTATATCTGATATGAAAATTGAAAAAATTAGTGGACTTAGGGTATCACCCTGTAGAACGCCTCTTGTTACTTTAATTCTATCAGATAATGTGCCATCTTGTTCCATAAATATAAAAGCCGAACTATACATAAGTTTTAAAAGTCTGGTGATCTTAGCACTTACCCCATTAATAAATAATTTTTCCCAAAGTAGGTTGTGGTCCACTGAGTCAAATGCTTTTTTAAAGTCTACAAATAAAGCGAATAATTTTCTGTTGGGGAATCGTAGGTAGTTATTTACAACGGTATACAGCACAAATATGTTGTCTTCACAGCTTCTATTCTTACGGAATCCTGACTGGCATTCTGGTAGTAACTCGTGGCGTTCCACAAAATCTGTTAATCTATTATTAATCAATTGGGTGAATATCTTTACTTTGTGATTTATTAGAGCTATGCTACGATAATTACTTGGATCTTCTTTTGGACCTTTTCTGTGAAAATGAATCATTTTTATTTTCGACCACGTGGGAGGTATTGTCTTAGTGGGTCCCCTTGTCTTAGTCCTTGCTGTACTTTAAAATATTCACTAACTTTACCTTCAATTTTTACTCGGTTTGTTGTTAGTCTTACTAGTTTCTCTGGGCATCCAAAATTCCTTAATATCTTTAATAATTTCTCCCTGTTCATACTATCGTAAGCTTTCTTAAAATCTACAAAATATATCTGCATTGCAATTTCATATTCATAACAACTGGACATTATTTGTTTTAAAGCGAATACTTGATCAGTTGTCCCTTTACCTTTCCCAAAACCCGCTTTGTATTCTCCCAACAATTTTTCCCCGTAAACTTCTATTCTCCTTTTTATTAATGTCGCTAGGATTTTATAAGGGAGGTCTTATAAGGCGATGCCCCTATAATTTTCGCAGTTCCTTTTATCCCCTTTTTTATATATTGGCAGTAAGAGAGCTTCATTCCATCTCTTCGGCATTTTTTCTATTTCCCGGACTTGATATATTAATTCGTAAATTTCATTCTCGAGTTTCTTTCCCCCTTAATAAGGGTCCCTTAATAATAATCCAAGCAGGCTTTTAGAAAATAATTCTGTATTGTAGAATTTATGCTATTATGTATTTGCTCACCTTCATCAAGCGGTAGTCAGAATCGGACGTTTCCTTTAAAAATCGAATGCCTCTTCTTGTGATAGTGTTTTAGAGTTTTCTGCTTTATAATTTATAAAATTTTGTTTTAGAAAAGCTCTCACTTTGTGGAATTGGTCGAAATTTATATTATTTCTGATTTAAAAATGTCAAATTCACAGCACACTTTTTGAATGCTAGAATAAAAATATCGTGGCGTTATGAATTTACCGCCCTTGGGAAGATAAACAATACTTTTCGCCCTGTTTTTGGTAATCAAATAATTGGTTTCCGTTAAGATAGGCGGAAAATCATATTTTAACACTTACATAACTTTGCGTTTAAAAAACTTACCGGTGGCTTCTCTGTAGTTAGTTCAGGGTCAACTCTAGTCACCTCAAATCGGGAGTTGTTGTTAATGAGCCCCATAAGAAACTCAAAGCTTCGTTTTTCTCGGACGTTTACTGATTTTGGAAGAATATTCCGGTCGTTCGTGGTTTCATGTGATTGCGGAAGATTATTTGTCGAGTCTGTTTCATTCCATGGAGACATGAACGACTTTGCCATCTCTTTGTCGAACTGCTAAAAAAAAATAAAAATTAAATTTCAATTTCCTAATATAAGATGATTTATAAGTTTAAATAAAACGTTCGCTAAGAATTGAAGAAGGGTGTAAAAATATGAATTCCGCTACAGGATTTTTTTCGATCTTTATTAATAAAGGGAGGATGAAAAATGATAAATGATATTTAATAGCATTCAGAAATCTCCCTACTAACATTGATTAATTTAATACATACGTTTTAAAAACAGCAGGTATTTTTGTACACTTTTTTCGTTTTAAAATTTTCACTAGGGCTAAGTTAGCCCTATAAACACAGCATTAAAATTTGTAACAATGAAAAACAGCGAGATTAAATATCTTTTGTATGTTCCTTGGGGTGTATTCATTTTATTTTGTTAATTTGCCCACATTTTACGTTTTATGTTTTTAAAATTATTGTATTAACCCTTAACTAGTTTAATTTTCCGAAGAATTCAACGAAATAAAAATTGGTAAGGTTGTAAAAAGAGTACTTGAATAGGATAAATTCTCTTGCTTCAGTGGTTTGAAGCGTCGGGTAAAATTGTAATTTTAGTTGGATTATTTGGATTTACCAGGATTGTTAATTTAATAAAATCAGTGTCTCTAAAATGTGATCAATATTTTTTTTCATACTGTACGGTAAAGTGCCATCTACCGTGCTGTTTTAGAACTTTAAGGTCAGCTCCAGCATTGGCCAACAACGTTGAGGATGTCCTCCTGAAGCAATTACCTGTATACTTTTCTGGTTGGTCTAGTTTTAAGAACTCAGCTATTTTCTTAGGTGGTTCGCCAACAGTATATATACTAGGTCTTTGAGACAGACATTCTCCTTGTCTATAACCCACCAAAAGAGCTTTCAGGGAGACTAAACACATCCAAATAGTGAACCTCATCACTATTAATCACAGTGAAAGCTCGTCGAATATGCATTTTTGTCTGGTTAATCTTAACTACTAGCTGAGTACCCGTATCCTCCACATCACTAACTTCTAAATTATAGATCTCTTGCATGCTATCACTTTGTTCCTTTGTCAGCACCTTCGACTAATTTGGCTAATGGTCTACATTTTGTCTTTTCAAAAAAGCTATCAACTTTGGAAAACTTGATATGTTGACATTCTTATTAACCATAATCATTGATTTTACCCTCGAGTACTTGGACCACAATGAAGAAGGGTTGAATGTTTTTGACTGAAAATTTAAACTGTTGAAAAGAATATTCTTTAAAAAACTGTTCTTACCACATCCAAAAAGTACGCCAACATCACATTTTCGTCAGCACTACTTTTCAAATTGTGTTGTTCACGCCAGTTGCAAAACAGCGCATATTCTTTTTCATATCTTTTCGCAGACTTAACTGGAATGATTTGCCCTATCGCTTCCGCAGTTTCCTCAGCAATTTCATCTAATTTCAGATCCATTTTCTCCGCAGATATTTCATGTGTGCAGAAAAATTCAATATGTCTGCCTTTATTTACATTGTTACTTGGTAACCGCTGTTTATTTTTTATTTATAAAGCAAATCAACCATGTTAAGAATAAATCAAGTAACATAATTTTTTCACAGCAGTCTACATGAATTCCTAATAAAATGATCAAATATGTCATTTTATATTTTATTGCGTTTAAAACCAAAGGCAGTATGAAAAAAATATAGTACTCGATTAAATATTCTTATAAATATCTATCTTGTACCGTAATACGTCACTTCCCGGACTTGTAACGTAAATAACTAAAACATAACTATTAATATAACCTGAACTTAAATATACTGAACACAAATAGATATCTACAATTTTATTTTATATGAAGTTTTTGGCCAAAAGTACATTCTTTTATATATAAAACCACTTTGAAAATTAAGAGAATATATATCCCAACTGTAAGGAATTTCATCTGATAAATATTACATGAGCTTCGGGTGAGTTAATCGGTATTTGTAAACCGTTTAGATCCTTCTGCGAATTTCTTTTCCGGAATCTGTTTTCAATCGATTCCATCTCTCAATCAAGACGTCGAAAATTGCCCAGATTACAATTTTATCCTAGAAATGGAATTAGAGTAAATTGAAGGGCTTTAAAAAGGCCAAGGTCCTGAATAACGATGACCCGAAATACATCCTAGATAACGCCGAAAGCATACTGATCCTGCATATTAGAACTGCAATTTTACTTTTATGGATTTTTTTCCAGAGCTTATTCTCGAGATTGAATAAAAAAATGGTTATGTTGTAACCAGACAAAACGATGTAAGATTCTTTGAAAAAAATGTATATTAGACCTTAAAAATATACACATTTACTACATCTGACTTTTGTCAATAATAAGTACCCAATCAATAAATATTACAAATTGTTTTAGGGAAAAGGTTTAATGATGTACAATAATTGTACTAAATCTAGTACTTTTTGATTGTAAAGGCATATATTATTTAGTACCTATTAACATTTGGATGACATTTTGATGAAATAAAATTGATTAATAATCTTTGTATTACATAATTACACAAATGATTCAATTTTAATGCAAATTAATGTAAAATGGTTTATTTAAATAAATTTAATTTAATCTGGTTTTTAATTATTCTATAAGTGTAGAAAAAATAATTTATTTGATATTTAATAATTAATGAATTTCGAGAATAACTCATTGATCATTGTATAAATAACAATAATTTATTTGACATAATTTCCATATCAAATACATTTTTTTCTGGTTCATAAATGGCCTTTTCTTATTTTTTCCTACTTATTATTTTTTTATGTGTAATTAAATATATTACCTACTATTTTAAATTAGCCTTTTATTAAAAATTTGAAATTATAATTAATCAACTCGCTCTTTGTATAATTATTTTTATTGTTTTTCGTCCACAATCTTTTACAATCTTCTTTTTTTATACATTTCTAGGATGTTCTGTTTTTTTTTGTTCATAGTCCAGCTTTTACAGGCATATATAACTTGTAGGTCTTAAGAGTGTGGGAATGGTAGTGTGGAATGGTATTTCACACAGTTTATTGCAAATGTACCCATTTTCTAGTTCCAATAATAGTATGTAATAAATATTTCTCTGTTGATAGTAGAAACATTTTTTCGATGTTAACACAACAATAAATGAGTTAAATGCAGAACGGTAAGTAAGATTATATTAAAAAACAGTCTCTAAAGGCAGAATGTACAATGAAGGTAATGAGGTCTAAGTGCAAAGAGTGTAAACTTACTTTTTTGTTTTAGAAAAAATCTTAAAGTTCATATTTAACTTGCATCTTCACTTAAACTTTCCTTAATGATATTTAAGTAAGAATAATGAGTTTCTCTTATTAAAGTTTAAGTTTGGTATGAAATATTTTATAATTATCCAAATATTAAAATCTATTATCTTTCTAAGTAGCTTTTTAGTTTATCTTTATTTCATCAGTAAACCACGAGGAAGATGGTTTTGTTTTATTTCTTATAAATATTGAAAAAGTTGTAGTTAATTTTCCAGTGACACATAAAATTGTACTTATTTTTAATATAACTTGTAGATTATTGTGTAGCATTATTTACAAAATTAAATCTGATAAAGTTCTGTATCTGTATCGCAGTGAGGGTAGTCACCCTCACAGCGCTTAGGCAACGGTTGACCCGATGTGTATTTTCCCAGAGAGTTGTGGGAGTGTCTGTATGTGTGAAAGAAGATTGGCTCAAAATCAAGTTTTTAGCCACATAATTTTGTCATAATAATACATTAATATTAATTTATTTAATTAACAGCAAATTGAAAACAGTATTCTATACGAGGGTGGGATAAAGTGTGGAACCAAGTAAATATCTTTTAAACGAAAAGAACGATATTTATGAAAAATTGCAGGTAAGTGCAATGGAACAAAACGCATCTGATGTACATTTTTTAGATGATAATATACTTCCGGTTTAACCGGAAATGCCATCAACTTCTTTAATTTAAATGGGACACCCTATATATTTTTACAGATTTTGAAAGAGCTTGTTATTTTGAATTCATACATACTTAGTTTAGCGTAATAAAATTTGTAAAAACGAGGAATATAGCACTTTAACCAACCTCCTTTGAGTTTTTTGCATTAGAGCAAAAAACTATTTAGATAAACTAATTGATGTTGTTTGAATGATAGTACTGTTTAGTACGTCTTTTGTTCTTCAAGTGTCAAATTCTAATTGACGGAAATAAATTGCACAATTTAGAATGGTTCAATTAAGTGAAAAAGAGCCTATTTAAATTTTAATGGTGATCGGTTATGGTGATCGTGTTAGAACTCATGAAGAAGTGTGTCATATTTTTAATAATTTGCATCCGGAGAGAAATCCTATATCACGCTCAACAGTAACTAAAACATTATAACGTTTTAATACTACTGGGATGGTAAAAAATTTGCTAAAACCTGGAAGACCGCGGACTGCAACGAACGAAACTGTGAAACAAAATATTGCAATCGATTTAGAAGAATCACCTCAAACTTCCACCACAAATTTGGCACTAAACCATGGTATCAGTCGACGTTCTGTAAGAAAGATATTAAAAAGTGAAAAGTATCATCCGTATAAGGTACAGTTGGTTCAAGAATTGTCATACGATGATTTTGACCGACGGCTGGAATTATGCGAACGGCTAATGGACATCTGTAATGTCGACGAAAATTTTGCTTCTAGCATAATTTTTTCCGATGGGGCAACTTTTTGTTTAAATAGAACGGTTAATCGCCATAACTCAAGGTATTGGTCAAATGAGAATCCTCATTGGATTCATGAAGCACATACCCAGCATCCACAGAAGTTAAATGTTTGGATGGGAATTGTCGAAAATAAGCTTATAGGCCCATTTTTTATCGACGGAAACTTGAATGGTGACAAGTACCTATTTGGATCTACTAAATAACGAAATTATTCCTGCACTTCAACAGAATGGGCAATTGCCACAAAATATTTGGTTTCAACAAAATGGAACACCTCCCCACTATGATAGACGGGTTAGGGATTTTCTGGATGCGAATTTTCCAAATCGATGGATTGGACGTAGAGGATTCATAGAGTGGCCTGCTCGTTCTCCGGATTTTAGCACGTTAGATTTTTTTCTTTGGGGTTATCTAAAATCATATGTTTACGTTAGACGACCAACAAACTTACAGGAATTGAAACAAAGAATTATCGATGAATGTGAACTAATACGTGGAGAAATCTTGGAAAGAGTGACTCAAGAATTTGTTAATAGGATGGCATATTGACAGCAAGTAAACGGCGAGCATTTTGAACATTTGAAGTAATTTTGTGTCTCATTATTCTAAAATAATGAAATGTACATCTATTGTACTACTAACAGTGAGTTATTCCTCGTTTTTACAAATTTGTTTACATGAAACTCAGTATGTATGAATTAAAAATAACAAGCTTTTTCAAAATCTGTAAAAATATATAGGGTGTCTTATTTAAATTAAAGAAGTTGATGGCATTTCCGGTTAAACCAGAAGTATATTATTATCAAAAAAATGTACATCAGATGCGTTTTTTTCATTGCACTTATCTGCAAATTTTCATAAATATCGTTCTTTTCGTTTATAAGATATTTACTTGGTTCCATACTTTATCCCAACCCAGTATATCTAGATTTATTACCGTTAGGAGATTTCAAACAGTGCTTTTGTTTTTTTAGTTTTTTCCCCTATAAATCCTGATAATATTTAAAATTGTTAAACTTTTTTTAAGACAACAAAGAGAACATTTAAAATCAAATGTATCAGCAAAAATTTTTTAAACTTAGTTTAATGTCATTATTTATATTACATAATAATTAACAGATATTATATCATATCATTAGATGAGAAAATAATTTTTAAACAAACATTCAGAATAAACTATAATAAACTGTTAATAAAACATATTGTACTGATCCATACTTTATAGAAATATAAAAAAAATAATAAAAAGTAGTTTAGATTAGGAAGAAATAATAAAATAAATTAGAGAAGAAATAGAGAATTAACCACAGAACTCAATGAAATTAAAGAAACTAAGGGAAATGCTATGGAAAAAAGAGACAAAACGAGCTGAGGAAAACAAAAAAAAAGTAAAACAAAGGTTACATATTGAAGAATCGTCATCAGAGGAAGACGAAACAATTCATTTTGAAATTAACAGTTATAGCAGTTTTTCAGAAGATAAAGCTTTGTCAGATTTAGAGACTGAATTTACCTCAGATGACCTCCACGAAGGTGATTTCATTTTGGTTCATTTAAAAGAAAAAAACCGTTCTGAATATTTTGTAGTAATTTCAGGAAAGGTAGACAATACAGAATTTGGAGTAAAATATATAAAGAAAAATTATTCTTATGCACATGGTTACACATTTATTATTGAAGATGATGTGGAATATAGTGCGAGTATCATGGATATTGTTCAAAAACTTCCTTAACCACAATCGGCAGGTTCATCCTCTTGAAAGTCAAACATACTTAAATTTCCGGTCTCTTTTGATAAAATTAAGTTGGGGTAGTTTGTTTATTTTGCTTTTTTAATAAAACTTTCATGATTAATAAATAATATTATTGTTTTTCTGCTTTATTCTTGTTTAAAATGTATTTCCGTAGGTACAATATACCGGCGTCCCTTGCACAATCATAAAAAAAGGCCTAAAAAGTAAGAAATGTATTAGTTAGAAAATTTATATACTCGTATAAGCTTCACAAATGTATAACTAACCGGGTAGTTTTTTTATTTTTTAGTATGTTCATTAGTCTATTTTATAAAATAAAAATGTAAAAAATGTACCCAGGTACAACCATCTCCCTAAATAAATCCTTTCCTTTTTGAAGATAATCGATTAAGATAACTCGATGACTATCCCAGAAGACAGTTGCCATCACTTTCCCAGCCGAAGGAACAACCTTTGCTTTTTTTGGAGCCGATTCCCCCTTCGCAGTCCATTGTTTTGACTGTCTTTTTGTTTCTGGAGTATAATGGTGTATCCAAGTTTCATCTACAGTAATTAATCGGCACCAAAACTCTGATTTATTGCGCCTAAACTGCGCCAACAGAGAGTTGGAAATGTTCATTCGAACACGTTTTTGGGCCAAAGTGAGCAAACGCGGCACCCAACGCGCGGACAGCTTTCTCATGCCTAAATCTTTATTCAATATGTGACAAACACGTTCTTTGGATATGTTTATAGCCTCTGCTATCTCTCTAATTTTAATTCGACGGATGTCTAGCACCATTTGGTGAACTTGAGCGATATTATCGTCAGTGGTTGCAGTTTTTGGATGTCCCGAACATTCATCGCCACCCAAGCTGGTACGGCCACGTTTAAATTCAGCAGACCAAAATTTCTCGGTGGTAAATGAAGGTGCAGAGTCCCCGTACACAGCGTCTTTGATTTGCATAGGCGTATTGTCTTTCAAAAACAAATATTTAATGACAGCTCGATACTCGATTTTTTCCATATTTATAAAAACACTCACAACGACTCTCTCAAATGAAACAACAACTGCGCGTCCAAAATGGCTGAAATTTTAGTGTGTACCTTTCAAAGCATGCACAAACACATTCCCCAACTTTTGTTTACAAGTGCTGCCATCTTCATGTTGAGGTCGGAAACTTTTCAGACAACCCTCGAACACAGAGTAATAGTACCTACAATAAATTTGTTTAAAAAGCTTTTTTGCATAGACATTGTTAAAAAATCTGCATATTTTAGTACTTTTTTATAAACTATATTTATCATGTTTATCAGTCGTTGCACTTATATAGAAAAAATCAACAAATCACACTTTCCAGTTTCAATTATAATATATCCAAGATTTCTTATCATACCTGTTATTTTACTTATCATGTCATAAATTTGTTGATGGAAAATAATTTGTATTACAAACAAATAGTACATTTACATTTCCATCAAAAACATAACTTCTCATTTTTTTACACCATTAACATCCGAGAACTTGTAATTGCATGTTTTGTACAGTGTTTACTGACCATAGTTATACCTTAACTATTGTAATGCAAACAATCAATGTATTTACTGCAGTGTGTACGGTCTCCTATTGTGGTTAATGTTCTAATACATGTTTACCAGAAATACAGAAGTGTACATCCTTGTCGAACCCTTGTAGCACTTTATAAAATAAAATCTGATACACCAACCACATTTCTGGCGTAGGTATATAATACGTTTTCGTTAAAATATGCGTGGATTAATTTGCATTCAATTTAAGTATGCTTCACATACTATTTATGTTGCGGATTATGTTAGTGGGTTTTATACGTTTAAAATAGGAGTAAAAAAGTTAAAAAGCACCTTACTTATTGATCCAACTGTTTTACATTTTTTACAGTATCTCCTATATAAAAAATATATAGGAGAAATTTAATATTTTTATAAAAAAAAATGGTTTGTCTCATTGTGTTAACATTACCTACCCTGGCTATTTTTGATTTCGAATTTATGTTTGTCAATGGTTCACATTTAAGCAAAAACAGAGGTTTTGCTCGTGGCTAATTGTACCTTGATTTTTTTAAATTGTTTAAAACTGCTTGTAGAGGCTACAAGAGAAAAACTGTTGCTAGGGATTTATAGAAATAAAATAATGAATTTTTTTAACATTGCTATTATTGAGGGGAAGAAAATGTTAAAAATTAGGTATTTTGAGATGCAGTTCACCGCGTTATCAAAAAAAATTTAAAAAATCTAATTCTATACATCCCTAGTATCGTCCTTTAACTATTTTCCAAGTTTTTCTTTTTACAAAAAAGTTATAAAATAAGGTAGTAATCAGCTGTTAGCTGAACTTCTGCACGCTGTATTTTTCCAACCATAATGTGGCGCTATTCACACTGAAATTTATTAACACCGAAACTTTTATATATGGGCGTGTTTTACATTTTAAAGGAATTAAAAAACTTGTATTCTGGGGATCTATTTATTTGTCAGACTAAAAAATAAATGTAAAAGAGTTACTAATAATATAGCATCAGTTTGAGCTATAATATTTGGGTTTTCTCAATTAGGCACAAGAAAATCCCAAACATTATCACGACCGCAAACCAATCTTGCGTAACAGGTGTGTGAAATATTGGAATTAGAAAACTTAGTCTCTTTGTACTTAATCTTAGATGGACCTTATTTCCTCTGCAATAAAAAGTTTCTTTTTTCTTCTGTACCTTATCCATTTCTAAACAATATAAAAAATCCCACAGAGCAATATTAACGAAACAAATCTAAATAAATCCTGACCTGAGCTGTGTAACCCCAGAATCCGAACAGCAGAATCTAACGGCAAATTAAGTGGGAAAGGGATGAATATTCCACTTCAGACAAATGTGGTCTTGTAAGTAAATTTCAAATAGATATACCTAGTAATTTTCATTTTGGCAACATTCTCTTATTACAATTATGAAATTAGGTATGAAAGTTAATATTTATTCAAATCATAACTCTGCTTTTACAACGCTCACGACAAGTGACAACTGTCATTTGTCGTACAGGATAAGTCAATAAGAGGGATAACGGCAATTATTACGTCAATAAAGTAGGGTTTGTTAAAAAATTAGGAAGATATTTAAAAAAATGTCAGAAAAACAATAAATAATTCTAATGCCAGCTTCCTTTGACTTTTTTGTTTCCCTTACATCACTTGCCCTCTTCTTTATACCATTAAATTAAATATAAAGCAAAACATTGCAGTAATACTATAATTTAACAGAATAGAAAGACTACTGGTCCTTATTTTAACTATTAGTGTAGAAGGAGCAGATTTGGTGGAGGTTGGAGTCTCTCAAAATTTAAATAATTTAGTTTAAGAAATACCAAACAGATTATATTTATAAATATTGAGTCTGACACTATACCTACTTATAATGAGACCCAAAATACACCTTCATATAATGAAGCTGGCAATGCACCTATATATACTGGACCTATTAAGAAATATTCAAAACTAATTAATATTTCAGAACAATAAACAACTAAAAGGTTGAATTAATTCAACCTTTTAGTTGTTTATTGTTCTGAATAAGATGAACTTTCACACAGTAAGGGTTAGTACCATAAATTTAATTAATATTTATTCATTTAATATTATTTTAAGGAATTCTCAACCAAGGAAGCACCTTAATTGGAAAAAGTAAACTTGCCTCTCCCTGTTGGAAATGTGTCAAGAGAAGAAAAAAGAAATAAAATACAAAGGAAGAAAGTTAAAACTAAAAAAGTTAGTGCTGAACATGCAATAAACTCACACAATAAGCAATTGCAAAATTTAGCAAATTTCAAATTTGCAATTGCTCGCCCAGTTAGATTTTTAGCCACATTTTTGAATCAATTGGCTAAAAACAAGTAGAAAAGAGACAAAAATAGTATTACTCATGTTGTTACTTTCAGATCAGTGTTTTCGTTTTTCTGCCAGGAATTTTATGGTTGTTTAGTTTAAAATCTAGTAATGTTTTTATGTTTTTTAATAAATATTTTGTTATAACAGGTTTTGTTTTAATTATGCAATCATTAAAATAAATAATCAAACCTTTTATTTCAAAGATTCTTATAAATTATTGGTGGAGTACTTTTTATTAATTATGTTTTAGCATTAATAATTCATAAAATATTGCTGCATAAACATAACCCTTATTTATTGACATCTTGCTTGCCAATTGTTGTTTCTGTGTGATTATCTAAATCTACTGTTTCTTCTTCAACACTATTATCTTTTAAAGTTTCTCTAACAATATCAAAATATACCATTTTAACACTCCTTTATTTTTTAAAGCTTAACGGAAATTTAGTTAGTGAATACCGAAATAATATTTTAACATCTTAACGCCCTCTAAAATTTAACGGAATGGTTACAGACCCTGTAGTATATTTATGTTTCGTTTATTTTAAACTGGCGGCTTGAACAGAATTAAAAAAAATGTTGATTCTTAAAAACATCTTACTGTTAATATTATATTTCTATTTTATAAAGCATTGTTTGTTTAAAAATCATAACTAGCTTTTCTAAATATATCAATAAAAACAATGTTTAAGATATAACTCTTTATTAACTCAAATTTTCCTATAGACAAATCCTGTTTTTTGATATAGATTTATTGAATAACTTGAATAAAAAATTGTTTATTGTTTAGTAGCATCTTTTAGTTGAGTTTTCTGGAGTCTGGTAGCAATTGGTAGAGTTGGTGGATTTTCCGTTTCGGCGAATTTTGAAATGTACTTTATACTTTTCATCCTAATATACATAGCATTACTGCTTAGATTGAGAAGACTAACAGGAACATTTACTTATGGTTTATGATCGACCTGTCTCCTTGATTATAAGGAGATAGAACCTCTATCATGGATCTCTCCTTTTTTTGATTTTTTTTACAATCATTCCTTTTGTCCTCTTCACGTGTTTCTTTCTTCTTGTTTCTTTTAGTAATGTAAAACTTATTAAATTTTGAATTTTCCTCTGGGATACAACATTCTTAGTATAAATTTGGTCCCACTTTTCTATCCACTTTAACTTAACCAACACACCCATCATTCTCTATCTTTATAACTTCTGAAGTTCCTTTTTCCTCTTCTTTTTTATATAAAAACTCTCTTATTCATCCATTATCCTTCACTTATTCATAGATGTAGTTTTAAATTTAAATTATTTACAACTTCTACGTTCTGCACATACAGGTGAGTTTATATTGATTATGTCACATATTTAACTTGCTGTTTTGCCATAGTTTTACTTATTACAAAATCATGTACCTTTAACTTTTTACTTCAAACTTGAATTTTACTCCTATTTGTAATTATTTGTCATATTTGAAATGTTTTAACTTTAATCATTGTTGTAATCGGACAACCGACACCATTCGCTCTTTTTATAACTATTTTTGAGTCTCCTGATACCATTGTTTTTTTATAGCCTGATGATGGTCTGAAGACCAAAACATGTTGCATTAATTTTTGAACCTTGAACCTTACTATTAACCGTTGTGGATAGACTTTGAGTTTTATTACTACGATTAATAAAAAAAATATTTTTTTTTCATTTATTTATAAATATAGATCCACCAGAACTTTTATAAAACTTTAATTTTCCATTATATAGTATTATTTTTTTGGTATATGATGGAATCAGTTTTATTATCTAAGATTATCCAGATCGATCTCCTTCTATCAGCTATCTAGCATGTTTACACAGGTGCTTTTTCTCTTGCAGCCAATTTGTAACTATATCCTATAAAAAAATAAAAATTCAATCATCTTTGAGGGACTTGATTGCTATTATTATAACTATTACAAAGTTTAAACTCGGCATAATAATAATAATTTATTTCTTACCTGAAAAATATTTATTCAAAAGTACAATGGTAATACCTACTTTTAGTTTTTGAAACAAAATCATTTTGAATTATCCCAGTAGGTATAAAAGTTTTAAATAGGCCTCACTGTCTTTACCCGTTAACATGAAAATTTAAATTTTACGATGTACTTGGAAAATAAGTATCATCATATACATATAACGCTGACTAGTGCATGTTTGTCGCATAAATTAGTAATATCTTGAAAAATCATAAGAACATACTTATTCAAAATGTAACCTATTCAAAAGTTCAATACAGCAATCTTCAAGAGGAAAATGAGCCACAATTTATGCAAATTGTGAAACCCTTGAGCCATAAATATCTTTGCTCCATCTATCTGATTACAGCAAACTAATGAAAATTGATTATTCTCGACGCTTTAATTAACAACCAATCTTACTTATATAACTTTTAATAATCCATCAAGTTGTGTCTGGATTCAATTTCAGTAATGTTTGTTGGTTATAAGTTGAGATTTTTTATTTATTCTACAATTGAAATTTGATAATTGGCTATTTTAGCTAACTGAATTTATAATGGAAAATACAGTATAAATGTAGAAGTTCGTAGAAGCTACATTATAAGGTAAAGTATCTTGTGGAATTAATGTATAAGTAAAATTTAATATTTTTTGTGTATTAAACTTAAAATTAAGGCAGGGTGCTGATTCTGCTATCTACAAGGTGGTCCATTTTAAAATGAAAATGTGGAAAATCGCCGCTAGGATCCATTAATTTCTGATTTGAGGGGTTACTACTTTTTCGCTCTTTGCACCCCGTAGCTTCAACCTCTACCCGGAGTTAAGCACAATCCCTTAATTTTTAATGGGGATAAGGGGTGTTGCTTACGTTGTGCAATTGGTTGTTAAATTTGACGCTACCGGATCAGTCGGAAACAAAACTGGGGAACATGAAAGAGACAAAGCCAGTACCTGGCTGTCTTAGGTCATGTAGCATTTGAACCGACCTTGAGTACTAAAAATTTGTACAATGGATTTGATGTTTCACGAACAACAAACATGAGAAACCTGAAACAACATAGACCTATTATCAGAGGAAAGTATGTTTGTTTTGTCGTGATGATTACAAGAAAGTGTCTATAAGTAAGACAAAGAAAAAATTAATATTATTAAACAGAAATTTGTTACACCATTGACATTATTACGCAAAATTATTATATCTTGGCGAGTCTTGTAAGAAAGCTCCTGTAACGTCTATCGTCATGCTACCTTTCCTTAGTTTACCGTCCCAACCCTAAAATCAACTCTGACCCACTGTATATTAGATACAACCTTATCATCGTTACCAAACCCATCCCTACAACAGAACGTACCCGAAACAAAACCCTTACCAACGAACGTAACCGGAAACCCCTGTCAATACTGCTATAAATTAGGGCAAACACCTCGTTTCATTCCTTTTCGTCCAAACAACCCCTAGTGGCAAGTTGTCCGCGAAACTTAGACAATACATTTCTCTGGTTGTATCACAGATACAGCCCGCTACGCTAGTAGGGAGCCCGCTAGCAGGAAAAATATAGTTCTAGTAGCAGTTCCTTTGATGAAGAAATATCCCCATTACAGTAAAAGTTCCTTTTGATGAAGAATCCACCACCACAACCAAAACCCCAACTACAAGCATCGGTACACAAACCGAGACTACCGGATCATTCTACTAACAAAGATAAGTCAAATCAATTTAGAACATTTCCGTTTGTATTTCCTTCGGCAATTTACCATTTTTTATTAAAAAACAAATATTCATTAACAACCGTTTGATTTATATACCCACGGACTATAAGTCTTGAGGGTGCAGCGTGTTCGGTTGACATTAAATGTAGTTTCTTTTTGCTTTCAAATTCAGTCTGAGTACAAGGTGTTTCTATCTTTTTCACCTTAGTTTTTGTGTAGTTTCTGTTGTTTATTCGTTAACGTATAAAAATATAGTGGCGCCCTTAACCCTTATATACCACCAATCATTTCTATAGTAAGTATTAACTTGGAGTCGAACCACTTCTTGAGAGAGTCTCATAGCCGGGATCTCTTTTAGGACAAGTATTGTTACACTCCCTAAATAACTCCAAACAGATAGGCAGGTGTTCACAAGTTCGTATAGACAAGTACCACAAATCCGTGGTACTTTTTCCGTTGGTTGTTAGTGTTTTACGACTCAAAATACTTAGAGGATCAGAAGATTTAAAAAAAATGACAACTAACGGAATAACTACCATACCTGTTTATTTTGATATTAAAATCGTCATCGCTATGACACTGGATGAAATTATTGTAAAGAAAAATATTTTTACTTGTAAAAAGAAACATTGAGGCTTAAATAGTCTGGTTTTTACACACTTGACAATGAAAAATACTTTCTTTCACTAAATTTCACTTAATATTACCAATAATTTCATCAAAAAAACACCAATAGAACTCCGAAATCTTGTTGCAATTGCTTCGGCAACAGTGTTTGAAATAATTAAAAACCTGTGTTAAATTTCATAGTATAATCGCTTCTGCGCGTGGTATCATTCAGACCAGCCGTGCGGCGTTGTCGCTTATTGAGTCACTCATTTTTATGATTTAACCTTATGGAATATGGTCACAAGATTTTTGCAAATGTAATCAACAAATACTATATATGATTCAATAAAAATCGCAAATGTCGTACCTTAAATGGAGAGCAGGCAACATCACAGTACAACAAATTCCACTTGGCCATATGAAGAAGACACAGTCGACCAGAAAAAGGTTATGTTTGATATTAGGTCTATGATGTTTACCAAAAACTCTATGGATATTTAGATAAAAGTTTACTTTTCATCTTAGAACATAAAATAGTAAGGAAGGAGTTTATGTTATATCTACAATGTTAAAATCAGGCGACGCCGACGGAAGTCGGCCATATTGGATAACCATTTATGACTCCTACTTTGTTTACAAGTTATAAAAATTTAGTTTTCTGTTAAAAATTTGGATTAATTATTTATTGGTAAGTAGCTATTATTATTATTATTATTATTATTATTATTATTATACATTATATATACGTAAACTATATTTTTATGTTTAAATTAAATTAATACTTTGTATTGATCCCTAACCTATCTACTTAAAGTGACATAGGCGTATCAATAATGGAAAGAGGATATTTTATTTTAATTATCATTAATTTACAATTTTTTGGTTAATCTCATAACTGTATATGTCAATTATTTTTATGCCTATGGAGTATTCTAAAGCAACGTGGTACAATAAATGTATGCGTGTATTAATGAACACATTATTACATTCACAGTTTCCCACGGGATGAAAATATTAGACGGAAATGGTTAAATATTGTGGATAAAGATAACTGGAGTCCAGGCAAGAATAGCTTTTTAGGCTCAAAACATTTTACAGAACAATCATTTGATAGAATTTCTTCAGTTATTGTTTTACTAGTACCAAATGCTATACCTACAATTAAAATCGCAAGAATGAAATAATATGTAAGTAATTATTACATCCACAAATTGCTTTAATAACATTGACCAAATCTATATTTTTCTCAAATCTATTTACAGATATTTTACTTAAACATATATTTCACTAATATATCCCTTTTCTATGCAGGTAAGTACTAACGACCCTTATGCTGAAGAGATAATAACTACTAGCAGTGAAACTATTTCACCAGTTCCCGTTCCTGAAACTCTACCATCTACTTCTGAAAGTCCTCGTAGGAAACAACTTATAAAAAGCATCTGTGAAGTATATTTAAAAACAAGAATGTATTATATATGTAAAAGTAAAATAAATAATTTAGAAAAAATTAGACATGTTTACACAAAATTCAATTTAAGGGCCAATAATAGTGGTAGAATGAAAAATTTTAATAAAAATTGTGTAGTACATAACTGGTTTTATTTCCTTAAATCTAGTACCCCCATTTTAGGCAATGTTATACTATTTTTTTTTTCTCTACTTTCCTTATTAAAATAGTTATTTTAATATAATGATTAGTGTCCATACTGAATAATAATAGGTATGTTTCAAATAAGGACATTATTTTTCTACAAATAAAAATATAGGACGCCACTGTTAAAAAAGTAACTTCCGGTAGCCATCTTGGATAACCATCCCGGTCACCTGTCCTTGAACGAGCAATACTTCCTTACTATTTTATGTTCTAAGCTTTTCATAAAATAAAACAAACTTATAACATAACTAATAATCGGATTTTACATATGACTGTCTTAAATTTAAAAATTATAGTCATAGTTTCAGGTTGGATGCATCAGTTAACAGCTTGTTTTCCGCATAAACCACTAACTAAACCGGCGTATATGTTGACGCATTACCCTTAAAGCAAGATTCCGTTTATTTACATAATCCTTATACCGCACATCATATATTTGTTTGTTTATCTGTTGAGATTAATGTATATATAATTGAATCTAGCTTTTGGTAACAAAAGAATACAACAAGCTTACCCTAGTCAATTAAATGAAATTTTAAATATAAAACAACATACAATTTTAATAATATACTGTTTAATCTGTAGTATAAGATCGGGAAAGGGAGGAGTAACAGTAGCATGACGTTTTTCCAGAAT
Source organism: Ophraella communa (assembly GCA_035357415.1). Taxonomy (NCBI): domain Eukaryota; kingdom Metazoa; phylum Arthropoda; class Insecta; order Coleoptera; family Chrysomelidae; genus Ophraella; species Ophraella communa. The sequence goes on from CM068993.1 coordinate 31,516,976, forward strand.
AACATCACTATGCACGCCCACATTACGGAGATCAGGTAAAAGGTACTTTCGTAGGATTCGGTATCGACTAGACTGGTTTGGGAATAATTGATTTTTTTTCTCGTCTTGATATACGTGGAGTCTCTGGAGATTCTGGAAGAGAAATGGGGTTGGGATAGAGATCGATTCAAAGGTGGTTTGGATTTGGGCGGTGTTATTGGAGTTATATTGTCGAAAAGGTCTAGCGATAATGGATGTCGAGTGACGCTACTTTTCGATTCTTTCTTGGCGTCTTTCTCGTCTTCGATATTTTCTTTGCTGTTTTCCTCTTCTTCTACTTCTTCTTCAGTTACGTGATGCTCGTGAAATACCAAAGAAACGGATTCCAGCAAAGTTATTGGATGGCCAGTGTCCTTCATCGTTTTGTAATATTCGTAAACTTCCGATATAAAACCTCCAAAAAATACAACCTGCGATACAATAAAAAAGGGCAGCTGGAAGTACCCAAACTGTTTGGCCAAGCAACTGGAACACAACAGCCAAATAACAATGGAAGCATAATGGAACTTTTTATTATTATCGGGCCTCCATACAATAAACACCATGGAAAAGTATACAATCACACTTAACCCTACAAGCCAGGCTGAAGAGTTATCTATCACCAAATTTAATGTACTGAAAGTGTAAAGTACCAGTTGCCATAATATTCGAACTATAATTTTTGGTGTGTAATGGTAAATAAAGAGGATGATAGGTACTGTTACACCTATAATGATTATTAATTTTAATCTTTTCCAAATATTTTCACCGATAAACTCCGATATATCGTTTATAATGTTCACTGGTACTAAAATCACGCCGAAAACGATAGGGGTATTGGTAACTTCGGCGTGATTTTAGTACCAGTGAACATTATAAACGATATATCGGAGTTTATCGGTGAAAATATTTGGAAAAGATTAAAATTAATAATCATTATAGGTGTAACAGTACCTATCATCCTCTTTATTTACCATTACACACCAAAAATTATAGTTCGAATATTATGGCAACTGGTACTTTACACTTTCAGTACATTAAATTTGGTGATAGATAACTCTTCAGCCTGGCTTGTAGGGTTAATTGTGATTGTATACTTTTCCATGGTGTTTATTGTATGGAGGCCCGATAATAATAAAAAGTTCCATTATGCTTCCATTGTTATTTGGCTGTTGTGTTCCAGTTGCTTGGCCAAACAGTTTGGGTACTTCCAGCTGCCCTTTTTTATTGTATCGCAGGTTGTATTTTTTGGAGGTTTTATATCGGAAGTTTACGAATATTACAAAACGATGAAGGACACTGGCCATCCAATAACTTTGCTGGAATCCGTTTCTTTGGTATTTCACGAGCATCACGTAACTGAAGAAGAAGTAGAAGAAGAGGAAAACAGCAAAGAAAATATCGAAGACGAGAAAGACGCCAAGAAAGAATCGAAAAGTAGCGTCACTCGACATCCATTATCGCTAGACCTTTTCGACAATATAACTCCAATAACACCGCCCAAATCCAAACCACCTTTGAATCGATCTCTATCCCAACCCCATTTCTCTTCCAGAATCTCCAGAGACTCCACGTATATCAAGACGAGAAAAAAAAATCAATTATTCCCAAACCAGTCTAGTCGATACCGAATCCTACGAAAGTACCTTTAATCTGTATTTTAGGAAAAAATCACTTCTTTTTCGGCGTAATCAACCAACATGATCAGTAATGGGCAAAGTTACAAAAGACCGACACGTTGTCTACGTACTTAAAATTTCCAGAAACTTCTAAAGAGGAACTTTTTTGCAAAGTTGCTGGTATCAAAAGCTTGAGTGATGATGCGGCGCCTTCGGTACTGGGGTAAGCTTTAATGCCTTATTATGCGGAGTTTGCGATGGCATCTGATTATGGCTCGTTATCCTTTTCCTATCCAATTCTCTTTATGTAAAGTGAGTGAAAGCAGAGTAATCTGTGTCGCGGTGTGATTTAAAAATCGTTTTATAAATTATTTGGTGCCGTTCAAAACAGATGGTTGAATAAAAAGTTATCAAACAAGTGTTTTTACATTTCAGGAGCAAACTAATGTTTTTTACTGGATTTCTTAATCTAAAAGTTGTTATAAACTTTAAGAAAATATATTTATATTGGTCTATATTACACATTTTAGTTAATATCAAAGAATACTTAAGCTGTGTCGGTTCCAATTTTTATGACCTTGATTACTGACAAATGACATTTATTCCTAGGAAAAGAAAAGAAACTTAACATAAAAATGTGCCAAGGGAAAAATTCCTCAAGAAAACGAATAAAAATTTTTAGAATCTTGGTTAAAAAGGAAGGAAAATATAGAAAACGAACTGAACGAAAAAATAAGAAACAGAGCTAAAGTATATCACAATCTGTACATATCAGTATTTATGAAAAACGAAATAAGCTGAAAGAATAATGGATTTCGTGATTTAATGGCATATTCCAGAGAATTAATATATCAGACGTCATTAAAAAAACATTTTACGGAGATAATATAAAAAATCTACTATTACATATTGAGTACCTACGCATTTTCAAGTAAATTCCCAGTACGATACATGCATAAAACAGACTAAAAATTGTTTCTATTTTGACCATTCTGATTGTAAAGAATGCTTCATCATCATTGAGTTATACCAATTTAGAGATCCTTCAAGAAACATTCTAAAAATTTTTATTTTATCTTCGTCACCTTGTAATTCAAACCTTGAACATTCTTTTTCAAAAAGTTTAATCCATTTGATAGGCATTAGAATGTTTTACATTAAATTTTTCCAAAATGAACCTATCTGCCTTTTTTTCTCATTTTGGTTTTTGGTATTTTCTTGATTTTCAACTAATTTCTGGGTTTTCAGTACTAATGGATTGTACAACATCTAGTTTGTTATGATTTACTTTTTCTAAGTATTGGTCTTGGAAAATCATATTGTCAGATTCATCACAATATGTAACTCTTAGTTCTTCTGTTAACGCAAACCAAATACTCCTCGTTTGGTGCCTTTTCTTTATAACGTATTTTTAATAGTTGCAAAGGCTTTAGATTTTTTTATTTCGTTGTGCAAGCTAATTGATTAAAATTCTTTTGGTATTAAAAATACTTCATCGTTCTCTTTTATAATTGATGTTACAGCAATATAGTTTGACTTTCCATCTTCCGAAGGTTTTACTTTGAATTCGAACTTTATTTTATTCATGCTTTTATCTTTATTATTTTTTACAGAAATTAACACGCAGAGCAAAACTTGAGTTTCTCTACAAAAAGATTTTTTATTTACAAAACTGGATATACAATCATAAAATAATCTTACCTACATAAAGAGAAACAACATTTAATGTTCATACAATGGAATTTGACGAGAACTGTCTTTTTGACAATTACAGTCAAAATGTTGAATTTAAGGATACTTAAGAATAACTACTTAACTACTACTTAACTAAAGATATATATCTTCTTTACATTTATTTAATACCTAAATAAGAAGAGCTCCACGAAGCTAAACATGTTTAGACCACCAATTTCTTACTTATTTTAAACCATAAAACAACAATTAATTTAAATTTATAACTTGACATTCTTTAACGTAAAAATGCAACCTCTACCTTCAACCCCCTTAGAATGACAGGTACAACCCCCAATTCTTTAAATGGGAAGTATAGGCTTGTGATATATCATTTGAAAGGTCTCTTCATTCTCTATTCAAAAATGTTATTGTTTTTAAATTTAATGCAAAAATTAACATAAAAAAAATAATATCATGTTGTTACCGAAATTCGCTACAATACAATCAAAAACTAAAATGTAATGCAAAACTTAATAAAATATAGAACACGAAAAAGAACTATGAATGATAATGAAGTAAATGTTCAAAATGTTCTCCGCGAACGTCTTGGCAACATCCTAATCTCAAATAAAACTGTCTTCTAATATTATTTAACATATCAGGCGTGATCGACTTAATCGCAAGCGTTATTCGTTCTTTTAAGTCATTTAAATCAGAAGGTTTAGTTTTGTACACATGGCTCTTCACATATCCCCATAAAAAGAAATCTAATAATGTAAAATCAGGTGATCGCGCTGGCCATTCAATCGATCCTCGCCTCCCTATCCACCGATTGGGAAATATTGTATCGAGGTACTGCCGGACATTCAGTTGGTAATGTGGTGGTGCTGCATCCTGCTGAAACCATATCGTATTCGCTGGAACTTGAGGGTTACCTGGATCAGGATATAAATTTGCCAACGTTGGAATGACATCATTTTGAAGTAGTGCCAAATAATTGTTGCCATTCAAGTTACCCTCAACAAAAAAGGGACCAATGATATTATTCCCTACAATCCGTGCCCAAACATTAACCTTTTGAGGGTATTGAGTGTGTTCTTCTCTCATCCAGTGAGGATTTTCCGTGGACCAGTAGCGGCAATTTTGCCGATTAGCATGACCGTTAAGTAAAAAAGTACACTCATCAGAAAACATAACGTCTTCTAATTGGATAATATTGTTATCCAACATGTCCATCATTTGCTCACAAAAAAAAGTTCTCCTATGAAAATCGTCTTCCATGAGCTCCTGAGTAGGTATCATCTTATACGGATGCAATTTATTTTCTTTTAATATATTTGCTATCGATGTATGGCTAGCATTGAATGTAGTGGATGCCTGTCTACTCGATGTATGTGGGTTTTCCTGAAACTCAAGCAACACATCTAATTTGAGTTCATCACTTAGTGCATTGGCAGCTGCTTTTTTTATCTGCCTTACATTACCAAACTCGCGAAACTGCTTTTCTATTTTACTTATTGTTCCTTGGGATATAGGCGGTAAATTAGGAAATTTCTCATGAAATAGGCGAGTAACTTCCTGTTGTGTTCGGATGTTATCTCCGTAACCAATCATTTGTAAAACTGTTATTTTATGCATTTCCGTTAATCTAACCATTTTTCAGAATTGAATTGAACAAACTTTATACTTAAGTTACAACAATGACAACTTAAATAAAACAATTTACTACTGCTTGTTAAAATAGCGTTGCCACGGAAATTCTTTAAAGTGTTTTAATGGTTACCATCTAAAAACCATATTGCTATGGTTTTTGTTCACTTTCTCATTATCAAGACCTAAACGGGAAATAAGTTTTAAGTATATTGTAATAAGTTTCGAGTATATTTTAGCGAATTTCGGTAACAATATGATATTAATTTTTTTTTATGTTAATTTTTGCATCAAATTTAAAAACAATAACATTTTTGAATAGAGAATAAAGAGACCTTTCAAATGATATATCACAAGCCTATACTTCCCATTTAAAAAATTGGGGGTTGTACCTGTCATTCTAAGGGGGTTGAAGGTAGGGGTTGCATTTTCACGTTAAAGAGAATGTCAAGTTATAATTTAAATTTGACGTGTTTCGAGATTTTTTATAAATATGTACAGTAACCGAAATAATTAATTTATTCCATTTGGCTTCACACACTGTATTATGAACAATAAATTTTAATCAATAATAAGTAATTAATTTCTAAATATGGCAACACCTTCAAGTACCTATCCCTTCTACTACCTTTAAATATGCTATCGACACTAGTAGCCTATCTTAGAAACGATATAAACTATTATTATCTAATAATTAAATTTATTGTACTAACCCTTACTTTTTGGAAGTCCATCTTACGAAGAATAATAAAAAAACTCTTGTTTTAAATCAACTTCCAAGTTTAATTGAACAAATTAGG